>BLBF01000005.1:22553616-22602108 GCA_015471245.1 Laticauda colubrina
CAATCATTTGGGAGCCTGCACTCTCAAATAGAAAGATCTCCACACCAAAAGCACGACAAACACCTGGGCACAAACAGACTCCCTCTGATACCTCCAGCTCAAACACACCCCAAACAGGCACCCAGATGAAACCTAGCTTCCTAATAGATAATAGCCGTCCTTTCATACGAAGCCAAGCTGCACTGATAGCCTCCAATACAGGAACACAGTGTTGACAGCCAATCAAAGCCACAAAACAGACAGAAGAAACCAGAAACACCAATCAAACAAACTCCAAGTCCAATAAACACAGACCAAGACTCCCAACCAATCAGGATGTAGAAACAAACCTCCTGGCACAACAATAGGCTAGCTTCAAATTTAAAACCAATGTCTGTGATAGCCTGACCAACATACAAACTCCATACAGAAGCCTGATGATGGCAGATGAGATTCTGCTTAAACGTTGCTACAACTATAAAAGTACTACAATGAATGTGGGATAATACCCGAAGGAAGCTGAACAGCACACATGTAAGTACCCGCGAAAACTTAAAAAAACAAATATCTGACTTCTACAGGGAGGAAATAAATAGCCAGATCAAAAGTTATGAGAAGCTGGAAGTTAAAAGAGCAGGAATATTATGTGACCTGAAATTCCTACATAGCTGCAAAGATAACAATGCAACACCAACCTGCTTCCAATTAACATTTCATCACAGCACAGCAACTACTAAATGTATCCTGAAAAGAACAGAAAAGGCTTTACTCAGGAACGAAGTTCACAGTAAAAGATTCCAATTGGATCAGTTAAATAAAGATTTGCTAGCACTACTCCTGGAATTGAGCAGCAAAATCCACCCTCTACTTTGGGATAAGATAAAACAACTTACAACTTGGAGAGCTGAAACTGAAACCACTTACAAAAATGAAAAACTCTTTAAGAAACTAAAGAAATTAGAACATGACAAGAAAACCCCCAACAACTCACAACAACACCTGAAACAATTAGTATATAACGTTTCCAACAGAGAACTCAACAAAACAGAAACAGATGTCCTAACCAAAGGATTCAATTATGCCATAGCACCCAAAAAAATCCGCACAGAATCCATCATATGTGCAGTAGAATCCAGCCTAACCAAATTAAATACAGATGAAGCTGACAGAATAAGACACCAGGTTACAAACATCTTATGCACAAGCAAACCACCAAAAAATAACTTGCAAAAAGATGAATTCAAAGCGCTACAAACCCTGAAAAATGATAACAGCATAATAATACTCCCAGCAGATAAAGGGAATGCCACAGTAGTAATGAACAGAAAAGACTACGAAACAAAATTGAGAGACCTACTCCAAGACTCCACAGACAAACCTATAAACACAGACCCAACTACATATCTGGAAAAATTAACCAAGAAGAAAATTATAACCAGCCACATAAGCAAAGAAAGCCAACAGACGATCATCCCAAGATAAAATTCTTCTAGATGCCCCAAATTATACGGCCTCCCAAAAATACACCAAGAAGGCATACCTCTCAGACCCATAGTCAGCTCCAAAGGAGCACCATTACAAAGCCTAGCTAAACACTTAGCAAAACAACTACAGCCCCATGCTGAAACCGCAGCTTCATATGTACAAAACTCATACCACTTCTTAGAAATGATCAAAGATCTACACATGGAACAAGAAGATCTGCTTGTAAGTTTTGACGTGGTTTCACTATTCACTCAAGTCCTGATAAAAGAAACTCTTGAAATCATCAAAATAAATACCAACCAGCTAAACACCGCATGGAACTAACAGCACACTGCCTAACCAACACATATTTGATATACAAAGGACAAAGATACAAGCAATTGAAGGAGCCCCTATGGGATCACCACTGTCACCCTTCATTGCAAACCTGTTCATGGAAGAATTCGAATCCAGAGCCCTGGCTAATGCCACCCACAAACCCAAACTATGGCTAAGATACATCGATGACACATTTGTGATTTGGCCCCATGGAAAAGAAAACCTAAACAATTTCCTAACACACCTAAACAACACACACCCCAAAATCAACTTCACCATGGAAACAAAAATAAACAAACAACTACCATTCCTAGATGTACTAATCTACAAAAGAAGAGATGGCACACTGGGACGCACCGTATAACAGAAGAAAACACACACCAACCACTACCTCAACGCCCAATCCCACCACCACCCAGCACAGATAAATTCCGTGGCGAAAACACTAATTACCAGAACCAAACGCCTGGCAGACAAGACACATATAAAGACTGAACTATGCACCCTGACTGAAGTATTGACAGCCAACGGCTTCCACAAAAAAAAATTCATCAGCTTGATCCACAAAAACACACCAAGACATAAAGGAGACCTTGAAGATGAACAGACCTATGGAACAGCTGTCCTGCCCTACATAAGAGGTACTACAGACAAAATCAGTAAGATACTACACAGGCATCACATCAAGACTGCCTTCAAAACAGACAAAAAAATAGCAGCCATACTTAAAAACCCCAAAGACAAAATTGACCTGGAAAACCAAGGCATATACGAAATTCCCTGTACATCATTCCCGGCCACATACATTGGACAGACCAATAGAAGAATAAGTAGCTGCCTTGATGAACACAAAAATGCAGTAAAAAAAGCTGGAACACACCTCCTCACTAGTCCAACACATGAAAACCACAGGTCACAACATCAACTTCAATGGCACTAAAACCCTAGCCACTATAGAAAACCCCAGCCACAGAATCATCAGAGAAGCCATAGAGATTGAAAAAAGACCTGAAAGCATGAATAGAAGAGATGATTCCACCAGACTGTCAATCATTTGGGAGCCTGCACTCTCAAATAGAAAGATCTCCACACCACAAGCCAGGCATACACCTGGACACAAACAGACTCCCTCTGATACCTCCATCTCAAACACACCCCAACCAGGCACCCAGGTGAAACCTGGCTTCCTAATGGATAGCAGCCGTCCTTTCACATGAAGACAAGCTGCACTGAAAGCCTCCAACACAATAACAGAGTGTTGCCAGCCAATCAAAGCCACAAAACAGGCAGAAGAAACCAGAAACACCAATCAAACAAACTCCAAGTCCAATAAACACAGACCAAGACTCCCAACCAATCAGGATGTAGAAAAAAGCATCCTGGCACAACAATAGGCTAGCCTCAAATTTAAAACTAACGCCTTTGAGAGCCTGACCCACATACTAACTCCATACAGCAGTAAACGGACACAGGGAGGAAGTGAAACGGATGCGGAATGGAGACAAAGCATTATTAGCACGGACGGAGAAAGGATGAAAGCGGATGCAGCTCGCATACAAAGCATTAAAACGGAAAAAACGTTCGCAGAGGGGAACTATCTCAGATATTTAGGATGTATGCAGAATGCCTAGAGGATGCAAAAGGACACAGAGCAAAAACCCTATATTTCCCATAAAAAGGGCGAGGAAATCACCTGGATCTCACTTTCAGTCCAACAGCCCTGTGGTGCAGACCTCTTCAGCTTTCATCTGGCTCTTGCTCTTCCATAGCATCCAGTCATCTCAACCATGGATCATCACACACTCCTTTTGGGAGCCACCATCGTTCTACAACAGTGCAAAGCCACCTATAGGCTCTTTCACCTGTTCTACGCGAAAAAAAGGAGGTGGCCAAGAAGTGTCTGGGTCTGAAGATGGATCACCAGAAGAGCAGAGTACGGACTGTACAACAAGCTGATGGTGGAGCTGAGGAACACAGACCCTCGTGCATTCCCGAACTTCATGAGGATGCCGCCAGCCATGTTTGACGAAGTTCTGGAGCGGCTGAGACCCAGGTTGACCAAGCAACTTCTGGCCCAGCCTGGACCCTGGGCTCAAGGTGGCACTGACTCTGCACCACCTGGCCTCAGGGACCACGTACAGGAGCATGCAGTACGGCTGGAGGGTGCCACACAACACCATCAGCATTGTGGTCAGAGAAGTGGTGCAGGCCATCATCGAAGAATACCTGGAGGAGCTCCTCCAGTGCCCCTCCACTGAAGAAGGCTGGAAGAAAGTTGCAGAACAGTGGTATCAGAAGTGGAACTTTCCCACACCGTTGGAGCCATAGATGGCAAGCATGTGGCCTGTAAAGCTCCAGCCAAGTCAGGGTCCACTAATCACAACTACAAGGGCTTCTTCAGCATCATCCATGGTCGATGCTGACGACAAGTTCATGTACATCAATGCTTCAGGCAACAGCTCATCTTCAGATGCCCAGGTATACAACGCTAGTCACCTCAAGGAGGGTCTGGAACACAACCTCATCATGGGCTTCCCAGATCCAGACCCCCTGCCCAACGACACGCAAGATGTGCCCTACTTCATCATGGGGGATTACGCCTTCTCCCTTTAGAACCTACCTCATGAAGCCCTACACCTCCAGATGCCTCACCCGTGAAGTGAGGATCTGCAAGTACAGGCTGTCCAGGGCAAGGCGGGTGGTGGAGAACTTCTTTGGCATCCTGGCCAACAGGTTCCAGGTACTTCTAACCACCATGCAGCATTGCCCACAGACCGTGAGGAACATCGTGGAAGCTTGCTGCATCCTGCACAATCTCATGCGCACCCGCTACCCAGTCTTGTAGAACACGCTCGTGGACCTACAACAAGGCAATGGGGACATGGATCCTGGTGAATGGAGGCAAGGGCGAAACCTGATAGACACTGTGGATGTGCAAGGCCCCAACAAAGCTTCACGTGAAGGGAAGAAGCAGCGCAACCTCCTGAAACACTGGTGCAACTCCCCAGCTGGAGCAGTGGAGTGGCAAGACAGGATGGTAGATTCTTAATGGATGCTTCGTTCAGCCTGTCTCATCACACTGATGAAATTGGGCCATTTATCTTGAATGAGCCTACAATGAACAGGGCATTTAATAAACAGTTGTGTTTATGTTGAAATGTGTGGATCAATGATTACATTGATATTGATAATAAAGGGCCATAGGTGTGGCACCTGGGAGGGTGGACCATACAGTCCCACTATGCTTGCACTGGAGGTTTATCTATCCCACAGCTATTACCCTTCCCAAAGGTATCCCTGCCCAACCCACTGCTATCTTAACCCATCCCACAAGCATGCAAAGGCTTAAACCATTTCTAAAAGTTTCCACCAAAACTTTATTTACTAAAAAAATGAAGCAAGTATGTGAAGCAAAGATATTCTTTATTAATAACAAGCTGTAAAAGCAAAATTACCCAAGTGTCCTAAGCAAAAATGAAGTCAACAGGTAGCCACCCAGTCTCTTGCACTCTTCTTGGTCACTCTGAGGCATGCCCAGTCTCAGGGGTGAAGGGTCCAGGTGCTGTGGAGGTGGCTGCTGCTGGAGTGCTAGTCTGAGGCACCATTGGGTTGCCTGGCCCCGAGAGGACAACAGGGGATGTTGTGTGGAGGAAGCTCTCAGAGAGCTGGTTCAGTCCTGTGATGTTGAGAGCCCCTTCCTCCAGGACATGGGGTGTCAGCCCCAATACCGATGACAGATGTTCTGAGGCCGGGCTTGGTTGTGGGGTGGAGGAAGGAGCAGTGTAGTGGGGATGTCTGGTCTGCAGCTGAGCGAGGTGAGGTGTGGGTGGCATCTGTGGCATCGGTGGCATCAGTGGTGTGGGTGGCATCGGTGGTGTGGGTGGCATGGGTGGCATCAGTGGCATCGGTGGCACTGGTGGCATTTGATGTACCTGTGCCTGGACTGGGAAGGGCTGCCTGTGCTGCTGGAGCTCCTGGTAGTCATAGCCTTGGTAGGTGAGGGGCTGTGGAAAACCTTGGAAGGGCAGTGACATCACCTGGGATGGAGGAGCAGACCTGGACTGTGTGGGAGCAGGTTTAGCTGGGTCTGGAGGGTTGTGCAGAAGACCTGAGATCCTCTCCTTTATCACCTGGTACTGTGATTCCGACATGTTCATGAGGGTCTGGTTGACGTAGGTGAGGAAGTGCTTGCGTTTGGAGGATGGGACGTTGGTGTGTACCAGCTGAGAGATGAGATCTACGCTGCTTCTGATGGTGTCCCTGATCTCCAGCAGGACAGTGTGGCTCTGCCCCTCTGGTCTGCCTCTCTGCCTGCTTTCTGTGGAGGTGGAGTTGGGGGTGGATGTGGGTTGTTCTCTGGTGGAAGTGCCCTCTCCTTGCTCCCACTGCGTCAGGGGGTCCTCCACACACTCCACCACGGGGAGTGCAGCTGTCGGGGTGGTCTCCATCGTGGGACGCTCCACAGATACCTGCCTGGACACAGGAGCTGACTCTTGGCCAGAAGAGGACTGGCTCTCTGCGGGCTGCCTGAGAGAGATGATTGTGAGAGGGGCTTCTCCTCGGTGGTGGATCTCACCCTCCAAGAAGCTGCACTTGGCCATCATGTAGCTCTCTCCGTCCGTCAGCTTGACCGTGGCCTGGCCAGATTTCTTGAGGTGAAGCTTCCCGTACCAGGTGTGCATGTGCTTCCACCAGCTAAGGAACACCTCCGAAGTGTAGCCCGGGCTCTCCGCCTTCTCTCTCCAAGCAGCCTGCTTCTTTTGGTGTCTCGATAGAACCTGTGTCACTTCTACCATAGTTACTCATTCTCCCTCAGCCATTCCAGCACCTCATCCTCATGTTCCTCTTCAATGGGGTATTGCCTACTCTCCTGTTCACTCATATGCCTCTTCTTCCCTCTGGCAGGGCCATCTGGGCCCTCATCAGAGGGGCTTCGAGGTTGTTGGGGCTGCTCCTCCACACCACCACCACCAGCAGCAGCAACAACAACAGTAGCAGCAAAAGCAGGACCAGCAGCACCAGCAGTGCCAGCAGCAGCAGCAGCACCACCACCAGCACCACCAGCACCACCAGCACCAGCAGGATTAGCAGCGCCAGCAGGACCAGCAGGACCAGGATCAGCAGCAGCAGAGTAAGCACCAGCAGTGCAAGTAGCGCCAGCAGCACCAGCAGGACGAGGATCAGCAGCAGAGGAGTAAGCACCAGCAGCACCAGCAGAACCAAGAGCACCAGCAGCAGAGTAAGCACCAGCTAGAAGCCCCAGCACCAGGAGCAGCACCAGCAGAGTAAGCACCAGCAGAAGCACCAGCACCAGGAGTAGCACCAGCAGAGTAAGCACCACCAGAAGCACCAGCACCAGCAGAGTAAGTACCAGCAGAAGCCCCAGCACCAGGAGCAGCGCCAGCAGAAGCTCCAGCACCAGAAGAGTCAGCCCGAGCAGCAGAAGCCCCAGCAGAAACAGAGTCAGGGCCAGGGGGTGGGATGGTGGCCCTGTCCCTCTTGCCAGGGCTGGCAGTAGATGCCACAGGCTTTCTCTTTTTCCCCATGGTTGTTGGCTTGCTGGCTGGCTGGAGCTGTGTCTGGCAGCAGGTCTTTCCTCTGAATGGTGACCTGCTTGCGAGCTGCTTCCCTTTATATCCACGGGGCTGAAACAATGCATCCTCCCCGCATGTGCAATGAACCCTTTGCATCCGCTTTGCATCCTCTAGACATCCGCTAGGCTTCTGCTCTGCATCCGCTTCATCCGCTCGGCATCTGCTCAGCATCCGTTCCTTCCGTTGCGCGTCCGCTTCTCTGTGCTCCCCCAGAAGCCCTGCGGATGTGCCATCCGCTCCCATCCGCTTCCATCCGCTAGCTTCCATGGAGTATCCGCTTTCTATCCGGGCTACGTCCTCCCCCCGTCCGTTCCTTTCCGTTGTTGTCCGTTCTGGTTATGCAAATTTGGGGCACTTTTGAGAGCGGATAACAACGGATGGAACATTTTCTCGTCCGCTGTGTCCTTTTTACAAACGTTTTGCATCCGTCGGCCAATGTGACAGGCCCTTTAGCAGTTTATAATCTGGGTCCTCAATTTACCGACCTTGGAAAGATAGAAGGCTGAGCTGGATTGGGCTAAGAGAAAGTGATTTGTTATTTTACCTTTTTAAGTTGAATTTTTAAAATGTGTTTTGAACTTTAAAAATAAATGGTTCATGTTGTTCTGCAAACCAATTATTGTTGAATGAATAAATTAATTAATTTTAAAATCATAACTGTATTTTTCTATTTTGTGCACACTTAAATAAGCACACAGAATACCAAAAAATATAAAATGAAATTAAGAGACTTGAAAATTATTGTTTAAACCTAGAATCACATAGAAATTATTACATGACTTCAATTTGAGGTGTCTAATTATTTTGCTACAATTAAATGTTGTAAATCTTATGGCATTAAATCGCTGTCTTGGTGGCAATTAAATATGATTGTTATTGTTAGGGATAACATTGTTTACCCTAGGTGGTTTAGGTGAAATAATAACTATGAATCATAGTTAGTGTATGTTAGAGTGTATACAGCTTTAACTGTGAAATAGCAATTGTGGGAGTGGTTTTGAAAAACAATATAAAAGTAGCAAGACTACGGCTTGCTCTCTCTGGCTTTGATGATCCCTGATTACTGCTTGGAATCAAGACTGCATAGCTCGAACGGGAGAGACAACAAAGGACTGATCTGTAAGTGAACTGACATAGGATATTCTACATGGACTTTGCTAACTGAATACCCCTGAATGGACTGACTACATGGTAAATGAATATTGGACTGTTATATGACTATGCCATAAACTTATACTGGAATAAAATATGTTCTTGATAGCACAAGCGTATCTGTTATTTTTACTGTATGTTAATAAACATACAAGCTTAGCTCACTCATTTATCTGTGTGCCTATCTGACTAACGCTGCACATTCTGTTTAGCTTGTCTACCTAACCCTGGTTGGGGAACCCAGGCTTAACAGTTATCATGGATCCAGTCTTACTATCTTCAGTAAGACTTATCCCAAAAAACATGTTTTTTTATCTAGACTATCTAGTCTATGTATTTGTTTTTAAAGTACGTCTTATTTCCCAGTGTACTCGAAGGTCACCCTTTAAACATTCTTAATACCAATTATTCCAAAAAGATCTATAAGTGAAGTAAGTAATGGTTCTCCTAAATTCAATATGCCTTTAAAAACTTCAAGGCCTCTTTATTTAGTTTGGATCAATTCAGTATTGGTAGGTCACCGCAGAGTGCTGTAGTGTTACATAATTATTATTAGTGGTAATATTAAGTTCATTACTACTTTTTGATATCTTCCATAAAGTTCAGTGATGCTGAACATTTAGCCCTTTGTTGCCCAAGCAATGCAAGAAAGTCATTCTTGCCTTTAAAAACAAATTGCTGCAAAAGAGTGATGGTGAAATTATATTTTATTACTTATTGGAAGCCACATGTTAGTTCACTGCTAAAGAAACTCCTTGGCAACCATTGAGATGTTTCTCAGGTTTAATTTAGTCATGTGGTCTTGCTTGCTGAATTGGGGCTATTTGTGTTGATGTTACTACACAGACCCAATTGTGTGGAAGGTTGGTGCCAATTTTAACTTCTTTTTCATTTGGTATGAAAATAGAGCCTATTTAGAACCAATGTAAAAAAAAGAATAAGCCTTGATGTTTTATTTTGAAAAAATAAAGGACTCTACTTGAATCGTAATCAGGAATAATATTGTAAAAAAGTGAGATATATTTCTGCCTCAAAAACTGTTGAACATGTTGAACATTTTAAGGCAAACTGTAAAAGGAGGATAAATGGAGTACTGGGAAAGGGATCCCTGTCCAGATAGAAAAAAAATGCTACAAATTTATGGTATTGCTTGCCTTGCTTGCTGCAAGGTAAATTTCAGGGGCCAGTATTACAAATTGCATAGGAACAAAATTTTCACTAGATTGGGAGCCCTCCTATTAATAAGGGATTGATAGTAGTAAGTTGCCATACTAGTTTGCACAAAGGCAACATTTTATTTATTACAATATTTATAATAATAATAATAATAATGGAGCAGCAAATCCAGCTTATTTTGGCCTTCATGAGGTTACATCCAGTGAGTAGCAATGAAAACCTTAGCAAATGATATTGTGTTTAGGAAAGTAACAGTTCAGTATGTAAGCAATGTTACAATTACTGAAATACTGTAGATTCTTAAAATTAATTTGTGTAAACAAAACCAGCACAATCATTATTTCATTTTAGATTATTGCTGCCTCAAGTTAGGAAAGACAATACACCTTAAGCCTAACTCAGTTCCTTGTGACTTGGCAGTGTTACAAAATTGATTTGCCATTGTCTTTTTCTAATGTAAATTTTCTTATGGCCCTTATGCAATGGTTAAGCTGTTTAGCTTTTCAGATCAGTCAGTCTGGGTAGGGGTTACCATCTCAGGAGGCATACCAGAGGCTATTAAATATTCTTATACTGTTCCTATTAATGGAGTCCATAGGTTTTACAATTGAACAGATCATTTCCCCCCTAAAATATTAGCAAAACCATTGCCTACCCAGTAAAATTATCTCAAGTCTGACAATCAGTTTTGTTTTTCAGTTATATGTAATACCTGCTTCTTTGTAGTAACTCTATATAGTGGATCTTTAAAAAAATAAATAAAAAGTTTTGCGTTTTACAGCAAAAATATTTCTAACAGGAAATATTACAGGAGAAACAGGACTTATATAAATATCAATTTCACATAGTTTCTTCTTGTTGCTCACAGTTTACTAACATGTGTTAAGTTTTTAACTATATTAAATGTATCTGTGCACAAGAAGGCACATCACTAGTGAAATAGTTTTCTTTTACCTCCCAAACGCCTATGCAATGTCCTGTGTTTGTCCAGAGAATAAGGAAATCCTTAGGAGAAATTTGAAGAGGTAAAGGAGTGCAAAAGAAGAAAAAATTAGGGATTGTGATTACTGAGCAATTAGGAATAGGTATCTCTTTGGTTGTTCATTTGAGACAATCAACAGATATTTAGAGTACAGTGGAACCTTGGGTCATGAATGCTTTTGTCTGCGACCAAATCAGGTGGCGAACAAAAAATCCACCTGATTTTTAAATCAGGTCACGATTCAAAAATTGGGTGGCGAACAAAATTGGTGCAGAAATATTCTCTTTTTGTGTCAATTTCCCCTTCAGCATCATTTTTTTTATTGCACTCATGCGCAGTCAGTCATGTTTCTGGACATGACTAAATCAGGTCATGATCTGGGAATAGATTACGGTTGCAATCCGAGGCTCCACTGTATTCTAAAGAGTATCTTCTGTTTTATGTTCTTCAAAGATAAATCAAAGTCATTTATAGTTGCCCAAACAAATTTCCATTGCAATTGTTGTAAAGTTAGTTTAAACTTCTTATTCCATTTGGACTAAAAACTCTATAAGTCTATCACAGACCTTTTCAGAAAATTTGGTTTATGAAATGTCATAAAGGTGGGATGAACATAGTATTTCTGGAGGATTTGTTGAACTAAGTGTGTCAGGGTCAAACACAGAGATTGTATTAAGCTTTCACTGTATGCATTACCATATGGCTAAGAATGATAGACCAGATTCGCAGTGAAGGATCAAAGCTATTTGAATATATTTTTCTGTGACCCTAGGGCTGGGTGAAGAATGTTAGGCTAGTTTTCCCAAAGTAGAGATTGTAGCTAATTGTAGAGAGGTTTCTCACCAAGCCATTCCACTATGGTCCAACTAAGACTATTACCACATTTTATATCATGCCAGTTTTGATGTCCAAACAATAAATGGTAGATCATCAAGTAGGACACTTCATAATGGGTATATTCTCCTGTCTTGCTTCTGGTGTTTATTTTTGTCCATAACTTAAGTGTTGCATTATGCCTAAAAAAGTAAGGAAAACACAGAAAACAAATATTCTCTGGAATATTTTTTCCTAACTTCTTTATTAGTAGTGGCCAAAGGAGTGTTTTTATTTTCTTATATCCAATTATCCAAGTATATTTGTACAGTATATCAAAGGATATTTTCTGTTGCCTCTGTGTGGCCAATTTACATCTGTGAGAACAGATGGGTGCATGTGCATTGCCTCTGTGTGCATTTCTGCCTTCTGTGGGCTTTTCTGAATTGGGAAGTACATGGCAAGCTGCACATGCTCTGTGCTGAATCAGGTGATTAAAATTAAGGAAGGGCAGCTTAGATTGGATCAGTCAGTAATATTCTAAGCTGCTGTCCAATTGCCTTTTCCAAAGAAATGCTTTGAGGGATTTTTTTTCCCCTAGAAATGTTTTTCTTTGAACATTTTTGGATTCAAGATTTCTTTCAGCAGCTTTTCCATCTGGTCCCATTTTGTCCTGTTTTCAGAGCATTATCTTGCTGATAGACAGAGCCCCTTTATGTAATGTCTTTACAATATTCCTCTTGGTTGGAATGAATAAAAATCAAAAGAGCCTAATTTTAGAGGTAGATGTACCTCAAAAAACAAATTATATGCTTTTGCTTCCATGAAGATTCCAAAATAGAAGAGTTATAATTGAGTAAATAATAAATCAATGTCAGATCTGTGTATCTGTCATTTCTTCAATGGAAGAAGAAAAAGGGGGGGAGGGGCTGATAAAGAAATCCTTTTTGACATAATTTGAATATATTTAATGTTATATCAAATTTATATAACCTCCACGTGATACAATGGAGAGATGATGGCCAGAACCTATCACCTCTGAGAGAGACAGCCAGGAGATGAAGAGACCATAAAAATTCCACAGTAAGATGTGGCCTGGGAAACTCTGAAAAAGATCGTTCTAAAAAGGGGGTGGGGGGAATTAGGTATGTCCTGGGAAACTCTGAAAAAGAACTTCTAAAAAGGGGGTGGGGGAATAAACATGTTGGCTCTTTGTTTTACTAATTGCACATCAAGATAAGGGGAGGGGTTTTAGACTCCCTTATCTATCTCTGCATGCCTGAGAGACGTTAGACATTGCTTTTAATCCCTAATGAATTGTCTCATCTCAGTAAAAGATTCTTTTTTGATACGTTTTGATACATTTTCAGGTTCATTCTAGTTGATTAAATGGGAAAAGTTCTGTAGCCTGACAACCATGGAGAGACAAAAATTAAGTATTAATTCAAATTTGGAAAGGCAAACTTTTCAATACACAGGTCAACAAGGATATTATATTGATATGCAGTAGTCCTTGACTTACAACAATTCATTTAGTGCAGGGTTGTCAAACTCACATCATCACGGTGGCATCATGTGATGTATTGGGACTTTTCTCCCCTTCACAAAAACAAGGGGTAGGTGTGGCCTATGATGCATCTGATCCACAGGCAGGGAGTTTGACAGCTCTGATTTAGTAAGTGTTCAAAGTTACAATGGCACTGAAAAATATGACTTATGACCGTTTCCACAGTTACAACCTTTGCAGCATCCCATGATTATGTGATCAAAATTCAAATGCTTGGCAACTGGTTTATATTTATGACCACTGCTGTGTCCAAGGTCATGGGAACATCTTTTGCAACCTTCTCACAAGCAAAGTCAATGAGGAAGCTAGTTTTACTTTACAACTGGGTTCCTAACTTATCAACTGCAGTGTTTTATTTAACAGTTGTGGCAAGAAAGATTATAGAATGGGGCAAAACTTACTTAAGAAATGTCTCACTTAACCACAGAAGGTTTGGGCTCAGTTGTGGTCATAAGATAAAGACTACATGTATACAATATTTCTTCCCCAAAGACATATTGGTAAATTTAATCTGTTGGATTGGCTCAGATGGAACAGGCATCAAAAATCTTCCTTTATTGCTTGTTCTACTTGCCTGGACAATTGTATGCCAAATCATTTAGTGGGAGGCATGTGCTTGCATTGTAATTTAGCAATGAAGCAAGACTACTATGTTGATTTCACAAGGGTGCCAATTCAGCTATCCTGTATTCTAGACTGGCCTGCCATATGTTGATCTTCATGATGAATCCACCTGGTGACCGCACCCCATGTGTTTATAAATTATGCAACTGATGATCCAAGCAATAGATAACATGTTATGATTTCAAAGGTGTTCCACCAGATTACTTCAGAATATATGTCCATCCCAGTCAGCTACTGTAATTAATCTCCTACATAGGGTCACTCCTCTGACCACAATTGACATTGAAGTTGATGTTCTTCAAATAATCTACGGAGCAGGCAGATTATTATCGCACCCCAGCCTTGGCATTCTTACATAACCTCACTTAACTGTAAGAACTGGAAAATGACAAGATGTGTTCTGATATCATAACACAAACTCTACCTATTCATTAATTGCAAATATGAAACTGATTCAACTTGTAAATTTCATTTCTATCACTTTTTTTTCTTTTTCTTGGGTTATATTTTAAAATATCTATTACAAGAAAAGGAAAAAAGAAAGGGAAGGTTTTATGTTGTGATGACCCAAATAGCAATTTCATAAAAAAAATACTCCATGTGAATAGCTATGAATATATATATATATATACACACATATATATATATATATAATATTTGTTTTCTTAGGCTTTCGCGGGTACTTACATGTGTGCTGTTTAGCTTCCTTCAGGTATTATCCCACGTCATTGTAGTTCTGTTAAAGTTGTAGCCCAGTCTAATGGAATGTTAGATAGAAATATTTAAAGAGGCTTGGGCCTCCATCAGCATCAGGATAATTCTCTGAAAACAGAAGGGAATGGAACCAATTTGATATGGTGAGAGAAGCTGGCAAAAGAAACCTTGAACCAGAACTTGCCAGGACCATTGACTCCTCCATTATATGCCCCTGTTCTTCCTTCTTCCTAATCACACAATCCAACTTTGAAAGTGTGAATCTCCAAGTGCATAGACATATAAAACAGATATACAAGGGTAATATGAAGAGAGAATTTCAACAGACACACCATGTTATTTCATTACCCAGAACAAAATGCACACTACATTCTTTCAGATTGCTTTGATGATGACCTGAATGCTCTCATTAAGACTTTCTACCTGTGAGTTTCTAAGTCTACAGCTCATGAAGAACCATCAGACAGTCTGTACTTTCTCTTTTTGATCCATCGTAAAACAAAGAGAACTGTTAACCAATCAGTGTTTACTTCTGTCTAGTTAATGAATATTGCATCCCAACCTTCCATCATGCCTAAACATACATTCCTGTCTGCTGTCATAGATATAAAGGAGAATAAATTTCTAGTATTTGTAAATTATTATCTAATCACATCAGTCTCTGTGATCAAATCCTAGAACCCAAGAATCCTTTCTGTTAAGAAGATAGGCATCTTGTGTCCAAAAAATCCTGACCTTTTGTACTTGTATTCTTGTTTTTTAGTTTCTCACATGAATACATAAACTAGATCGCTTGCATTATATTTGGGGTTGCCACAAGAGATGTATAAACATACATACATACGAACTCAATACAGAAGCCTGATGATGGCAGATGAGATTCTGCCAAAATGGTGCTATAACTTTAAAAGCACAATACAATGACGTGGGATAATACCCGAAGGAAGCTGAACAACATACATACATACATACATACATACATACATACATACATATCTATATACATACATACATAAAGTAATACATTGCCATTTCAGGTATTTGGTGCTTTGATAAGGATTTTCTATACTATGAATTGAGTGTCGCTAACAGAATTGCTAATGATAACAAACTCCCAATTCTGATGTTGTGTGATCAGTGGGGGATTCATCTTATCTTATAACTGGAACTGTGGCTTTATTTGGAAGATCCCACTGTGCCTAGTTAATCTTCAGTAAAAAGCCAGTCCACTTTTGAGGAGCCAATTTGCTAGTTTTGAACAGCATTGGCTCTAAATCTGTCATCCCACACAGAACATTCACTCTAAAAGTTTAATTATATTTCCAACACAATTGTCTTCACAATCATATTCTCAACACATAGTCTTCACAGATAAGAGTAGCCTCAGGGCCTAGGTAATCTAATTCTAATTGAAATATTAGATAATCAACTTGAACTGATTCTCTCTGTGACCTTCCACTATGTCTCTATAGCTAAAGCGCAGCTAACCTTACTCCATGACATAAATTTCAGAAGCACCAATGACCATAACCTGTTATTTAATGTACTTGTCTGAAAGGGGCAAAAGAATAATTGACTGGCAGATAAAATATCCATCATATGAAGGAAACAGTTATAAGACATTTACCCTATAGGTGTTTCCTAGTGGACATTTAACTGCTTCTTTCTACAACCACAATGGATTTTATTGCATTATTGATTTTATTTGGGGATATTTTCCCACTGAGAGCAGAACCAAAGTCCTGTTGGATGGCCCAATGAATTGAACAAGGAAGTGTGTCTCAAACTCAGTAGCTCTGCTAAATAAGAAAGTGTTCCAATTTGTGCACAAGAGAAAAAACAAGATAAGGCTAGAACAATGGGGAATTGTAATAAAGTGCTGCGATGTCAGAAACCGTGTAACTGCTTTTGCTAGATAGGGAGCTAGTATGAACCTTTGAATATATGTGTCAATTTGAAAACAGAAAGAATGTGAGCCAAGCCCTCATACGAGGGGGCGGACAGTTAGGGTATAAAAATGCTGCCTGAATTTTTCTCTGTGTTCCTTCAATGCCTGAGGGAACCCGTCTCTACAGACACGTGAATAAAACCTTGTTTTCCTTGGATCAACGAATCTTTTGGTGGTTTTTTATCTGCTTCCACCTCACAATTTGGTGCTCAATGTGGGCCCCGATGGAATTTCGACTGGAGAAAAGGGACTGGGTAAGTGTGGCGCCACCGCCTCCCATTGTAGAGGGGCCCCTCCTTTGTCTCAGTTGGATCCCGGGGTAACTGCACTCAGCAGACGATCCTTGGAAACAAGAGAGAGAGAATCCGGCCTGATGCTCTGGGAGTGTCATTGATCACCTGAAGTGGGGACGCCCACACTCCTTTCGTCTCCGGGAGACCAGGTGTGTATCAGGTGAGTTTGTTGCCTTTCGGGATAGAAGAAGGGATATACTGTCCTTAAACTCTGGGAATCCAGCGACTGCTGGAGGACAGTGTAAATCCCTGAGTTGGGAATCTCTGGGAGATTGTTGGCGGGCAGCGTGGAGAATGGGAAAGGGACAAAGCAAGTGTGAGGCATTCTAAGAGGGAATGGGTATGAGATAGAAAAGACCCCGAGAAGGCTGATTCTGACTGACTCCCCATTGGGTCAACTACTACAACAATGGTCATTGCCCCATCTGAGGACTTACACTCGGAGTCTAGAGAAAAAGAAAATGATCTACCTATGCCAATATAGGTGGCCGAAATATTCCCAAGTAGACCCTGAGTTTCCTTACCACTGGGATCCTGAAGGGAATACCAGCACGTACTGGATAACTCAGTTGAAAGAGTATATAGTGAAACACCGGATGAAGGAGTAAATACCCTATGTGGAGGTATGGTATCATGCTCACTTTGAAGGTCCGGTTCCACCAGAAACAGAAGTAGGACAGTTTGTCAGCTAGGTGGAGGAAAGCGAAACTGAGGACTGGATGGAGAGTCCACCGGCATTGGCTCCGGCAGTCCTGGCACCACCGCCCCTGCCGGCTCCAGTTGCCCAGGCTCCATCTCCACCTGCATATCCAGGACTCAGAAGGGAACTGGCTCAATTAAACAAGGACCTAAAGAATTTGTCTCTAGGAGGAAGGTCGGCCAGTCCCGTGTCGGCCTTCCCAGTCAGAGAAGTCCCAAATGGCATGAATGCGCAGGGGAATCCAGTCACCATTTTCGTGGCTGACCCCATAAAATCTGCTGAGTTACGGGATCTGAAAAAGACACTTCCAAAACTCCATGAGAATGCTCATGAAGTGGTGGAACAATTGGAATTGTTTCTGGGGCCCAATGAATACACATACCAAGAACTGATGTATATTCTTGGACACCTTTTCACCCCCGAAGAGAAGAACCTCATTAGGAGGGCAGCAATGGCTGCCTGGGATAGGAGACATGCAGGGCAACAGGGAACAGTGGCTGCAGACACAAAGTTCCCCATAGCCGATCCAAATTGGAACATCAATAATAACGCTCATAGGGAGCACATGAGAGATATGAAACACATGATCATTGAAGGAATTAAATTGGCCATCCCTCAAGGGAAAAACTTGACCAAAGCATTTGAAATAACACAAGGAAAGGATGAGTCCCCGGGGGATTTCTCTGCTCAGCTCCATGAAGGGTTAACCAAGTACTCCAGTGTGGAGCCAGAAACCCCTGCCTTTGAGACTCTCCTGAAGATGCAATTCATCACCAAAGCATGGCCAGATATCCAGAAAAAGATCCAGAAGACGGAGGGATGGACTGATTTGGGCATGACAGATTTGATGAGAGCAGCCCAACAAGTTTTTGTGAACCGAGACTCAGATAAAACCAAACAGAAGTCTCAGATGATGGTAGCTGCTGTGCAAACGGCAGCCAAGAATGCAGTTAGGAAAAACAGGGAGACCCATATGTCAGATCCAAGGCCAAGGTGGAGAGATGAAAGATCTCCCAGCAGGGAGTGGAGACCCCCGGTTAGGGGAGGAGGTCCAGGGGGAAATCGAGGCAGTTGATTCCAATGGCCGTCCCACAGTAGAACTTGCTTTAGATGTGGGAAAGAGGGACATTTTGCGCATGAATGTCCCAAAACCCCAGAGGAACAAAGCTATGCCCTATACGATTAGGGAACTTCCGGCTCCCCAAGAGGAACCCATGGGGAGCCATTGGTAAATGTGTTAGTGCATCCTGACCATCAGGAACGGCTATTCCTGATTGACACCGGCGCAAGCCGGACATCTGTATGCGATCCAGTAGAGGGAGCATGCAGGTCAAAGCAGACTTTAAACGTGGTTGGGGTGAGTGAGAAATCCCAAGAGGTCAAGATTTTGGAAGAGGTGAGATTGGAATTGAATGATGTGGTTACTGAAACCGAAATATTGTATATTCTGGATTCAGAGGTGAACTTGCTAGGAAGAGACTAGTTGGATGTTTTTGGAATAGAATTGTGGGATAGAAGGAAGGAAATTTGCATGTGTATATTAACAACGGAAAATGAGGAGAAGATATCATCAGACGTGTGGGCAGGAGGTGAAGGGGTTAGTAGGATGGCAATACAGCCCATTCAGATCAAGATACAACCAGGAATAACTAAACTGTGGACTCCACAATATACTCTGAGTAAAAGAGGTAGGGAAGGGTTGAAACCAGTGATTGACAGATTATTGAAACAGGGACTGTTGGAACCTACTATGTCACCATTCAATTCACCAGTTTTAGCAGGAATAAAAAAGGATGGGAAGTATAGATTGGTTAATGATTTGAGGAGGATCAATGAGATAGTGGTTCCTAGATTCCCAGTGGTTCCTGATCCCTATATCATCTTGGGGTGGATCCCTCCCAAAGACAAATGGTTTACTGTGATAGATCTGAAGGATGCCTTTTGGGCATGCCCCTTGGAGGAGGGGAGTAGAGACTTGTTTGCCTTTGAATGGAATGATCCTGAGAGTGGAAGGAAACAGCAGTTGAGGTGGACGGTACTTCCTCAGGGATATAGCGAGAGCCCTTTGTTGTTTGGACAGGCGTTGGAAGAAAAGTTGGTGTCATTTGAGAGAGAGAAAGGAATCACCCTAATTCAGTACGTGGATGACTTGTTAACTGGGGAGAAAGAGAAGGAAGTGAGAGCGGCTTCTGTGAGTCTGTTGAATTGGCTGAAGGAGCAGGGGCTGAAAGTCTCAAAAGAGAAGCTTCAGTTTGTTGAAAAAAAGGTGAAATATTTGGGACATTACATTCAGCAGGGGGTGAGGTCCTTGGACCCTGAAAGGGTGAAGGGGATCATGAGCTTGGCTTCTCCCAGGAACAAGACAGAGGTGCGGAAAGCATTGGGATTATTGGGGTATTGTAGAATCTGGGTAGACCAATTCACAGTGTTGGCACAGTTTTTGCATAGAAAGTTGCCTGGAAAGGGAGAGCACATAGAATGGGAGGAGGGAGATAGTGAAAGGTGGGAAGAGCTGAAGAAGGCTTTGTCAACCACTCCAGTTTTAGCCTTGCCAAACCTGAAATTACCATTTCATTTGTATGTGGCGGTGGCTCAAGGAACAGCAGTTGAAGTCCTTGCCCAAAAGAGGGGGGGGGCAGTACCAGCCGGTAGCCTTCCGAAGCAAGGGTTTGGAGCCGGTTGTGAAAGGATGGCCAGTTTGTATTCAGGCTGTGGCAGCAACAGCGATGTTGGTGGTGGAGAGCAAAAAGTTAACCTTTGGGGGAGCTTTGGTGGTGCATTCGCCTCATCAGGTCAACTCAGTGTTGAGCCAGCTGGCTACTATTTGGATGACCGAAGGGAGGATATTGAAGTATGAAACCATTTTGAGAACCAGTCCTGATGTGGTAATAGGGATAGACAAGAATCTAAATCCAGCAGAATTCTTGGAGGGGAGAAGGAAGGCGTGGGAACCGAAAGACCATGATTGTCTATTGCAAGTGGATCTCATGACGAAGGTTAGAGAGGACTTGGAAGAAGGGAGAGAGGTGGTTTATAGATGGATCTAGCAGGGTGGAAAATGGAAAGCAAAAATCTGGGTTTGCAATAGTAACTGGGGAAGGTGAGGTAATAGAGAAAGGGTCACTCCCAGCTGCTTGGTCAGCCCAGAAATGAGAATTGTTTGCCCTGACCAGAGCCTTGGAATTGGCTGAGGGGATGGAAGTAACGATTTGGACTGATTCCAAGTATGCATGGGGGGTGGTGCACACGTTTGGGAAAATCTGGAAAGAGGGTATATCAAAGAGGATGGGAAGCAAATAGAGCAAGTGCAGTTAGTAGAACAAGCCTTAGAGGCATTGCAACTCCCCAGCCGAGTATCAATTGTCCATGTGAGCGCACATCAGAAGGGGAACACACCGGAGGTTGTGGGAAACCGATGGGCGGACAAATGGGTGAAGGAAGCTGCAGGTGAGATAGAGTTGGTAATGGTATCTATACCAATACTGGAAAAGGAGGACGAGAGGGAGGAATGGGAGCCAGAGAAAAAGGAAAAGTTGGAGTTGGAGAAAGAGGGATGTGTCAAAACCCCAGAGGGATGGAAGACGTCGGAGGGAGTCAAGGTGGTGTCACCCATTGTCATGAGGGGAATATTGGAGAAAGTTCATGAAGGAAGACATTGGGGAATGGAGGCCTTGGTCATGTCCGTTAAACCTCACTATTGGAGTCTGAGGATGTGGACGGTAGCTCAGAGCATCTGCTGGAAATGTTTGATTTGTTTGAAAGTAAATAAGAAAGCGGCATGCAAGAAAGAGATGGGAGGGCGACTCCTAATGGGTAGGCCTTTTCAGAGAGCACAAATTGATTTCACTGAGTTGCCAGAAAAGGGGGGTTGGAAATACTGCTTGTGATCAAAGATCAACTAACGGGGTGGGTAGAGGCTTATCCCACTGGAAGAGCCACAGCTCCCACAGTAACCAAGATCTTACTAGAACAGATTATCTCACGATATGGAATGATGGAAGCAATAGATTCAGACAGAGGAACTCATTTCATCCAAAAGGTTCTGCAAAGGGTAATGGAGGTCGTGGGGGTGAAATGGGAATTACACACGCCATGGCATCCTGAATCCAGTGGAAAAATTGAAAAAGCGAATGCGGAATTGAAGAAACACTTGATCAAACTACAACTTGAAAACGGCTTGCCATGGACAAAGAATCTTCCCTTAGCTCTGCTCAGGATCAGAACTTGTCCAAGGAAAGACACAGGGGTTTCTCCTTTTGAAATGCTGATGGGGAGACCCTATTTGGCCAAACTAGGCAATCCCATACCAGAGTTCAGGGACTTGTTCCTTCGGAAATATTTGCTGGCACTGTCTTGGTCTTTGCTTTCTCTTCACAAACAAGAACTGCTGGTGCAACGACCACCTTTGGCTGGTAGCCAACACCCACATGAGGCTGGAGACTGGGTCCTGATAAAGACTTGGAGAAGTGAAAAGCTGCAACCTAGCTGGGAAGGTCCGTACCAGGTACTACTGACGACTGAATCTGCAGTCTGTACTCGGGAAGGAGGCTGGACGCATTACAGCAGAGTCAAGAAAGCACCGGAACCTGAGAAACCTTGGAAGGCAATCTCAGTGGACGGTCAGCCGTTAAAGGTAACCTTGAAGAAATAGCCAGCAGAAACCACCATGGAGATGTCGGCTGAACTCTGGAGAGGACTATTTGTTGCAACTATATTTACATTAATACATCAAAGAAGTTCACAATATGTGGGGCCTGCAGGTAACTTGGGAACAGACTTGTGGGATGACAATGTGTTCATAAAGGATCTCAAGAAGGTCTCACATTCCTTGAACATCACCAATTGCTGGTTATGCATGCACATGCCAGGAAGAACAGGTGAAGGATTAATCCTACACGCAATTCCACTTGATCAGAACAGACTAAGACCACAGGGGCATGGGACAGAAAAATATGGTGTAGAATGAAATATAACAGGAAGGATTTTTGTTCATTTAAGGGAAACGACGTATGTGTGTTTTAGGAGAAATGAAACTAGAGGGCTCCATTTAGGAGATTGGGAAAAATGTAATAAGACTTTTGATATGCCATCATCCTGTAGTAACCATAGCTATACCAAGAGTTATCATAAATTAGATTATTTTAATCAAGATCAGTATCAGATGTGTATGCATTTTGAAGAAATGATCAATTGAACATCACATCAGACCTATGCTATGGAAAACTTTAGGTGGGTATTGTGTGGAAAATATGCATATAGGGAGATGCCACCTTACTGGAGTGGCACATGTACACTGGGGTATGTGATACCGGTGATATATAAACTTGATGGCCTTCCCCAAGGCCGGATACATAATAAAAGAGACTCAGAATCTGGCTTTACTCGGAGACTCTGGACCCAAATCTCCCGTGGTATAACACCATTGGGAGTCGCCATGAACTACCGAGATATACATATTCTAAATAACTTCACGGTAACAATGTTCAATGATACAATAAAGAATATTAAAATGATTAACACCAAGCTTTCTGAAGTAAGACAGGTTGCTCTACAAAATAGGTATGCTTTAGACATTGTATTAGCTACAAAAGGAGGTGTGTGTGCTCTGATTCATTCACATTGCTGTGTATACATCCATGATTTCCAACCCAATATTACAAAGACAGTAAAAGTAATGGAAGAACATATTCGCTCTAATCCATTATCACAAAGAGGTGACTCCTCGTTGCCAGGCTACCCAGTTCCACTTGGTTTAGATCTACCATAATGGGAATTATATTAATTATTATATGCTGTGTATTGTTGTGTTGTTGTGTTCAGTGTCTCCCTGGTGCAATAACAACGTGTGGGAAGATAGGGAAATCCTTGGGTTCAAGATTTGAGAAGAAGCAGGAAGCAGAACTTCTAATGATGTATCAGAGAGAAATCACTCTGAAAGAAGCAGAGGATCTGCTATTTGAGTTTGAGACAAAAGTGGAAAAAGAAAAAGGGGGAATTGTGAGCAGAACCGAAGTCATGTTGGATGGCCCATTGAATTGAATAAGGAAGCGTGTCTCAAACTCAGTAGCTCTGCAAAATAAGAAAGTGTTCCAGTTTGTGCACAAGAGAAAAAACAAGATAAGGCTAGAACAATGGGGAATTGTAATAAAGTGTGGCGATGTCAGAAACCGTGTAACTGCTTTTGCTAGATAGGGAGCTAGTATGAACCTTTGAAATATATGTGTCAATTTGAAAACAGAAAGAATGTGAGCCAAGCCCTCGTACGAGGGGGCGGACAGTTAGGGTATAAAAATGCTGCCTGAATTTTGCTCTGTGTTCCTTCAATGCCTGAGGGAACCTGTCTCTGAAGATATGTGAATAAAATCTTGTTTTCCTTGGATCAACAAATCTTTTGGTGGTTTTTTATCTGCTTCCACCTCACACCACTGACTCCAATAATGAGAAACATACTCCCAGTTTCTGGAATGAAGCTGTTTTATTCAGTCTTGTGGTTAAAGTACCAGACTAGAAACCAGTATCTGTGAATTATAGTCCCGCCTTAAACATGGCTGGGTGACTTTGGACCATTCACTCTCTCTCTCAACCCAATTCACTTCACAGGGTTGTTGTGTAGCAAATAGAAGAAGGGAGGAATTGTATATATGTCCATCATCTTAAGCAGTTTATTTATATCCCATCTTTATTATTTTTATAAAATGAAGAACTATTGGGTTGTGCAGGATGCTTAGTTTGTGTGATACAAACTGTTCTGACTCACTGAGATATGTTTTATTGTTTCTTCATATTATATTTTATGAAGATAAATATAGTTCTTTATCACATACAAAGCTAGCTGGATATAGTAGTTAAAGCATGAGACTAGAGACTGGGAGACTGAGTTCTAGTCTCACCTTAAGCATGAAACCAGCTGGGTGACTTTGGGCCAACTTTGTCTCAATCTTAGAAAGCAGGCAAAGGCCAACCATTTATAGATTTATTTTACATACAGTAGGGGATCATCTGTCAGAGAGGAAGAATGTCCTTTGCAGCTTTTCACCTGCCACTTTCAAATGCAAATCAGTGACTGGCTTTTTAAAAATAAAGATATTCCAGCAATCATAATATCACTAAAATACTAGTGTTACTCTTCCATTGCAACTGATCAGGTAGAGCTGTAAGCATGGCAGATTTTGCAGCACCAGAAATGAATGAAAGAGCTAAAAATCACTTCAAATTCTTACTTTTCTCCTTTACCTCTTCTCTATGGATCATGGTTTTGTTTTGTTTTTTTGCTTCTGTTTATTCTGTTTATTTTATCTTAAGGTGCAACCCCACAAAAAATCAAAATGGCAGTCATTACCATGTAGCACTTGGTCAGCCAAGATCATGCAATCAAAGTCCTGTCACTATTTTCCGGCTTCACATGGTAAATAGGGCTATGAGCGTCAGTGGCGCAGAGGTTAGAATGCAGTACTGCAGGCTACTTTTGCTGACTGTTGGCTGCCTGCAATTTGGCAGTTCAAATCCTTCCAGGCTCAAAGTTGATTCAGCCTTCATCCTTTTGAGGTGGATAAAACGAGGACCCAGATTGTTAGGGGCAATATACTGGCTCTGTAAACTCCTTAGAGAGGCCTGTACAGAACTATGAGGCATATATAAATCTAAGTGATATTACTATTGCTATGGTCACATGGTCATGGCCATTACTTTGATTTTTTAAAAAATCTACCTTTGCAGCTGTTCTTGTTTGCCTTTTAACTATGTATGACTTTAGTTTTAGGCTCTGAAAAAAATAATTGTAGATTTCCTACCTTCCATCTGTACTAGCTCTTCATCTAAGAAGCTCTGTAGCACTTTGGGATCTGAAGGAAAAAAATGCTTCAGAACATGTAGGAGCATATACATAATTATTTCCCCAAATGTGCATTGAAGAGAAATTGCAGACAGGTGCGATATAAGCATCCAATATAAGCATCTGCTCCAAAGCAACCTTTTGTCCTTATATCCAAGGTACTGTACTCCCCTAATATCTAGAGTGATAGGTTGCCTTTCTTAAACTTCTGTTCTCACCAGGTGCCAAATTGCACTAGAATATGTAAAGCTACTCACTCTAGCCTGATTTCTTAATCTGAATAATATTGCTCATTTTTTTTAGCTCTTTCTTAAACACTTATTTGTGATGCATGTTAAGCAAAATACTTGTTTGTTTCGACAAAATTATTTTATTCTTTTATTTTGGAACACATGAATATAAGCTGCAGGAGAGGCTCTCAGTTTTTCCTTGGGGAAAACTGATGCCAAATGCTTGAAGTAAGTAACTGACTCTGTGATTTCTCCCCAAAATACCAGCATTTGCTAATGATTGACACTATTTGGAGTTGCTTATGCCTGGCAAAGATACAAAGAAAATAAAGGTGAACAAATTCTCTTACATCAGGGATGTCAAACTTGTGTCATCTTGGCATCCTCACATGACGTATCGTGACTTTCCCCTCTTCGCTAAACCAAGCATGGGTGTGGCCAGCACATGATGCATCTGACCCATGGGCTGTGAGTTTGACAGTCTTGCCTTACACAATTTCTGTCAATAGTATAAACCATTCAAAAATTTTGCATTTGAATAGCTATAGTATCTTAGATTCTTGTGCATCTGCTTATTGATTGACATTTTTCAATTGCAATTAACTATTATGAAAATTACCTATAGCCAGCCATGACTAGCAGAATAAAATCCACAGGGACTCCTTTACCATTTTTTTAAACTGTGATGAAGCAGAGAAGTTTAATTGGCTGAAAATTTTCCATATCTGTTTAATTCTGAACTTTAAAAGATCATGAAACAAGACTGTTTTTTAAAAATAATATATGAGAATAAGATATTATTGCGTATTGTGCAGCAGTGACTGTGAGAGTTTACATATTCCCATGGTTTGGGACAGAGATAGTAGGATATATCTAATTTTAAGAGAAATTATACAACATTTGGAATACTAAGGTTGTGAAAGGCCATTCCAAGTACCAGAATTCAAAAGGAGTTGTCAACTCTCCTGTTTTGATCAAGAAGATCTGTCTAATGAGCACATTGTCAACATGTCATGCCATCACTACATTTGTACAATACCTTTCCTAGGATGCAAAGTTTCTATCTCAGAGAATTCTTGAAGATGTCATTGCTGTTGTAGGGCTTTATAGATAAAAGCTATTCCCGAATGGAACCCAAATAATATTATTCAATCAGCTTTTAGTGAATCATCGACAAAGGCTGGGATTACATAGTTTTACTCATTTAGTTTATGAGGCAGTATCATTGGGCCTTGCCTTGTTGACAGAATGCATCTTTATCTCTTGTAATTATCAACTCTTCAAGGACATTATAGTGATCTTAATCCTCTTCAGGCATCTTATCTGTTGGCTTTGTTATCTTTTATTTCCCTGACACTTGCCTCATGTAATATTTTTTTCTCATCTCTTAGCCACTCATGTATACATAAATTATATGAACTTCTATTTGGTGGCCATCACATCAGAGAGCGGTCATCTTTTATTTGGTCCATTTATTTGACTTCTTTTTGTAATTCATGGTATTCTATAAATTTATCCAAATTCATAATTGGAATGGGTCTACTTTCTTTTTGTCCTTTGAAGTCATACATTACTACAATAAAATCTATTTTAATGGATTAATCAGAAAAGGTGTCTTTTATACATTGATGTCTGTTTAATACAAAAGTACATCAAAAACCAATTTTTTAAGAATTTGCTTAATAATATAATTCTACAAATTATGTTTTTTGAGTCACCTCAGATAATTTACACAATGATGGCATTCCACAAATGAGAGAAATTGTTTTATTTGCATAATTTTATATCATTTGCATAATGATATCAGTACGCAAGTGATACAAATTGACAAAAATGATGTAATTTGCATCATTTGAAAAATACCTTAGCTATGTAAATAATTGCAAAAATTTGCTCCATTGTGTTTGAGTTCCACTAAGTTCCACTAAGATATAATTTCTTTCAATAATTTTTATATTTGTTGTCATAGAAATATCCTTATCCTTCATGATTCCATATTAATTGTCATTCCTGTTTTCACTAGAATTTATTTCCCCTTTACTTATTCAATACACTGTCTTTCTCTTGACAACAAAATGATGTTTTTATTTCTTCACAATAAAGTTTGAGTTCATCAAGAATGATTTAGGTGCTGACATAGAAACCAGGAGACTGAATTCTAGTCCAGCCATGAACGGCAGGTTACTTTGGGCCACTACTCCCTCTCAGTTCAATCTACTTAAAGGGTTATTATTGTGGTGAAAATAACAGGAGGAAGGAATATTTGCTACCTTGAGTTACATAAAAAGTTATAAAGGAAGGATTTTAAAAATCTGATAAAAATGCTGGTTGACATAGTCTTTGATATCTTTACATTAATGATAACCCATATTTTACACTATTTATTTTTACTTTGTTACTTAAACCTTCTTTACTTTCAGATAACAAAGTAGCATCATCTGTACATTTCAGGTAGCTAGTTTTTCTTGCTCCAATTGTGATTCCAAGTGTCATTTCCTTCAATCCTCTCATTTTTTATATTACATTTACTTCACAATTTAAACAGATGCATTCTTGACCCATTTCCACTTTTAAATCAATATGTTTTCAAACTTATCTCTTATAGAAGTAGTTCCTTGTTAATTACAACAATTCCCAGAAAAATAATTACTTGTACAAATGCCTAACTATAAGCTCTCTTACTCTCACCATTATCCATCTTGTGTTAGTTATCCAATCTGTTGTCCTTTTATCTTTACTGAAACTTGTTTGTTCATATGACATTGCTATATTTTTTATAAAACTTTAGCCAAAAATTTGCTTGCATGAGGAATTACTGTATACACAATCTTTTGTACCTGTCTTGTTTGGTATAGGCAATTATGCACTAAAACTTTACATATATTGTTTTATATACATTTATATATATATAAATCTCATATTTATTGGCATAAAGCTGTTAGCACTTTAATTGCTGTTTAGCTGCCACTTATTAGTATTTCTATACCTTTGCATTACACTGTTCCCCAAATAGTTTATCCCTACAGTTATTTCATTCTACAGCTTCATTCCAGCTGTAACCTAATTTACTTTTGTTAAACCTCTTCCATGATTATTCTTGACTAGTTCTATATTAAGTGTAACATTTCATATGATTTCTGATTTTTCTTTACAATATCTGTTTACTTTTCTTGTTACTTTATTCTGTTTGTTTACATTCTTAAGTTATTGTCCTTTCTTATTTTATGTGCAAAGTCTGCTTCAGTGGTCATATATCTTTGTTCCCCAATGATTTCATCTTCTAAATTCTTCGCTTTCATAGTAGTTTGGTCTGAAAATCATTTGGATGGTTTCCTCTATGAACAGTTGGCAAATGTTTCCCTACTTCATAATCCACCTTATTTATTCCAAGATCTTGCTATTTACATTTTTCAAATCTGTTTCAAATACCTAAAACTTCACATTCATTGTTTTCTGTTTACTATTGTTTTAAGAAACTAAAAAGTCTGTACTTAGGAGCAGCTGGTCATTCAAAAAAATCTACTTTTGCCAGAAAGCCAAAGTAACCAAACCAACTAACAAATTCACTTGTTAAATTTTAGTGTCGGATGGATTTTAAAAGGCCAGGAACTATGCCAATGTACCCAGTTTCAGTAAAGTTACTGTATAGGCTTAAAATACTTCAGTGCATATAATTATCATATACATTCTTCCATGTAACTTTCACATTGTTCATGTTAATATTATGTACAACTTTGCCCAAGATACAGAACTCTCTGTATCATTAAGATTAGACAAATGAACTTCATGTCAAATGAACAGTTTTTTTTTTTTTTTTTGAGGGCCGGGAAGCACAACAAATTATCGCATCTTGTTTGGCTACAAACTGGACCCAAAACATAAGAGTGATATTATAACTGGAGTCCAAATACTTTTAATGTCTTTCTCCTTCTCAGGATTATTACAGAACAAGTAAGTTCCTGCACAAAAGGCATATGAATAATACAGTATTATCTACTGGAAGCATATTCTCACAATCTTAAAATGAAATGTGTGACCCCTAGAGGAGGGAGCATGCCATTGTTGGCTTCAGAGCACATTTTGCTGATAGAAGGAGAAATTGTTGTCTGCTTTTACCCATTAGGAGCACAAAAAGAAGGCATAAAGAACTTTTCTCAGAAATATTTTGCACAGAAATATGAATGTAAGTAAAATATTATTTCAGCTGAGGACAACACTCTCTTTGTGTATTATATACCATGGTATATAAATAAAGAATATACATTCATTAATCTTCTTAAATAAAAAAAATACATTGCCAGGTCTGCGTTCTTCAAATCAGATGACTTTTTTTATGACAACAAAGAAAATTTATTCCCTCTGATACTATCTTTTACATAGAATGTTCCCATTTTGAAGACCACCTGATTAAGTTAGACCTTCCTCTTAGGAGGTTATTTCAATAAAGCAGAAAAAAAAGGATTTTCAAACATATTTTCAAACATATTTGATAACAGTAGCACTTACTTATATACTGCTTCACAGTGCTTTACAGCCCTCTCGAAGCTATTCACAAAGTTAGCCTATTGTCGCCAACAATCTGGCTCCTCATTTTACCGACATCAGAATCATGGAAGGCTGAGTCAACTCTAAGCTGCTCAGAACTGAACTCCTGGAGTGAACAGTGAGTTAGCTCTACAGTACTGCATTCAACCATTGTGCCACCATGGTTCTTAATTTTTAAATATAATTTTAATCATCTAAGAATTTAATTTTACAAGAATAAAAGCAATGTTTATGATTCTTTTGTGCTTGGGGATAAAGGTGGTATGTCCCTAAGAATAATGTCAGTATTTTCTTTTCAAGTACAGAACTAAATAAACCAGATGGAATTCAGCAGAAAAGGCATCCCACAGTACAATGTGAAGGAGTGCCCAGGACCTCTTCTACTTGATGAATCACAGAGGAGAGGGCCATATAAAGCAGGTTGCCCAGGTCCAATGATTGTAATTGGAATGCAAGACAAAGAATGTTTACAGCAGAGATCTACTATATACTCTATTATTATTGCATTTCATTTGCTTGTTTATTTCATTTCATTTATTTCATAGCATTAATAGGGTAATAGACCCTACCCCCAGCCCAAATCTTGCCAGTTCCAAAACAAGTAGCAAGCATAATACAATAAAACATCACAAATAAACCAGATGCATAAAATAACAGAGCGAATTTAATCTCCTCAGCAGTGCATATGGTAAGGCCTACATTTCTCAACTCTCTATTAAAATTTTGTAGAGCAAGTTTTCACAGAATATGGTGTCCTTTGCAAAGGTACAGCTTGTACAATGTCTTAATTTCTGTCTTTCCCAAAAGTAGAAGAAAAGTTCATTGTAGGTTGTATCCACTGGAATCCAGAGATTTCAGTTTAGTTCTCACCAGTGCTTTTGGCTCATCAAAATCCTGTTTCTAGTTAACAATGTTTCTGTATCCATAGCACATGTGTGACCCATGCTTTCTAACCATGCATGAACACACGCACACAATCCTATGATGGAAAATGAACTTTATATGCCCAGGAAAACAGAGGTCTTTATTCTGTCAAGTAAATACATCTGTTTCTTTGCATACAGAAGAACTTCATGATAGCAAGATTCAGTGCTCTACTCTTGATGCTTGTGAAGGAATCCTTCTTACATGGAACATTTCTATATTTACTCAGAGTCCATTACTTATCTTGTTTCCTCTATTGTACTTACCACTCACTGTGCTAATTGGTCAGAAATTGAAGTTGTCCATTTATAAGTTTCAGACTCTTAAAAGGAGATGTGGAGAAAGGTAGAATAGAATAACAGAGTTGAAAGGGACCTTGGAGGTCTTCTAGTCCAACCCCCTGCCTAGGCAGGAAACCCTACACCACTTCAGACAAAAGGTTATCCAACATCTTTTTAAAAACATCCAGCATTGGAGTAACTACAACTTTTGGATGCAAGTCGTTCCACTGATTAATTGTTCTGTCAGGAAAATTCTCTTTAGTTCTAAGTTGCTTCTCTCCTTGATTAGTTTCCACCCATTGCTTCTTGTCTTGTCCTCAGGTGCTTTGGAGAATAGTTTGACTCCCTTTTTCTTTGTGGCAGCCCCTGAGATATTGGAACACTGCTATCATGTCTCCCCTAGTCATTTTTTTCATTAAACTAGACATACCCAGTTCCTGCAGCCATTCTTCATATGTTTATCCTCCAGTCCCCTAATCTTCTTTGTTGTTCTTCTCTGTACTCTTTCTAGAGTCTCAACATCTTTTTTATATTGTGGTGACCAAAACTGAATGCAGTATTCCAAGTGTGGTCTTAAGGCCCTGTCACACTGCCCAATGGATGCAAAACGTTTGTAAAAAGGACACAGAGGATGAGAAAAATGTTCCATCCATTGTTATCCGCTCTCAAAAGGGGCAAAAATTTGCATAACCAGAGCAGACAACATGGAAAGGAATGGATGGGGGGAGGACGCAGAGCGGATGGAAAGCGGATGCGGAACGGAAGCCTAGCAGATGGAAGCGGATGGGAGCGGATAGGTCCCCTCTGCGAACGTTTTTTCAGTTTTAAATGCTTTCTTTGCATGCTGCATCCGCTTTCATCCTTTCTCCATCTGTGCTACTAACGCTGCGCGTCCGTTCCTCATCCGTTCCGCTTCCTCCCTGTGTCCGTTTACCGCTGGAACGGATGCAAGTTGCGCGGATGCGCAGCAGATGCCTAGCGGATATAGCGGATGCGTAACGGATGACAATGGATGCAGAATGGATGTCCCCCGTATGCCTAGCGGATGCAGAACGGACACGTTGGATACATTTTCTGCTCAAAAGTTTTGAGCAGCTCAAAACCTTTTGAGCGGATGAAATGTCAATTGATGGATGCTGGATGGATAGAGAGGAAGCAAAACAGAGGCAGTGAGTACAGAACGGAAGCATCGCGTTAACCAACGGATGGTAAGTGTTTTTCTCCATTTTACATCCTCTTTCCATCCATTGGTGCAGTGTGACAGGGGCTTTACCAAGGCATTATAAAGTGGTATTAACACTTCAAAGCAAAGTTTTGTTTAATTGGTATTTTCATTATGAGATTATTTGAAGATGATAATCCAAAACAATTAAAAGTAACCAATTCCATTTGTTTATTATTATTATTGTATATAACATTGCTATGTTTCATAGGGGCTGCCTCCAAATTATAAAAATAAATAAGATGGAAATAAATATGGATGTTTTATTATTTTAGCTTCACTGGATTTTCAATATTTAGTGACTATACCATTTCCTTCCTTTCTTTCCTTTCTTCCCTCCCTCCCTCCCTCCCAAAATCATGGCTACCCACTTGACAAAGATGTGTTGAGAACAAATTATATAGGCTGTTTAGATTTTAAATAAGGTTTTTTTTTATTCCTACTCTGATATCTCACATGATTCAAAACTGACAGAGTACTTTGCAAATTGAGAGGGTAGGGATATGTAAATGAGTTTTAGCACTTCTCACATGAGAGCTGAAGAAGCTTCTTGGATGAGAAGTGAAACCTCTTCAAAGAAAAACAAGAAAGTTTAAATCTGCTATTTGAAAAAAATATATCTGGGATTCTCACATTGGACTCTATAACCAGTGTAAATAAGTCACAATATGTAATATCACTATTTTGTCCCCTCTCTAAATCATTTAGGATGGGGGACAGTTTTTAACCTCCACTTAGGTCTTTCTCTACAAACTTCGGAAATATACTGGTTTTTCTGCATATCTGTCCCACTTGTTACAATGATCATGGTTTTACTGTTCCTAAGTGTTAGTACAGAAGCTCTTTCTGTCTGTTATAACATCACCAAGAAACTAAGTCTAATAGGGCTACATCCAAAAGAACAACTCTGATTCTTACTGTCAGCAGCTGGTACTTTATTCTATGCAATAAAATTAATGAGCAATTGGCAGAATTCTTCAGAGAGAAAAATTATGTTCGTAAAAAATTGACAGATTTAGATTACAGATGCAGATATTTTAAAGGGAAAAGGACCCTGGTTGCCATACTATTATTGCATTTTGTGCTTCCCCTCCTCTATATCTTTGTACTTTAAAGTTTTTTTCTGTAATAAATTGAAATATGGCAAGCTAAAACTATATAACATTTATCAATCAAATGAAGTTAAAAGGAGATGGAGGAGTTTGAAGTGATCAGATCCATTATTGATAAATGTTTTAAAGAAAAACATTATCTTCTTTAGATAATCTCTGGGGTCCTTTTTATTGAGTTGAAGCTACAAAACTCAGAAAATATTAAGCTAGGAATAAAAAGTTTCATTTTTTCTTTTGGCTCAATCAGTGACAGTAGAAATAGCAATTAGACTTATGTACCTCCTGACGGTGCTTTTATGGCTCTAAGCAGTTTACAGAGTCGGCATATTGCTCCAACAATCTGGGTCTTCATTTTACCGATCTTGGAAGGATGGAAGGCTGAGTCAACCTTGAACCTGGTGAGATTCAAACTGCCAAATTGCAGTCAGACGGCAGTCAGCAGAAGTAACCTGCAGTCCTGCATTCTAACCACTGTGCCACCATGGCTCTATGAATCATGGCTGACCTTGAAAAGTAAGCAAGGTAGGATGCTGGAAGACCCACCAGGATCTCTTAAAACTGTAGATTAGCCTGGGAATTTGAAAACAAAAACCCAAGAAAAACCATTTTCAAACCATTTTCATATATGACCATGATGTTGCCAGGAATCAAGTATGATTTGACAAAGAATTCACCATTTTACTCCTTTCTTTCAGGCATAGTCTGAGGAAAAAATTGAAAGCAATTTTCTCAGGCCCACAAATGGAAGGGATCCTCTTCAAAGTATGGTAAAGTATTTGAATAAGAAGGATCACTTTCATTCAAAGCAATAAAAACAATTAAAGCAAAACCCCAAGGCTTATTTCAATACTTTGGTTCCCTCTTCCCATTTCTGCTTATTTGGCCTGCGGATGGGAAAAAAACAAAGAATGACTGACATAGATTAAGGTAGCAAACATTCTGCTAGCCTCTCATCTGAAAACCTAAAGAGCTACAGTGAATCTTTCAGCTGGAATGCCCTCTTAGCCTTCATTTAATAAACTGACTTTATTTAGATTGATTGATGGGTGGATTTTATATCCCAAGTTGCTCAAGGCATCATATATAGTTTTATCTTTTCCTATGGATTATTGTCACAACAATCCTGTAAAGCATCTTAGAGAAAGTTAGTTATTGGTATAGGGTTGCCCATAAGTTTTGAGGCAAAGTTTTGTGCATGCTTGAGTCCTTTGTCCAATCCTCTTCTGACTGAATACTTTAACAGTATTGGGAATTAGGCATACTTGTTACTCATTCTCTCCAATAAACATTTTTCCCTTATGTTCAATTGGTCAGAATGGTTGTGGTTTGAGAGACAAGCATATGAAGGGAGAGACCCAGTTCAATCTGATAAAGTATGCCAAGTCTCTTTGACATTGTTGTTCTTTTGTTCTAGATTCCCTTTCAGTATCAGATTGAAATTATCTTTATTCAGTTATGATTAAATTATGTTTATTCGAATGTAATTTTCAAGAGGAAACAGCTCACAAACACTCCTGGAAATATACAGATATTTATGTGGCAGTGAACACATTTTGTATTTTATGTTTAGCATTTGGGTGATTCTTATAGATGTTGAGATACTGTTCTGTTTTATGATGGGTTTGGATGGGTTGGTAAATGAGAATGGTTCTATTGTCCAAATCATAGTTTCATAGTGAATGTACAGATCTAACTGCCTTTCAGTCCCAAGGTATCAATAGTAATCTTGTTTTAAAGTTAAATTTCTGAGAATGCTACAGGGATATATGTGGCATAAAACTTGTTTAGAATATACACCAGTACAACCATAATAAAGTATAATAGATAGATCTAAGACATGGATGATGGAGGGAAAACTTATTTATTTATTTAGCATATGGTGTTAGCCAGGAATCCCCAAGGTGGCTGCCTCTGTGTAAGGAATTTTTTTGGGCGGTGTTATCTTTACCTGTGGGATGCTTTAATGTTGGTAGACATTTGGGGGAGGCTCCTTTCTTGTCTCTACATGATTTATTCGCTCAGGGAAATTGAACCACCAAGCTGCCAACCCCAATGGTACCATCTGAGCCAACACAGCCCCAAAGAGGGAAAACTAATATTAGCCTATGACCTGTTCAGGTGAACCACCCAAATAATTCATTCCATCCTTTTTATATGGGCTTAGTTTTTAAAAAGGCCATTCTATTGCTTCAAAGAAGAAGGCAATTCACTATAACAAAACCTTTAGGAGGTATGTTAGTGAAGCCAACTGTTATCTGACACTGTCAGATACCTAGAGCCAGGTTTCCACAGCTACACTGAGGAGGATTCCGCTGACAGATTTTATCCTGATACAAGAAAAGTCCAAAATAATCTGAGTTCCACAGGTCACCTTTCCAGAGACCCTAGCTCTGTAAGTTTGTATGTTTGTTTGTTTTTAAGTAAAGAAGGAAATAGCCATGGTGAATAGAAATTAAAAGATGATAAAATAGCATTTTTGAAGCATTTAATCTGATGCTGCCTTTGAAATAAAGTATTAGTCAATGCTCAGTTTAAAATTGCTCTTCTCTTTCTTGTTCTTTTATTCTCTTATTTTAACAGATGAAGTCAGACTGGGAGTTTCTTGTGTTTCCTTAAATACCAAGAAGACAACAAAAGATATTTAAAACAGCTCACACTGATGTAGTTGATAGTTGTGGGAGGGAAATGCACAAAAATGTGCCCTTTTCTAGAATGTATCAGTCTTTACACCTTCTTGGAAAATACAAAGGGCAAAATAATAATGGGGGAAAGCCATAAAAGAGAGAGAGAGAAAGAAATTCTCAACAACAGTATACCCTTTTTCTGTGTCACTCTCTGTCATTTGAACATGCTTTCCCAAAGTTTGAAAGCATGTGTAAAAGATAGAGAAATGTGCATTTGAGGTATCTAGTTTGTGAGGTTTTTTTTTTTTTTTTTGGAATAACAAAGCAACATTCTTCCCTCCCCCTCCTTTCTTGTTCTAAAAAAGAGAGAGGGAGGGGGAGGGAGGGAGGGAGGGAGAAAGAGAGAGAAAGTTTTGAGAATTTTACTTTTCTATTCACTGTAGTCCTGGCCAAAGTAAAGCCCTCTTTTACATTGACGTCAAGATCTTTACTAAGATTAGGGTTTCATTTCTCTATTGCAGCAATTAGCCAGGGAATGTATAAAAGGCTTGAGGGAACCAAGCGAGGACTCCAGAGGAAAAGCACTTTGTACCACAGGCAGATAGCGAGAGGCAGAGAAACGGAAGAGTGGTAGGGAGAGAGGCTGAGCAGAGGCAGCCCAGTCAGTGAGGGAAGAGCAGAAAGTTTGTGTGCAAAGATTTTCCTCTATAGCCGTCCTTTGACAGAAAAAAAGTATTATTTCACCTGATAGCTCTGGTAATAAAAGAATGAGAAAACTACTGAAGTAGGAGAAAATTAGAGGAAAGTTAGCCTGTTCCATTTCAATTTTAGAATTACAGGCAATTGGCATCCCAGCTGTCTCTTTCCCTCTCCCTCCCTCCCTCACTCCCTCTCCCTCCCCCCCTCCCTCTCCCTCCCTCCCTCTCTCTCTCTCTCTCTGTTTAGAGGATTGCAAAGGACTTCTGGCTAAGTAAAAACAACAGTAGTTTAAGTTAGAGTTTTTGAAAAATTAAAAGCAGCTCAGGGTGGAAAAACGTTCATGTTAGCGTGGTGCTTCCCTTTTTCTTTTTCTTTTAAGCAGCTCTACTGAAGTGAGAACTGAGCCAACTTTGAAAGAGAGCTAACGGAGCTCTATGAATTTTTAAAAAGCCCCTTATGTTTTATTATTTTTATTATTGTTTTTCATGAGAGCACAAAGGGTATGAAAAGGGAATTCAGAGGAACCCTTTGAAGAAGAAGAGCAAGCAAGATGGGCTTGTTAAGCATTGACCTGTTGATCACACTTCAGATCCTGCCGGTTTTTTTCTCCAACTGCCTTTTCCTTGCCCTCTATGACTCGGTGGTCCTCTTGAAGCACATGGTGCTTCTTCTGAGTTGCTCCAAGGCGGCACGTGGTGAATGGCGAAGGATGCTCACATCAGAGGGCTTACGCTGCGTCTGGAATAGCTTTCTCCTCGATGCCTACAAGCAGGTAGGTTTATGGATAGGCATGGGCTGAAGACCAAACATCTGAAGAGGGTCCTTGGGCTCCACTGCAGAGAGGAAGAGGTATTAAGATAGTGTGTGTGTGTGTGTGTGTGTGTGTGTGTGTGTGTGAAGCTGATATAATGTTTACAAAGTGAACACAAGAATTGTAAATATTATGATCCTAGGCATTTGGTGCAGAAAGTATTAAATTGCCATCTAATTTTGGAATCATCTAATTTGTTTCAGTGTTGTTTTATTAAGAGATATACATAATTTAGTTGCTTGGGTCTAGCTGTTCTGTTTTTAAAAACTTTTCTCTTGAGATCACTTCCTGAGTAATTAATAGCACTATATTAAGGTCTAAGCAAGGATTGCATTATTGCCTTTATTGGTGATTTTTCTTTGTGCCCTCCAATCACTTCTTTTCTAGTGCATATAAATACACACACATACACACACAGAGTGAGTGACAAATTTCCTATCTTCCCTTTGTGAACAGTAAAGTTAGGTAAGTCCAAAGATATGTAGAACTTCAGACTTAACAGACAAATTTCTCATACTGCCAGCTATTAAAATTAACCAATCCTGGGAATATATTTATGATATGATAATATATGATTCTCCCCACAAAAATCATCATTGTGGGGAAAACTTTTCCTATTGACAAAATTTTATGGCTTGGTATTTCCCCAGTTGCTGACAAAGCGGAAAACTTAAATTCCCAGAAATTGATTTCCTGAAAAAGAAAAAAAACTCTGAAATAATTTTTCAGTTAGGGTGAGCATTCCATACAGAATTCAAATACAAAATTCAAAGAAGCCTTTGTTATGTTACTTGGGATAGATAAATCCAATCTTTTCATTACCTTAGATAGGAAGACACTTGCTTTTGCTTGGTATCAAAGGTGCTTTCTATTTTTGCCAAAAAAGGTTGTTCAACAGATTTTTTCATTTTAGCTTTTTCTGTGATATATGTATATTCTATTGAAGGATCTCTTGCACCATGGAGAGCTCCCATGGTAGTATCATCAAGAGTAAATTGGAGTCTTAGGTATCCAGGGATAACTCTCTGCATATGTTTCCCCTTAATAGGTGGAATAATTCTTTAATAAAATAACCCTCAAAATGTTCAAGAAATGTTTCAAGATACACAAAACATGTTTACATTTCTGTAAAAACATTTTTTCGCTTCTGGATAATCCTGTGGCAGGAAATATTTTGCTGGAATGTTATTAGTATCTGGAAGTTTGGGAATATACATATTGAAACTCTTTCATTTCAGAATTTATACTTAGGTCTAAACTGTAGGGTAGACATTCTACAAGGCAATAGCATATAGGCATACCTACATATTATTATATACCATACTGAACATGGTGTCCAGATTTCAGCCAGTTGCTTTGTATAACTTTCTTTCCAACAACAAAAAAAGGCTCAAGACATTAACATTTGGTGTGTTCACTGGGCTGATTTTTTTCCCCAACAGTCAGAAATATTGGTGTTAAAAAGACCCCAGAGAATCAGATTTTATAAGTATTTAAAATTGCAAACATATGGATTTATTTGGGGACATTTTAATATATTGACCTATATTAAAATTTTGCCTGGAGTAGTAACCCCTCCCCCAAACACAGTATTTGCCTTGTTTGAAGAAGTACATACCACAATTCTAGTATAAGAATTCTAGTATAAGAAGTAGTATAAATCCTGATTGTTTTGAACTGTGAACTTGAGGGAAGTACTCCTATGGGTATCAGGTGCTCAACATTCTGCCAAGGGGAATTGAGATATGCATTATATCATAGTGGCTTTAATATAATAACCTGTAAAATATATTTTGTAACTCTGAATTCCTTCTTCCAATGCAGTTTCCAATGCAGTTTACAAGAAATGAAGTCTAGGTTTCTTGAATACTAACAGTTCCAGTAGATGAGCAAGCAAGCAAATATTTCCCTTAGGCAAATAATAGTATCTTCACCATTATGTTATTAAAACTCTTCTGTCCAGTTCTTCTTCCTCCTCCTGTGAAATATATTAATAAACACCTGTTGGTCAATGCATTCTTTGAAGCACTTTATGCATCTGAAATTTTCAAGCGTGCTACCAAGAAACAATTATACAAACAATATTTTCATTCGTACTCAACTTTTCATTGATGAACATATTAAAAGTATTTTCTTGGAAACTTGCATATTCTAAATCAACCTATGCCCCCCCTTCAATTTTTTCTATTTTATTTTTTACCCCCTCAAAGGATAATCATTTCTGCAGCAGACACAAAGACTATCATTCATCGTACTGAGGTGAGATTTCTTTGAAGGTCATACTATTCTTCAAGATGCTTATGGGAGAACAAAACAAAGGTTTATACTGGACAAGATAAGCAAATAATTTAATTTAATAACTCCCAGTTATGTTTGTATGAAAAGAACATACATATTACAAAGGGATAGCTGGATTTTTCCTACAGCCTAGCGTAATAAGGAGAAAAAAGGATGATGTACTCTGCTTGAGTCTCATTTTTATAAAGTGTTTCCATTTGCTACTCAACTGCACCACTAATGTGCTTGAGCAAAGCCCATCTAACCTATTCCACAGTCACCATAGTCAGACTATTCAGCTGCCTGTCAGAAAAAAAAATGCTTTGTGTCCACCATTAATGGCAGCAGAAAACCAAGAATCTGTTTTCAGATAGTCAATAGATCATGCCAATTAGCTGGCCACTGGAAGAAACCAATGATATTTTCTCTGTCTCTACAGAATTTTTGCATCTGAATTTCCTCTGGCTCTATAGAATTTTTGCATTTTTGTATTTGCAACCATACAGTAGATGGAGGTTGCTTTCCTACTCCAGTCTAAAAAATATGTAACAATCTATGCAAAAATACTATAAATTGGATATCTGATGAACCAAATGGAATCATCTTCCTTATTAAAGGGCCAGGTACCTAGTCTTGATATAATCTTAGATCTGATATGGAAATGACAGTAATTTTTTTTCCTATTAGGCTAAAGGCAACTTGACAACTGCTATCCAATCTAGAGAAAGCTGATTTAACTATAGTGACATATCTATTTGTAATGTCTACAAAAGGTTACTATAATATGATATGCAATGAACTGCTCTTAAAGTTAGTTTACAGGCTACAATTGGTAGGAAGAATATTTGTGGGTGTGAGTTACTTGGATTTATTATATCTATTCAACACTGGTTATATTGGAGACCTGTTTGCCTGTAGGAAAAATGCAAAATGCTGGTAAGGGAGAATGATGGTTTTCTTTAAAAAATAGTTCAGACCATGTAAATTGAAAGATGGTCTGCATTTACTTCAGTCCCTAGCAGCATTAAAATCAGTATCAATTATTATATTTTAGACCAATATTTAAGGGGCTGCTGCAGAGACAAGGGGGTCAACCTATTTTCCAAGGCACCCAAAGGTCAGACAAGGAATAATGGATGGAAACTGATCACGGAGAGATTCAACCTAATAAGGAGAAAAATTTTGAGTGAGAAAAATCAACCAATGGAACAGCTTGCCTTTGGATGTTTTGGGAGCTTCATCACTGGAGGCTTTCAAGAAGAGATTGGACTGCCATTTCTCAGAAATGATGTAGGGTCTCCTGCTTGAATGGGGGTTGGATGAGATGATCTCCAAGGTCCCTCCCAACTCTGTTAATCTGTTACCCTTTTTGATCCATCATAAAACCCCTTAATAGTAGACATCCAAGACAATTTTTCTTTGGTGGCCCTACGCCTTAGGAAATCTTTTCCTATCACTGTAATCTTTAAATACTTTTTCTGTTCAACATTTTAGACTTCATATCAAAATGCTTATCTACTGCTATATGTTATTCATTTGATTATATCATCTTTTTAACTCCCTTGTGGGAGCAGGGTGCCCAGAAAGAAAAGCTAAAAGCTTTAAAATAAATCAATACTTTATACATCTCATTTTGCACTGGAGCATCCTAGAATGTGTATGAATATGATTTAGAATAGCATAGCAAAATAACTAAAAGCATGGATGTTCTACTAAATTTTTTTACTAAAATAATTAAAAGAGTGGATGTTCAGACTATATTTAGAGATGGATAATTAACATCGCACTAACACCTGTTCTGAGTTGAGCACTTGTGTCTTCCCTTCTCTTCAGCAGGCTATCTCTGCCAGGAGCAGAAACAAGGAACTTAGTTGTGTTCTTAGAAAGCTGGCATAGTGGGCAAACTCTGTTAACCATGCTGAAATTAAAATTCAAAGTAAAATAAGTTTACTTGCAGGCCAATACAATATGGAACAATTTGTTGTTAAAACTGCTGGTTCCAGATTATGTTTTGCTCGATAGAGTTCTTGATGATTCCCTTCTATTTGCTCAATTTTTTTCCTTTGCGTATCCAGCTTTAGTAAGTACTTTCTACATCAAACTTTGTTGACCTTTGCTTTCCATTTTGAACACCTGCCAGGTTCAATGGAGTTCTGTTTTCACTGTTCCCTCCTTATCATTTGAAAAGCAGCCCCAGGAGGCAAGCACACCCTATGTTGCATAGAGAGGTTCTTTATAACAATGTTAATTATCATAATGAGGGTTAATAGAGTTTATAGGGTTTATAACACTGGGTCACTTCATATTTTAGAAGAAGAGGTCAAAGAAAGGGCTTGTTTCTGAGAGTACTTCATAGACTTGTTCCAAAAGGTATTAAACTATTAGAATGAAAAAAGGCAGTTGTATTTTACTATATATTATGAAAACATATTGCTGCTTCCCCAACTATTATATATATCCACATTTGTCATCATTACTATTGTAATTATGTCATTACTAATAGTGGCTTTGTGCTACCATGTTTGACCTGTTGTAACATATACAGTATGTATAGAAATTATACAAACAATATTCAGGTCATTGTTGGTCTTTTGTAGGAGCTATAGGTGATGTCACCCTTTTCAATAAGACTGTCCTTCAACTCTGGACAGATTCCATTATAAAATGGAATCTCATTATAAAATGGAATCTCATTTTATAAATTCCAGGAATAAAGTTAGGAATAACATTCAGCAAAAAATTATTTTCAGGGGTACTAGCATTTTGTGATTGCATAAATAGTATGGCACATATAAGTCCAGTTTTATATTTTTTTTTTAAAGCAGTTTTTACTTGCAAAGTAGATGTCTCATGCTAAGTGAGAGGTTAGAAAATAAAAGCATAGGTTGAATCTTTATTTTATGGATAGGAAATAGAAAGGATGTGATTCTTAGTAAAAAAATGTAAGGAATCCAAAGGTTCATACAATAATAAGTACGCTGAAATTTTCTTTCTTTGATCTTCAAGTCTGTATGAATTTTCCCAAAGTCCCAAAGATATTTTCTTTTTCTCCTTTGCAAAGAAAGAGACACTTAGAATTAAACTGGAATTTCATATAAATATGAATTACAAACTATGATTTTTTTTTTTTCTGGACCAGATCAAAGGCCTATCTGTTCCAGCACCCTATTTGGTCAGGGATCTCTGGGAAACCAAAGAGAAGAGAAGCCAAAAGTCTCTGCCTTTCTTATCTCTGAGCAACTAGTGTTTCAGTCATAAAAGTAGAAAAATAGGATTTTTATAGAATACTAGCTATATTACTATTCTATAAAGGTCAGCATGACCTCAAAACTGATGTTGTAGTTGAAAGTAGAAGTACAGTAACAGGAATTGAACCCATGAATTGAACCCTGCATGTGAAGTCTGTGCTATACTACATCTACACAATAAATTTTAATAGATCTTAATCAATACTATGGTCCTCTGGCAATACTGGCAGTACAGCCACTTTATTTCTGGTTCAGTGATACTGCAGAGGGCTAAAGTAAACAAGAAATCATTGTAAATCGTTGTAGCAGAAAACCAGAAACTTGGGGATGGGCATTAGTAGGAAGTCTTTTATCATCCAGAGTTTCAAATTCCCCATTCCCTTTGAGATTAAGGTGCCATTGCACCATATCACATATCAAGGTTTTTTAAAGAGAAAAATCTCCACTTTATACTTCCACTATATGTATTAATTTGCTGGGAAATCAAATGCTGACTTAATTGAAGATGGGCAGTGGCTAGATGCCCATTTTTTATGGTTCCATATTAATCATGTAGAGGGAACACTGATTAATTTAACGAGAAATTATGGTATTTGTTAAACTAATATGCTACATTTTCTTCCAGCATTAAGCTATCTCAATCTTCACCCACAACAACAGTTAGAATGGGCTGGGAAAATATGATTGACCCAAAGGTGAACTTCCATGGCTGATGGTGGATTTCAATGTAGCTGTTACAACTTCAACATAATAATGACTTTACTAGACCAGCTCTCAAATGGCAATGCTGAGGACATTTGTGGGTCAGTGCAAAGGTTTCTGAGGATTTCTGAAGTAAAAAATGGTATCTTAAATTATAGTTTTATTTTAAGAACTAGAGTGAGAAGGTCAGGAAAGCTGATACAGTTGGGTGGACAGAAAGTGCAGTATATATAGTGATATCTCTGTTTATATATGGTTAGAGATTATTATGACTCTTCTCACAGCTTTTCATGGTTTACTGAAAGCCCTGCAATGATTGCAGATTCCTCAAACAATTCCAGAGAGTCAGAAATGCTACTTGAAGGTCTCATTAACACAAGATCAAGTTGACTAAAGTCTCATCTTTATAGATCAGGACTTGAATCATTTTGTATGCAGTTCTCAAGGTACAAAAAAGCCTTTTACTGAAATTTAACCTGAAGCTCATTAAGTCAGTGAAAGGTGCAGCATAAATTTACTTAAATGGGTGTACTTTTTTCTCTCTTGGTTTGTAAGGCTTCCAGGATTTCAGTAGTATGAGTGTACCCTGGATTTCAGATTAGGATATTCTTATGAGAAAAATATCTCAAGGCCCAGAAGACAATAATGTACTTGCACCATCAGGCATGTGTGGCACAAAGAAAACATTAACTCCTAGAAATAGGAGTTCTACTCTACTCGAAACTATATTGCCCTCAGATATTTTCTTAGGTATCAATTGGCATAGCTATTCAAGACACTTACTTTCCACAGTGGAAGAAAAAGCCACAGGGGAAGAAAAACCCAGCAAGCAAGAGCAATTGTTCTGGGTTGGAACATCACCAGCAAATTGTCAAAGGGCAACTCTTGTTCCAGGTGCTGGTATAGGTAAAGAATTTTGTTGGTGGTGGGTAGTGGGGCAAGCCAATATGTTTTTCCAATCTAATTTAGCGGTCCCCTTCACTCTCTCAGTTGAACAATGCATAACTGCTGCTTTCAGAAAAGACTTGGTCCTGGGAACTTAGAAGTATTTAGGGAACTGTACAGAAAATCAGTAAATTATTCCAACAGTGGGGGAAGGATCATTTTAGCTGTCAATAATAACCTTGTAGAACTTCTCCCCATGCAATACTTTCTATGTTTGTAATTGAAAGGTAAAGCATTTCAGTACCTTAAATTGATATATGATCATAAGCATGTATTCATGCTTATGAATGTGTAAGTTTGTACTTTTGGAAAGTTGTCAGAATGTACAAGTCTGAGAAACAGTTCTTGCTTAACATCTATTCATGATTTGTTTTTTGGAGAAAATGCTGTCCTAAATGACATCTCACTAAATCTCACTAATATAAAATATGATGGAATATAGCATCATTGTAAAAGCGGTATGTATAAAGACAGAACAAATATTGTAAAGAAGAATGGGTGGGATTCTTTGTAACACGTCTATTTGACATACTGGTCAGAGATATTTTGGCAGGCCATTTGATTTCATCATCTTTGATTATTTTGGCCTGGAATTCAACAAAGTGGCTTTCCTTGAATTTCATGTGAGAAACTTATGAAAGAAACTCTCTATTTTTAACAACTCTTATCCAGTAGTTTTAAGTCCAAAATAGCCATATTGGATGCTTAATGGATAACAGTGGCTAACATCTCCCGAGATAACATTCAGAGCCATGAACAATGTATATTGCAAGATAATTAATCTTAGTAGAATATTCAGGTGAATATTCTAAGAATATATTGTGCATATTGTGCAACATATGCACAAACTGTTTCTGAAAATAAAGACCTCAGATTGTCTCTCATGTTATTTTGATGTAGAATGGGATCAGTTTATATAATTTCAAATAATTCATAACTTGCTTGAGGATCTTTGACACTGTTTTTGACAAAATAATATAATTCCTAACTTGAGAATGACATTGGCTCATTTCATCCTCATTTTTGGCTGAAATAATTATTTGACCTATGAATAAATAAATAATTGTTATATCTAAGCCAGCAATCAAAAATCGAGCCACAGTGCTTCCTAACTCCATGCATTTTCAGTCCTCCATGCAATTTTCAGTCAAGTACCAAAAACAAGAGAATCTTGCTTCCATCATTTCATTTGGAAGCATGAAAAATTTAGAAACTGCTGTAAAGATTCTGTGATTCTGAGGCTTAATGTAAATGCCCCTAAACTTCATTACCTCTTTAGTCCTCATCCTCTATAAAATGTTAGATGCAGCCTCTGGCCTTTAAAAATTTCCATCTCTGATTTGAGTCAAGAAAGTTTTAAAGTCTTCATAAAACCATTTGCTATTCCAGATGAAGCATACGAAACTTTAGCATTTAAGATTGTTATGTGGATATCATCAGGAATCATTTGAACCACTGGGAAGTGTCAGTTTCTGGGAGGAGAGAGATGTAGTGATTCTAGCCTCTGGTAAGGGCAAGAAAATGTCATTTCAGAAAAAAGTATATTTCCAGCATCTGGCTCTTTAGAGGTGTGGCTTTCCAGGAACTATATATAATGAATAGGGCCACTGAAGAGCACAGCAAAATTGTGGGTCCTGTCAGAGAAAAAAACAACACAATAGTAGCTATGAACTGTTCTCATGCCAGTGGCTGTGAAGTTTTGGATGAATCATTGTGAAATGACAGACTGTTAAGAACTTGGATGTCTGTGAATGGAACTAAATAAAAAGAGTAAATCTTCAAATATTTTTGACTGCTCAAAAGAATTCTGAATATAACTCTAATATATTTTGTCTGGGTTTAAATGACTGGTGCCTGGGCCCATTGATTATTTGGCAACATCTCTTTTCTGCAAGGAACTGACACAGTCTGACAGTCCAACCCCTATAGGGAATTTGAAAAGACTTAAAGTTTTCCATAAAGAGAGAGAAAATTGTGTAAAGGGTAGGATATTTTGTTCATGAATGCGACAATTGCAATTCTAATTTCAGCCAGTGATTTATGAATCAGACTTTTGTCTCCCTGCCTTTGACACTTCATTTTTCACTTTGCCTGCATAAGCAAGCCAATCATGATCTTGCTACTGAATATAATATTAAAGAGGGATTCCTTAGAGTATAAAATAAAACTGCATTTTGAACTATATTTACAAAGCAATTTTCATCTAATAGAGTAATGACAACGATCAAGGCCAGAAGTTCCCAACCTTGGCAACTTGAAGCCATGTGGACTTTAATCTCCAGAATTCCTCAACCAACTGGCTGGGGAATTCTAGAAATTAAAGTCCACATGTCTTCAAGTTGGCAAGATTGGAAAACACTGATTTAGGCAGCCAAATCTGTTGCTAATAGGTAAGTTTCAGTGGGTTTTGATCTGAATTGAATTAGTCCTGAGACAAATAAATGATAGTGTGACTTCAATGATGTGTAATTGGCTTATGGAATTCTAGATCTGATGATATTTAGATGTATGAGGAATTTACAGAAGCTGTCAGTATAAGCTAAATGTGTTCCAATATAATTTAAAACTATATAACCACAGCTCATCTTGGTGCAATAAAAGCAATAAATCAATTATGCATTCATCCTTTTCACTGGACAATCCTCAGTGGAGTGAAGAAGAGAAGTCAAAGAAAATATGGATAACTTGAACTGCTGCTTTCAGTTCAACAGAGCTTGTGGTGGAAGCTCAAAATCCTATCTTCCCTATAGAGGAAAACTGGGTGAGAGAGAAATTCAGTCCCATTTTCATACAGCTCCATGGTAGACTATGTAACTAGCTTGTTAGAAAAGAAGTCCATAGTTGTAGGAAAAGAAAACTAGAGCCAGAAATATTGCGTGTGAGTGAAATATCCTGGGTTTGCTTCTCAGAACTGCTCTCTTGCTGCCTTTGTCTATAATTTCAAAAGAAGTTTGGCAGAGAAATATTTTTTTTAATTTATTTATTTTGGATGACATTTCACTGTGGTGCATTATAGGTATTTTTCCAAGAGCTAATTCCACCCTCTTCAGTAATGAATGACAACAAAGAAACCAAACAGTCCCTCGAAATGGATGTCAGTCCCATCTCTCAACCTGCTAGAATAAAGATGACCTTTGGGAATGTTACAGCTTCATCAAGACCAATTAGCAGGAGATGCAGCCAGTTGTGTCTAAGCATTAACTACTAGTCAGGATTGGCTTTTTGGAGTGGTTAATGCTAGCACAGAACAAGGGACCGACCTAATTACTCTGTTGCAAGAGCCTAGGAGGCCTTGTGAATGTTTACTTGGCAAGCCTGTCTCATTAAGGACAATTTTTTCCAAATAAACACAAGGACTTCTAACAGCAAAATAAAAAAATAAAAAAGTTAACCTGTGGCCACAAGATTTCTTTTGCTGATGTGGGAAATACAGTGATGCAATCCATACTAGGGGATATCTTGGTTGCTTTCCAGATATTTGGTGACGTGAAACTGGTATTATTTATTTCCTGAGTCAGTTGTGATGCTTTGATTGGAAGGCACTTGTTAAATATTCCTTTGTTAGAATATAATAAAACCAATGTCTCAGCACCAAGAAGGTTTCATAAATAAAAGAACAATAATAGCAAAGATCCTGGATATAGAATAATTCTTCTTCTTCTTCTTCTTCTTCTTCTTCTTCTTCTTCTTCTTCTT
>BLBF01000005.1:22605081-22663439 GCA_015471245.1 Laticauda colubrina
CCTGCCTGCCTGCCACCCTCCCTGCCAGCCTTGGTGCCTGCCTCCCTGCCAGCCTTCCTGCCAGCCTTGGTTCCTGCCAGCCTCCCTGCCAGCCAGCAACCACACAACCATGCAGAAGCACAGCAAGCCTCAGCCATCTGCTGCCAGCCCTTGCAAGTGGGACAGGGCTAATATCCCGACCCCTGGCCCTCACTCTCGTTCTGCTAGGGCTTCTGCAGCACGGGCTCACTCTTCTGGGACTGGGGCTTCTGCTGCTTCTGCTTCTGGAGGAGCTGATGACAAGCACTCCAGCACCAGCCACCTCCACAGCACCTGGACCCTTCACCCCTGAGACTGAGCGACCAAGAGGAGTGCCAGAGATTCATTTTTGTTTTATAGCTTGTTGTTAATAAAGTCTATTTTTGATTCACACACTTGCTCCATTTCTTTTTTTTAATAAAGTCTTGCTGGAAACTTTTAGAAATGGTTTAAACCTTTGCATGCTTGTGGGATGGGTTAAGATAGCAGTGGGATGGGTTGAGATAGCAGTGGGATGGGCAGGGATACCTTTGGGATGGGTAATAGCTGTAGGATAGATAAACCTCCAGTGCAAGCATAGTGGGACTGGATGGTCCACCCTCCCAGGTGCCACACCTATGGCCCTTTATTATCAATAACAATGTAATCAATCATCCACACATGTCAACATAAACACAACTCTTTATTAAATGCCCTGTTCATTGTAGGCCCACCCAACATACATGGCCCAATCTCATCCGTGTGATGAGACAGGCTGAAGGAAGCACCCATTAATCATCTATCATCCTGTCTTGCCACTCCAATGCTCCAGCTGGGGAGTTGTACCAGTGTTTCAGGAGGTTGCGCTGCTTCTTCCCTTCACATGAGGCTCTGTTGGGGCCTTGAACATCCTCAGTGTCTATCAGGTTTTGCCCTTGCCTCCATTCCCCAGGCTTCATGTCCCCATTGCCTTGTTGGAGGTCCACGAGCCTGTTCTGGAAGACTGGGTAGCGGGTATGCATGAGATTGTGCAGGATGCAGCAAGCTTCCATGATCCTCCTCATGGTCTCTGGGCGATGCTGCATGGTGGTGAGAAGTACCTGGAACCTGTTGGCCAGGATGCCAAAGGCATTCTCCACCACTCGCCTTGCCCTGGACAGCCTGTAGTTGAAGATCCTCTCTTCACAGGTGAGGCATCTGGAGGTGTAGGGCTTCATGAGGTAGGTTCTGAGGGAGAAGACTTCATCCCCCACGATGAAGTAGGGCACATCTTGCGTGTTGTTGGGCAGGGGGTCTGGATCTGGGAAGACCACGATGAGGTTGCATTCCAGCCCCTCCTTGAGGTGACTGGCATTGTATACCTGGGCATCTGAAGATTGCCTGAAGCATCGATGTACATGAACTTGTAGTCAGCATCGACCATGGCGAAGAGGATGATGCTGAAGAAGCCCTTGTAGTTGTGATAAGAGGACCCTGACTTGGCTGGCGCTTTGCAGGCCACGTGCTTGCCATCGATGGCTCCAATGGTGTGGGGGAACTTTCTTCCATCCTTCTTCAGTGGAGGGGCACTGGAGGAGCTCCTCCTTGTATTCTTCGATGATGGCCACTTCTCTGACCACAATGTTGATGGTGTTGTGTGGCACCCTCCAGCCATACTGCATGCTCCTGTAGGTGGTCCCTGAGGCCAGGTGGCGCAGAGTGAGTGCCACCTTGAGCCCAGATTCCAGGCTGGGCCAGAAGTTCATGTTTGCTTTGGTCAACCTGGGTGTCAGGTGCTGCACAACTTCGTCAAACATGGCTGGAGCCATCCTCATGAAGTTCTGGAACGCCCAAGTGTCTTCGTTCCTGAGCTCCACCATCAGCTTGTTGTACAGTCCGTACTCTGCTCTTCTCCCGATCCATCTTCATACCCAGACGCTTCTTGGCCGCCTCTTTTTCTTCCCATAGTAGAGTTCACAGAGCCTGTAGATGGCTTCGCACTGTTGCAGAAGGATGGTGGCTGCCAAAAGGACTTTGTTACGATCCATGGTTATCATGACTGGATGCTGTGGAAGAGGAAGAGGGCTGCTGTTCTGAAAGTGAGATCCAGATGAGTTGCTCCCCCTTTTTATAGGCAGTATAGGTGTCCCTTTGCATCCTCTAGGCATCCTCTAGGCATCCTCTAGGCATCCTCTAGACATCCTTAATATCTGAGGTAGGTCCCCTCTGCGAACGTTTTTTCCATTTTAAATGCTTTGTTTCCGTGCTGCATCCACTAGGCATCTGTTCTGCATCCGTTCTGCGTCCGTTCCGCTTCCTCCCTGCGTCTGAGCGGATGCGAGTTGTGCGGATGCGGAACGGATGCCTAGTAGACATAGTGTATGCGTAACGGATGCAGAACGGATGCCTAGCAGATGCCTAGCGGATGCAGAACAGACGCATTGGATACATTTTCCGCTCAAAAGTTTTGAGCAGCTCAAAACTTTCTGAGCGAGTGAAACGTCCATAAACGGATGCTGGACGGATAGAGAGGAAGCAAAACGGAGGCAGTGAGTACAGAACGGATACATCGCGTTAACCAACAGATGGCAAGCTTTTTTGTCCATTTTACATCCTCTTTGCATCCGTTGGTGCAGTGTGACAGGGGCTTTATTCGGGTTTTCTCCCACGTAAAATTGGAAATATTTACGTGATGTTTCGATGAAATCTCATTCACCATCTTAAGGTTTGTGTCTTCAGCTTTGTGCTTCTCGGAAGAATGTGAGCTTGCAGCTGCTTCTTCCTTTTGACTGCTAGTGGGGGTGTGACTTGAGTGGGGGCTTGGCTGTGTTTTGATCAGAACAAACTCAATACAGAAGCCTGATGATGGCAGATGAGATTCTGCTGAAATGTAGCTACAACTTTAAAAGCACAACTATAATGACGTGGGAAAATACCCGAACAAAGAGAGAGAGAGAGAATGAATATATATCAGTGTTCTAATTAGCATGCTAGTTAAGTTTGAACTGAATGATACATCGATTAAGTGGATCCACAGCTGGTTTTGAAAGGATACTGTAAAATGTTTGTCATATCCTCATCAAATTAGAGGGAGGTTTTAAATGAGATGGCAAAAAGTTCACTCCTGGATCAGATACTTTCTTCCAGTTTTATTAATGACTTAAATGACAAGGTGGTGAAAATGCTTATTAAATCTGGCTATGACACATAATTCACATAATTGGATAGGATAATTAAAACCCTTGAAGAGATATGAAGTTCAAATTGATCTTGATAGAACTGCAAAAAATGGTCCAAAAAAGGGAAGTTTTTTTTCTTTTTTAATCTTGGAAAATGAAATCAATGCACAGCAATAAGATCAAGGATATATGGCCTGGCAACAGTCCATGTCCAAACAACCTTGAGATTGTAGTTGATCAGAACCTGAATGTGAGTCAGCAGTGTAAAGTATCTGCAAAATAAATAAATATATGCATACATTCCAGGCTGCATCAATAGAAGTACAATATATTAATCATGATAATCATTCCATTTTATTTTGAATTAGTCACACTTCACCTCAGCTACGCAATCCAGTGTTGAATACTACGCTTCAGACAAATGGGACCAAAGAAAGGCAAAGAAAATTATTGGAGACTTAGAAACTCAATCCTTGGAGGAAATTAAAGAAATGAAAATATTGAAAAAACTAAGGGGATTCATGATAGCAGTCCTAAATGAAAGAGTAGGCCACACTCGGTTTTCTATAATTCCATTAAAATGACTATCAGGACCACATGTGAGTTTTTAATATTTTTACATTAATGTGACCCAAAATGTGTCATGTTCTCTACACAACTCCTAAAACTAGATAGAGGACCCAATTAAGCATATCAATCAAAAATTATACTTCTTTATTTTTATTTACTGCAAATAGTTTTATGATATTATCCAGCCTGGTCAGCATCAACAACTGATTTTTAGAGATCCTCAGAAACCTCATTTGTTCATACCATGACACTTATTTTCATGTATAAATTGAAGAAATGAACAAATATAATGCCTCTATTATGAAATTCAGACTTTGATAGTAACTATTTAGAATTCTGTTCTTTAAATAAGGCAGGACCTCTCACATTTACACTTGATTGTGTACACTCTCATTGACTGACTCTAATTTCCTGTTCCAATGAACTCTTAAAACTTGAAATTCCAATGAAGTGTTAATCTTATAAATTCACATAATTTTGTCATAAGTAAATATCTTTGGATCATTTTTCTCAATGAAAGGAAGAACAAGATGGCATTATCTCCATATAAAAGTATATGTGCATTAATGTTCCCAACTAATATATATCCTCTAACATAATCTCTAGCATTTCTTACACATCTATTCATCTATAATGTGATTCCAAACATATATTTATTGACACTGGGCTACGAAAATGAGTTTCACTTTTCAGTAAAAAAAAAAAAATAACATTGTGTTATGTGTGTGTGTGTGTTTGTGTGTGTTGTGAACGTAATTCTAAATAGTTGGTTATTTTTTTAAAAAAATGCTAAAAAATGAAAATTTCCAATTATATCTCAGAAATATTAGACTTATTATTTTAAAAGACTGGTTCTTAATTTATTATTGATATTATATATCAATATATTTATACATTATAAATATGCCACAGTATAGTATAATTGTTGTCAGATAACTAGTGGAAGACAGGAAGTGCATGCTAGAATTTACTTCTGAATGGGCTTAGAGGTGGAGAAGCGTATCATTTTTGTTTAATAAGGAGAGCAAGGCAAGATAAATGGCAGCAAGTCATAATAATTAATTATATTTCTGTTTTAATTAATAGGTGAAATTGGGTGGAGAAGCTCCTAATTCCAATGTTATCCACATACCTAATGGTACTGCTGAAAGCAGCAGCAACTGCAGATGGAAAAGCTCCATGGGAAAATATGGAAGTGAATGCCATCTCTTAGACTTTGCCAAATCAGAGCGCCCACTTGTAATCAACTTTGGGTCAGCTACCTGACCTCCCTTCACAAACCAGCTGTCTGCCTTTGGCAAGTTGGTGGAAGAGTTCTCTAGTGTGGCTGACTTTCTGTTAGTCTACATTGATGAGGCTCACCCATCAGATGGCTGGGCTGCTCCTGGTATCTCATCTTCATTTGAAGTCAAGAAACATAGGAACCAAGAAGACAGATGTGCTGCTGCTCACCAGCTTCTAAATAAATTTTCTTTGCCACCACAGTGCCAGATAGTGGCTGATTGCATGGACAATAATGCCAATGTGGCTTATGGAGTCTCCTTTGAACGTGTATGCATTATACAAAGACAAAAAATTGCTTACCTGGGGGGGAAAGGCCCTTTTTTCTACAATCTTCAAGAGGTTCGACTTTGGCTGGAGCAAAACTTCAGGAAAAGATGAAATCCAAATTTATCAAGTAAGAAGTCAAGAGGACTGTCCTTTTAAAATAATGCAAAAAGAAAACAAGTTGCATTTTGTTTTGAATAGGATTTTTCTGCCTTTGGGAACAAAACAGGCCTAGTAAAAAGTTTAAATGCACAAAGTGGTTACAAACAACAATGAATTCCCAGTAGCTTTCTGAAAAAGGAGCTGAGATTCCCTCCCCTTTCATAGAATAAGTCTTCTGAGATTTTTGTGCCATGAGATAGTGGAAGCACACCAAACCATTATTTCAAGGTTTATGAAAAATGATATATCACATCCTGAGCTTAAAAAAGTCATATTGTCCTTCAGAAATTGTCCTGTTACATTCCATCATAGCATGTTCAGAATCTAAAACTTGCCAGTTTCCATGAAATAATTATTTTAGTTTGTTGTAGTGAGGTACCATTTCATAGATGTTCCAGATCCCAGCATCCATAAATTAGACAATTAATTGCCTTCTTAATTGCTGAAAATAAGAACTTCTGTTCACTTTGCTATAATACTTTTTTGTTTTTGCAATGTAGTACAGCTTGGAAATCTTTTACTTTGATTCTAATTTACTTTGATTCAGTGCTTCAAAGACAAAGAATTCTGTAAGAACAGGTTATACACTAACACTGCATTGCATGATTTAGCTGAAATATCTCCTAGCAACAGTCATCATGGAAATTACTTGGGCTGTTCTGAATCTTAGTTTATATCCCCCAAAGTGAATTTCTTAATAATTTTGAAGTAGTGAAGACTATTGTGTTTTGAGCCAATTCAGAGAATCTAGCTCAAATGGATTTCCACCATGTCTATAAAAGAAATAATTTATGTTGAAAACTTGTCTCAATCAACTGACAGTTTATTTTGTCTGCCCCAAACCCAATTCTCAGAATTTTGTTGTGAAAGATCAGTATTAGATTCATTATGTTTGAGCCTGGATATATCCAGGACAGTTATGCAATCAGGTGTGCAATTGATTTCTCATATCCAATTCCTATAGCTGGTTTGTGAAAAGCATGCTTCGGTAAATATTTCTTATTGCAAACTACCCTGCAAATCTTCATCCTTTGCTGATCCCTCATGAAGCTTTCAATTGGTGGATTATTACACATGAAAAAGTGTTTGGGATCTTGGAAGTGGCATGGGATGGTATTTTGTATTGGATCACATAAGGAACAATCATGAGGACATTACCTTGCATTCTTTCTGCACTGTGGTAATGTCTGAGCAATGTAATGAAAGGTTATCTCTGTGTTAGAAAAAAATATTGTGTGTATCACAATCTTTTGGGAAGATTGATGAGAGAATGCCCGGAATCATATCCAATTATAGAAACAAACTTCTTTTATGTTAAGCCTGGATGCATGGATGGAAACTATCAGGTTTATTTGCCTTTTTTTTTTTTTTACAAATTCAACAACAGTACAGTTAATATTAGCTGTTAAGTTTATAATTTTCTAAAAAAATAATTTATTGCATTTGAAAATAGTGAAAGTGATATATCTTTTTTTTACTTTATTGGGATTGAGAATTTATTCATAAATTAATGTGGGTTGGCTTGATGCAATTCTTGTTGATGCATTGTTTGCTCTTCTACCCAATAAGCTGAAATTAGGTTTTAACCATATTAATTTAATGTGAAACAGATTTCAGCTTTAGGACTGATGAACTGCAGAACAGTAGAAAGCCAAATCCTTTGTCCACCTTCCATTAAAAAAAAATAATAATTTCCCCTTAAATATTAATTAAATACTAATTTTGGCCTCATGGCTACTATCTCTTTTCATCTGCCAGTCTCTTTACCCAACCCATTAAATGGGTGACAAAAATGGAAGGAGTTTTAATGAAATAGTTGGGATGTTCGAATTTGGAAGAAGAAGACAAAGTAGAATGGTTTTGAAAGAAAGGCTGGGTATTCCTGGGTATTCCTGGGCATTCCTGAAAAATGTTCTGTACAAAATGCACTGAAATAAGTCCAGTGAGTAGAGTTGCCCTGCTAGCACAATGAAGCCATTTGCCCATTTTTATTCAAAGTACATAAATATTTTGAAAGAAAGAGAAGGGGTAAAAGTCATTTTCTGAGGACAAAATTCAGAGAAGGGCAAGAAAACCTCACCAACCAATTAAATTCCATAAAGACTTAAAATTCCTTTAATTCATTACTTCCTTATGGAACCATTGTTCTGATATTGGTCAATAATTTTTCTCATACTCAACACATATTTTAGATTATGTTTTTCTCCAATGAAAGGATACAAACTTGACAGTGGAGTTTGAATGCTATTTTTTTCTATGTCCATTTTTTTCTTTGCTTCTCTTTTACAGGTATACAACACTCAGGCACACAGTTAAAGAGAAAGATGTCAGAGGAGTTGAGAATGAATATACTAAAAAGCTGACAGATGGAGGGTGAGGAGGTGGCATATGTTGTTACAGTTTGAAAATTTGAGGACTTGGTGAAGGTATAGAGGCAGACAGTTGCAGGAAAGTAGCATTTTAATTTAGGATGGGATCATTGCTAAAACATGAAACAAGCAATCATTAATATAAATGAAATGCTCATCTTTTTAAACAGTAACCTGTTGGCAGGGATGCAAAATATATTTCTTAGCAAATGATTTCAGTGACATTCTTTTAAAAATGATCTTCCAGTGAACAGATTCCTTAATGTTTCTCTTAAATTATTTTTTTCTTTGACTTGTCCTTACTTTGCCATTATAACATATAGGTAGCTCTTGACTTATGACTGTAATGGAGCCTGGAATTTCTGCAATATGGCATGTTGATTGTAAGTCAAGGTCACCAGAGGACAGGTCCAATTTTATGTTTTTGTGGCAGTAATTAAGTAAATGTAGTGGATATGAAACAAACCTTGAAGCCATTAAATGAATGCTACAATTATTAAGTGAATGCAATAGTTGTTAGGCAAACCATTGTCTGCAATGGACAGTTTTTGCCGGAAACCAGTCGTAACTGCTGATTTCTGGCAAAAAAAAATTATAAATCATAGTTGTGTGATAGTGAGATAAATGGTCATAATACAGGCGAGTTCCTGAATGCCCCCAAATACAATCAGGTAACAGCTGGGGTGGGTGGGGGGGGTGGGCTGTCATAAAAACTTCAAACCTAAATTGCAAGGTCCAGTGTAACTTTTGTTGCTAATTGACTGGTTGTAAGTCAAGGACTACCTTTATAATTTATCAATTGAAGGCCTTAATTCTATTTATAATCATTTAATAGTTAGGCAGACAGATTCTAGGTGAATTACACTTTAGGATTGTTATCTAATCCACTGAATGTAACATTCGGCTTCAGTCCAGAAGAATTGTGCTGATGAAGAGGTTTTCCCCCACTGTATATCTAATAATAATTAACTTTTAAATGAGAATGTCAATTTAGAGTTTGAACTGAGTTTGTTAAGACATTCAGGTGCCATAATACATTTGGTTGCTTCTGAAATCCCAATCTCTGCATGTTGACTATGTTTATTGAACCTGAATTTACACACATCAAAATGGCAAGTACCTTCTCAGATGAATTGATACAGCAGTCTGAGAAAACTACAATTATTCATTTGATTACATCTAAATGAACTACAGTAGATTATAGAATGTTGTATCTTTTTAAGAAAAAAAAGACATTTAGTGCACATCTCATTATTCCACTGATTTATACCATGAAAACCTTATTGTTCATGTAAATAATTCTATGTTTTAAATAATTCAAATTATTCCGTTGCTTTCTCTCTTTTTTGATAAATGCTTTCTTTTCAAACCTAGTATGGAAATGGAATAAGCAAAACAAAATGAAAGCACTATTTTGGATGGATACAAAAAAGGGTATAATTTTTATGCTCTTCTTTGTGTTCATTATTTATTGCAAAGGTTTATTTTTCTTTCTGAGCATTGCAAACCTTCAACCTTTTCTCCATTAACTCTCTTTTATATGAGAGTTTTATAAGAGAGAAAAACCAAAACATTTTGTTTGATTGCTGGAGTATACCTTAACTCAAATGGGCTGAAAATGACTAACCCTTAATACAATTTATCACATACAAAAATTTTATTTGATGTATCGATCAGTACCATAATTGTGAAAAAGATACAGAATAACAGAGTTGGAAAGGACCTTGGAGGTCTTCTAGTCCAACCCTCTGCTTAGGCAGGAAACCATATACCATTTCAGACAAATAGTTGTCCAATCTCTTCTTAAAAACTTCCAGTGTTGGAGCATTTACAACTTCTTTGGGGCAAGTCATTGCATTGCTTGTTCTGAATTTCAGGAAATTTTTCCGAACTTCTAGGTTGCTTCTCTCCTTAATTAGCAACCTAGAAGTAACATTTTAAAGCTCTGTGTGCTAGCACTTTCTTTTCTTCCTCTAAAAAAGAAAGGAGGGGTGATTTAGAGGAGAATATACTGTATATCTATTCCATACAAAACTATTAGTGAAAGAAGGTTTTAGATCCATAGTGAAAAGAAGCAGCCCTTGGATTATCATGACTTTTAAATAAAATAAACAGCTCTCAAATTTTAAACAATTAAACTTTAGTGTATGTAATGTTTCTCAAACAACATATATATAAGCAGATGGGCATAGAATGGTGCTCCTGCATTCCATTTAATTATTCAACTAGGTTCAAAGAATCTCTGAAAAATCAGTATGGGGCTTATCTTCACCTCAACAAAAACAGATAACTCTTAAGATAGGAACACTGCTTTCATTTTGGAATAATTCATTGTTGGAATATAGTTTACAGTTCTATGTTTTGAACTGAGGCAAAAGCCGTAATTTGAAAAACATCATGCAAAGCTACAAATTTGCACTCAAAGTTGGCATGGAGCCTGGCCAATCTTTAAAAGATCAATGTAGTCCAAGGAGATTTAGTTCTTTTTCCCACCCCACAATGATATGCTTTCCTTCTGGCCACAAAAATGGAGGAAAACATATCTTTTTGCAAAAAGCACTGCCTCCATACTTCCAAAATGAATTGCTGCAGGTTGTCAACCTTTCTTAGGCTCCTCCTGCTAAAATCAGAATGTTTACTTGGGAAATTACTTTGTATTTTCCAATGGAAAATATGACTTTTCTGTCAGATCACTGATCCAGTTTCAGTCTGCCTCAATCTCTGTCTCAGACACCAAGATGGAGATTCCATCTGGAGAACATGTCCTCAACATACAGTTCACAGGCCATCTCAATGTTGAGACAGGGAAAGTGCGTAGATGAGGCCACAGTGTTATCCAGAACAGTCTGACTTGAAATAAAGTATGATCAGAGCTAGATCCAAACCATTCTAAACAATGGCAGATCTAGTATTCAGTCTTAGATGCCACTTAGGAAGCAAGCTCTGTTTTGTCTTGTATTTTGAGCTCTGTTAAAAATATAATCTGTGAAAAACAGATTTCATGCATTTTAACATTAGAATAGCAGTATACTTTGCTTATATTTTACATTTACGACAAGGCACATCAGTGAATCAGATTCATACTGTTTTTTAAAATAAAATATACTATAAATCTGTGAGAAGGCTTAAGGTGAGATTACTTATATGAAGGGTATTTCGTAAAGTATATTTTTGTGAGCTTATTTGGTATTCTGTGTGATCTTTTGTGTTGGCAGATGTTGGCTTTAGATTTTTAAAACCTACATTCAATAATATAACCAAAGCAATAAAATATGTATCAGGTAGGGAATACTGGCCAGTCATATTCATTTCTTTACCATAATCAACTCAGAACCCATATTGACCAAACTTTAGCTGTACCCAAGACTTGGTTTGCAAAGATGAGAAGTTTGGATGAAACAGAGATGCTGGTGTTTTCATGAAGATCACTAACAAAAGAGTGCCACACTCAGTTGGTGATCAGATGCTTTCTATACTGGCATTTCTTTTTTCTTCTTATATCTCTGGATTTAGAAATGTGGATGTGTTTGAAATCCATTTGATATGAGTCCTGGGTCAATATGGTGCAGAACATTTGTTTATGATGCTTGTTTTATTCTTAAATGTCAAAAATACTCTGTAGAAAAATGAGCAAAACATGTTACAATATTGGTGCTTTGTGGACCATATACTTTATAGAACTGTTTTTTTCTCCTTGTATTTTAATAAAAGTGAAACAAAAACAATACGTACTCTGTCTCCTTTTTAAAATTATTGTAGGAGATGTATATCTAAAGGTCAGATGAAAATAGTTAGATTGTACAAGTTTTGCAGTAGCCTGATTTGAGATAACCCAAAAGTGGTATTATAGATTCATTTAATGTAAATGAAAAAAGGCAATATAATACCTGGCTGAAGCCCAATTCATTCATATTTAATGATCTAGATTGGAGCCATAGAAGGTAAATTGATGTGAATGGAAGGGGGCTTTAGATGCCTCTTTATCAAGGGCTAAAGGAAGAAAAAGGAGGCAGCAGAGGAGTTGAGTGACTTCTCTAACAATAATATATATTTGGCTTCTCAATCTTTCCTCAGTAGTGACTACCACTATTGTTTCCATCTATAATGCCTTTGGGTTTGATCCCTAAGGCAGCATGAATGACCCCCAAGGCCTGTGAGATCGTAAAGGCAACAACTATTTGGACTGATATTCTGTGTGATGCCATAGCATAAAATATTGTTATTAAATAGGAAGTTCAGTATCAGATGCTTGGACACCAAGCCCATTAATTTTTCAGTATCACTGATTTCACTGAGGGAGATTTAAGCACATGTTTAATTCTCCAATTGCAACCAATGAAGCATTAAATATTTTAAATTGGTTGAACCATTATGTCTGCCATAAGTGACTTTAAAAAAAAAACATGCAGTTTAATCTAATGGCTTAGATGTAATACAGCTATGCTGCACTTTGAGTATATGATTCAACTTCATTTTTTTCTCCCTGAAATGAAAGAGGTACCAGATTTCTTAATTCAGTTAGACGTACTTAACAGTGCAAACCTATACAAAAATAAATCCCACTGAACTTCCTTACCTTGCCACATACAAAGAAAATTAAAGGAAGCTTAATATTGAGTATCAACATTCATTGTTACTAGAGAGGAAGAGTCATGCAAATGAATAAGGAGCAAATAACAGGATATAAGTATTGCCAACATTAGACAATACATTAGAAGTTCATTTAAAAAAATTCTGTCAGCTAAATACTTTTGAGAAGCAGGTAGTGATCCTGTTGGTTACTGGCTTATTCAGTTAATTTAAGTGTGGATCAAATTGATCTTAATATTTCATTCACTGATAAATTAATAATGGAGTAATAAATGAATAAGCCTCACCCTTTACTTTCTTAATTAAAAAAATCTAATAGAAGGGGTGGTTAATATATTTTCTCTGGATCCTTCAAAAGATTCATTTAATTGCTGGTAGCATTAATAATTTTGCTGCTTGAATTGGAGGAAGAAATGATGTCCCTTCCCAATTCTACTTGTACATTATATATTAAAATTATATTCCACTGACTCTTGACACACTTGGCTGTCTGTTCCAAGTGGTTGCAGAACCACATAGAAAAGATAAAAATTCCACTGTACAGAACTCACAATGTATAAAAATAGCATCCAAATATCAATATGGATGACAATAAATAAGAGTGTAATATAACAATAAAAAAGCAGAACAGCCACAATGAAAAGTCTTTCTTCAGCCACCACCCAGAAGAGTTCAGTTTTTACCACATGCTGGGAGGCTATCCACATGGAGGGAGAGATTGCTCCAGAAATAGATAATACAATGGAAAAACATCAAATATGGTTTCAGTCCCCCTTATTTCACAGAACTGGAACACTAATAGCAGCTTCTCCTGGGAGGATCTCTTTAGACAGCTTGACCCAAAATGGAATGGGCCATAGAGATGATATTCTCCAACACCCCAGAAGGAACAGGATTATGTGATTCAACAGAGATTGTTGATATATCCAGCTTCGTGATGCATCTAGCTACATCAGAATGCTTGTAGAACTTAGAAAAACAGACAACAAGCTACCAGTCTCCACCATCTTTTTCATTCATTTGGGAAACTTTTTTCAAAGTCCCCACAGAAAGATGTAATTTAGGCCAAGAGACAGTAACTGACCCAAAGTTGTACCACAATCAGGTGGTAAATTGAATCTGAATTTTCTTGAATTAAATCCAACAACCTGGGATTGTTGCAAACTCATGTTGCAAACACTATCAAATGATTCCCTAGACTTGGAAGAACCTGTTACTAGTAGCAATAAGCATGAAAATGTTCTGAAGAGTATTTCAGAATGCCAATGTGTTCAATAAAAACTCATGGAGCACTCTTCCCATACATGATATGTTCCCATACTTACTCCTACAACTGAATGTTATTTTTTAAGATTCCTTTATCATTTATTATTATACACAAAAAACAACAGTTTATATTGCAAAGGAGATAACTATGCTGGGTTTCATATCACAAATCACAAGTCAAACACTTCCCAAGTGTTTAGGACTGCGTGATGTATCGGTGGATTATACGAGCAGATCCCAGTAAGGTGGCCTTTTGCAGCTGACTAACAATGATTTTGTCAGTGCCAATTGTTTTCAAGTGCTTGCCTCGGTCTTTAGGCACAGCACCCAGTGTACCACTGGAGTACCACTGGAACCACCTGCTCTGGTTTATCCCAGAGTCTCTACAATTTGATTCTCAAGTCCTGATATCTGGTGATTTTTTTCAAGTTGTTTCTTGTTGATTCTGTCACCAGGTATGGCAATGTCAATGATCCATACTATTTTCTTCTCCACAATGGTTATATTTGGGGTGTTGTGTTCCAAAACTTTATCAGTCTGTTTTCAGAAGTCTCACAGTAGTTTTGTATGCTCATTTTCGACACTTTTTCAGTCTAATGATCCCACCAGTTCTTTGCTACAGGCAGATGGTAGTTGTGACACAAATTCCAATGGACCATCTGAGTGACAATGTTGTGACGTTGTCTGTAGTCAGTCTGAGCAATTGTCTTGCTAGAGCTCAATATGTGATCGATGGTTTCGTCCGCTTCTTTTCAGAGTCTGCATTTGGGGTCATCAGCAGATTTTTCTATTCTGGCTTTGATTACATTTGTTCTAATGGCTTGTTCTTGGGCTGCAAGAATCAGGCTTTTTGTCTCTTTCCTCAGTGTTCCATTGGTCACCCATAACCAGGTCTTTTCCTTATCTACTTTTCCTGGGATTTTTTCAAAGAACTGTTCATGCAGTGCTTTGTTACACCAGCTGTCAGCCCGAAATTTGCATTGCTGTTTTCCTATATTGATCCTTCATTTACCGCACTTTGAGCAGCTTCCTATTGTTGACCTCCTCAAAGCTGGTTCAACACTGTCTTTCACACAATCTGCCAGAGCATGCTTCTCTTTTTCAACTGTCTGCTTCACTTGCAAAAGTCCTCTGCCACCTGCTTTTCTGGGCAAATATAGCCCATCAACATCACTACACAGGTGCAGCGCATAGTGTATGGTCATCAGTTTTTTCATTTTCCTATCTGGGCTGTCCAGCTCTGCCTGTGTCCAGTTTACAATCCCAGCAGTATATCTGATGATGGACATGGCCCAGGTATTTATAGCCTTGATGGTGTTACCACCATTCAGTTTGCTTTTTAGAAGTTTTCTGACCCTTTGTGTGTATTCTTTGCTGACCACATTTTTCACTTGCCCATGCTTGATATTGTCCAACTGCAGTATGCCCAGATATTTGTACGCTTCGAGTTGGTGGCACTTGAGGGTTGATCCATTGGGCATTTCAATTCCATAACTTTCTACAATTTTTCCTTTCTTCAGTGCCACTGTGGCACATTTGTCCAGGCCGAACTCTGTGCTGATGTCAGTGCTGAAAATTTGAACTGTATTGGTCAGTGACTGGATCTCAATTTCTGATTTTCTGTATAACTTCAGATCATCCATGCACAGCAGGTAAGAGATTTTCTGTGAATTTTTAGCAGTTTGATAACCCAGGTTAGTTTTCTGCAAAATTGTTGACAGCAGGGTCATGGTGATGATGAACAGCAGATGTGACAAAGAATCACTCTGGAAAATCCTTCTTTTGATGTTAACCAGTCCATAGCTTTCACTTCCAATAAACAGTTCTGTTTTCCAGTGCTTCATCGCATTTGCAGTGAAAGTACTAATGCACTTGCATATTCCGATGACATCTAGGCACTTGATGATCCAGCTGTGCGGTAGTGAATCAAATGTGTGCAGATTTGTTTTTTGGCTTTTGCAGTTCTCTAGAATCTTTTTGTTGATCAGGAGCTGATCTTTTGTGTCTCTGCTTCCTTGTTTGTTTCCCTTCTGCTTTACTGGTAAGATGTTATTTGCTTCTATTATTATTATTGTTGTTGTTGTTGTTGTTGTTGCTGCTGCTGATGCTGCTGCTGTTGTTGTTGTTATTTTTCAATCTTTATAATTTATGTAATGCTTCCATAGAACACTTTGAGGGAACCTGAAATTATAAGTTTGATAGTAAAGTCAGATTTCCCAGATGTTTTATTTCTGTTGTCATAAGAATTGGAATTAAATTATGTTATAATTCTGATCCTCTCCTGGGATACCATAATAAAATGGGCTTATAGAATAAAATAACAGTATAGATAACTTAGCTTGACCATCCTTGGAAGCATGAAAAAAAATAGGTAGCCAACAAGTTCCAGTTCCCTTGACCATAAAAGAAATTTTATCTCTTTTATTCGTGGTTTAGGAAACTTTGATGGCATCAGTTATGTATGATAAATATTTTGTAAAATGCTTTGTTGGTAACAAGTTTCACTAATGCTTAAAATGAGATTGGATGAAGGTAAGAAATGGGTGTATAAGAAATAATGAAAACAGATAGTGACAGAGAGAAAATGAAGAATGAAAAACATTCTTTTGCAATATTCTTCTGTTTAATTTGAAGAACTTACCCAAAGTCTTAAAAGAAATCATCTCCACTGACTGAGAGCCAAGCTGTTCCCTCAGAAATAGACACCAATGGGCAAGGAAAAAAGCTGTCTATGGTAAGGAAAAGGACAATGTAACCTTCCTTAAGCCCATGTCACACTGAACCAATGGATGCAAAAAGGATGTAAAACGGACAAAAAACCTTGCCATCCGTTCGAAAATGCGATGTACTCACTGCCTCCGTTTGGCTTCCTCTCTATCCATCCAGCATCCGTTTATTGATGTTTCATCCGCTCCTAAAGTTTTGGGCTGCCTAAAACTTTTGCGCAGAAAATGTATCCAGTTCGTCCGTTCTGCATCCGCTACGGATCCACTATGCATCCATTACACATCCGCTATATCCGCTTGGCGTCCGCTGCGCATCCACGCAACTCGCATCCGCCCAGACGCAGGGAGGAAGCGGAATGGACACGGAACAGATGCAGAACAGATGCAGAATGGATGCAGCACGGAAACAAAGCGTTTAAAGTGGAAAAAACGTTCGCAGAGGGGACCTATCTCGGATATTAAGGATGTCTAGAGGATGCCTAGAGGATGCAAAGGGGCACCTATACTGCCTATAAAAAGGGGGAGCAACTCGTCTGCATCTCACTTTCAGACCAGCAGCCCACCTGTGCAGACCTCTGTAGCCTTCATCTGACTCTTCCTCTTCCACAGCATCCAGTCATGTCCACAGTGGATTGTGACAAAGTCCTTTCAGCAGCCACCATCCTTCTGCAACAGTACGAAGCCATCTACAGGCTCTGTGAATTCTACTGTGGGAAGAAGAAGAGGCAGCCAAGAAGCGTCTGGGTATGAAAATGGATCGGGAGAAGAGCAGAGGACGGACTGTACAACAAGCTGATGGTGGAGCTCAAGAACGAAGACACTAGGGTGTTCCAGAACTTCATGAGGATGCCTCCAGCCATGTTTGATGAAGTTGTGCAGCGCCTGACACCCAGGTTGACCAAGGCAAACACCAACTTCCGGCCCAGCCTTGAACCTGGGCTCAAGGTGGCACTCACTCTGTGCCACCTGACCTCAGGGACCACTTACAAAAGCATGTAGTACGGCTGGAGGGTGCCACACAACACCATCAGCATTGTGGTCAGAGAAGTGGTGCAGGCCATCATCGAAGAATACAAGGAGGAGCTCCTCCAGTGCCCCTCCACTGAAGAAGGATGGAAGAAAGTTGCAGAGCAGTGGTATCATAGATGGAACTTCCCCCACACCGTTGGAGCCATAGATGGCAAGCACGTGGCATGCAAAGCTCCAGCCAAGTTGGGGTCCACTTATTTCAACTACAAGGGCTTCTTCAGCATCGTCCTCTTCACCATGGTCGATGCTGACTACAAGTTCATGTACATCGATGCTTCAGGCTACGGCTCATCTTCAGATGCCCAGGTATACAACGCCAGTCACCTCAAGGAGGGGCTGGAAGGCAACCTCATCATGGGCTTCCCAGATCCAGACCCCCTGCCCAACGACACACAAGATGTGCCATATTTCATCGTGGGGAATGACGCCTTCTCCCTCAGAACCTACCTCATGAAGCCATACACTTCCAGACTCCTGACCCGTGAAGAGAGGATCTTCAACTACAGTCTGTCCAGGGCAAGGCGTGTGGTAGAGAACGCCTTTGGCATCCTGGCCAACAGGTTCCAGGTACTTCTCACCACCATGCAGCATCGCCCAGAGACCGCGAGGAGGATCGTGGAAGCTTACTGCATCCTGCACAATCTCATGCGCACCCGCTACCCAGTCTTGCAGAACAGGCTCATGGACTGTCAACAAGGCAATGGGGACATGGAGCCTGGGGAATGGAGGCAAGGGTGAAATCTGATCGACACTCAGGATGTGCAAGGCCACAACAGAGCCTCACGGGAAGGGAAGAAACAGCACAACCTCCTGAAACACTGGTGCAACTCCCCAGCTGGAGCAGTGGAGTGGCAAGACAGGATGGTAGATGCTTCATGGATGCTTCCTTCAGCCTGTCTCATCACACGGATGAGATTGGGCCATGTATTTTGGGTGGGCCTACAATGAACAGGGCATTTAATAAAGAGTTGTGTTTGTGTTCAAATGTGTGGATCAATGCTTACATTGTTATTGATAAAAAAGGGCCCTAAGTGTGGCACCTGGGAGCGTAGACCATACAGTCCCACTATGCTTGCACTGGAGGTTTATCTATCCCACAGCTATTAGCCATCCCAAAGCTATCCCTGCTCATTCCACAGGTATCCCTGCCCACCCCACTGCTATCTTAACCCATCCCACAAGCATGCAAAGGCTTAAGCCAATTCTAAAATTTTCCACCAAGACTTTTTTAAAAAAAACAAATGAAGCAAGTGTGAATCAAAGATAAACTTTATTGAACAACAAGCTGTAAAAAAAAAAATGACCCAAGTCAAGTGTCCAAATAAAGTCCACAGGTAGTCAGCTACCCGGTCTCAGGCACTCTTCTTGGTCACTTGGAGTTGTGCCCAGTCTCAGGGGTGAAGGGTCCAGGTACTGTGGTGGTGGGTGGTGCTGGAGTGCCTGGCCTCGAGAGGACAACAGGGGACGGTGTGTTGAGGAAGATGTCGGACAGCTGGCTCAGCCCCGTGTTGCTGAGAGGTCCTTCCTCCATGCCATGGGGTGTCAGCCTCTGATGAGAGATGTACTGAGGCCGGGCTTGGCTGTGGGGTGGAGGAAGGAGTAGTGTAGTGGGGCTTTCTGGTCTGCAGCTGGATGAGGACTGGCATGGGTGGCATCATTGGCGTGGGTGGCATCACTGTCGTGGGTGGCATCATTGGAGTGGGTGGCATCGCTGTCGTGGGTGGCATCATTGGAGTGGGTGGCATCGCTGTCATCGGTGGCATCATTGGAGTGGGTGGCATCAGTGGCATCAGTGAAACAGGTGGCAATGGTGTTGCCCGATGACTCTGTGCCTGGACTGGGAAGGGCTGCTGCCTGTGCTGCTGAACCTCCTGATAGCCGTAGCCCTGGTAGATGAGGGGCTGTGGGAAGCCTTGGAATGGGAGGGACATCACCTGGGGTGGAGGAGCAGACCTGGACTGGGTGGGAGCAGGTTCCTCTGGGTCTGGAGGGTTGTGAAGCAGCTTGGTGATCCGGTCCTTCACCAGCTGGTACTGTGGATCCGCCATTTCCTTGAGGGTCTGATTGACATAGGTGAGGAAGGGCTTGCGGTTGGAGGATGAGGAGTCAGTGTGGATCAGCTGAGAGAGGAGATCTATGCTGGTGCGGATGGTGTCCCTGATCTCCAGGAGGACAGTGTGGCTCTGCTCCTCCAGCTGTCCGGCTCTCTGCCTTTCTGCGGAGGCAGAGATGGGGGGTGGGTGGATGCAGCTAGGACTGTGGTGGACTCGATGTCTCCTTTCTCCAACCGCACCAGGGAGTCCTCTACGCACTCCACCACGCTTACCACATCTGTCTGCGGGTTCTCCGCCGTGGCACGCTCCACAGAAACCTGCCTGGAGACAGGGACTGACTCTCAGCCAGAAGAGGACTGGCTCTCAGCAGGCTGCCGGAGAGAGAGGGTCATGAGAGGGGCTGCTGCTGCTCCTCGGAGGCAGACCTCACCCTCCAGGAAGCCGCACCTGGCCATGACGTAGGTCTCTCTGTCTGTCAGCTTCACAGTGGCCTGGCCAGATTTCTTCAGGTGCAGCTTCCCGTACCAGGTGTGCATGTGGTTCCACCAGCCGAGGAGCACCTCCGAAGTGTAACCTATACTCTCTGCCCTCTCTCTCCAAGCAGCCTGCTTCCGCTTGGTGTCCCTGTACAGCCGGTGTCCCTTCTGCCACAGATATTCGTTCTCTCTCAACCACTCCAGCACCTCATCCTCGTGCGCCTCCTCAATATAGTATTGCCTCCTCTCCCGTTGTTGCATACGCCTCTTCCTCCCTTTGGCAGGACCAGATGGGCCCTCATCAGAGGGGCTCCCAGGTAGTAGGGGCTGCTCCTCCACACCACCACCACCAGCAGCAGCAGCAGCAGGATCATCATCATCATCATCATCATCATCATCATCATCATCATCCTCACCAGCAGGATCATAATCATCATCAGCAGCAGCAGCAGCAGCAGCAGGATCATCATCATCATCAGCAGCAGCAGCACCAGCAGGATCAGCAGCAGCATGACCAGCAGGACCAGGATCAGCAGCAGTAGAGTAAGCACCAGCAGGGCCAGCAAGTCCAGGAGCACGAGCAGGACCAGGAGCACGAGCAGCACGAGCAGGACGAGCAAGTCCAGGAGCACGAGCAGGTCGAGCAGGACCAGGAGCAACTTCAACAGAGTAAGCACCAGCAGAAGCACCACCGCCAGGAGCAGCTTCAGCAGAAGCCCCAGCAGAAGCAGAGTCAGGGGCAGGGGGCGGGAGGTTGGCCCTGTCCCTCTTGCCAGGGATGGCGGCAGGTTGCTGAGGCTTTCGCTTCCTCCCCATGGTTGTGGGGTTGCTGGCTGGCAGGGAGGCTGGCAGGCACCAAGGCTGGCAGGAAGCCTGGCAGGAAGGCTGTCAGAAAGCCTGGCAGGAAGGCAGGCAGGCAGGCAGGCAGGCAGGCAGCAAGGCTGGCTGGAAGGCAGGCTGGCAGGGCAGGCAAGGAACTCGAAGTGTCCAGCAGCAGGTATTTCCTCAGAATGCTGGCCACGTGCGAGCTGCTTCCCTTTATATACGGGGGGGTTACGTAATACTTCCCCCCCGCATGCACAATTAACAGTCGGCATCCGTTCCGCTTCCGCTGTGCATCCGCTAGGCTTCCGCTGTGCATCCGCTTTATCCGTTGTGCATCTGCTGTGCATCCGCTTCATCCGTTCAGCATCCGCTGTGCATCCACTGTATTCGTTCTGCGTCCGCTTCGCTGGGGCCCCCCAGAAGCCCTGCGGTTGCACAATCCGCTCCCATCTGCTTCCATCCGCTGGGCTTCCGTTCCGCATCCACTTTGCATCCGCCCTGCATCCTCCCCGCGTCAGTGTTTTCCGCTCCAGTTATGCACATTTTTGCCCCTTTTAAGAGCGGATAACAATGGATGGAACATTTTGCTCGTCCGCTGTGTCCTTTTTGCATCCATTGGCCAGTGTGACATGGGCTTTAGCTAAGGCTGGTTCCAGATTTTCCTTTAAACGGGGGAAGGGGGAACCAAAGGCCTTATCTTTTAAATTGCCTTATCTTTTAAATTGGATTCTATAAATTGGTCTGATGGTTTGATTGAAACTTAAAGGGTTGTTTCAGAGATCTGTCTAAACTCAGGTGTGAATCAATCTACAACCTATTCTGTTAGTTCGTCCTACATTTGCCTTCAGTTGTTCGCTATGGTTGACTAAACTGCGCATCTACAGAACAGATACTGGTCCATTAATATTAGTTTTAGAAGTTGGATGCATAAATAGTTTGATTAAAGCCTTTTAACTCTACCTCATGAATATAGGATTCCACAGGATATAAACTATGTCAGCATGGAAGAAGGTAGTATCATAGTTTCTTCTTTTAGCACTAGGCTCTTATTTAAATGAAGACTTTCTAAAGTATGAGGCTTCAAGTTTATAAACCCCATCACAATTTAGTGTCCCATCAGTTTCAACTGTCCCATGCACAGTTTCATATTCATAGTGTTCTCTTGAACACAGAGTGAAAAAATGAAATCATATTTTTTGGCTTCTTTTTACTCTTGACTTACATTTTACTGTCTCAAATACTATATCTTTGAATATGGGGAGGGGATTGATGTGCTATGGTCCATGGGGTTGTGAAATGTCAGATACAACAACAACATACTATATTTTGATTCACAAAAGTGAATCTTTTGAAGCTTTTCAGTGCAATATAACATATTTTGAGAGTGTACCAATTTTATTACATTTATCTATTCACTCAGTCAATCTGTATGGCCACCGATCTTGAAAATCTGACTCAGGGAAGCTGTCATAAGGTTAAAAATCTTCAATACATATAAATAATAGCTGTATGAAATTCATAACTCTAATTAAGAATTTGTGCAGGTTATGTTCTCTTTGGTGTCTGTGGATAAATCGTATGTCACTAAAGGGTTAACTTTGTAATCTCAATGTTTCTGATAAATGTTTTTTTTTCCTTCCATTTAAGTCACTCTTTTTGAAGTGGCAAGAAGAAAAAGTCTTTGGTTGCTAGAAATATAAGAGGCTATTTTCACTTCCCCTGTGATTAAGAGATTCCATTTCTTTTCAAGACTGTGGGTATAGAACAGCCTTTGCACTGTTCTATCTATCATTAGCTGATTAGTTGAAGACTCCAGCAAACCTGCAGTTTTTATAAAACAATTTACTTTTATTAATAAAAGCTCCCACAGCCTTTCTGACTCTATGACCCAAGGAACCGCTCCTCTTTCATTCCCCTGCAAACCATTAAAACACAAAGCAATACTTGTGACCAATTCATTCTTTCCTTTGTTGTTGTTGTTGTTGTTGTTGTTGATAAGCCAAATGTTACCAGGTAGTATTTCAGCATCTCTTTCAGCTATCCAGCTTCTATTCTTTTCCACACAACTACCAATGGATTGCAGAGTCCCCAAATCAAGTTTGCATCCTATGGAGCAGAATGAGAAAAATGGGGCAGGTGCTCAATTCCTCAAGTTCTCTGTTTCCCTGCATTGAGCTAATTCAAACCCCAACATTTATTCACAATATGTATAAACTGTCCCAACCCCGGTGGTCTCTTGGCAGTATACAATAAATACATACAAAACTTAGGTAAATCTTCCTAACAATTACAAATACAATACAATACAAACTTCCTTCACAAGACAAAACTCAGAAGTTAGGTGCCGCACAGTTGGTTAACCAGGCCAAAGGCTCACTGGAATAGAATTACATTGAGTTATGTCCAAAACATCAGCAAGATAGTAGGCATAGAGTTCTGGGAGAAGATACTCTGTAAATCTTGCCATCTCATCCATATCTAGGTATTACAATAGGATGGAGAGTTACAATAGGCCCTCTGTGGTTGACTGGTCTAGCTTTTCTGCCTGATCTGGCTTCGATGAAGTATTCTCTGATATATCCTAATGCTGTACTTTTTAGAGTTGTCTGGATAATAGCCAGCATTTTGAACTGTGTCTAGAAGCCAATGCATTGATTTTAATAGATGTATAATTTACTGGTAGATTATTCCACCAAAATATTGTCTGCCATATTTATCCCAGCTGCAACTTCCAGGTTGTCTCTGAAGGCAGCTTTACATAGAACCGATTCCAGAGGTTCAGTTGGTAAGATTAACTGACCCATATCCTTGGCTTTCGCGGGTACTTACATGTGTGCTGTTTAGCTTCCTTCGGGTATTCTCCCACGTCATTGTAGTTCTGTTAAAGTTGTTGCTGAAACGTTGCTGAAACGTTGCTACAACTTTAACAGCACTACAATGACGTGGGATAATACCCGATGGAAGCTAAACAGCATATACTGGCATTCTGAGCAAAGCAAATGTCAGATACCTAGATTATGTTTCTCCAAAAGATTTGTGCCACACCTGTTCAGTGGCCACTTCATAGGGTGGTGCTAAGTTGCTTAACAACTCCTCCCACAGTCCCTACCTCATTAAGGCTGCTGGGCTTTATGATATCCATAGTAGAAAAAATGAAAGACTCACTTGCCTTCTGGGCTGTAAAAGCAGCTGGCTGGCCCCTCAAGGGTAGAATTTTAAGTGTTTTAATCAATTTCGTATTTTATCTTGCAGCAGAAGCAAATGGGCTGCTTCAGTGATTTAAATGCTTCTGTCTCTGGGACAACCTAATTCAATTGAACTCTTTAAGCTTTCCTTTGTTGGTGTGCTTTGTTCCTGGCCAGGTAAGTAGATAAGACAAGTCATTACTAAAATCATTATGGGCTGGATCATTACCCAGAATACCATCTGCTGTTATTTTATCAAGCCTCCTCTTATTAAGATGTCATTAAATTGCCTCAGATGCTCACTTATGGTTGGTGAGATAAATCAGTCCACTTGACAGATATGTAGAAAAGCAGGTACCCCTTTTTAAATTGTCTCAGCTACAATTGGGTGTCACTCACCATCTATTTAGTCAACAATAAGCCTTTAATTAAATATAATCACCAGAAATGAGCTCTACTGGAATAGCCTTGCTACTGTCTAAAATAGATTGTGTTACCAATGGCTGGAGAAGATGTGAGAAAAAGACAGTGAGAAAGAGGCCATGACAGCTCGTGAAAGTTGATATGTGTCTGATCAATATAAATAATGAATGGCTATGTTGCCTGGAATCATTAATGCCATCAGGAAGGGGAAAGACTCTTCTCATCATAGTCATCAATTTTCTATTCTGTTCCCATTCTAAATTGGTAATCCTACTTGTGGGCATTGTATGAGGAGAGCTGTGTAAGTTTATGGTTCTCCCAAATTAGGAGAAGTCATGTAGTATTTTTTCAGACGAACACATCTGATTAAAATCATAAAATTTCATGAGCTACAGTTCATTTCATCAGACAATATCCATTGTTTGCTACTTGTTAGTCTGAAAAAGAGGATTGTAGAGATCCTCCAGCAGAAAATCTGTCACCAGTGGACACTGTCTCAATTATCTTTTAATGTTTTTGTTCTCCTGGGTCTTTTTATTCTTTATCGATAGTTTTCCTTGCTGCAGTAGCAGCTTCCCTGTCTATTGAGATGGCTTGTGTTAAAATAGTCAAGTCAGCAGGCACCATGGTAGGTTCAGAGTCCTGCCTCATTGTACTTGTGTCAACTTTATCTATATGTTTCAACTGCACTGCCACCATGTCTGTCAATTCATGTTTTTTGATCTCTCCCTTGCAGATACTGTTATGCAAGGGAACCTTTTCATTTGTTTTCATTGATACTACCTAGATTGCTTTTATGGTTGTGGGTTACATCTTTTTAAAGCATATCCTTCATTTATATTTATTTGATTTAGACTATGAAGTAAATCTGCCCTGAAAAACAATGGTTCTGAAAGGTAACCTAGAAATATTTTAAATAAAATAAATTGTATTTTCAATTAATTCATAACTCTGAAAGGTGACTATAAGAGGGGTTACCTGGCTCTTGGAGAAGCAAATTCCAGAAAGTCACAGCGTTAATAACAAAACATTAATTTTGGCTCCCACCTCACATCATCATCTGCATATTGACTCACTCCAGATTGATGGCATCTCACAAATAATTCATTCAATGTTAAATGGATAAAAGGAATGAACCTTGCAACGTATTCCTTAGCTAACATTTATTGGGTTGAACAATGAGAATGCAATCCTGTGGAGAAAGCAAAAGAGTCCCTGGGGTGCTTAAGAACGTCTTCATTTTTTGTATCTTTCTCAAAGCCAGTCTTGGTTACCTGTTATAATATTTCCTGTACAGGACAATCTAGGCATAGAGATGCATAAATTCATAATCTCAAGATTGAACCACAGCAATCTTCTAGTCTAGAAACAGCAGCTAATGGAAGATTATACATTTAGACTGCTGAAATCTATCGTGATTTAAAAATAAATAAATATCAAATGGACACCAACTTTTTAGCAATTACATAGACAGAACTTCTCTAGAATGATCTGTCCCAACTTGGCCCTTCAGGTTTTGACTGGCATATTCACCCCTTGTAATCAAGTCCATATGTCTTGCTGGTGATTATCTTCTTTTTCCATTCACTTTACATATCATTATAATCTTCTCTAGAGAGTTAGGTTTTGGTATACTGCATGTATCTAAAGTACAGTATAATAATTTGAGCTTGGTCATTTGAGCAGCATATTGTTATTTGTTGTAACTATGTATCATTTATGTGTTTGCAACTGTGTATCAATGCAACTATGTATCATTCAGACATTGCAACATTGTATCATTCACGTGTAATCATTAAGCTTCTGTCTTCTCAGTGACCTTTTACAGGGCACGTACAGAGACAAGGAGTCAAACATTTGCAGAAATGGTTTATTCACTTGGGATTACATTGTCTGGCATGCAGCTTTGTGAAGAAGTAATATCCTGATCAAATATAAATCTTGCCATCCTGTCTGTCCTTGTATCTTGCTTTTGTTTGAGCCATTGTTAAATCTGTATATTCCATCTGACCTAGGCTTAACCTAGGTTCTGAATAAACAATCACCCCCTTTTGAATGAGCATAATAAAAGAGCGTGTACCCAGACATTTGGGGCGCACTCATCGCGAGGAACTTCGTCTCCTGTCGTTTCTCTCTCCTTCGCTCCCTATCATGAGACGCCCATCTGATGCGGGATAGCAGATACCGCATTCTGGTGACCCCAACGTGATTCCCTAAGGGGGATACGCCGCGACGCGCTCATATCTTACTCGCTCGATGGGAGCTGTGCTTCACCAGGCCTGAAGCGAATTGCACATCATCGGATCTGAAACATGGTCTCGACTTTCGTAAGTATGGGCGGAAACTTTTCTCAACAACAGACAGAGCATCTGAAGGAATTGAGGGAGTTAGTTGCCTCTTCTTCTAAATATTCTGCTAATTTAAAGGGCTCGCCTGTAAAAATTAAGCCTATTGCTACATTATTGGCTTATGTGTGGCAACATTGTCCCACTTATCCAGAGAAAGGGTCCTTAAAAATCTCCATTTGGCAAAAAATTGGTGACTATCTCCATAGTCCTCCTCGTGCACCTATTGGCATTCTGGTCACTTGGAGGAAAATTATGGAGGCTTTAAAAGTCCATTATAAAATAGAAGCAGAAAGTGTATTAGAATCTCTTCCACCAAGTTATGATAACTTTTCTGTCCTTCAACCCTCCGATCCCAATGATCGTAAGTCATTACGAGAGCCTCCCTCCATCCAATCCACTTCTTTAAAAGGAGAGCTCTCATGTCCTCCACCCCCCCCCCGAAAGGGGGGGGTGTTATAAAAGCCATTCAACAAGCCTTTTCTGAAGGAGAAATGGATGAGGACAATTTTTGGTCTGGGAGTCAGAATTAGAAACCGGGCAGGCAGCCAGCCCCACAACAAAGGCTGATGAAACTTGCAACTTTTCTTCTTTCGCTTACGATCTTGTTGCTAATGAAACTGTTACTTATCTTCCTGGTGTCGCTGACTTTCTCTTTGTATTATACTTGTTCCATGTGGGTACGTCATGAAAATGCTACCCATAGCTTTCACTCTGTCACTTCTGTTTTGTTTACAGAACACTCTATCACTCACTCTTTTGTTCTTTCTTTACTCTTCCTATGGAAAAGAACCTTAAAATCTTTTCCTTTATTCAAGCTAGATATAGGGGGACCTAAATGTCCTTCTCTTGTACTATGGGTTCCTCCAACCCAATTAACATCCTTGATGAATGACCAAATTAATCTTCATTGTCATTATTGTAATTATTATCCTTTTCCTACTAATTGCATTCCCTTTTCATCTCGTAAATGTTCTACAACTAACTTGTCCATAGTCCTCTCTCCTACTTGTGATGCTTTTATATACCCGAACTCTGATCCTGCCAACAAACGATGCTTCAAAAGAACTGTCCATGACGATCCTCAGAAGCCTCATAGAAAATATAATATTACTTGGATTATAAAAGACTTTCAAGGCATTTGTTTAAGCTCTACAACCAATTCTTCTCACATAGAAGATCAAAGCTTCCTATGCTTTGCTGAACTCTTCAAACTCATCAATTGCCTCCACATGTTGGCTTTGTATTTCTGCCTCTCCACCTTTTTACGAAGCCATCGCTTCCCAAGAAACCATTGCTAATTCCACATCAGACGAACGTTGCCGTTGGAGGAACTCCACTATTACTGTTTCTTCCATCACTGGGGTTGGTTGTTGCTTGGGAAATATTCCATCCAATTACTCACAATATTGTCATAATGTTTCTAATGGCTATCATTGTAATGTATATCTTCCTAAGAACCGCCTTGGCCGCACCCACACCATCGGAGGATACTCTGCAGTCTACACCACCTCAGGAGGAAATTTTACGTCACGCCTGAAAGGAATGTATTTTATCCCTGGCAATAACTCTGTCTGGGCTTGTTCCACTGGTCTCACAGCATGTGTCTATGGGGATGAACTTATTAAATCCAAATCATTTTGCATTCAAGTATGGCTTATACCAAAAATTAACGTGTATAACTCTGATGATTTTAAAACAAAAGGTTAAACATGTATAATTGGTATCAAGGCTTGTTTTCTATTTCACCATGGCTTACAACCCTTATAACTGCATTGGCAGGACCATTAATAATCATTATATTGATATGTATTATAGGACCTTGTTGTTTTAACAGAATATTGCAATTTTTGAAAAATCAATTATCCTCCATAACTGCTAATGTTAATGTATTATTGCAAGCTCATGTTAAGTCCTTAACACCGGATGAAAAAATGTCATTGCTGAGTTACCGCTCCTTGGACAACCCTGACGCTGACGGATCGCACTCCTGCCTAGATGACTGGGACGGTGAACATTTTAGAAAAAAGGTTCCTGTCTTCTTGGACAAGAAAGAAGACTCGTCATAAAAAATAAAAACAGAGGAGATGTTGTAACTATGTATCATTTATGTGTTTGCAACTTTGTATCAATGCAACTATGTATCATTCAGACATTGCAACATTGTATCATTCATGTGTAATCATTAAGCTTCTGTCTTCTCAGTGACCTTTTACAGGGCACGTACAGAGACAAGGAGTCAAACATTTGCAGAAATGGTTTATTCACTTGGGATTACATTGTCTGGCATGCAGCTTTGTGAAGAAGTAATATCCTGATCAAATATAAATCTTGCCATCCTGTCTGTCCTGGTATCTTGCTTTTGTTTGAGCCATTGTTAAATCTGTATATTCCGTCTGACCTAGGCTTAACCTAGGTTCTGAATAAACAATCACCCCCTTTTGAATGAGCATAATAAAAGAGCGTGTACCCGGACATTCGGGGCGCACTCATCGCGAGGAACTTCGTCTCCTGTCGTTTCTCTCTCCTTCGCTCCCTATCATGAGACGCCCATCTGATGCGGGATAGCAGATACCGCAGTTATGGTTATGGTTCTGTTTGAAGTTTGTTACTAAAAGGAGTAAAAAGCTTTACTCCTTTTCTATGTATGCCATGACATAACAAATATACAAAAGGGACAGAGCTTGAGGAATACTGTTATGACATTACTTTCATCATTTTGATGAACATGACAAATTCCTATTACTGCTGTATAGTTCTGTTTGTATGTTTGTTTGATTGGATTCTTCTTTGGGATTAGTTTTAATATAAATCAGGCTACATATTTTAAAACTACATTATTAGTTTTAATAAATTAGCCTACATAAAGGGAATCAATGAAGAAAATTTATTATGATATAAACTTCAAAATTATGTTGGATGTAATTGGACAGCAAACCCTGTAGTCCTAGTTAACACGACCTAGGCTACCTCAAAAATACCAGAGTATGCAAGACTGATTTAAGACAAAATTATATTTGTTACTTTTCATAGTTCCATAATCCCCTTTATTGTCTTCCCTGTAACAATCATCTCAAAAGTCCCAGTATGAGACTTTAATGGAATTGTGGACAATAAATTGGACTATATAACAACAACAACAAAACAAAATAGAAAGATTCTCCCTAAATCTTTTTTTAAAATGACAGATGAATTAACCTTAAAAGATATTTGGAGAGAAAGAAATGTTAAAACTAAACAATATACTTTTTATTCTAATAGACATTTATCATGGTCCAGGTTAGATATGATTTGGATCTCAACAGAATTAATATCTACTATTCAAGAAATAAATATTGAAATAAGTACTTGGGCAGATCATAGTCCAATGACAATTAAATGGAAGGGACAAAAAAAAAGATCGAGATGGACATTAAACAATACCATTTTAAAGGAGAAAGATTTTATACAATGGATGGAGAAGGAATTGGTCTTTTTTTTTAAAGAAAATAAAAAAGAAGATACCTCAATACAGAATGTTTGGGATACAATGAAGGCATATGTAAGAGGTTTGATAATAGACTATACAAGAAAAAAGAATATTAGGAAAAGACAAACCTCTAAGGCCTTGGAAGATGAATATATAAGACTTGAAAAAGAATTACAGAAAATACCACAGAAAAAAGATATTAAATTGAAACTGGATGTAATTAAGCATAAAATGGAATTAATAGGGAAAGAAGAACTGGCACAGAAAATTAGAAATTCTAAACAGAATTATTTTGAAGATGCAAATAAACCAGGTAGATGGCTAGCATATAAACTGAGAAAGGAGAAGGAATCAAGAAAAATATTGAAACTAATAGATGATCAAGGTCAGGTTTGTTGTGGTAATAAGGAGAAAAAGGAAATTATTCGAGATTATTATGGACAACTATATAAACAAGAGAATATTGATGAGAAAAAAATTAAACAGTATTTACAGAATGTTAACTTACCGAAGATACCTAAAGAGACTGAAGAAATGTTAGAAAGCAATATAACAATGATGGAACTAAATGAAGCATTTAAAAGACAAAATAATGGGAAAGCACCAGGTCCAGATGGGCTTCCGGCAGAATTCTATAAAAAATTTCAAGAATCATTGAACACTCCATTGTTAGAAATTATGAATGAAGTTATGTTAAAAAAGATGACACCCAAAACATGGTCAGAGGCTTATATTACACTTATTTTAAAGGAAGAGGCTGACCCGTTGCAAATTAAGAACTATAGACCTATTTCCTTATTGAATGCAGATTATAAAATCTTTGCTTCAATCTTAGCAGAAAGACTGAAAAAATATTTAAATAATTTTATCCATCCAGATCAAAATGGATTTCTACCAAAGAGACAAATTAGAGACAACATGAGAGTAATTTTGGATACCTTGGAATATTATGAGGCTCATCCTGAAAAACAAATGGCTTTGATATTCCTAGATGCTCAAAAAGCATTTGACAACGTGAACTGGAGATTTATGTTATTATTATTGGAACAGATGGGCTTTGCCAGAAAATTTATTCAAGCAATAGAAGCCATATATAATAAACAGACAGCAAAGGTAATGATGGAGGGAGAATTTACAGATCTTATTAATATAAGAAGAGGTACAAGACAAGGATGTCCCCTATCTCCTTTGTTATTCGTATTAACTTTGGAAGTGTTGAATAGAAATATTAGAGATGACAAAAATATAAAAGGAATGAAAATTAAAAAGGAAGAATTTAAACTACAAGCTTTTGCTGACGATTTATCTTTTATTCTGGAAGACCCATTAGAAACCGCTCCAAAGTTATTGGAAAAGGTAGAGACATATGGTGAGATGGCTGGCTTGAAAATAAATAAAGATAAAACAAAGATTTTGACAAAAAACATGTTATTGAGACAAAGAGAAGAATTGACAGATCTTTTGAAAATTCAAATTACAAACAAGGTTAAGTATCTGGGGATATATTTGACAGCAAGATGTAGCACATTAAAAGAGAATAATTACATTAAACTTAAACAACAGATAATTACAGATTTGAAGAAATGGGAAAATTTACAATTGTCATTAATAGGGAGAATTTCAACAATTAAGATGAATATTTTACCTAGAATTTTATTTCTCTTTCAAACAATACCAATTAGACTTGGAAAAGACTATTTTGAAGATTTAAATAAAACTATGTTGATGTTTATATGGCAAGGTAAAAAAGCGAGAATAAAGCTAAAACTTTTGCAAGATGCTAGAAATAGAGGAGGTTTTGGCCTGCCTAATTGGGAATTGTATTATCAAGCTGCAAGTTTGATGTGGGTCAAAGAATGGATAACATTAAGAAAACATAGATTGTTGACATTAGAAGGACATGATTTACTGTTGGGCTGGCATGCTTTTTTATGGTACAAGGGAACTAAAACACAGGGGTATTTCAGAAGACATTATATACGGGAGTCTTTGTGGTTAAATTGGGAGAAGATAAAAAAACAATGTTATTTGAAAATTCCAATTTGGTTATCGACTATTGAAGCATTTTCCTATCCTATGATCTATAAAAAGGAACAAACAGTTAGATATGGGGAACTGTTGGATGAAAAGGGTGGACTTAAAACGATCCAAAATTTAGAGGAACAAGGTATAAGGATGAATTGGTTTTCTTATGCGCAAATACACTCAAGATATCTTGAAGATTTTAAAACGGAAGGATTCTATGATAAACAGACTGATTTAGATAAGATATTGATGGGTACTGATGAGAAAGTGATTAAAAAGTTATATGGTTATTTATTGGGAATTAAGCTAGAGGAAGAACAAGTTAAAGAAACTATGATTGCATGGGGGAAGAATTTTGGATATGGAATTGATTTAGAGCAATGGCAAAAATTGTGGTCTCAAAATTATAAAATGACAATGTCAATAGCATATAAAGAAAACTTGTATAAGATGTTTTACAGGTGGCACCTTCCCCCGACAAGAATAGCAAGAATGTTCAAGAATAAATCTGAAAAATGTTGGAAATGTCATCAGATACCTGGCTCATACTATCATATGTGGTGGACTTGTGAGAATGCTAGAAAATATTGAACTAAAATTCACATGTGGTTGGAAAAAATGACAAAGAAACACATAGACTTGAAACCAGAGATCTTTTTATTGGGAATTTTACCTGATATATATAATAAAGACTTGAAATATTTGATTGTAAATGTATTAACGGCGGCTAGGATTGTATTTGCTAAAAACTGGAAGAATGAGAAAATACCATTGCAGGAAGAAATTATTAAGAAAATATTGGAATGTGCTGAGATGAGTAGATTGACATTTGAAATTAGAGAACAAGAAGATAAACAATTTTATGCAATTTGGGGTTTTTTTTATCAATGGTTAGATGATAAAATACAATAATAGAGCATTAATATTATATATATGAAGAGTTTTTAGGATTGATTTGTTATGATTATATGATAAATTATAGAATAAACTGTTTGAAGTATTGTTATCTCGCAAAGCATGAATGATTAAAGGTATAGTCAGAAAAAGATTTTTTTATTTTTATTTTTTTTTAGTAATATTAGAATATGGATTGACAATATGAGTGGTTATGCAATATAATTGTAATTGACACTATAAAATGAATGCACAAAACTGATGAACCAACCGATACACCGGAAGTATATATGAGAGTAGATGTTTTTAATGTTTTGTATGTTTGTCTGTTTGTAGAAAATTAATAAAAACTTTAAAAAAAAAAAAAAGTCCCAGTATCTACAATTCTTCCTTAGTCAAATAACCATGAAATAGTAATTTAAATGTCACAATCTTAGTGCTTGTTCTAAAGAGACATAATTTAAATATATTATTATCATTTACAATGTTGAAAGAGCATGAATTGATAAAACTATTTCTGTGTATCAAAATGAAAGATTTCCTTCATTTTTATTATTCTGCGATTTTCTTTCTTTGAAGTCTCTTTCATAATTTTTGTACAATTTGTCTCAGTAATGGAAAAAGGAAATGTATCCATTATAAATATACTTATATATTGCAACATCTTTTTCCATTCAAACCTCACTATCCAAACTTCTCAAAAATTGGACACAGATGACTACAGTTTTACTCCCCACCCCACCCCACCCCACCCCACCCCACCCCATGGCTTCTGGGGAAGATTTATTCGCCAAATTGTCTGGTGGTGATCACATTATTAAAACTGCTTAAAGAACATTAGAAAACATCATTCTAGCATTATGTTAAATAATCAAAATCAAAGTACTTTTGAAACACATTTGAAGAAATGCTGCTTTGATCTTTGCACATGTTCACTTGTGTCATAGAAACATTTATAGTAGTCTGGTCTAAATTATCATATCCCAGAGATTGATAATTTAACCAATGTTTGTATCTATATAATCACTATTTCTCAGCTGATTTGTTGTCATATTAACTTTCACTGAAAGCAAACATTCCCAAACCAGCAGCCTCGACAGACAGACAAATAAATATACATAGACCAGACTTCTCATTTATGAACACTTATGACTGGGCTTTATTGCAGACTTTTGCAGCAGCCCAGGCCTCTGAGGATCCCTGACCAGAAAATAGGGTTGCACTTAGGAGGGCAAAACACAACACCAGAGAAAGACCCTAGTGCTTAATTCCCTGATAGTGACGCATTGTCAGCCCTTCCAGGTAAATCAGCAAAAAAAGGCTACAGGAACTAATTATACTATATGTAATGCAATATAAACAGAATCTTGCAAATCTGAAGACACAAATTTTCCACAGCCACTTTTAATTGTTTGATAAAGGGGATGCTTCTTAAGTTCCTTTGTCTGAGCCACTCTGGAATCCTTCCCCCCAACCCATGTGGTTCATCCCCCAAAATCACTACATCATCACAGCAAATCACACAGCAGACTTGTTGGAAGAGAGAGTAGTTATACCACCAGGGCACTTCTGCTCTTGCTTTCAGCAGTTCTAGCAGAATAGGCAAATGCTATCTCCTCAATGACAATGATGTAACGGGCGTGTCACATTGTCCGATGGATGCAAAACGTATGTAAAAAGGACACAGCAGATGAGAAAATGTTCCATCCGTTGTTATCCGCTCTCAAAAGTGCCCCGAATTTGCATAAGCAGAGCGGACAACAACGGAAAGGAACAGACAGGGGGAGGATGTAGCCAGGATGGAAAGTGGATGCTAGAGGATGGAAGCGGATGGAAGCAGATGGAAGCGGATGGCACATCCGCAGGGCTTCCAGGGGAGCACAGCGAAGCAGACGCGCAATGGAAGGAATGGATGCAGAGCGGATGCTGAGTGGATGAAGCAGATGCAGAGCGGAAGCCTAGCAGATGCCTAGCGGATGCCTAGCAGATGCCTAGCGGATGCCTAGCGGATGCATGCGGGGAGGATGCATTGCATCAGCCCTGCAGAAATAAAGGGAAGCAGCTCGCAAGCAGGTCACCATTCAGAGGAAAGACCTGCTGCCAGACACAGCTCCAGCCAGCCAGCCAGCCAACAACCATGGGGAAGAAGAGAAAGCCTGTGGCATCTGCTGCCAGCCTGGCAAGAGGGACAGGGCCACCATCCTAACCCCTAGCCCTGACTCTGCTTCTGCTGGGGCTTCTGCTTCTCGGGCTGACTCTTCTGGTGCTGGTGCTTCTGCTGGTGCTTACTCTGCTGGTGTTGCTCATGGTGCTGGTGCTTCTGCTGGGGCTTAGTCTGCTGGCGCTGCTCCTGGTGCTGGGGCTTCTGCTGGTGCTAACTCTGCTGTCGCTGCTCCTGGTCCTGCTGGTCCTGCTGGTCCTGCTGGTGCTCCTGGTCCTGCTGGTGCTGCTGGTGCTCCTGGTCCTGCTGATGCTGCTGGTGCTCCTGGTCCTGCTGGTCCTGCTGGTCCTACTGGTCCTGCTGGTGCTCCTGGTCCTCCTGGTCCTGCTGGTCCTGCTGGTCCTGCTGGTGCTGCTGGTGCTGCTGGTGCTTACTCTGCTGCTGATGATACTGGTCCTGCTGGTCCTGCTGGTGCTGCCGGTGCTTACTCTGCTGCTGATGATACTGGTCCTGCTGGTCCTGCTGTCGCTGCCGGTGCTTACTCTGCTGCTGCTGATCCTGGTGCTGCTGGTGCTGCTGGTGCTCCTGGTCCTGCTTTTGCTGCTACTGTTGTTCTTGCTGCTGCTGCTGGTGGTGGTGTGGTGGAGCAGCCCCTAAAACCTCGAAGCCCCGCTGATGAGGGCACAGATGGCCCTGCCAGAGTGAGGAAGAGGCATACGCATGAACGAGAACAGGAGAAGAGGCAATACTCCATCGAAGAAGAACATGAGGATGAGGTGCTGGAATGGCTGAGGGAGAACAAGTATCTTTGGCAGAAGGGACACAGGCTCTATCAAGACACCAAAAGGAAGCAGACTGCTTGGAGAGAGAAGGCAGAGAGCTTGAGCTACACTTCAGAGGTGCTCCTCGGTTGGTGGAAGCACATGCAAACCTGCTACGGGAAGCTGCACCTCAAGAAATCTGGCCAGGCCACGGTCAAGCTGATGGACCGAGAGTCCTACGTGATGGCCAAGTGCAGCTTCTTGGAGGGTGAGATCCGCCACCAAGGAGCAGGCCTGCTGACAACCCTCTCTTTCAGGCAGCCCGCAGAGAGCCAGTCCTCTTCTGGCCAAGAGTCAGCTCCTGTGTCCCGGCAGGTATCTGTGGAGTGTGCCACGACTCCCCCGCCTGTGTCCCGGCAGGTATCTGTGGAGTGTGCCACGACTCCCCCCCCGGCAGCTGCACTCCCCGTGGTGGAGTGCGTGGAGGACCCCCTGACACAGTGGGAGCAAGGAGAGGGCACTGCCACCAGAGACCAACCCACATCCACCCCCAGTTCCACCTCCACAGAAAGCAGGCAGGGAGCCAGACCAGAGGGGCAGAGCCACACTGTCCTGCTGGAGATCAGGGACACCATCAGAAGCAGCGTAGATCTCATCTCTCAGCTGGTACACACCAACGTCCCATCCTCCAACCACAAGCCCTTCCTCACCTATGTCAACCAGACCCTCATGAACATGTCCAAATCACAGTACCAGGTGATCAAGGACAGGATCACCGGTCTTCTTCACAACCCTCCAGACCCAGCTGAACCTGCTCCCACCCAGTCCAAGTCTGCTCCTCCACCCCAGGTGATGTCACTGCCCTTCCAAGGCTTTCCACAGGCCCTCACCTACCAAGGCTACGGCTACCAGGAGCTCCAGCAGCACAGGCAGCCCTTCCCAGTCCAGGCACAGGTACATCGAACGCCACCGTTGCCACCGATGCCACTGATGCCACCGACGCCACCGATGCCACCCATGCCACAGAAGCTCCCCATGCCACAGATGCCACCCACGCCTCACCTCGCTCACCTGCAGACCAGACAGCCCCACTACACTCCTCCTTCCTCCACCCCACAGCCAAGCCCGGCCTCAGAACATCCGTCATAGGTATTGGGGCTGACACCCCATGTCCTGGAGGAAGGGGCTCTCAACATCACAGGACTGAGCCAGCTCTCTGAGAGCTTCCTCCACACACAGTCCCCTGTTGTCCTCTCAGGGCCAGGCACCCCAATAGCGCCTCAGACCAGCACTCCAGGAGCAGCCATTTCCACAGCACATGGACCCTTCACCCCTGAGACTATGGGCACGCCTCAGAGTGACTGAGAAGAGTGCCAGAGACTGGGTGGCTACCTGTTGACTTTATCTTTGCTTGGGACACTTGGGTCATTTTTCTTTTACAGCTTGTTCTTAATAAAGATTATCTTTGCTTCACACACTTGCTTCATTTATTTTATTAAATAAAGTCTTGGTGGAAACTTTTAGAAATGGTTTAAGCCTTTGCATGCTTGTGGGATGGGTAAGGATAGCAGTGGGATGGGCAGGGATATCTGTGGGATGGGTAATAGCTGTGGGATGGGTTAGGATACCTGTGGGAGGGGTAAGGATAGCAGTGGGATAGATAAGCCTCCAGTGCAAGCATAGTGGGATTGTATGGTCCACCTTCCCATGTGCCACACCTATGGCCCTTTATTATCAAAAACAATTTAATCATTGATCAACACATTTCAACATAAACACAACTCTTTATTAAATGCCCTGTTCATTGTAGGGCCACTCAACATACATGGCCCAATCTCATCAGTGTGATGAGACAGGCTGAAGGAAGCATCCATTAAGCATCTATCATCCTGTCTTGCCACTTCACTGCTCCAGCTGGGGAGTTGCACCAGTGTTTCAGGAGGTTGCGCTGCTTCTTCCCTTCACGTGAGGTTCTGTTGGGGCCTTGCACATCCACAGTGTCTATCAGGTTTCGCCCTTGCCTCCATTCACCAGGCTCCATGTCCCCATTGCCTTGTTGGAGGTCCACGAGCCTGTTCTGCAACACTGGGTAATGGGTGCGCATGAGATTGTGCAGGATGCAGCAAGCTTCCACGATGTTCCTCACGGTCTCTGGGCGATGCTGCATGGTGGTGGGAAGTACCTGAAACCTGTTGGCCAGGATGCCAAAGGCATTCTCTACCACCCGCCTTGCCCTGGACAGCATATAGTTGAAGATCCTCTCTTCACGGGTGAGGCATCTGGAGATATAGGGCTTCATGAGGTAGGTTCTGAGGGAGAAGGCATCATCCCCCACGATGAAGTAGGGCACATCTTGTGTGTCATTGGGCAGGGGGTCAGGATCTGGGAAGCCCATGATGAGGTTGCGTTCCAGCCCCTCCTTGAGGTGACTGGCGTTGTATACCTGGGCATCTGAAGATGAGCTGTTGCCTGAAGCATCGATGTACATGAACTTGTAGTCAGCATCGACCATGGCAAAGAGGATGATGCTGAAGAAGCCCTTGTAGTTGAAATAAGTGGACCCTGACTTGGCTGGAGCTTTGCAGGCCACGTGCTTGCCATCTATGGCTCCAACGATGTGGAGGAAGTTCCACTTCTGATTCCACTGCTTTGCAACTTTCTTCCAGCCTTCTTCAGTGGAGGGGCACTGGAGGAGCTCCTCCAGGTATTCTTCTATGATGGCCTGCACCACTTCTCTGACCACAATGCTGATAGTGTTGTGTGGCACCCTCCTGCCGTACTTCATGCTCTTGTACGTGGTCCCTGAGGCCAGGTGGCGCAGAGTCAGTGCCACCTTCAGCCCAGGGTCCAGGCTGGGCCAGAAGTTGGTGCTCTGCTTGGTCAACCTGGGTCTCAGCCGCTCCATAACTTCATCAAACATGGCTGGAGGCATCCTCATGAACTTCTGGAATGCACGAGGGTCTTCGTTGGTCAGCTCCACCATCAGTTTGTTATACAGTCCATACTCTGCTCTTCTGGCGATCCATCTTTGGACCCAGACTTCTTAGCCGCCTCCTTTTCTTCCCGTAGAACAGGTGAAAGAGCCTGTAGATGGCTTTGCACTGTTGTAGAACGATGGTGGCTTCCAAAAGGAGTGTGCGATGATCCATGGTGGAGATGACTGGATGCTATGGAAAAGCAAGAGCCCAATGAAGGCTGAAGAGATCTGCACAGCAGGGCTGCTGGACTGAAAGTGAGAACCAAGTGAGTTCCTCCCCCTTTTTTTTGGAAATATAGGTTTTCCACTCAGTGTCCTTTTGCATCCTCTACACATCCTGCAGACATCCTAAATATCCGAGATACGTCCCGTTTGCGAACGTTTTTTTCCATTTTAATGCTTTGTATGCGAGCTGCATCCGCTTTCATCCTTTCTCCGTCCGTGCTATGAATGCTTTGTGTCTGTTCCGTGTCCATTTCACCTGGTACTGTGATTCGGACATGTTCATGAGGGTCTGGTTGACATAGGTGAGGAAGGACTTGCAGTTGGAGGGTGGGACGTCGGTGTGTACCAGCTGAGAGAGGAGATCTACGCTGCTTCTGATGGTGTCCCTGATCTCCAGCAGGATAGTGTGGCTCTGCCCCTCCGGTCTGGCCCTCTGCCTGCTTTCTATGGAGGTGGAGCTGGGGATGGATGGTTGGTCTCATGGTGGAAGTGCCCTCTCCTTGCTCTCACTGCATCAGGGGGTCCTCCACGCGCTCCGCCACGGGAAGTGCAGCTGTCGGGGGGTCTCCATTGTGGCACGCTCCACAAATACCTGCTGGGACACAGGAGCTGACTCTTGGCCCGAAGAGGACTGGCTCTTTGCGGGCTGCCTGAGAGAGAGGTTTGCCAGAGGGGCTGCTCCTCGGTGGCGGATCTCACCCTTCTAGAAGCTGCACTTGGCCATCACGTAGGTCTCCCGGTCCGTCAGCTTGACCGTGGCCTGGCCAGATTTCTTGAGGTGCAGCTTCCCATACCAGGTGTACATATGCTTCCACAACCCCAGGAGGACATCCAAAGTGTAGCCCAGGCTCTCCGCCTTCTCTCTCCAAGCAGCCTGTTTCCTTTTGGTGTCTCGATAGAACCTGTGTCCCTTCCACCAAAGATACTCGTTCTCCCTCAGCCATTCCAGCACCTCCTTCTCATGTTCCTCTTTAATGGAGTATTACCTCCTCTCCCGTTCTTGTTCATGCGTATGCCTCTTCCTCCCTCTGGCAGGGCCATCTGGGCCCTTATCAGAGGGGCTTCGAGGTTGTAGGGGCTGCTCCACCACACCACCACCACCAGCAGTAGCAACAACAGCAGTAGCAACAAAAGCAGGACCAGCAGGACCAACAGGACCAGCAGCACTAGCAGGACCAGGATCATCAGCAGCAGAGTTAGCACCAGCAGCACCAGCAGCACCAGCAGGACCAGGAGCACCAGGAGCACCAGCAGGACCAGCAGGACCAGCAGGACCAGGAGCAGTGCCAGCAGATTAAGTACCAACAGAAGCACCAGCACCAGGAGTAGTGCCAGAAGAGTAAGCACCAGCAGAAGCACCAGCACCAGGAGCAGCACCAGCAGAGTAAGCACCAGCAGAGTCATCCCTAACAGCAGAAACCCCAGCAGAAGCACAGTCAGGGCCAGGGGGTAGGAGGGTGGCCCTGTCCCTCTTGGCAGGTCTGGCAGCAGATGCCACAGGCTTTCTCTTCTTCCCCATGGTTGTTGGCTGGCTGGCTGGCTGGCTGGAGCTGTGTCTGGCAGCAGGTCTTTCCTCTGAATGGTGACATGCTTGTGAGCTGTTTCCCTTTATATCCGCGGGGCTGATGCAATGCATCCTCCCCGCATGCGCAGTGAATGCTTTGCATCTGCTTTGCATCTGCTAGGCATCTGCTCTGCATCCGTTCCTTCCATTGCGCGTCTGCTTCGCTGTGCTCCCCTGGAAGCCCTGCGGATGTGCCATCCGCTTCCATCTGCTTCCATCCACTAGGCTTCCATGGAGCATCCGCTTTCCATCCTGGGTACATCCTCCCCCCGTCCGTTCCTTTCTGTTTTCGTCCGCTCTGCTTATGCAAATTTGGGGCACTTTTGAGAGGGGATAACAACGGATGGAACATTTTCTCGTCCGCTGTGTCCTTTTTACATATGTTTTGCATTCATTGGCCAATGTGACAGGCCCTTTAACAGTTATCCAAATAACATGGTCAATAAAAAGGAGATCAAGCCCAAGGGCTTTCTTCTTTTCTTGCTTTTCTTTTTTGGCACCTCAAAATGCAAATCTCTCACAAAGCAAAAACAAACAGACAAACTTAGAGCTGCCAATGAGCAGTAGCATCAGAAAGTTATTTACAGATGTCTGGAAGCAAGTTTTTCTTACTGGCCATTTAAATATAGGAACAAACAAGTAACAGCTTATATCTTTGAAAACTTTCACATGTCTTCAAAAGCAAGAAGAAACATGACAAGCAGGAAGAAATTGTAGTGATTGAAGGTCCCTTAATTACAATGAAGAGTTTTGTGGGGACTCTCCAATCTATGGGATAGATGCTAAGCTTTATATTACATTTTGATACATTCAGATTGTTGGGGTTTGCAAATTGCCTCAACTGGGTAGTAACATGGAGTCAAAGAAAGAAAGGATTTAGAACTTAGACTTAGACTTCGACTAACTTTATTGTCACTTTAAATGTACACTAATTGGCATACATTAAAATGAAATTTTGTTGCATACAGCTTTCAAAATAAATAAATAACAAGACAGTCTGGTTCAAATGTATACATGCACATGGTGATAAAAATGAATCTTGTGAGTTTACCAGATGGATGGCATCGGAAACAAAGTTGTTATAGAATCTGGTAGTCCTATTAGAAGGACTTTGAAACTTCCTCCCAGGGTGGAGCAACAGAAACAGACCGCAAAATGGGTGTGTGAGGTCTCTAATAATGCTTTGAACTGTGAGCACACAACGCTTATAAGCAGTATCCTGAGTAACAGGAAGCAATCTTCCTATAATCTCAGCTATCTTTACCATTCTCTGTAGGGACTTTCTATCTGAGGCACTGCTACCACCAAACCAAACAGTGATGTAGTTTGTTCAAAATGCTCTCAATTATGCCTCTGTAAAAAGTGTCCAGGACAGAAGGAGAAAGATGTGCTCTCATCATCTGATGCAAGAAATGCAGGTACTGGTTTGCATGCCTCACGAAGGATGATGTGTGGAGAGACCCGTTCCAAATTGTTAGTTATCTGCACCCCTCGATATTTCTGTGTTATGTTCCTTGTCTAATTAGATAAATATTCTTATTAGATTTCTTATCTAATCTTCTAATGAGTCCTTATTTTATTTTACCTAGCTTTTTGTCTTCCTTTTCCAGTTCTATCCATCAACATCTTGCCCCTGATGAATCTACTTTTTACTCCTTCATTTCCCCAAAATGCTTTCTAAACAACCCATCCCCTCAAGCTTTGTTGATTTCTCCCCCTTCAATTGCTAAAACTGCTTGTGGAGAGCTATTAAGGGCTAGGATCATTTCTGTAAATTAAGATGATGCTAGGCTAGAGTTTTGTTTTTATAGCAGGCCATCACCAGGGGTGGGATTCTACCAGTTCACACTTATTTGCTAGAACCGGTTGTTAACATTATAAGCAGTTCAGAGAACCGATTGTCAGAATAAATTATTGGCCTAATCCTGTAAGGAAGGCAGGAAGGAAACATTCTGGTGTTGCTTATAGAAACTGCCTCTCCATTAACCCTTATTATATTCTTGGCAGGACTATACTTTCTGTCTCAGGAACGTCTCTGGAGATTTTCCCCCCTCCTTTGCTGGTACTTTGGTTGTGTGGAGTGACCATTCAAAGTTACAATGGCACTGAAAAAAGTGACTTATGACCATATTTTCACACTTACGATTGTTACAGCATCCCCACACTCAAGAGACCAGGTGAAAAGATGCATGCCTCAATGTGTGTGATATTGAGTTGGCCATACCCAGCCAATAATATGACTACCAAGCCATGTCCACCCAGTCACATGACCACCAAGCCACACCCACCGGTGTGTCCAACCCACTGGTTGTTAAACATTTGAATCCCACCTGTGGCCATAACCCTAACCTTCCCCCCGCCCTTTTTTTAAAAAGTAGAACTAAAATTTTGTCTGGAACAAGTGAACAGACAGATACAAGGAAAGAAGAAGTAGGCTGTTTAAGGGAAGTACATCACACTATATTCCCTCCATGTGGGCACAATAGGTGAACAAAACTTGTTATAACAGGTACTGATGCATTGAAAAAGTAACAGGGTGAGCTGGGGAGCCTGGTTAAGACAGATGGTGTTCAGAGATTCCCATGGGCATCAAAGGCAGAGACATCTTAGTTCTGTGACTATCAGGTTACACAGTGTTTGCTTCAAAATATTGCTTCCCCATGTAAATAACGGCATTTTCACTTGGTTGTATGGGGAATGTCAGCAGTGATTCTGCCTGTATCTAGGATCACAATGTGTGCTATTTCTACTAGTGTGTTTGGTAGTGATCTAAATGCTAATAGAGCTGAGCAATCTTCACTCCAAGTCTAAATATAGACCACAAAAACCCTTATGTAACTTGAAGAGTCCTCTCTTCTTAGAACCACTGAAACTTGTTATAAGGGTTGCGCCATCCTTTTTAGGCCTGATACATGTGGGCATGCTTATGTGTACATACGTGTTAACTATGCATTTGTGTATGCTTTTTTGAAGTAAAATTCCCTATATTCAGAAAGCTTCATCTGAAAAAGGTCATTCATCTTTGTCAAGGTTTCAGATCAATATTTCTGCAAGTGAAAAGCAAGTATAGCACCCACACAGAAGTGGTATTCAGCAGGTTCTGAGCAGTTCTGGAGAACCGATAGAAGATTTTTTATATATATATATATAATTTTTTATTGGTTTTTAAGACAAACATAGACAGACAAAACATAAAAACATCAAGCCATCTTCCATATATACACTGTGTCGGTTGGTTTACAAATTCCATTTCGTAGTCTTCAATTACAATTACCTTGTATATGATCTCATATTTTCAATCAAATATTAAGTACATTAATATCATTGTTAATCAATCATTTGACTATACTTTTATTCATTCATATTTTATGAAATAATCCATATTTTATTTAATTTGTTTTATGACAGTTCATATTATCATCTTAAATCTATCCTGTAATTATTTTATAGATATAATAAGAAAAGAATACATCTTTTTATATTGATTATTTTCTAAGAATCTACATATTTCATTACCATGTTTTATTGTCAAACCATTGATAGAATAGATCCAAAATTTTATAAAATTGTTTATCATCTTGTTCTCTGATTTCCAATGAAAACCTACTCATCTCAGGACATTCCAATATTTTCTTAATGATTTCCTCCTGTAATGGTATTTTCTCATTTTTCCAGTTTTTGGCAAATACAATCCTAGCCACTGTTAATACATTTACAATCAGGTATTTCAATTCTTTACTATATATTTCAGGCAAAACTCTCAATAAAAATATCTCTGATTTCAAGTCTATGTACTTTTTTGTCATTTTTTCTAGCCACATGTGGATTTTAGTCCAATATTTTTTGGCATCTGCACAAGTCCACCACATATGGTAATATGAGCCTGGTATTTATGACATTTCCAACATTTTTGGGATTTGTTCTTGAACATTCTTGCTTTTCGGGGGAAAATGCCACTTGTAAAACATCTTATACAATTTTTCTTTAAATGCTGATGACATTGTCATTTTATAATTTTGAGACCACAATTTTTGCCATTTCTCTAGATCAATCCCATATCCAAAATTCTTCCCCCAAACAATCATAGTTTCTTTAACTTGTTCTTCTTCTAGTTTAATTTCTAATAAATATCTTATCTAAATCAGTCAGTTTATCATAGAAACCTTCTGTTTTAGAATCTTTGTCATACCTTGAATGTATTTGCGCATATGAAAACCAATTCATCCTTATACCTTGTTCCTCTAATTTTTGCATAGATTTAAGTTCACCCTTTTCATTCAATATTTCACCATATCTAACTGTTTGTTCCTTTTTGTATATTATAGGATAAGGAAATGCTTCAATAGTTGATAGCCAGACTGGAATTTTAAAATAACATTGCCTTTTAGTCTTCTCCCAATTTAACCACAGAGACTCCCGTATATGATGTCTTCTAAAATAACTCTGTGTTTTAGTACCTTTATACCATAAAAAGGAATGCCATCTCAACAACAGATCATGTCCTTCTAATCTCAACAATTTAGTGTTTCTTAATGTTATCCATTCCTTAACCCAGATCGAATTTGAAGCTTGGTAAAACCCCTGTCACAGTGGCTGATGGATGCAAAACGTTTGTAAAAAGGACACAACGGATGAGAAAAATGTTCCATCCGTTGTTATCCTCTCTCAAAAGGGGCAAAAATTTGCATAACCAGAGCGGACAACACAGAAAGGAACGGACGGGGGGGAGGACGCAGGGTGGATGGAAAGGGAATGCTCCACGGAAGCCTAGCGGATGGAAGCGGATGAGAGCGGATGGCACATCCGCAAGGCTTCCAGGGTGCCACAGCAAAGCGGACGCAGAACGGATACAGCGGATGCAGAGTGGACACCGAGCAGATGAAGCGGATGCACAGCGGAAGCCTAGAGGATGAAGCGGATGCACAGCGGAAGCCTAGCAGATACCTAGCATTCACTGCACATGCGGGGAGGATGCATTGTGTCAGCCCCATGGATATAAAGGGAAGCAGCTCCCAAGCAGGTCACCATTCAGAGGAAAGACCTGCTTCCAGACATATCGACTGCCTTGCCAGCCTGCCCTGCCTGCATGCCTGCCTGCCAGCCTTGCTGCCTGCTTTCTGCCTGCCTTCCTGCCAGCCTGCCTGCCAGCCTGCCTGCCAGCCTTGCTGCCAGCCTCCCTGCCTGCCTCCCTGCAAGCCTCGCTGCCTGCCTGCCTGCCTGTCTGCCAGCCTTGCTGCCAGCATGCCTGCCAGCCAGCAACCCCACAACCATGGGGAAGAAGAGAAAGCCTCAGCCATCTGCTGCCAGCCCTGGAAAGAGGGACAGGGCCACCCTCCCACCCCCTGGCCCTCACTCTGCTTCTGCTGGGGCTTCTGTAGCATGGGCTCACTCTTCTGGGACTGGGGCTTCTGCTGCTTCTGGAGGAGCTGATGATGCTGCTTCTGGCGGTGGTGCTTCCGCTGGTGCTTACTCTGCTGATGCTGCTTCTGGCGGTGGTGCTTCTGCTGGTGCTTACTCTGCTGATGCTGCTTCTGGCGGTGGTGCTTCTGCTGATGCTGCTTCTGGAGGAGCGGCTGATGCTGCTTATGGCGGTGGTGCTTCTGCTGGTGCTTACTCTGCTGAAGCTGCTCCTCATCCTGCTGGTCCTGCTGGTCCTGCTGGTCCTGCTCGTGCTCCTGGTCTTGTTCATCCTGCTGGTCCTGCTCGTGCTCCTGGTCCTGCTCATGCTCCTGGTCCTGCTTGTGCTCCTGGTCTTGCTGGCGCTGCTGGTGCTTACTCTGCTGCTGCTGATCCTGGTCCTGCTGGTGCTGCTGGTGCTACTGCTGCTGGTCCTGCTGGTGCTGCTGCTGCTGGTGGTGTGGTGGAGCAGCCCCTACAACCTGGAAGCCCCTCTGATGAGGGCCCATGTGGTCCTGCCAAAGGGAGGAAGAGGCATATGCGAGAACGGGAGAGGAGGCAATACTCCATTGAGGAGGAACATGAGGATGAGGTGCTGGAGTGGCTGAGAGGGAATGAGTATCTATGGCGGAAGGGACACAGGCTCTACAGGGACACTAAAAGGAAGGAGGCTGCTTGGAGAGAGAAGGCGGAGAGCCTGGGCTACACTTCGGAGGTGCTCCTCGGCTGGTGGAAGCACATGCACACCTGGTACGGGAAGCTGCACCTCAAGAAATCTGGCCAGGCCGCGGTCAAACTGACATACAAAGAGACCTACGTCATGGCCAAGTGCAGCTTCTTGGAGGGTGAGATCCGCCACCGAGGAGCAGCCCCTCTCACAACCCTCTCTCTCAGGCAGCCTGCTGAGAGCCAGTCCTCTTCTGGCCGAGAGTCAGCTCCTGTCTCCAGGCAGGTGTCTGTGGAGCGTCCCATGGCAGAGAACCCGCCGACAGCTGTTCTAACTGTGGCGGAGCACGTGCAGGAATCCCTGGCGCAGTGGGAGAAAGGAGACGGCACTTCCACCACAGTCCAACCCACATCCACCCTCAGCTCCACCTCCACAGAAAGGCAGAGAGCCAGACATGAGGGACAGAGCCATACTGTCCTGCTGGAGATAAGAGACACTATCAGGAGCAGCGTAGATCTCCTCTCTCAGCTGGTCCACACCAACTCCTCATCCTCCAACCGCAAGCCCTTCCTCACCTATGTGAACCAGAACCTAACAGACATGGCGGAACCCCAGTACCAGGTGGTGAAGGACAGGATCACCGATCTGCTTCACAACCTTCCAGATCCAGATGAACCTGCTCCCACCCAGTCCAAGTCTGCTCCTCCACCCCAGGTGATGTTCCTCCCATTCCAAGGCTTTCCACAGGCCCTCACCTACCAGGGCTACAGCTATCAGGAGGTCCAGCAGCACAGGCAGCAGCCCTTCCCAGTCCAGGCACAGACTCATCGGACGCCACCGTTGCCACCGGTTCCACTGATGCAAACAATGCCACCCACGCCACTGCTGCCACCGACGCCACCGATGCCACCCACAGTTCCGATGCCACCCATGCCATTCCTCACCCAGCTGCAGACCAGACAGCCCCACTATACTGCTACTTCCACCACCCCACAGCCAAGCCCAGCCTCAGTACATCTGTCCTCGGTACTGGGGCTGACACCCCATGGCATGGAGGAAGGAGCTCTCAACATCATGGGGCTGAGCCAGCTGTCTGGGAGCTTCCTCAACACACCGTCACCTGTTGTCCTCTTCAGACCAGCACTCCAGCAGCAGCTACCTCCACAGCACCTGGACCCTTCACCCCTGAGACTGGGCACACCTCTGAGTGACAGAGAAGAGTGCCAGAGACTGGGTGGCTACCTGTAGACTTTATTTGGACACTTGACTTGGGTCATTTTTCTTTTACAGCTTGTTATTAATAAAGATTATCTTTGCTTCACACACTTGCTTCATTTATTTTTTTCAATAAAGTCTTGGTGGAAACTTTTAGAAATGGTTTAAGCCTTGCATGCTTGTGGGTTTGGATAAGGATAGCAGTGGGGTGGGCAGGGATACCTTTGGGATGGGTTAAGATAGCTGTGGGATGGGCAGGGATACCTGTGGGATGGGTTAGGATATCTGTGGGATGGGTTAGGATATCTGTGAGATGGGCAGGGATAACTTTGCGATCGGTTAGACAGCTGTGGGATGGATTGAGATAGCTGTGGGGATAGATAAACCTCCAGTGCAAGCATAGTGGGACTGTATGGTCCACCCTCCCATGTGCCACACCTATGGCCCTTCATTATCAATACTAATGTAATCATTGATCCACACATGTCAACATAAACACAACTCTTTATTAAATGCCCTGTTCATTGTAGGCCCACCCAACATACATGGCCCAATCTCATCAGTGTGATGAAACAGGCTGAAGGAAGCATCCATTAAGCATCTATCATCCTGTCTTGCCACTTCACTGCTCCAGCTGGGGAGTTGTACCAGTGTCTCAGGAGGTTGCGCTGCTTCTTCCCTTCACGTGAGGTTCTGTTGGGGCCTTGCACATCCTCAGTGTCTATCAGGTTTTGCCCTTGCCTCCATTCCCCAGGCTCTATGTCCCCATTGCCTTGTTGGAGGTCCACGAGCTTGTTCTGCAACACTGGGTAGTGGGTGCGCATGAGATTGTGCAGGATGCAGCAAGCTTCCACGATGTTCCTCACGGTCTCTGGGTGATGCTGAATGGTGGTGAGAAGTACATGGAACCTGTTGGCCAGGATGCCAAAGGAGTTCTCCACCACCCGTCTTGCCCTGGACAGCCTGTAGTTGAAGATCCTCTCTTCATGGGTGAGGCATCTGGAAGTGTAGGGCTTCATGAGGTATGTTCTGAAGGAGAAGGCGTCATCCCCCACGATGAAAAAGGGCACATCTTGTGTGTCGTTGGGCAGGGGGTTTGGATCTGGGAAGCCCATGATGAGGTTGAGTTCCAGCCCCTCCTTGAGGTGACTGGCGTTGTATACCTGGGCATCTGAATCTGACCCGTTGCCTGAAGCATCGATGTACATGAACTTGTAGTCAGAATCGACCATGGCGAAGAGGATGATGCTGAAGAAGTCCTTGCAGTTGAAATAAGTGGACCCTGACTTGGCTGGCGCTTTGCAGGCCACGTGCTTCCCATCTATGGCTTCAACGGTGTGGGGGAAGTTCCACTTCTGATACCACTGCTCTGCAACTTTCTTCCAGCCTTCTTCAGTGGAGGGGCACTGGAGGAGCTCCTCCAGGTATTCTTCGATGATGACCTGCACCACTTCTCTGACCACAATGCTGATGGTGTTGTGTGGCACCCTCCTGCTGTACTGCATGCTCCTGTAGGTGGTCCCTGAGGCCAGGTGGCACAGAGTCAGTGCCACCTTGAAGCCAGGGTCCAGGCTGGGCCGGAAGTTGGTAATCTGCTTGGTCAACTTGGGTGTCAGCCGCTGCACAACTTCGTCAAACATGGCTGGAGGCATCCTCATGAAGTTCTGGAATGCATGAGGGTCTTCGTTCCTCAGCTTCACCATCAGCTTGTTGTACAGTCCGTACTCTGCTCTTCTCCTGATCCATCTTCGGACCCAGACGCTTCTTGGCCGCCTCCTTTTCTTCCCGTAGTAGAGTTCACAGAGCCTGTAGATGGCTTCTCACTGTTGTAGAAGGATGGTGGCTACCAAAAGGACTGTGTTATGATTCATGGTGGACATGACTGGATGCTGTGGAAAAGCAAGAGGCAGATGAAGGCTGCATAGGTCTGCACAGCAGAGCTGTTGGTCGGAAGGTGAGATCCAGGTGAGTTGCTCCCCCTTTTTATAGGCAATATTGGTTTTCCCCTATGTGTCCTTTTGCATCCTCTAGGCATCTTCTAGACATCCTTAATATCCGAGATAGGTCCCCTCTGCGAACGTTTTTTCCATTTTAAATGCTTTCTTTGCGAGCTGCATCCGCTTTCATCCTTTCTCCGTCCGTGCTACTAACGCTGTGCGTCCGTTCCGCGTCCGTTCCGCTTCCTCCCTGTATCCGCTTTCAAAGAACCGGCAAATACCACCTCTGACTAGAGATTTTACGGTATCCTTCCCCTGCCATGCCCACTAAGCCACACCCATAGAAGCAGTATTTAAAAAAAATGAATCCCAACATTGCACCCACAGATTAAGCAACTTTTTAAAATACTTTATTACAGAACCCATTCTGTTTCTTCTTTTTTAAAAGATTTTGATCAGGCATTTCTATGAGCAGAGTATTCCATTTGTCTTCCTCTACGCTTCCTTTCTGTTCTTCTTTTCCAATGGATATGCTATGATAGAGTGCCTTGTATGGATTATTTATCATATGTCTCTAAATATTTCATTGGACTCAATTGCATTACAGCGTTGTGGCTATGTATGATGATCCTGCTCCCTGCATCATCTTTAGATGCAGAGCAGTGGTGGGATTCAAATTTTTTTACTGCTGGTTCTGTGAGCATGGCTTGATGGGTGTGGCAGGGGAAGGATACTGTAAAATCTCCAGAGGTAGTATTTGCCTGTTCTCTGAACAACTCAAAATTTCCAGTTCTGGTATGCCAGAACTGGTCAGAACCTGCTGAACTCCAATTCTGGTGCAGAGGCCATTTACTTATCTTGTTTGGGATATTTGCTCAAACCTCTCTCTTGTTGTGCAACCTCTCTCAAACTTCTCTCTTTTGAAGTGCAGAGAAGAGCAACTAAGATGATTAAGGGCATGGAGAATAAAACATGTGAACAATGGTTACAGGAACTAGATATGACTAGTCTAGAAAAAAGAAGGATTTGGGGTGACATAATAGAAGTATGCCAGTATTTGAGAGGCTACCACAAAGAACTCATTCTCTAAAGCACCAGAAGGCAAAACAAGAAACAAAGGATGGAAATAATGAAGGCAAAAAGCAACCTGGAATTAAGGAGAAACTTCCCAAGAGTGAGAACAATTAACCAGTGCCTTCAATTTGCCTTCAGAAGTTGTGGGTGCTCCATCACTGGAGGCTTTTAAGAAGAGACTGGACAGCCACTTGTCTCAAATTGTACAGGGTGTCCTGCTTAAGCAGGGGTTTGGAACTGAAAATCTACAAGGTCTCTTCCTGCTCTATTCTGATTGATTAATTGATTGATTGTCAAGTGTTCTTGTTTTGATTGTAAATCTGGTGTCCAAAGCACCTGATTTTCTAATTACAAGAATGATGGAGGATTTTGTTTCTTTCTAAAACAAACAAATAACCACTACATAGTAGTGATGCAAGTGGAAAAAACATGAACACACCCAGGTTTCCAATTCTTCATTCAGTGTCATTGAGCTATTAAGGAGTCAGACGGTAATGTCACTGAGCAATTTAAAAAAATCATATGGTAAGAAGCTAGGCAAATGCACCAGGAAAGAAAGAATGATATAGAGAAAATGAAATGTTCCTGTTTATAGGTGCCACAAGGAGTGAACTAATGCAAACAGACATGGACAGGTTAAAGTATGCTTATTGCAGGAAACAAATGAGTCGATCTATGCAGTGTGCAAAAACCTTATTTTAAAATGTGAGAATCCTCCTGCTACCTTCACCCCAAGGGACAAATAAAATATATCTTAAAAAAGAAATGGATAAATTATATAATATTTTTAAAAATGGAGAGCTATCTAGGGAGGGAATAAATCATTTTTATTCACCACTGAAGTCTACAGCCCAGCCACATGACACTAGACTGTCTCATTCTTGAGCGTTACTACTTGCATCATTTTCATTTGATTTCAGCAGTGGAACTGTTCCTGAGAGTCTCCATTCACAAAAATATATATCAGTCCAATTCTTTCTGTTTCATAAATAATTGGCTGTCTCTCTGTTGACAACTTATTTTATAGGATACTATTTCTATGCAAGCTTTTTGGAAAATATTTTGCTCTCTCCTTGTTCCTCCATACATTGTTTTTAATTAACCTTTTGGGCAGTGACTCCAGAATCTTCTGGGGCTGTTTTTGACTGTGAACTCAACAGAGCATTTCCTGTAACAACAACATAGATTAGTGATCTTATTAACGGCCAAGTGTATCATCCTGGGAATAAAATGAATAATGTGACCTTGTGTTTTACAGAAATGTTTCTGACATTCAGCAAATGGAATGTGTTCATCACAGGTAACCATAGTAATTTGACCATTGGTTATTTCTTGTGTATGATAATTCCTGAATTCTGGTAATAATAAAAACAGTGGTCTTTGTGATAGAAATGCTTGAGTATTCATTGAAGACACACCCATAGGGGAACATTCAGTGTCCTTACAACACTGCTCTAGATATTTTTCCCAATCAAATGTGATGGGATGAACACTTGTTTCACAGAAGGTTGCATCATATTTTTTAAAAAATAAACATTTTTAAAATACAGCTGTTAAACATTTTTTCAAGTCTGAAAAATTTCCCATTCCTTTTTATTCATTTATATTTACCTTTCTACTACTCTAATTTCAGCCAAAACAGGTCCCACAATGCCTTCTGGAACAATTAAAAGGCAAGATTGTATAATGTAATCATTGGAAAAAGCAAACTGGCTTCCCAAATAAGAGGCATTTTATTTTAAAACTGCAAAGTTATTACAGAGCATAATGCAAATCTGAGATACAAACAGGGCAGGTTTCCTTCCTACATTTCCAGATTTAAATAACAGCAACAAACATTGTGAAGTAAATATTCGGCTGCTGAGCTGTCTTTAAAGGCTGAATCTATCACAAGACAGTTATATATTAACAAATTGATCCATTCATTTGGAAATATATTATTTTTAAACTTTTCTATATTAGTTTTTCATTTTAATGAAGTAACTTCCAAGGCCCGGTCCCACTGCACTTAAGGATGCAAAGAGGATGTAAAACATTAAAAAAAGCTTGCCATCCGTTGGAAAACGCTATGCATCCGTTGTGTCCTCACAGCATACGTTTTTCATACTCTATCCATCGAGCATCCGTCCACTGTGATTTCATCCGCGCAAGAAGTTTTGAGCTGCACAAAACTTTGTGAACGGATGAACTTTCCGCCGCGTATGATGTACATCCGCAACATATATGGGCAACAAACGTTCTATGTCCATTATCATCCGTTAAACGTCCGCTGTATCCTCTCTGCATCCTCTGGCCATCCCCTCAACTCACATCCGCTGCAGCTGAAAACGGAAAGAGGGAGGAAGCGAAAAGTACATGGAACGTCCACACAGCATTAGTAGCACGGAAATAGAAAGGATGCAAGCAGATGCATCTCGTATATAAAGCATTAAAATGGACAAAACGTTTGTATATGGGATGTATCTCGGATATTTAGGATGTCTGGAGTATTCCTAGAGTATGTGGAAGGACACCTAGTGGACAACTGATATTTTCTGTAAAAAGGGGGAGAAAATCATCTGGATCTCAGTTTGAGTCCAGCAGCCGTGGTGTACAGACCTCTTCACCTGGTCTTGGTCTTCAATATCATCAATTGTTCTCCACCATGGATGATGAAACAGTCCATATGATAACTGCGCTCATTCATCACCAGAACCAAAACCTGTTCAGACTGTTTCAAGTTTTATACAGAAGGAGAAGGAGATGTCCAAGAGCTGTGTGGGTCCGAGGATGGATCATGAGAAGAATGGAATTTGGACTGTATGACCAGTTGATGGTGGAGCTGAGGAATGAGGACCCTCGTGCATTCCATCACTTCATGAGGATGCCACTAGCCATGTTTGATGAACTTGTAGAGCGTCTGAGACCCAGGTTGACCAAGCCGAGCACCAACTTCCGTGCCAACCTGGACCCTGGACTGAAGGTGGCACTGACTCTGTGCCACCTGGCCTCTGGAACCACATACAGAAACATGCAGTATGCTTGGAGGGTGCCACACAACACCATCAGCAAAGTGGTCAGAGAAGTGGAACAGGCCATCATCGAAGAATACGTGGAGGAGCTCCTCAAGTTCCCCACCACTGAACAAGGCTGGAGAAAACTTGAAGAAGAGTGGTATCAGTGGTGGAACTTTCCCCACACCATTGGAGCCATAGATGGGAAGCACGTGGCCTGCAAAGCTCCAGCCAACTCAGGGTCCACTTATTTCAACTACAAGGACTTCTTTAGTATCATCCTCTTTGCCATGGTTGATGTTGACTACAAGTTCATCTACATCGATGCTTCAGGCAATGGGTCAGCTTCAGATGCCCAGGTATACAACACTAGTAACCACAAGGAGGGGCTGGAACTCAACCTCATCATGGGTTTTCCAGATCCAGACCCGCTACCCACACAAGATGTGCCCTACTTCATAATTGGTGATGACGCCTTCTCCCTCAGAACCTATCTCATGAAGCCGTACACCTCAAGATACCTCACCCGTGAAGAGAGGATCTTCAACTACAGGCTGTCCAGGGCAAGACGGGTGGTGGAGAACGCCTTTGGCATCCTGGCCAACAGGTTCCAGATACTTCTCACCACCATGCAACATGAGACACAGACTGTGAGGAGGATCGTGGAAGCTTGCTGCATCCTGCACAATCTCATGCGCACCCGCTACCCAGTGTTGCAGAACAGACTTGTGGACCGTCAATAAGGGAATGGGGACATGGAGCCTGTTGAATGGAGGCAAGGATGAAACCTGATAGACACTGCGGATGTACAAGGCCCCAACAGAGCTTCACGTGAAGAGAAGAAGCAGAACAACCTCCTGAGACACTGGTGCAACTCCCCAGCTGGAGCAGTGGAGTGGCAAGACAGGATGATAGATGGTTAATGGATGCTTCCTTGAGCCTGTCTCATAAAGCTGATGAGAATGTGCCATGGATGTTGAGTGGTCCTACAATGAATAGGGCATTAATAAAGAGCTTTGTTTATTTTGAAATGTGTTGATCAATGAATAAATTGCTATTGATAATAAAGGTCCATATGTGTGGCAGTTGGGATGGTTACAGTCCCACTATGCTTGCACTGGAGGTTTATCTATCCCACAACTATCCTTATCTATCCCACAAGCATGCAAAGGCTTAACCATTTTTTCAAAGTTTTCACCAACAATTTATTAAGCAAAAAAAATGAACCAAGTGTCTTAAGCAAAGATAACCTTTATTAATTGTCTTAGGTAAACTTTATGATTTTATTAAATAAGCAAAATGAGCCAAGTAAAGTGTCTTAAGCAAAGATAAACTTAACAAGTAAACAACTCAGTCTCTGTCACTATTCTCAGTCACTCTGAGTCATGTCCATCGTGTCAGCTATTAAGCGGGCAGGGACTGTGGAGTGGCTGTGGCTTGAGTGCTGGTCTGAGGCATCATTGGGGTGCTTGGCCCTGAGGGTACAACAGGGGATGGTGTGTTCAGGAAGCTATCTGAGAGCTGACTCAGTCCCGTGAGGTTGAGAGGCCCTTCATCAAGGACTTGAGATGTCAGGCCCAATACTGATGACAGATTGTCCGTTGACGGGCTTGGCTGTGGGGTGGAGAAGGAAGATTGTAGTGGGGCTGTCTGGTCTGTAGCTAGGTGAGGAGTGGCATCTGTGGCATCCGATGAACCTGGGCCTGGACTGGGAAGGTCTGTTTTTGCTGTGGGAAGTCCTGGTAGTTGTAGCCTTGGTAGGTGAGGGGCTGTTGAAAGCTGTGGAAGGGCTGTGACATCGCCTGGGGTGGAGGAGCAGACCTGGATTGGGTAGGAGGAGCTTCAGCTGGGCCTTGAGGGTTGCGCAGAAGTGCTGTGATCTTCTGCTTCATCACCTGGTATGGGCCTCGGCCAGGTCCCTCAGGGTCTGGCTCACGTAGGTGATGAAAGTGTTCCGGCCCGAGGATGCTCTGTCCAAGTGGACCAGCTGAGAGAGAAGTTCTGTGCTGGTCTTCATTGTGTCCCTGATCTCCAACAGCACACTGTCGTCCTGGCCCTCCAGTCTGCCTCTCTGCCTGCATCCTCTGGAGCTGGGGGTGGGGGTGGGGGTGGGTTGGCCTCTGGTGGCTTCTGCTTCTTCCTCCATTTGTGACAGCATGGCATCATCCTCCATGGGATCCTCCAAGTTTGCCAGCATGGGGAGTGCAGCTGTCAGGGGGGTCTCTGCTGTGGGGCCCTCTGAAGACACCTGCCTGTACAGGGTAGCTGGCTCCTGGCTGGAAGAGGACTGGCTGTCTGTGGTTTGTCTGAGGGAGAGGGGTCTCAGAGGGTCTGCTCCTCGGTGGTGGATCTCACCCTCCAGGAAACTGCACTTGGCCATGACGTACATCTCCCAGTCAGTGAGCTTGACAGTGGCCTGCCCGGATTTCTTGAGGTGTAGGTTGCCATACTAGGTGTGCATGTGCTTCCACCATCCTAGGAGTACTTCTGCAGTGTACCCCAGGCTCTCTGCCTTGTCTTTCCAAGCTGCCTGCTTCTTCTTGGTGTCCCAATACAGTCTGTGGCTCTCTCTCCAGAGGTACTCATTCTCCCTCAGCCATCCCAGCATCTCATTCTCATGCTCCTCGGAAACAGTGTACTGTTTCCTCTCTCTCTTCTGCTTCCCTTGCCTCTTCCTTCCTCTGGCAGGGGCTTCAGCAGGGCCTTCAGGGGCTTGAGCAGCAGGGCCTTCAGGGGCTTGAGCAGCAGGGCCTTCAGCAGCAGGGCTTTGAGGGCCTTGGGGCTGGTCCACCACAGCAGAAGCAGCAGCAGGAGCAGCAGCAGCTTCAGAGTCAGTGCCAGGGGGTGGGATACTGGTTCTGGCCTTCTTGCCAGGGCCTGAATGAGTAGGCACAGGCTTCCTCTTCTTGCCTGACTGACGAACCATGGTGTTCTTGCTCGATATATGTGGCAGCACGTCTCTTCCCTGTATGCTGACTGCGTGCATGCTGCATCCTTTTATATCCACGGAGCTGATGCAATTCATACTCCCCGCATGCGCAGTGAACGCTTTGCATCTGATATACATCCACGTGGCATCCCCTTTGTTTCCTATAGGCGTCCGTGATGCATCCGCTTCATCCACTATGCATCCGCCCCTTCCACTATGCGTCCACTTTGCAATTCTCCCCCAGAGAATTTCAATTCTCCCCCTTTGGAGGTGTCATCCGCTTCCATCCACTTTCATCTGCTAGGCTTCCTATGAACATCTGTTTAACATCCCCGCTACATACTACCCACGTCCGTTCTTTTCCATTCTGTTTATGCAAATTTTCACCACTTTTTGGAGTGGATGACAACGGATGGAGCCACCCCTGAAATTTTGCTCATCCAATGTGTCCTTTATGCATACATTTTGTGTCCGTCGGTCAGTGGGACCGGGCCTTTAGAGGCAGAAGTTAAACTCATATGGATCAAAAACTTTGCATAACAAACTCCTACTTTTCAAGGTAAAAATTTAAGTTAATTAGGGCTAGGTCTATGATTAGGGTTAAGGTTGTTTTGTCTTCACTGAGCAATACAAGTCCTTTTTAGAAGGGGGAATTATTTTGTATTTTCTAGAGATCAGATTCTGTCGTTATAATCTTTGAATAAGTTGCCTATCTGGCTCACATGTGAAATAGGTTGCTAATGAAATATTTCTTCCTTTTTCATTGATCATCTTCAATGAATAGGCTTTTTTAGTTTTATTTCCTGGATTTCTGTTCAATGTTCTGATAAGACCTCTGCACCCCCTTCTTTAATACATTAACAATAAACCTTATATTCAGTTCTGCCCACTACCTTCTGCCCCACCACTTGGTGCCATCTACTTTGGCCTTGCCATTATATTCTTAAATGTCTTTGTAAATGCAAAAAAAAAAAAAGAATACTTGTGTGAACACACTTCCTATCCATATATTCAAAAACATCTTTTGTTTTCTGATAGCTGGAAAACATCTATTTAGAATAGAATTTCTTACTCTAAATTCAATAGCATCACACTAAACTTTGTATTATTTTTGTATAAAAGCAACTGTTTCCATAGGAACACAAGCTTTCCCCCCTCTGGCAAGAATGAGATCATATTACACAAGGGGGATGCATAAATTTTAATGCATAATCCATTAAAATTATGAAGGAAAACTTGATAATGCTTTAGTCTGTAACTGCCTGGTTAAACTTAGGGGAAAGGCACCCCAAAATGAGACATGCACAAATTCAGAAACTATAATTACCCAACATGATAACTTCCAGG
>BLBF01000005.1:22663449-22684033 GCA_015471245.1 Laticauda colubrina
TGTTCCTGACATGGGAAAAGAGCAAACAGCTTCTGTTGATGTTGTCTGGAACTAAGGTGTGGCCTGAAAGGTGTATGAATTGTAAAAAAAAGCAACCCAAATATTGCAAAGTCATCATCAGACTCCAATGTTTTTTCAGCACAAAAAACTAAGGCCAATAGAGATGCCATGCTGGAGAAATGCCATGCTGGAATGTCTCATAATATAATACACAATTCCTTTTATATTGCTTGAACTTATATTCATCCCTACCAAGTACAAGGCCAGAATGGGACAATCCTGATATTCAGGGATAATAATTCATATTTATTTCCTTCTTCCCTTCTCTTGAAAATAATGATGGCACCAGAGGTGGTATTCATCAGGTTCTGACCAGTTCTGGAGAACCAGTAGTGGAAATTTTGAGTAGTTTGGAGAACCGGCAAATACCACCTCTGACTGGAGATTTTACATATCCTTCCCCTGCCACACCCACAGAACCGGTAGTAAAAAAAAATTGAATCCCATCACTGGATGGTACTCACATATATGCAACCAACTGTCCAGGACAGAAATCAGCATATCCCACCCTTACATCAAGTTCAAATTCATAAGAATTTGAAAGGTCCATGAATGGATCTTTGACAAGTCCCCATCCCTCAATTTAATCTCCCTCATAAGATTGTCATAAAAATGAACTGAAGTTAACCCATGTAAGGTTCTTTGAGCTTCCTGGAAGAAAGGTAAGGTTATTTAGACAGTAGTGAGGAGTAGTTAGGAAAGATTCACTGGCATCACATCAAGCAGCCTTGCATGGGTCTAGGGCAACTTGGTGTGGCCATCTCACATGGTCAGCTCACCACTGCCAGCTCACCATGACCAAGTCACCTCTGCTAACTCACAGAGTGGAAAAAGGAACTGTATGAATATCAAAGGAACATTTCAATGTCTAACTTTGAATATGTGTACATTGCGGTTAATAGCAGATGCAGCAGAATGCTGTTGAGGAGGTTCCAGAACAGTGGTGACTTTCACTATTGCTAATATCAATGCCAGATGAGCTGACAATGATATTAACACACTGCTGGGCAGGCAGGCTAGATGTTTTTAAAATCAATGTATTTTAGAATGTATTCCAAACCATTGCATGGCTTTGATGCATGGCTAAAACAGTTTCTACATTGTTCTATTTGCCAGTCTTCTTTAATGATTTGTTTTTCATTGGCTGAAAGAAAATTTTGCTCACCATGTACTTATTTTAGCTATTCCAGATCATAAAATTATTTGAGGGAATTGAAAGTAGCATTCATAGATTTACTAAATGGTTTCAGAGCAATATTGACCTAATTTTTACATGTTCAAACTCAAGTTTGTCTGCTGAAAGATGTCTCCAGATCAGTGGGACAACAGTTCTTCTGAAAGGAAAAAGAGAAGTTTGTAATGACCCTTTGACTCTGAACACACAGAAGCAAAAGAGCATGTGCTTCTCTTATGCCTGTACAGCAAAGACATTCACATTAGCCTCATTTTACCCAGGGGAGCAGCACTCAAAATCCATGGGATGATGCCATAAACTAGGCTTAATGAGCACCTAATTTGCCATATTAGAGTGCTTTGTAATTTGATATAGTTTTTCACATATTAACCTTTTATGCTTCCCTACAGCTATTTAATATTCCCATCCTTTCTTTTAGATTTTTTTAGACTTTTAGATATAGTTTCTATTTTATTATCACCTAACTTATAGATAGATAGATAGATGATAAAGAGAGAAAGAGCGAGAGATACTGATATAACTATATGCTTCTTAATTGACTGTACTCCATTTTCATTATGTCAATCTTGAACCATAATATAAGTTTGATATGATTTTTGGGATAAATCTGATTATGAAAAATGTAAAGTTATCAGGGAAGAAACAAAAGAATTACAGATGAATTTACCCTGATATCTATAGCCTCTTACCAAGAGAATTTCAGCTGCTAGATTCAAATACTGAACTATTCCCAAATCTGCTTAATTAGTTCTGTTCTACTGCTAAGTGAGATTGAGAACATCTCTATCCCATTGAGTTGGCTCAGGTATTTCCTTTTCTCTCCCTCCCCCCCCCACTTTATTAATTTTCTAATCGGCTGCAATTCCTAGGTAAATGTGCAAAGTCTTCTTGTGGCTTACTAATTTTTTATTTATTTTTTTATTTTAGTCAATTGCTTACAAGATAATAGGTATAAGTAAAAACATAGTTATGAATACATAGATACATAAAAGAAAAATAAAAAAATAAAAGGAACAATAGGACAGGGATGGTAGGCACATTGGTGCGCTTATGCACGCCCCCTACAGACCTCTTAGGAAAGGGGTGGGGTCAATAGTAGACAGTCTAAGATTAAAGTTTTTGGGGTTTGGGGAAGAAATCACAGAGTCAGGTAGAGTATTCCAGACATTGACCACTCTGTTGTTGAAGTCGTATTTCCTGCAATCAAGTTTGGTGTGATTAAACTTGAGTTTGTATCTATTGTTTGCTCTTGTGTTGTTATGGTTGAAGCTGAAGTATTCATTGCCAGGTAGGACATTGCAATGTATGATTTTATACACTATACTTAGATCAGACTGAAGGCGGCATAGTTCCAGGTTTTCTAGGTCAAGAATTTTGAGTCTGGTGGCATAAGGTATTCTGCAATGAGTAGAGGAGTGGAGGACTCTTCTTGTGAAATATTTCTGAACTTTCTCAACTGTGTTAATATCAGATATGTAATATGGGTTCCAGACTGATGAGCTGTATTCAAGTATTGGTCTAGCTAATGTTTTGTATGCTCTATTTAATAGTGTAATATTAAAAAAAGAAAAAGCTACATAAGATTAGGTTAACAACTCTTAACGCCTTTTTGGCTATGTAGTTACATTGGGCTCTAGCACTTAGGTCATTTGAGATGAGTACTCCAAGATCCTTGACAGAGTTTGGATCATCAACAAGGTCTTGACTATTCAGCCTGTATTTTATTTTCTGGGTTTTTTTTGCCAGTATGCAGGACAGAGCATTTATTTGTTGAGATTTGAAGTTGCCATTTGTTTGACCATTCTGATACAAAGTAAGGGTCTTTTTGAAGGGTAGCAGTATGGTCTGTGGTAAATAGCTTTACATCATCAGCGAAGAGAACGCAGTTGCTCTTGATATGATCACAGAAGTCATTTATGTAGAGCATGAAGAGTTGGTCCAAGAACACTGCCTTGGGGGACACCACTATTGACAGGTACAGAATTTGATAGGACACTCCCAATTTTGACCATTTGTTGTCTGTTTGACAGGAATGTTTCTATCCAGTTATGCAGGTATCCAGAGATACCATAAGATTTTAGTTTTAGGAGTAATTTGTCATGTACCACTGAATTAAAGGCTTTACAGAAATCTATGTAGATTGCATCTATTGCTTTGCCCTGATCGAGTTGTGTAGTCCATATGTTTTTGCAGTGTAAGAGTTGCAGATTACAGGATAGTTTTTTCCTGAAACCAAATTGTTTATTAGAGAGTAGGTTGTTTGTTTCTAAGTGGAGGATGATGGAATAGTTAATAATTGATTCCATGACTTTACAGGTGATGCAGCATAAGGAGATTAGTCTGTAATTTTCAACTAGGCTGGGATCTCCCTTTTTGAAGATGGGGATGATCGTGGCTTGTGACCATAGGTTAGGCAAGGAGCTGGTCCTGAAATATTTTTCAAAGATTATACTTAGAAGTTCGGCTATGGCAGTGGACTTTAAAGAAGTGGGCATGTATTCTGTCCGGTCCAATAGATAGAGATGTTTTAGATTGTGCAGTGCTTTTTCAACATTGTCTTCTGTAAAGCTGATATGTATTAGATCATTGTAGTTGTCCATGGTTCGACTAGGAAATTATGGAGCAAAGTGTCCATTGTTATGATTAAAAATCCTGGACGTGAATGTATTTCTGTGATCCCTGCACATTGCAACTCAGATTCCTCTGCTGAAAATCCTCTTCAGCTAAAACTTCTGAGTAATAAGAAAAGAGACAGATTTTTTTCCCCTGCACTGGACTTGTTTAACATTCAGTCAGAGAGAAGTGTATTCAGAAGAACAGTTGGGATCGGGCTTTGTTGGTTCAAAGACACATTTTTATTCCATGCGATCAGGGATATTTAAGATTCTGAGAAGCCTGAGCAGAATTTTTATTCAAGCCTCCCCTCACTTCTGTGTCAGTGTCATTTTTTGTCTTGCATGATTTTATCCACTGAATTATTCTGTAAAAGGGCACATGCAGGGGAAACCCAAATATTGAAGTAACCTTTAGGATCATACAATTAAACAAAATGTAACCCATCCTCTAATCATCTGAAATACAGAGCTTGGGTGCCCGGTCTAACTTCCTCTTGCTTGTATTGCATTTGTTATTTATTTATTTAAAAGATGTCTATGGCTACCCATCTCACAACACGCATATCTGGGTTGTTAACAACAGTGGATACAAACACAACACTATAAAAAGAAAATCAAGAAAAACTAGGCATCCAACCCATAACTATACCTATTCAATGATTCAGTGCCTTAACTCCATCTTTACTTTCCCAGTGCATGCATGCCGTTTTGAGGAAATCCCAAAGTATTGTGAAATGCTTGGATTTTATATATTTGGATCTTATATCTTAAACCTTCTAAAATGAGATAACATACTAATTGCATAATTTTTCTTCTACAATATTCTTTCATATTGTTTTACTCTGGACTAAAAATCACTCTCACCAATATTTTCCACTATTTGTTGGATAGACTTATCTTGGAATAAATAAAATAGTACCATGAAAGTTCTTCTGTTTAAAATATTTATCTCCCTCATCCACCCCTCTGAAGGTATCTCTTACTACATAGGGCTATTAGCATATTTTTTCAAGAAGCTCTCTCATTCATTTGACATCTTTACAATTACTTGATGAAAGATTGAATTACTGAATGTTAGGATTACATAGTTGGGTCTGGTTATGGAAAGCTTGGAAATAATGCTCATTGGAAGACCCAAATTAAGTCCTATTATATTGTAGAAAAATAGGAGGAGGAAGGAATATTAGAGATGTTTGCTACCTTGAGATTTATAAAAAATAGTAAAGATGGGATATAAATCAATAAATAAAAATCCTACATTAGCATGATATCCCTGATGACAGTCTATTGTCCATTAGCTAATTCCTGTTCTTTTTTATGAAGAAAACCTCCATTTTGCTTATTACTGATGTCATTTTTCAATCTGTACAACTCATCTTGAGTTGAGTGGTGTTAGGGATAACATTGTTCACCCTAACTGTTTTAGGTGAAATACTAACTATGATTCATAGTTAATGTATGCAGCTTTAAATGTAAAATAGCAACTGTGGGTGTGGTTATGAAAACCATATAAAAGTAGCAAGGCTACAGCTTGCTCTCTCTCTCTCTGGCTTTGATGATCCCTGATTACTGCTTGGAAGCAAGACTGCATTGCTCGAACGGGAGAGACAACAACGGACTGATTTATGGGAACTGACAATAGGATATTCTACATGGACTTTGCTAACTGAATATCCCTGAATGGACTGACTACATGGTAAATGAATATTGGACTGTTTTTGACTATGCTATAAACTTATACTGGAATAAAATATATTCTTGATAGCACAAGCGTATCTGTTATTTTTACTGTATGTTAATAAACATACAAGCTTAGCTCACTCATTTATCTGTGTGCCTATCTGACTAACGCTGCACATTCTGTTTAGCTTGTCTACCTAACCCTGGTTGGGGAACCCAGGCTTAACAAGTGGCATTATTTCTGACATCTTTTTGAGGACTATCAGTGTTGGTGCTATGTAGTGAATAAGAAAAATGAGCCAAAGGACTGTGTTGCCTTTCATTCATTCCTTCTTCAACTATTAGCATACCAAATGAAGCTTTGATCTTATCTTTATAGTGGGGAGATAGTTAATTTTGTTGTAAAGGTATTTGCAGTCATTAATGTTATTATTATAACATGTTACTAACATTAGTAATGTTATTATTACTACCATGTACAAGCAGAAGGGTTGCCTCTACAAAAGAAATCCCCTTGACTCTGCACTTTTGAACCACCATCCTCATGTTTGAGATGGAAATAGGAAAAAAAAAAGTCTTCCAAGAGAGATAATTCAAATTGAAGTCAGCCCTGTCAAAGCAGAATCTACTACTATCAAGACCAAGGAACATGCAAGTAGTTCCTTGAAACTTTTCTGGATAAGGAGAGGATAGGAGATTATCCACATCAGCTCCAGAGGATACTACATGACAATGATATTCTGTGATTTTGAACAATGGGAGCACTGGGATTAGTCATTATTTTAGTCATTAGTCATTAGTCATTTTATTCGTATAACCAAGGTAGAGATTTTTAAAGGACACTAAGTTCACCAACCTCACTTTCTAATCACTTTTAGAAATTGCTCTTTAACTATCAAAATATAATAATTATAACATTGATCATGTGTAAAGATTATTTGTAGCAATACTGGGGTGGTGGTAGTGCATGCATTTGGCTCACTTTGATCTCTCTGGGGCCTTTAATAGCATTGAACATGATATTCTTCCTGATCAACTTTGAGGGTTGGGGTGAGGACACAGTGATGATCTGTGATATCTATGGCGAGAAGGACTTTCAAACAAATCTAACTGCTGAGCGAGTTGCATGCATTCTTGGTTCAGGAGGCATTGCTGAACTAATGTTCAAGCTCCTAAGTGCAATTCTAGGGACTAGTTACCACCTAAAAAGCCTTTAACAGCATATGGCTGGACTTCTTGAAGGAGGGGCTTCCTTTAATTCATTCTGTTTTTTCTACAAGATCCAGCATGGTTGGCACAGTCTGTGATCTCTCTATAAGATAGCATTATCTGGTGGGATTTAGGAGGTGTGTTCTCTTATTATGGTGTCTACCCATTGGAACACTATACACCTCCAAATTCAGAAGGTCCTGATTGTATATAGTCTTCTGTAAAATTTTGCTTTTCTCCCAGCCATTTGGCTAGGGTGATGGGTGAACCTGCTTGTAACAATTTGAAATATCATGGTTTTCAGGTACTTATGTTATCTTTTACTTTGTTGGCTGTAATAATATATTAACTGCTAGAATTGCAAGTTACAATTTTTCAAATTGTGTCCATATAAATTGATTGAGTGATTGATTAAATAAATAAATACCTAGAGTGCTGTGTTTAAGAACTTTATAGAAGAAGCTGACTATGCAGGGAAATTTTACAGAAATCAAAAAGGCAATATTATATTAATGTGTTCTAAAAAACTGTTTTGAGCTACAGAGTATCAAAGAAGAAAAAGTGTTATTTTCCTGATCCTTTTTAATACAGTAGATAAAATTTTGTGAAATCTTCAATCTATTACTCTAGGGACAGGAGGATGTGTACATCGCCTCCACCTTGAATCATCATTAGGATGCTGTCATGTAGTCCCTATTTTCACCATTCAAAGCCTCAAAAAGCAATTCATACCATCCCACTGTCACAATTCTAAAATCTGCCATATTCTGAGTACCACCATAGATCCACAGAGCAAAAGTCCAGGAATCAGGCAGATGCTGACCCCATTAACTTAAGCAGCAGTGGAATTCAGAAGGTTCTGACCAATTCTGGAGAACCAGTAGCGGAAATGTTGAGTAGTTCGGGGAACTGGAAAATACCACCTCTGACTGGAGATTTTACAGTATCCTTCCCCTGCCACGCCCACAGAACCAGTAGTAAAAACATTTGAATCCCACTACTGATTAAGGAAATGTGTGTGGAGGAGGAGGAGGAAGAAAAAGAAGAGGAGGAGGAGGAAGAAGAGGAAGACTGACAATAGTTGGAGGCTTAAATTTCTTCCACCTCTCAATTAAAAAGACTGCTAAAAGAAAACCATGGTGCCACAAAGCCAAGAAGCCAGAAGGGATGAAATGAGAGTGTTTGCCAATTGGAAATGGCTGGCTTCCTGGCTTGAAGGCTCCAGCTCATCAGCTGTATTCATATAATCCACTGTATGATCCTCCTATACTGCAGCTGAACCAGAAATTGTCCTACTGTACAAAAACAATAACAAATTGTCATCAGACAAAGCCAATAAAGAAGTGTCCCTAAATTAGTGTAAGGCCAGTGGCATAGAAATATGGGAGCCTTACCACAACACACACTCACATTTCTAGTTTTCTGCAGTTGTTTATGCATATAATATCATTTTTCAGGGTTCTCAAAGTTTCTATTATAATAGGCTAATATACTATTTTCTTCTCAGTAAGAAAGAAAAAGGAACTGGGTGCAATTATCACTTGTGAATTAGCCACTGGCATGTTTTTTGAGCCTCTAACTTTGGAAAGCCAGCTGTGCTAAGTAAGTGCAATGGGCTTGTGCAATGGGTATACCTGGGAGCTGTTCTCTATAAGATGTCTACTTGAAAAAGGTAAAGCTATCGAAATAGGTATGCTATGCAAACAAATCAGTTCTATAGGAGTAAAATGTACCAGTCATTTAACCCTCAAAATGACAAACACTTTTATTCATGAAAAGCTTTAACTTGATGAGTAAGTCCAAAATACATTTGCAAGCATCCAGGTTTTTCTTTCCTCTTTGTAATCGGGATTAGTGCTTTGACTGATTAATCATTGTGTCATTGGTACCAAGCTGGTTTAAAGTGCATTGTGTACTAAAAGGATAAAGGACAAACAGTTCAGGAACTTTGATATATAAAAGTTAGATCCATTACAGTATATATCAGTCTGACCATTATTTCTTCACCTATTATATTCTTTTAATTCTCCATATAAGCTATATTAAGATGTATAAGTCTCCTGGGTGCTCTTCCATCCAGGTACTAATCCAAGATAGTCCTGCTTAGCTTTTACAAGTTGTTCATGTCATCACAGACTCTGCTTGGGGATCATTTGGGGATTGCCCATGCAAAATACAGACAAGTTCAAACGTATCAACATATATTAATTGCCTTTGAGCTGAAAGGTGAGATTGTAGTTCTACAAAGACAACTAGAGAGCTTTCAACACACTGACATGCTTGCAATTAGAGCAGTAAACAATAGAAGGATCTAATGTATAAATTGCTTGAGTCAAAATGTTTAAGGAAATGATATATGTGGTGATATATGAAGGAACTGGAATAGCAAAAGGTGTTGGGAGAGCTACAGAAGAGTTAAAAGAATTGCAAGAGGGTGATGGGGAAAATACAAAGAGCTAATAAAAAAGGTGGTGGGGCAACTATAAAAATTAGGTTCTTCAGAATGGGGAAAGTTGATGTGTTGAAGGATCCAGAGAAGGAAAAGCCACATGCACACATACATTATTTAAACAAAGAAGGAAAAATTGCCCTAACATTTGCATGACTTAAGATTAATTGGTTTTTCAGAAGTCAGTTTCACCTTCTCAATTTCTATTAAAGCTATAATATCTCCAGTGAGTCTGGTAACTAGTTATGTGATATACATGTGTACATAACGGTTGGCTGCACTGCTTCCTCTTCACTGTGAAAGAATGAGGACCAAGGGAAACATCACTCTATCACTCTTTACTATGATGGGCTGTGTTCATTATCATAAATTCCCAAAGCTTAGCATTTTGCCCTGTGTTTCTTTGTGACTATTCTGCCAGCTGTCTCTTTTTTAATGATGTAGGCTTAGATTTTATGTATATTGTCTACTGGGGGCATTAGAATTTCATACATTCTCAGCTGATATCAATAATATCTGCACAGTTATGTCCTGCTTATGATACTGGTTTTAAATCAGAGAACAGAAAATAAAACTGGGATGAGTGCAGTTGTTGAGTGCCAACTGATTTCCTAGCTCTGTTATCACATACCTACCTCTGTCAATTATTAACACTGGCAGTTAAGACTTGATCGTTTATAAAATTTCATATATTGTATCCAGTCAGTTGCATATTGCCTCTTGTTAGCAGGATATGAAGTAAATCCTCAATGGCTGGGGAGTGCAAACCAAGAGATGGCATTCACCAGAAAGATTTTTAGGTAAATGTACCCAAAAACAATTACATGGAGTCAGAAGGGAACTTGAAGGTAACCAGCAGATGCATCTTCTAAGAATCCATAATTTCAGCAGCATAGTTGCATTCAAGTTTTGGAGAGAAGCTTTCTTTTCTTAACATTTTATATGTATATATTTAAAAAAAATAAAATTAAACACACATTGTACTATCATGCTGTTGAACTTACAAATCCTTGAAAAGCATTTATGAGAAAACATTGCAAGAGGAAAAATCTATTTTAATCATCCACTTCATCATTTGGTAAAGAGACTTGTTTAAAAGACAAAAGGTCAGAAGTCTGGAAGTAACTTTTCTGAATTTTATGAAAAGGTATAAGCTTTCATGAGCTATAATTCACTTCACAACTTGCACAGGGTGGCTAGACTGAAGGAGGATTTATGTTGTGATGAGAAAGTGGAAGGTGAGAGGAAGATTTTCTTTTAATTCCTAATTATTGTAATAGTCTAACTACATTACTATCAGGAATATATAAAATTCCTATATCTGTAAGTCAAGGATAAATTTATTACAAAACTCTGGATGACTGGTAGATGGTGGCAAGGAAATATAGAATTCTTTATTGCCATACCATCTACTTCTCAGTTGAAATTATACAAATTAAAGGTGTTCTATCCAGGTAATTTATCATCAATGTGTTTTATAGAAATACTCATGCAATGTTTGCTCCAGCTAGGAAATCTACTAGATATCCATACAAGAATTTCCAGCTACAAGTGGATGAAATATACAATTCTACCTTGTACCTTTCCAACTTTCCTCCTTTTCTTCCTCTAACATAATTCTATTTTTAATCTGTTACCTTTTTTCCTGTTTTGAATGCTTATCTTGCTTTGTCATGTGAATAACTTCTTTGCACAACACTGAAATGGTCTCTATTCTAGCCCATCTTTTTTTTTTTTTTAGATTATAATTGGCAGTGCTGATAATTTGTTTGCTTTCCTTTCCTTGGTAAATATGCACGTAAAGCTCCTGTAATGGTATGTGGGAAGACCCTGGGAGATGTTGCTTAAGAAATGGTTATGTAAGATGCACAGAGCCTGCAGCTGCACAGTGAACAGAGCAAGAAGCTCAAAAGAGCCTTCCTAAAGTGAAGGCGATTGTAGGAGAATTCTACTTACATATAGTACTTGCAAGATTCTGTTAATGTAGCTTTATAATAAAGTTGATTTAGCTTATCTGGATGATTTTCCTGTCTGGTCTACCTGGTAGCTGACATCTGCTCAAAGAGAAGGGAAACCTTACTCAAATGGCCATAGGTACAGATTTACAACCAAGCATTTCTTCATTATTAAAATAACAAATAGTTTTTTCATTCCTGGCTATATTTCAATTCATTACTTCAGGGAATGTAAGGATTAGGTAAAAATAATGTAATACAAACCACTATTCAACAGTGAACAAGTAAAGGCAAATCTCATAAAAATAGGCAGATTGAGGTCAATTTTGTTTGGAATGGGAGGAGGAAATTTAACAAAAAAAAACCACCCCTCTTCATCCTTAGGATTGTGAGGATGGCCTTCACAAGTATTTTTGGGTCAGTTTGAACTTTGGGAATCCATTCTGCTTTAATGTTTTTTTTCTTCTCTACATTAAAATGCAAAACAAAAACTGGAAAAGGAAATATTTAAAATTATTATGCTCTGTGGAAAAAAACAAAATTAAAAATAAAACAGTATTTTCAAGACTGTGCTTAGTAGCTTGCATTAAATTACTTTTAGTTACCAATTGGAAATTGACTACTTACTGAATAATTTGAGATGTATCAGAAAGATTTGGAACATTAAAAGCCAGCTCAAACTTATATTAAAATACTGTGTACATATCTGATGCAACAACCACATGACAATTCACATTTTGACAGCCCCCAAATCAATATTTAATATAACAGTGATTACATACAACTTGTCAAGTAACCTGTTGATTATTCTACTTGGGGCCTGGATAGAATAATCTCAAAGGATCCCTGCAAATGTTATTAATGTGGCCAACAGACTTTGGTTACCAGCTGTGAAGTAGCCACAACTTTCACCATTAAAAAAAATGGAAGTCTGATCAAAATAACAGAATAATGTAAATCTATGGAGGAAAAATAGTGCTATACAGAATGAGGGCGTAATAAAGTAAGGTCATGCTTTTAATTAACATTAGAAAAAAGGCAATATGACCAGGATATATTATAAATTCAATCCATAAATTATATGAAAGTATATGACTATTATATGAAAATGTTTTCTCAAGATAACTAGGGAAGAAAGCTATTCTCATTGCAGACTTCAGTTTTCCTGAAAGAAAGTGGCAATATTCCCTGCTTAGACTATTATCTGTATGATATTGATTTTCCAAAGAAATGAGATGTTTGGATTGTAACTTATCCATTGTTGTTGGCCAGTTTAACATCAGAGTTCATACATACATACATACATACATACATACATACATACATACATACGTATTACATACATACATATATAATACACCCACACTTACACACATAGCATGCACTCCTTTGATGTAAGGTTGACCAATAGCAACAAATTCTATTCGTCTACAGTTATTTCATTTCCTAAAACAATGTTTGCTTGTATTCTGATTTCTCATTCTTTTGTTTGTTTTTCTTTGCAGTTTTCCTGTTGATGGCTTCCTCACGAGCAAGAATTTTTTTTTCCCTTTCCCTTTGTTTGCTAATTTGTTATTAGGTGTAGAATTCAACTCCAATCTAGTCAGTGTTCCATAGGAAGTACAAATTTCAGTCAATTTCCCGATGTTCAGTTTGTACATTTGTTAAAGGGCCTGTCACATTGGCCGACGGATGCAAAACATTTGTAAAAAGGACACAGCGGACGAGAAAATGTTCCATCTGTTGTTATCCTCTCTCAAAAGTGCCCCAAATTTGCATAACCAGAGCGGACAACAACCGAAAGGAACGGACAGAGGAAGGACATAGCCAGGATGTAAAACCATGGAAGCCTAGAGGATGGAAGCGGATGGGAGCAGATGGCACACCCGTGGGGCTTCCGGGGGAGCACAGCGAAGCGGATGCACAGCGGAAAGAGTGGATACAGAGCGGACGCAGAGCGGATGAAGCGGATGCAGAGCAGAAGCCTAGCGGAAGGCTAGCAGATGCACAGCGTTCACTGAGCATGCAGGGAGGATGCATTGCGTCAGCCCCGCGGATATAAAGGGAAGCAACTCACAAGCAGGTCACCATTCAGAGGAAAGACCTGCTGCCAGACACAGCTCCAGCCAGCCAGCCAGCCAGCAAGGCAACAAACCAACAACCATGGAGAAGAAGAGAAAGCCTCTGCCATCTGCTGCCAGCCCTGGCAAGAGGGACAGGGCCACCATCCCACCTCCTGGCCCTGACTCTGCTTCTGCTGGGGTTTCTGCTGCTGGGGCTGACTCTTCTGGTTCTGGAGCTTCTGCTGTTGCTGCTCCTGGTGCTGGTGCTTCTGCTGGTGCTTACTCTGCTGGTGCTGCTCCTGGTGCTGGTGCTTCTGCTGGTGCTTACTCTGCTGGCACTGCTCCTGGTGCTGGTGCTTCTGCTGGGGCTTACTCTGCTGGTGCTGCTCCTGGTCCTGCTGGTCCTGCTGGTGCTCCTGGTCCTGCTGGTGCTGCTGGTGCTCCTGGTCCTGCTGGTCCTGCTGGTGCTTACTCTGCTGCTGGTGCTGCTGGTGCTGCTGGTGCTGCTGGTGCTGCTGGTGCTGCTGGTCCTGCTTTTGCTGCTATTGTTGTTGCTGCTGCTGCTGCTGCTGGTGGTGGTGGTGTGGAGGAGCAGCCCCTACAACCTTGAAGCCCCTCTGTTGAGGGCCCATATGGCCCTGCCAGAGGGAGGAAGAGGCAGACACATGAACGGGAGAGGAGGCAATACTCAACAAAGAGGAACATGAGGATGAGGTGCTGGAATGGCTGAGGGAGAATGAGTATCTATGGCAGAAGGGACACAGGCTCTATCGAGACACCAAAAGGAAGCAGGGTGCTTGGAGAGAGAAGCCGGAGAGCCTGGACTACACTTCGGGGGTGCTCCTCAGCTGGTGGAAGCACATGCACACCTGGTATGGGAAGCTGCACCTCAAGAAATCTGGGCAGGCTGCGATTAAGCTGACGGACCAAGAGACCTACATGATGGCCAAGTGCAGCTTCTTGGAGGGTGAGATCCGCCACCGAGGAGCAGCCCCTCTCACAACCCTCTCTCTCAGGCAGCCCGCTGAGAGCCAGTCCTCTTCTGGCCAAGAGTCAGCTCCTGTGTCCAGGCAGGTATCTGTGGAGCGTTCCACAACGGAGAACCCCCGACAGCTGCACTACCTGTGGCGGAGCATGTGGAAGACACCCTGACGCAGTGGGAGCAAGGAGAGGGCACTTCCACCACAGGCCAACCCTATCCAGCTCCAGTTCCACCTCCACAGAAAGGCAGAGAGGCAGACCGGAGGGGCAGAGCCACACTGTCCTGCTTGAGATCAGGGACACCATCAGAAGCAGTGTAGAGCTCCTCTCTCAGCTGGTACACACCAACGTCCCATCCTCCAACTGCAAGCCCTTCATCACCTATGTCAACCAGACCCTCCTGGACATGTCCGAATCACAGTACCAGGTGATAAAGGACAGGATCATCGGTCTTCTTCACAACCCTCCAGACCCAGCTGAACCTGCTCCCACCCAGTCCAGGACTGCTTCTCCACCCCAGGTGATGTCACTGCCCTTCCAAGGCTTTCCACAGGCCCTCACCTACCAAGGCTATGGCTACCAGGAGCTTCAGCAGCACAGGCAGCCCTTCCCAGTCCAGGCACATGTACATCGGGGCCACCGATGCCACCGATGCCACCCACGCCACAGATGCCACCCACTCTATAGATACCACCCATGCCACAGATGCCAACCACACCTCACCTCACTCAGCTGCAGACCAGACAGCCCCACTACACTCCTCCTTCCTCCAACCCACAGCCAAGCCCGGCCTCAGAACATCTGTCATCGGTATTGGGGCAGACACCCCATGTCCTGGAGGAAGGGGCTCTCAACATCACAGGACTGAGCCAGCGCTCTGAGATCTACCTCCACACACCATCCCCTGTTGTCCTCTCGGAGCCAGGCACCCCAATGGTGCCTCAGACCAGCACTCCAGCAGCAGCCACCTCCACAGCAACTGGACCCTTCACCCCTGAGATGGGGCACACCTCAGAGTGACCAAGAAGAGTGCCAGAGACTGGGTGGCTAACAGTTGACTTTATCTTTACTTTGGACACTTGACTTGGGTCATTTTTCTTTTATAGCTTGTTATTAATAAAGATTATCTTTGCTTCACACACTTGCTTCATTTATTTTATTAAATAAAGCCTTGGTGGAAACTTTTAGAAATGGTTTAACCTTTGCATGCTTGTGGGATGGGTAAGGATAGCAGTGGGATGGGCAGGGATACCTTTGGATGGGTAATAGCTGTGGGATGGGCAGGGATACCTTTGGAATGGGTAATAGCTGTGGGATGGGCAGGGATAACTTTGGGATGGGTAATAGCTGTGGGATGAGCAGGGATACCTTTGGGATGGGTAATAGCTGTGGGATAGATAAGCCTCCAGTGCAAGTATAGTGGGACTGTATGGTCCACCCTCCCAGGTGCCACACCTTTGGCCCTTTATTATCAATAACAATTTAATCATTGATCCACACATTTCAACATTAACACAACTCTTTATTAAATGCCCTGTTCATTGTAGGACCACTCAACATACATGGCCCAATCTCATCAGTGTGATGAGACAGGCTGAAGGAAGCATCCATTAAGCATCTATCATCCTGTCTTGCCACTCCACTGCTCCAGCTGGGGAGTTGCACCAGTGTTTCAGGAGGTTGCGCTGCTTGTTCCCTTCACGTGAAGCTCTGTTGGGGCCTTGCACAGTGTCTATCAGGTTTCGCCCTTACCTCCATTCACCAGGCTCCATGTCCCCATTGCCTTGTTGGAGGTCCATGAGCCTATTCTGCAACACTGGGTAGTGGGTGCGCATGAGATTGTGCAGGATGCAGCAAGCTTCCACGATGTTCCTCACGGTCTCTGGGCGATGCTGCATGGTGGTGAGAAGTACCTGGAACCTGTTGGCCAGGATGCCAAAGGCGTTCTCCACCACCCACCTTGCCCTGGACAGCCTGTATTTGAAAATCCTTTCTTCACGGATGAGGCATCTGGAGGTGTAGGGCTTCATGAGGTAGGTTCTGAGGGAGAAGGCATCATCCCCCACGATGAAGTAGGGCACATCTTGTGTGTCGTTGGGCAGGGGGTCTGGATCTGGGAAGCCCATGATGAGGTTGCGTTCAAGCCACTCCTTGAGGTGACTGGCGTTGTATACCTGGGCATCTGAAGATGACCCGTTGCCTGAAGCATAGATGTACATGAACTTGTATTCAGCATTGACCATGGTGAAGAGGATGATGCTGAAGAAGCCCTTGTAGTTGAAATAAGTGGACCCTGACTTGACTGGAGTTTTGCAGGCCACTGCTTCCCATCTATGTCTCCAATGGTGTGGGGGAAGTTCCACTTCTGATACCACTGCTCTGCAACTTTCTTCCAGCCTTCTTCATTGGAGGGGCACTGGAGGACCTCCTTCAGGTATTCTTCGATGATGGCCTGCACCACTTCTCTGACCACAATGCTGATGGTGTTGTGTGGCACCCTCCTGCCGTACTGCATGCTCCTGTAGTTGGTCCCTGAGGCCAGGTGGCACAGAGTCAGTGCCACCTTGAGCCCAGGGTCCAGGCTGGGCCGGATGTTGGTGCTCTGGTTTGTCAACCTGGGTGTCAGCCACTGTACAACTTCGACAAACATGGCTGGAGGCATCCTCATGAAGTTCTGGAATGCACGAGTGTCTTCGTTCCTCAGCTCCACCATCAGCTTGTTGTACAGTCCGTACTCTGCTCTTCTCGCAATCCATCTTCGGACCCAGACACTTCTTGGCCGCTTCCTTTTCTTCCCGTAGAACAGGTGAAAGAGCCTTTCAATGGCTTCGCACTTTTGTAGAATGATGGTGGCTACCAAAAGGTGTGTGTGATGATCCATGGTGGAGATGACTGGATGCTGTGGAAGAGCAAGAGCAAGATGAAGGCCGAAGAGGTCTGCACGGCAGGGCTGCTGGACTGAAAGTGAGATCTAGGTGAGTTCCTCCCCCTTTTTATTGGAAATATAGGTTTTCCGCTAGATGTCCTTTTGCATCCTCTAGGCATCCTGCAGACATCCTAAATATCCAAGATAGGTCCCCTCTGCGAACGTTTTTTCCGTTTTGATGCTTTGTATGTGAGCTGAATCCGCTTTCATCCTTTCTCCGTCCGTGCTACAAACGCTGCATGTCCGTTCCATGTCCGTTTCGCTTTCTCCCTGTGTCCGTTTTCCGCTGGAGCGGATGCGAGTTGCATGGATGCGCAGCGGATGCCTAGCGGATATAGCGGACGCGTAACGGATGACGACGAATGTAGAACGGATATTCCCCGTATGCATTGCAGATGCAGAATGGACGCGTTGGATACATTTTCCGTTCAAAAAGTTTTTTGCAGCTCAAAACTTTTTGAGCAGATGAAATGTCAGTAGACGGATGCTGGACAGATAGGATGAAAAACGGAGGCAGTGAGAACAGAATGGAAGCATTGCGTTAACCAACGGATGGCAAGTGTTTCTCTCCATTTTACATCCTCTTTCCATCCGTTGGTGTTGTGTGACAGGGGCTTAAGCAGCCTAATAGCTAGAATTTGGGACATGTTGACAAATGCACAGAAATCATTTCATTTCACTGCAATTGATTTATTGAATGGACCAAATCAGTCGAATAGATGGAGTAGATTGGTAGATAGATAGATAGAGGAATATATAGGTAGATGGAGCTCATAAAAATGTCTACACGGGATGACTAACAAGACCATTAAACTGATATAAAAAATGTGGTCATTCACACTTGCTTGCATCATCAGATGATCAGCATCCATTTAGAGTGAATTCCTGGTATTATTTGCATTAGAACAAAAAATGTCTTCCTTGATAATGAATCCCCCATACACACACATCTTTTAAATGAAATGTGCCTCTATCAGTCACATAATGCCATCCCTGAATAGCTGTTGCCTTGTTATATAAAAGTTTCAGCTTTGGATTTTTCTTTAAAATATGTAGAATAAGCTGGAAGGGACCTTGGAGGTCTTCTAGTCCAGCCCCCTGCTCAAGCAGGAGAACCTATACAATTTCTGATAAGCGACTGTCTAGACCAGGGGTGTCAAAGTTGTGATGACACATCATCACGTGGTGTATCACAACTTTTTTCCCTTCACTAAAATGGGGGTGCGCATGGCCAATGCACATCTGGCTCGTGGGCTATGAGTCTGACACCCCTGGTCCAATGATGGAGCAACCACAATTTCTGGAAGCAAGTTGTTCCACTAGTTAATTGTTAGGAAGTTTCTCCATAATTCCAAGTTGTTCTCTCTTTGATTAGTTTCCAACCATTGTTTCTTGTCGTGCCCTCTGGTGCTTTGGAGAATAATTTGACCCCCTCTTTTTTGTGGCAGCCCCTCAAGTATGGAATGCTGCTATCATGTCACCCCTAATTCTTCTTTTCTTTAGACTACCCAAACCCAAATCCTGCAGCCATTCTTCATATGTCTTTATCTCCAGGCCTTTGATCGTCTTAGTTACTCTTCTCTGAACTTTTTCCAAAGTCTCAACATCTTTTTTGTAGTATGGTGACTAAAATTGGTTGCAGCATTCCAGGTGTGGTCTTACAAGGGTTTTATAAAGTGGTACTAATACTTCACGTGATCTTGATTTATACAATCCAGGATTGTATTTTCATCACGAGAAGTTTTTTTTTTGGAAAACAGATGCCCTTTTGCAATGCACGCATTGCAGAACACAAAAACACAGTCAGAAAAGAAGAAAGTACTTCCTCCTTCTTCCAGCACCTTAAAGCCACAGGACATGAAATTGATTTTGAAGGAACCAAATTAATATCCAACACTGAACACTCTAGCAAGAGAATAATCAGGAAAGCCATCGAGATAGAGAAACACCCCCATAACATGAATAGATGGGATGATCCCTCCTTCCTACCAGACATCTGGAAGCTAGCCCTCACCAACAAATGAGTTCCAGTCATGAAAACCAACACCAGACCCGAAATAACACAGGACACCACTGCTAATCCCCCTCATCAGACCCTGGCCCAAGCCCATCCTATAAACAAAGGACAACCACCATCCAGAAAACAGACCACAGCTGCCTCACCAGCTGTCATACCCCCAAACCCCAAAACCAAACAAGCTGACACACACCAAGAACACAGACCCAGACCCCAAACTCAAAGCCAGACTAAAACCCAGAATGCTACATCACAGCCACCCGCTCAGGATATCACATCAGAAAACTCAAGAAATTACAACACAAGAACTCAAGAAGTTGCAATACAGCAAATGACCCAGGGTATCACAGCACAAGACCGAGGATACCACAGCAAGAAGTCTCATAAGGTCATTAAACAACCCATTACCCAAGCCGTTACTACACAGGAGATTAATGGAAAAGAGATGAAAACACAAACAACCCAGGAGATTACAACGCAGGACCCAGGATACCACAACAAAAGAACTCTGTTTGTTTTGGAGCTTTTTTTGTCTTGATTGGCTAGCAACATTGTGTTTCCTGTATTGGAGGCTTTTAGTGTGGCTTGGCTTCAAGTAAACAGACAGCTATCATTTATTAGGAAGCTAGGTTTCATCTGGGTGCCTGGTTGGGGGGTGTTTGAGCTGGAGGTATCAGGGGGAGTCTGTTTGTGCCGAGGTGTTTGGCTGGCTTGTGGTGTGGGAGATTTTTTTGTTTGAGAGTGCAGGCCTCCAGATAATTGACAGTCTGGTGGAGTCATCTCTTCTATTCATGCTTTCATCTCTTTTCCATTAGCTTCCTGTGTGGTAACGGCTTGGGTAATGGGTTGAGTGATGACCTTGTGAGTTATATTGCTGTGGTGTCCTTGGTCTTGTGCTGTGATTTCCTGGGTTGTTTGCTGTGTTGCAATTTCTTGAGTTCTTGTAGTATAATTTCCTGAGTTTTCTGATATGACACCCTGAGCGGGTGGCTGTGAAGTAGCATTCTGGATTTTGGATCAAAAGAGATCAAAACACAAATGGCCCAGGAGATTGCAATGCAGGATCCAGGATACCACAACAAAAGAACTCGCAAGCCCATAACACAACCCATTACCCAAGTCATTAAAACTTGGGAGGCTAATGAAAAAAAGATCACTGCAAAACAAACAACCCAGGAGATTTCAGCATAAGATTCAAGATATCTCAACAACAAAACTCACAAGGCCATCACACAGTCCATTATACCAAGATCAACTCCATCAACCAATCAAGAGGCATCAGTGTAGCCAACCAGCCCAGCACACCAGCCCCCCCACCAGTATTTATAGAGAGACGGCAGCTCTGATCACATACTGCTTACACTGTCACGAAGCCGAAAGCAACAGCCTGAGGATGGAGAGTGGGACTTCACCAAAACAGTATATATATATATA
>BLBF01000005.1:22694033-22708238 GCA_015471245.1 Laticauda colubrina
TTAGCTTCCCTCGGGTATTATCCCACATCATTGTAGTGCTGTTAAAGTTGTAGTAACGTTTCAGCAGAATCTCATTCTGAATCATAAGAATCTTATTCAGAATCACAGAAGAGATGATTCCAGCAGACTGTCAATCATTTGGAAGCCTATATATATATATGTATATTTTAAAAGTTTTCACGGGTACTTATATGTGTGCTGTTCAGCTTCCTTCGGGTATTATCCCACGTCATTGTGCTGTTAAAGTTGTAGCAACATTTCAGCAGAATCTCATCTGCCATCATCAGGCTTCTGTACTGAGTTCGTATACGCCATACGAACTCAATACAGAAGCCTCATGATGGCAGATGAGATTCTGCTGAAATGTTGCTCCAATTTTAAAAGCACTACAATGACATGGGATGCTATAGCAAAAGTTATTGGGGTGCTTAAAATGGGTAGTTCAACAATTCATAGAAATTGCAGCATATGTATATGTATGCTGCATTTAAATGCTATAGCAAAAATAATCGGATTGCCTAAAATGGGTGGTTCTACTATTCATAGAAATTGTAAAACATTAAAAAGAATCTAGGAATGCATTGATTGTATTTTTAACCCTTCTCTTAAAAAAAACACAGACTGTTGAAATCGTGGCCTTGGGAATTCAATTCTTGGCACAGACAGGCTCATGTTATCCATAACTCAATATTATTCTGGATAAATGTACTTGGGATTCTTTGTAATGGTCCAGGTCAGTGGACCCTGGAATATTCAAACAAAGTAGTGTGTTCCAACCACCTGTAAAGCTGCCCCTCCTGTTTGCAGCTGAAATAAGATATATTTGATCATTCCCAGTTCCCAGTTTCCTATTACAGTTATTTCTGTTTTGACAGTGATAATTTCCCACAACAATGTAATCCTTCCTTCTACCAAACTTCACAGTATCAATAACCCTTCCTCCTCCCCCTCCTCAGATCTGCATGGGAAAGATTGTTTATTACATACCAGTTACTTTCCCATCTGGATTTGGAATGGAGAGAAAGAAGAAATCTGAAAGGAAAACTCCAAATGTTAATTCCCTATTCCAAAATGTCTATCTTTTTTTTTTAAATGAATCTAAGATATGTTTGGAGATGTAATATTTGGATAATGAAACTGACTACAGTTCATAGTGCAGATTCTCAGGGGTTCTATCTGTTCTGTCCGGAAAGAAGCGTGTGAGACCAGGTTCCAACAATAATTTCTTTTATTAAACTCGCTAAGCAATAGTAACAGAACAACAGCCCAAGCCACGGCAGACCTTTTTGTAGCGGCTTGCCCGCGGCTTGTGGCCAATGACACTGCTTTAACTGTTCCTGCCATTTAGCGGGTTAACCGGATTGGTTCTCTAATAGCCAATCTGCGAATGGCCTTTTCGGCCAATCAAAACAGGGAACTTGGAGCCTACCAAATTCCATATAGAATACCCCTTCCCCCTTGGTTTAGTCCAATGTGCATCACGTAGTCACGTAGGTAGGTGAGGCTTTTTCTAGACCTGGTTGACCTGCGCAGCTCATTGACAGCGTGGTCTTCGAGCGGTTCGGATGGGATCACTGTCTCTCTGGTCCTGCTCCATGGAACCTCCTGGAAGGGTGAGTCAGCCTTGCCACTCCCGCCCGAGTCTCTCGGGCCGGTTGAGATGGCTCCGCTGCTCCCTCCTGGCTTGACCAGGTTGGTTGAGCTAGCCTGGCTGTTTCCTTCCAGGAAGGCCTTGCTTCATTCTCCTGCTCCTGGACTTCTCATTTGGGGTTCATCTAACCGTGAGTGCTCTTTTGATTTGTTAAATAGTCTTTTTGTAGTGCTTGTTGTGTTGTTATGGGAGGTTCATCTCTCCCTTTTTTATTATTTTGTATTTCCCCCCTCCTCGGTTGTTTTTTGTTCGATATTTATTTTTATTGGTTCTGTGGTGTTTTTTTGTTCGAGATTGCGAGAACGAAGCTGATCTATGTGCAGCTTCCATTCTCTACCATTGTCTAGGAGTAGTCGGTAAGACCGGGGGCCTGTAATTTGGATGATTGTGGCTGGAAGCCAGAACGGTTTCCTGGTGAGATTTCTCGCATAGACCAGGTCACCAATTTCAAATGTTTGGTATTTGCTGGAGGAGTTGGGGGGTTTGTCCCAGGTATAAGTGGGGTGAACTCTGTCTAGGTAGGAACATAATTTCCTACCCATTAGGAGTTCTGCTGGGCTTTTGTTGGTTGTGCTGCTAGGGGTAATATGCTGTCGAGTTAGTAGTCAGTTTAGTTTGTCTTGCACATCCCCCTTGTCCATTCTATCTAGGCCCTCCTTAGTGTACCAAACCATGCGTTCAGCCTGCCGTTTGCAGCCAGATGGGCTGGCACTGTTAAAGCATGTCGGATACCCTGGGTAGCCAGATGCTGTTCAAATGCTAACGCTGTAAACTGGGGCCCATTATCTGACACCAGTACATCAGGAAGCCCATGTGTAGCAAAAAGTTTGTCTAGCTGTTTCATTACTGCCTCGGTGGTTGTGAAAGCCAAAAGGATGGCTTCTAACCAGTTCGAGTAGGCATCCACAACTATTAGGAAGGTGTTTCCTTTTGTTGGCCCAGCAAAGTCAATATGCAGTCTAGACCATGGACCCCAGGGAGTTTCCCATTCTCTGACTGGTGCCTGTGGGGTGGGGTAGGCCTCAATTTTTGACAGTCATGGCATGTTGCCACCCATTGTTCAATATCTTTGTCCAGCCCTGGCCACCAGACATAGCTCCTGGCCAGAGCTTTCATTTTGATTATGCCCGGGTGTCCCTCGTGCAACAAGCACAGAACATCTTCCTGGAGACTGTTTGGTATAACCACCCTGTCACCCCATAAAATGCAACCTTTTTCGATAGACAGTTCGGTCTGTCGGGTGTGAAATGGCTTAAATGTCTCAGTCTTGTTCTCCTCCGGCCAGCCCTTACCTACCCAATTCAATATGTGTGCTGTCAAAGGGTCTTTAGCGGTGGCTCTCGCAACATCCGCTGTGGTTAGTGGCAGGTCCCGGCAGGTCTCTAGTTGTAGTGTGGAGATGGTTGGAGCTGGGTCCTCTTCCATGATGGGCAGCGGGGAATGCCTTAGGGCATCGGCATGTGGAATGGCTTTTCTGGGGCAATGAATCAGCGTCGAGGAGTAGGCAGCGAGGAATTCAGACCACCTCGTCATTCTAGGTAACAGAATGTTCGAGGTTGGCTTGTTGCCTGCTAGGATTCCTAAAAGGGGCTTATGATGGGTGATGATCGAAAAAGTTCTACCATAAAGGTATTCATGGAATCTTTTGCCTCCGGCGATGATTGCGAGGGATTCTCTGTTGAGTTGGCTATAATTGCGTTCTGACTTGGAAAGCGTCTTTGAACAAAAAGCGACTGGTGCCTCTCTGCCGTCTAGTAGCTTGTGGCTCAGGATGGCCTGATTCCAAAAGGCGATGCATCACAGTTGACTGTCCATGTCAGGGTATTGCAATACTGGATTAAAATGGTGTTGGACGTTAATAGGTCTTTGATACCCTGAAATGCTGCTTGTTCCTGGTGGCCCCATGTCCAAGTAGTTTTTTTTATCTAGCAGCCAATTTAGGGGTTCTGCTATGGTTGCCTTATGGGGCAGGAACACATTGTAAAAAATTATGAGACCTAGGAATGCTTGAAGGTCAGTTTTGTTCCTAGGTCTAGGAGCGTTTTTGATTGCCTTTATTTTTTTTTCGGTGGGGTGTATGCCTTGTTCATTAATTAAATAGCCCAAAAACTCGACCTGGTTGGTGGCTAGATCACATTTTTTCTCATTTTACTTTGGGGCCTGCGTCTCTAAATCTAGTTAAAAGTGCTCTTAATCTGTTTTCTAGTTGGTTGGCGTTTTTTGCTGAGACCAGAACATCGTCAAAATTAGGGATGACTCCCTTGATTCTGTTGAACAGGCGTTCCATGAGGCTTTGGAACACGCCTGGGGCAACGCTAACACCGAACTGGAGATGGTTACACTTGAATGCCCCTCTATGTGTCACTATAGTCTGTGCTTCTGCGGTAATGGGGTCAATGGGTAGTTGTTGATATGCCTGTGTGAGATCAAGCTTTGCAAAAATTCTTCCTCCCCCTAGTGAGTGCAGTAAATGTTGCACAACCAGTACTGGGTATGCACACATGGTTCAGGGTTGCCTTATACTCTCCGCAGATGCGCACTGACCCATCTGGTTTCACAGGAGTAACAATGGGTGTTTCCCACCTGGCATGGTCGATTGGCTCTAAAACCCCTTGAGCTATTAATGATTTCAATTTTCATCAATTTTTGGTTTTAAAGCAAACTGGACGCGTCTGGCCTTTAAGCGGATGGGGGCTATTTTTGGGTCTAGGCTAAATGAAATTGGCGTCCCCTTGTACTTGCCTAGGGTCCCATCAAAAACATCTTGGAATTCTAGTAGCAGGCTCTCCTCCCAGTTGGCTGCGGCAATGCGGTTGATCCCAGTCATCCCGATTCCCAGGGACGCAAACCATTCAAATCCTAGCAGACTAGGGTGATCACGGTCAACGATGGTCAGAGGCAAGATTTTGGCGTGGTTCTTGAATTCGATGAGGAAATGTCCTAGGTCTACGACCGGAATTCGATTTCCCTGGTAGTCTTTTCAAATTAGTCTTTGTTTCTGTAATTCTTTTTGTTTAATGGCCGGTATCAGGCGCTGGATAGTATTCCAGGATACCATAGATAGGAAAGACTCTGAGTCAACTTCCATCTCACAGGGCTTCCCTTCGATGCTCATCTCTATCCGGACCTTCTTCCCATTTTCTGCCCTGGCATTTCCGATGGTGACTGTATGATGGATTTCCTATCTGTCACTGGTTCTTTTGCTTCGGTTCCATCTGCTTCCAGGTTGTCTTTCTTCATGTCTGGGGGAGGGGTGCTGCCGTGTCTTTTTGGACTATAGCTTTTTTGTTGCGGCAGACCCTTAAGATGTGCCCCCGTTTGTTACAGGTCTTACAGATTGCATCGAGGAACCGGCATTCAGCTCGCAGGTGGTTGCCCCCGCATCCTGCACATTTAAACTCCTGCCGGTTTCTCCTTCTTTCATGCCATTTCTTGTCTGATTGAAGTCTATGAACATCTTCATTTTCGTCCTCGGTATCACTCTGGGATTTGAGATCTCTGTAGTGTATGGGACTGTATGGTCCACTCTTTCAGCTGCCACACCTATGGCCCTTTATTATCAATAACAATTTAATCATTCATCAAAACATTTCAACATAAACAAAACTCTTTATTAAATGCCCAGTTCATTGTAGGGCCACTCAACATACATGGCACAATCTCATCAGTGTGATGAGACAGGCTGAAGGAAGCATCCATTAAGCATCTATAATCCTTTCTTGTCACTCCACTGCTCCATCTGGGGAGTTCCACCAGTGTTACAGGAGGTTGCGCTGCTTCTTCCCTTCACGTAAAGCTCTGTTGGGGCCTTGTACATCCACAGTGTCTATCAGGTTTTACCCTTGCCTCCATTCACCAGGCTCCATGTCCCCATTGCCTTGTTGGTGGTCCACGAGCCTGTTCTGCAACACTGGGTAGTAGGTGTGCATGAGATTGTGCATGATGCAGCAAGCTTCCACAATGTTCCGCACGGTCTGTGGGCAATGCTGCATGGTGGTGAGAAGTACCTGGAACCTGTTGGCCAGGATGCCAAAGGCGTTCTCCATCACCCGCCTTGCCCTGGACAGCCTGTAGTTGAAGATCCACTCTGCATGAGTGAGGCATGTGGAAGTGTAGGGCTTCGTGAGGTAGGTTCTGAGGGAGAAGGCGTCATCCCCCACGATGAAGTAGGGCACATCTTGTGTATCATTGGGCAGGGGGTCTGGATCTAGAAAGCTCATGATGAGGTTGTGTTCCAGCCCCTCCTTGAGGTGACTGGCGTTGTATACCTGGGCATCTGAAGATGACCCGTTGCCTGAAGCTTCGATGTACATGAACTTGTATTCAGCATTGACCATGGCGAAGAGGATGATGCTGAAGAAGCCCTTGTAGTTGTGATAAGTGGACCCTGAGTTGACTGGAGTTTTGCAGGCCACGTGCTTCCCATCTATGCCTCCAACGGTGTGGGGGAAGTTCCACCTCTGATACCACTGCTCTGCAACTTTCTTCCATCCTTCTTCAGTGTTAGGGTACTGGAGGAGCTCCTCCAGGTATTCTTCGATGGCCTGCACCACTTCTCTGACCACAATGCTGATGGTGTTGTGTGGCACCCTCCAGCCATACTGCATGCTCCTGTACGTGGTCCCGGAGACCAGGTGGCGCAGAGTCAGTGCCACCTTCAGCCCAGGGTCCTGGCTGGGCTGGAAGTTGGTGTTTGCCTTGGTCAACCTGGGTCTCAGACACTCCACAACTTCGTCAAACATGGCTGGAGGCATCTTCATGAAGTTCTGGAATGCACGAGAGTCTTCGTTCCTCAGCTCCACCATCAGCTTGTTATACAGTCCATACTCGGCTCTTCTCGCGATCCATCTTCGGACGCAGACACTTCTTGGATGCCTCCTTTTCTTCATGTAGAACAGGTGAAAGAGCCTGTAGAGGGCTTCACACTGTTGTAGAACAATAGTGGCTACCAAAAGGAGTGTGCAATGATCCATGGTGGAGATGACTGGATGCTGTGGAAGAGCAAGAGCAAGATGAAGGCTGAAGAGGTCTGCACAGCAGGGCTGCTGGACTGAAAGTGAGATCCAGGTGATTCCCCCCCCCCTTTTTATTGGAAATATAGGTTTTCCACTAGGTGTCCTTTTGCATCCTCTAGACATCCTACAGACATCCTAAATATCTGAGATACATTCCCTATACAAATGTTTTTTTCCATTTTAATGCTTTGTATGCAAGCTGCACCCGCTTTCATCCTTTCTACGTCCGTGCTACTAACGCTGCATGTCTGTTGCGCGTCCGTTTCACTTTCTTCCTGTGTCCGTTTTCCACTGGAGTGGATGTGAGTTGCACGGATGCGCAGCGGATATCTAGCAGATATAGCAGACGCGTAACGGATGATGACGGATGTATAACGGATGTTCCCTATATGCATAGCGGATGTGTAATGGATGCGTTGGATACTTTATCCGCTCAAAAAGTTTTTGAGCGGATGAAATCTCATTAGACAGATGCTGGACGGATAGAGAGTATGAAAAACAGATGCAGTGAGTACAGAACGGATGTATCACATTAACCAACGGATGGCAAGTGTTTCTCTCTGTTTTACATCCTCTTTCCATCCGTTTGTGTTATGTGACATGGGCTTTACTCTGAAGGGTAGTGTCCTTCAAACCGAGGACCACGTGTTCCCTCATGGCCTGATCCATGTTCTGGAACTCGCAGGCTTCTCCAATGTGTCTCAGGGCTGCTACAAAATCTCCAACAATTTCATCTTCCTTCTGGTCCCTCTTGTAGAATTCGTGTCTTTTTGTCAAGTTGGAGAACACAGGTGCATAGTATGCTTGGAGCATTCTATTCAGCTTGGGCTAGGTCATCTGTTTGACATCTCTGGGTTTAGCCAGCACCTTCGCCATTTTAAAGACGGCTGGTTCTCATGGTGGAAGAAAGACAGCCCTCTTTCTCCGGTCAGAGATTTCCTGCAGTTCGTTGCTTTCCAAAAACATAAGAAAGTGATCGATATACGACTCCCAATCCCCCTCATCAGGATTGAATGGTGTGGGTGGCGCATTGTTACTGGCTATCTCTCTCGCTCGGTTCAGATTGCTGCGTGCTTCAGTCTCACTCTTCTATGACGATCCCACCCTCATCGCCAGTGTTCCATCTGGAAATAAGTGTGTGAGACTCTTATTAAATTCGTTAAGCAATAGTTATGGAACAACAGCCCAAGCTGCAGCAGCCCTTTTTATAGCTGCTTGCCTGTGGCTTGTGGCCAATGACACTGCTTTAACTGTTCCTGCCATTTGGCGAGTTAACCAGGATTATTTCTCTAATAGCCAATCCACGAATGGCCTTTTTGGCCAATCAGAATAGGGAACGTGGAGCCTACCAAGTTCCATACAGAACACTATCCAATTGTGCCTGTCAGCTGATGGAACAGCATCCACCAAGGAGACATACTTCTGCTTCCTGCCTTTTGCCTTATTTCCATGTGTCCTCAAGCTTTATTATGCCCATGTCACACTGCACCAACAGATGGAAAGAGGATATAAAATGGAGAAAAACACTTGCCATCCATTGGTTAATGCGATGCATCCATTCTGTACTCACTGCCTGCGTGATTCATACGTTCTATCCGTCCAGTATCCCTCTACTGAGATTTCATCTGCTCAAAAGGTTTTGAGCTGCACAAAACTTTTCGAGCGGATGAATTTTCCACAGCGTCTGTTCAACATCCGCGACACATATGGGGAACAAACGTTCTACATCCATTACACAATTGCTGTATCCGCTTGGCATCCACTGCGCATCCGCGCAACTCGCATCCGCTCCAGCAGAAAATGGAAAGAGGGAGGAAGCGAAATGGACACGGAACGTCCACGCAGCGGTAGTAGCATGGACGTAGAAAGGATGTAAGCGGATGCAGCTCGCATATAAAGCATTAAAAAGGAAAAAACGTTCGAATAGGGGACGTATCTCAGATATTTAGGATGTCTGCAGGATGTCTAGAGGATGCGGAAGGACACCTAGCGGAAAACCTATATTTCCTATATAAAGGGGGAGGAAATCACCTGGATCTCACTTTCAGTTCAACAGCCCTGGTGTGCAGACCTCTTCAGCCTTCATCTTGCTCTTGCTCTTCCACAGCATCCAGTCATCTCCACCATGGATCATCGCACACTCCTTTTGGTAGCCGCCTTCATTCTACAACAGTGCGAAGCCCTCTATAGGCTCTTTCACCTGTTCTACGCAAGGAAAAGAAGGCGTCCAAGAAGTGTGTGGGTCCGAAGATGGATCGAGAGAAGAGCCGAGTTTGGATTGTCTGACAAGCTGATGGTGGAGCTGAGGAACGAAGACTCTTGTGCATTCCAGCAAATCATGAGGATGCCACCAGCCATGTTTGATGAAGCTGTGGAGCGTCTGAGACCCAGGTTGACCAAGGCAAACACCAACTTCCGGCCCAGCCTGGACCCTGGACTGAAGGTGGCACTGACTCTGCGCCACCTGGCCTCCGGGACCACGTACAGGAACATGCAGTACGGCTGGAGGGTGCCACACAACACCATCAGCATTGTGGTCAGAGAAGTGGTGCAGGCCATCATTGAAGAATACCTGGAGGAGCTCCTCCAGTACCCTAACACTGAAGAAGGATGGAAGAAAGTTGCAGAGCAGTGGTATCAGAGGTGGAACTTCCCCCACACTGTTGGAGGCATAGATAGGAAGCACGTGGCCTGCAAAGCTCCAGCCAACTCAGGGTCCAATTATTTCAACTACAAGGGCTTCTTCAGCATCATCCTCTTCACCATGGTCAATGCTGAATACAAGTTCATGTACATCTATGCTTCAGGCAACGGGTCATCTTCAGATGCCCAGGTATACAACGCCAGTCACCTCAAGGAGGGGCTGGAACGCAACCTCATCATGGGCTTCACCCATGCAGCATCACCCAGAGACCGTGAGGAGGATCGTGGAAGCTTGCTGCATCCTGCACAATCTCATGCACACCCGCTACCCAGTGTTGTAGAACAGGCTCATGGACCACCAACAAAGCCAAGAAGATATGGAGCCTGGTGAATGGAGGCAAGGAGTAAACCTGATAGACACTGTGGATGTGCAAGGCCCCAACAGACCTTCACGTGAAGGGAAGAAGCAGCGCAACCTCCTGAAACACTGGTGCAACTCCCCAGCTGGAGCAGTGGAGTGACAAGACAGGATGATAGATGCTCAATGGATGCTTCCTTTAGCCTGTCTCATCACACTGATGAGGTTATGCCATGTATGTTGAGTGGCCTTTCAATGAATAGGGCATTTAATAAAGAGTTGTGTTTATGTTGAAATGTGTGGATCAATGATTACATTGTTATTGATAATAAAGGGCCATAGGTGTGGCAGCTGAGAGAGTAGACCATACAGTACCACTATGCTTGCACTGGAGGCTTATCTATCCCACTGCTATGCTTACCCATCCCACAGCTATTACCCATACCACAGGTATCCCTGCCCATCCCACTGCTATCCTTACCCATCCCACAGTTATTACCCATCCCACAGATATCCTTGCTCATCCTATTGTTTTCGTTACCCATCCCACAAGCATGCAAAGGATTAAACCATTTCTAAAAGTTTCCACCAAGACTTTATTTACTAAAAGAACTGAACCAAGTTTGTGAAGCAAAGATCATCTTTATTAATAACAAACTGTAAAAGCAAAATGACCCAAGTAAAGTGTCCTAAGCAAAGATAAAGTCAGTTAGCCACCCAGTCTCTGGCACTCTTCTCAGTCACTCTGAGGCATGCTCATGGTCTCAGGGGTAAAGGGTCCAGGTGCTGTGGAGGAGGCAGTGGCTGGACTGATATTCTGAGGCACCATTGGGGTGCCTGGCCCCAAGAGGACAACAGGGGATGGTGTGTGGGGGAAGCTCTCAGAGAGCTGGCTCAGTCCCTTGATGTTGAGAAGCCCTTACTCCAGGACATGGGGTGTCAGTCCCAAGACCGATGACAGATGTTCTGAGGCTGGGCTTGGCTTTGGGGTGGAGGAAGGAGGAGTGTAGTGGGGCTGTCTGGTCTGCAGGTGAGTGTATTGAGGCATCTGTGGCATCTGTGGCATTGGTGGCATCTGTGGCATCAGTGGCATTGGTGGCATCGGTGGTATGGGTGGCATCGGTGGTATCGGTGGCATCGGTGGCACCTGTGGTGTGCGATGTACTTGTGCCTGGACTAGAAAGGGGTGCCTGTGCTGCTAGAACTCCTGGTAGCCATAGCCTTGGTGGGTGAGGGGCTGGTGAAAGCCAGGGAAGGGCTGTGACATCACCTTGGGTGGAGGAACAGACCTGGACTGTGTCAGAGCAGGTTCAGCTGGGCCTGGAGGGTGGTGGAGAAGACCTGTGATCCTTTCCTTGATCACCTGGTACTGGGATTCGGGCATTTCCATGAGGGTCTGGTTTACGTAGGTGAGGAAGGGCTTGCGGTTGGAGGATGGTATGTTGGACTGTACCAGCTGAGAGAGGAGATCAACGCTGGCTTTTGATGGTGTCCCTGATCTCCAGCAGGACAGTGTGGCTCCTCCAGTCTGGTTCTCTGCCTGCTTTCTGTGGAGGTGGATCTGGGTGTGGGTGTGGGTTGGTCTCTGATGACAGCGGCCTCTTCTTGCTCCAACAGCGTCAGGGGGTCCTCCACGCGCTCCGCCACGGGGGAGTGCAGCTGTCGGGGGGGGTCGTAGCATACTCCACAGATACCTGCCTGGACACAGGAGCTGACTCTTGGCCAGAAGAGGACTGGCTGTCTGTGTGCTGCCTGAGAGAGAGGGTTGACAGAGGGGCTGCTCCTTGGTGGCGGATCTCACCCTCCAAGAAGCTGCACTTGGCCATCTGGTAGGTCTCCCAGTTGGTGAGCTTGACCGTGGCCTGGCCAGACTTCTTCAGGTGCAGCTTCCCGTACCAGGTGTGTATGTACTTACACCTCCCAAGGAGGACATCAGAAGTGTAGGCCAGGCTCTCTGCCTTCTCTCTCCAAACCACCTGCTTCCTCTTGGTGTCTCGATAGAGCCTGAGTCCCTTCCTCTAGAGGTACTCATTCTCCCTCAGCCATTCGAACACCTCCTCCTCATGTTCCTCTGCAATGGAGTACTGTCTCCTCTCACCCTTTTCTCATGAATGCCTCTTCCTCCCTCTGACAGGGCCTTCTGGGCCCTCATCAGCAGGGCATTGAAGTTCTAGGGACTGGTCCACCACACCACCATCACCAGCAGCAGTAGCAGCACCAGCAGCACCAGGAGCAGCACAAGCAGAGTCAGCACCAGCAGAAGAACCAGCAGCACCAGCAGCAGCACCAGCAGAGTCAGCACCAGCAGAAGCACCAGCACTAGCAGAGTCAGCACCAGCAGCAGAAGCCCCAGCAGAAGCAGAGTGAGCGCCAGGGGGTGGGATGGTGGTCCTGTCCTTCATGCCAGGGCTGGCAGGAGTAGGCACAGGCTTCCTCTTCTTCCCCATGGTTGTTGGCTGAAGATGTGTCTGGCAGCAGGTCTTTCCTCTGAATGGTGACCTGCTTGCAAGCTGCTTCCCTTTATATCCACGGGGCTGATGCAGTGCATCCTCCCTGCAGGCGCAGTGAATGCTTTTCATCACTAGGCATCCACTAGGCATCAACTAGGCATCCGTGATGCATCCGCATCATCCGCTACGCATCCGCTACGTATCTGCTCCTTCCGCTGCGCATCCGCTTTGCTGTTCTCCCCCAGAAGCCCCGCGGATATATCATCCGCTTCCATCCAGTTCCATCCGCTAGGCTTCTGTTGAGCATCTACTTAACGTCCTCGCTACATCCTCCCCACGTCCGTTCCTTTCCGTTCCTTTCCGCTCTGTTTATGCAAATTTGGGGCACTTTTGAGAGCAGATAACAATGAATGGAAAATTTGCTCATCCGCTGTGTCCTTCTTATATACGTTTTGCATCTGTCGGCCGATGTGACCTAGCCTTTATGTGGATCTGCTGGAAAGCTGTGAAGTAAATGCAGAATTTTTAGGGAAAAATTTATCATATGGAACAATACTATTAACAATACTATTCAAGAATGCTTGATTCAAAAGTATGTCTAGTGTAGTTGTGAATGACTATCGTGTTGTATTCTAGTGTTATTGCCTAAGTAATTATGTTTTCCTAATACTGAAGCTAGAAAAAGACAGGACTTGGTTTGCTTTTGAAACATTACAGTGTTGAGGATAAATTTATGTGACTAGAATGATTTATAGTAGAATTGCTATAATGGTGGATTCCTGCACTGGGCAGGGGAGTGGAGTAGAAGATATCTAAGATCAAACCCTTCTGTTTTATGGCTGAAGTTTCTATAATCCAATGTTGTTGTTAAAGCCCCTGTCACACTGCACCAACAGATGCAAAGAGGATGTAAAATGGACAAAAAAGCTTGCAATCCGTTGGTTAACGCGATGTATCCGTTATGTACTCACTGCCTCTGTTTTGCTTCCTCTCTATCTGTCCAGCATCCATTTATGGACGTTTCATCCGCTGAAAAAGTTTTGAGCTGCTCAAAACTTTTGCGTGGAAAATGTATCTAATTCGTCCATTCTGCATCCGCTACGCATCCGCTATGCATCTGTTCTGCATCCATTATGCATCCGCTATATCCGCTAGGCATCTGTTCCACATCCGCGCAACTCGCATCCTCTCGGACACAGGGAGGAAGCGGAACAGATGCAGAACGGATGCAGAACGGATGCCTAGTGGATGCAGCATGGAAACAAACCATTTAAAATGGAAAAAAAGGTTCGCAGAGGGGACCTATCTCGGATATTAAGGATGTCTAGAGGATGCCTAGAGGATGCCTAGAGGATGCCTAGAGGATGCAAAGGGACACCTATATTGCCTATAAAAAGGGGGAGCAACTCATCTGCATCTCACTTTCAGACCAGCAGCCCAGCTTTGCAGATCTCTGCAGCCTTCATCTGACTCTTGCTCTTCCACAGCATCCAGTCATGTCAACCGTGGATTGTAACACAGTCCTTTTGGCAGCCACCATCCTTCTACAAGAGTGGGAAGCCATCCACAGGCTCTGTGAACTCTACTACGGGAAGAAAAGGAGGCGGCCAAGAAGCGTCTGGGTCCGAAGATGAATCGGGAGAAGAGCAGAGTATGGAATGTACAAAAAGCTGATGGTGGAGCTCAGGAACGAAGACACTCGTGCATTCCAGAACTTCATGAGGATGCCTCCAGCCATGTTTGACGAAGTTCTGCAGTGGCTGACACCCAGGTTGACCAAGGCAAACACCAACTTCCGGCCAAGCCTGGAACCTGGGCTCAAGGTGGCACTCACTCTGCGCCACCTGGCCTCAGGGACCACCTACAGCAGCATGCAGTATGACTGGAGGGTGCCACACAACACCATCAGCATTGTGGTCAGAGAAGTAGTGCAGGCCATCATCGAAGAATACCTGGAGGAGCTCCTCCAGTGCCCCTCCACTGAAGAAGGCTGGAAGAAAGTTGCAGAGCAGTGGTATCAGAAGTGGAACTTCCCCCACACCATTGGAGACATAGATGGGAAGCAGTGGCCTGCAAAACTCCAGTCAA
>BLBF01000005.1:22708248-22749238 GCA_015471245.1 Laticauda colubrina
TCAGGGTCCACTTATTTCAACTACAAGGGCTTCTTCAGCATCATCCTCTTCACCATGGTCAATGCTGAATACAAGTTCATGTACATCTATGCTTCAGGCAACGGGTCATCTTCAGATGCCCAGGTATACAACGCCAGTCACCTCAAGGAGGGGCTGGAACGCAACCTCATCATGGGCTTCCCAGATCCAGAACCCCTGCCCAACGACACGCAAGATGTGCCCTACTTCATCGTGGGGGATGACGCCTTCTCCCTCAGAACCTATCTCATATAGCCCTACACCTCCAGATGCCTCACCCATGAAGAGAGGATCTTTAACTACAGGCTGTTCAGGGCAATGCGGGTGGTGGAGAACGCCTTTGGCATCTTGGCCAACAGGTTCCAGGTACTTCTCACCACCATGCAGCATCGCCCAGAGACCGTGAGGAACATTGTGGAAGCTTGCTGCATCTTGTACAATCTCATGTGCACCCGCTACCCAGTCTTGCAGAACAGGCTCGTGGACCTCCAACAAGGCAATGGGGACATGGAGCCTGGGGAATGGAGGCAAGGGCAAAGCCTGATAGACACTGAGGATGTGCAAGGCCCCAACAGAGCCTCACATGAAGGGAAGAAGCAGCGCAACCTCCTGAAACACTGGTGCAACTCCCCAGCTGGAGCATTGGAGTGGCAAGACAGGATGATAGATGATTAATGGGTGCTTCCTTCAGCCTGTCTCATCACACGGATGAGATTGGGCCATGTATGTTGGGTGGGCCAACAATGATCAGGGCATTTAATAAAGAGTTGTGTTTGTGTTGACATGTGTGGATGATTATTACATTGTTATTGATAATAAAGGGACATAGGTGTGTCACCTGGGAGGGTGGACCGTACAGTCCCACTATGCTTGCACTGGAGGTTTATCTATCCCACAGCTATTACCCATCCCAAAGGTATCCCTGCTCATTCCACAGGTATCCCTACCCACCCCACTGCTATCTTAACCCATCCCACAAGCATGCAAAGGCTTAAATTATTTCTAAAAGTTTCCACCAAGCCTTTATTAAAAAAAAGAAATGAAGCAAGTGTGTGAATCAAAGATAGACTTTATTGAACAACAAGCTGTAAAAGAAAAATGACCCAAGTCAAGTGTACAAATAAAGTCCACAAGTAGCCAGCCAGCCAGTCTCTGGCACTCCTCTTGGTCACTCGGAGTTGTGCCCAGTCTCAGGGGTGAAGGGTCCAGGTGCTGTGGAGGTGGGTGCTGCTGCAGTGCTGGTCTGAAGCACCACTGGGGTGCCTGGCCCCGAGAGGACAACAGGTGACAGTGTGTTGAGGAAGCTCTCGGACAGCTGGCTCAGACCCGTGATGCTGAGAGGTCCTTCCTCCATGCCATGGGGTGTCAGCCCCACTCCTGATGACAGATGTACTGAGGCCGGGCTTGGCTGTGGGGTGGAGGAAGGAGTAGTGTAGTGGGGCTGTCTGGTCTGCAGCTGGGTGAGGACTGGCATGGGTGGCATCGGTGGTGTGGGTGGCATCATTGGCGTGGGTGGCATCGCTGTCGTCAGTGGCATCATTGGCGTGGATGGCATCGGTGGCATCAGTGGAACCAGTGGCAACGGTATCGCCCAATGACTCTGTGCCTGGACTGGGAAGGGCTGCTGCCTGTGTTGCTGGACCTCCTGGTAGCCGTAGCCCTGGTAGCCTTGGAATGGGAGGGACATCACCTGGGGTGGAGGAGCAGACCTGGGCTGGGTGGCAGCAGGTGCCTCTGGATCTGGAAGGTTGTGAAGCAGCTCAGTGATCCGGTCCTTCACCATCTGGTACTAGGCTTCCTCCATGTTCCTGAGGGTCTGGTTGACATAGGTGAGGAAGGGGTTGCGGTTGGAGGATGAGGATTCGGTGTGGACCAGCTGAGAGAGGAGATCTATGCTGGTCCGGATGGTGTCCCTGATCTCCAGCAGGACAGTGTGGCTCTGCTCCTCCTGCTTTCTGGCTCTCTGCCTTTCTGCGGAGGTGGAGCTGGGGGGAGGTGGATGCGGCTATGGCTGTGGTGGACACGCCGTCTCCTTTCTTCCACCGCACCAGGGAGTCCTCCATGCGCTCCACCACAGTTACAAAACCTGTCTGCGGGTTCTCCGCCGTGGCATGCTCCACAGAAACCTGCCTGGAGACAAGGTCTGACTCTCGGCCAGAAGAGGACTGGCTCTCAGCAGGCTGCCGGAGGGAGAGGGTTGTGAGAGGGGCTCCTGGTGCTCCTCGGTGGTGGATCTCACCCTCCAGGAAGCTGCACCTGGCCATGACATAGGTCTCTCTGTCCGTCAGATTAACCATGGCCTGGCCAGATTTCTTCAGGTGCAGCTTCCCGTACAAGGTGTGCATGTGCTTCCACCAGCCGAGGAGCACCTCCGAAGTGTAGCCCATACTCTCCGCCTTCTCTCTTCAAGCAGCCTGCTTCCTTTTGGTGTCCCTGTACAGCCGGTGTCCCTTCCGCCACAGATAGTCATTCTCTCTCAGCCACTCCAGCACCTCATCCTCGTGTTCCTCCTCAATGGAGTATTGCCTCCTGTCCCGTCCCCGCATATGCCTCTTCCTCCCTTTGGCAGGACCAGATGGGCCCTCATCAGAGGGGCTCTCAGGTAGTAGGGGCTGCTCCTCCACACCACCACCAGCAGCAGCACCAGCAGGATCATCATCATCATCATCATCATCATCATCCTCACCAGCAGGATCATAATCATCATCAGCAGCAGCAGCAGCACCAGCAGGATCATCATCATCATCATCTTCAGCAGTAGCAGCACCACCAGCAGGATCAGCAGCAGCAGCAGCAGCAGCAGCACCAACACCAGCACCAGCAGCACCAGCAGGACCAGGAGCATGAGCAGGACCAGGAGCATGAGCAGGACGAGCAAGACCAGGAGCACGAGCAGTACGAGCAGTACGAGCAAGTCCAGAAGCACGAGCAGGACCAGCAGAACCAGCAGGACCAGGAGCAGCTCCAGCAGAGTAAGCACCAACAGAAGCACCACCGCCAGGAGCAGCTTCAGCAGAGTAAGCACCAGCAGAAGCCCCACCACCAGGAGCAGCTACAGCAGAAGCTCCAGCATCAGAAGAGCGAGCCCGAGCAGCAGAAGCCCCAGCAGAAGCAGAGTCAGGGACAGGAGACGGGAGGGTGGCCCTGTCCCTCTTGCCAGGGATGGCGGCAGGTTGCTGAGGCTTTCGCTTCTTCCCTATGGTTGTGGGGTTGCTGGCTGGCAGGGAGGCTGTCAGGGAGCCTGGCAGGCACCAAGGCTGGCAGGAAGGCTGGCACCAAGGCTAGCAGGAAGTCTTGCAGGCAGCCAGGCATGAAGGCTGGCAGGCAGGCAGGCAGCAAGGCTGGCAGGCAGACTGGCTGGCAGGGAGGCTGGAAGGCACGCTGGCAGCAAGGCTGGCAGGCAGGCAGAGAGCAAGGTTGGCAGGGAGGCTTGCCAGGAGGCTGGGAGGCAGGCTGGGAGGCAGGCTGGCAGGAAGGCTTGCAGCAAGGCTGGCAGGCAGGCATGCCGGCAGGGCAGGAAGGACTCAATGTATCCGGCAGCAGGTCTTTCCTCTGAATGCTGGCCATGTGCGAGCTGTTTCCCTTTATATCCGTGGGGCTGACGCAATAAATCCCCCCCGCATGCGCAATTAATGCGAGGCATCCGCTAGGCTTCTGCTGTGCATACGCTAGGCTTCCGCTGTGCATCCGCTTCATCCGCTGTGCATCCGCTGTGCATCCGCTGTGCATCCGCTGTGCATCCGCTGTATCCGTTCCGCGTCCACTTTGCTGAGGTCCCCCGGAAGCCTAGCGGATGTGCCATCTGCTCCCATCCGCTTCCATCCGCTGGACTTCCGTTCCGCATCCGCTTTCCATCCACCCTGCATCCTCCCCGCGTCCGTTCCTTTCCATGTTATCCGCTCCGGTTATGCAAATTTTTGCCCCTTTTGAGAGCGGATAACAACGGATGGAACATTTTGCTCGTCCATTGTGTCCTTTTTACTGACATTTTGCATCCATTGGGCAGTGTGACAGGGCCTTAAAGAGGCTAGTTACCATTCATGGAAAGATTATACCTGTCCCTTGGTTAGTCCTTGTTAAGAATAAATAGTTTTTCAGATGAAATATAAACCTTTCTATATGAAAAAAAAAGGGGGGGAAAGGGGCAGAAGTTGTTGGAGAAAATAGTATTTGCTCTTTGATTCAGAAATATTTTGTGACAGAAAATTACAGAGAATGTTCTTCTGTAACAGAGAATACGATGTCTATACAGAACAAGTAGAAACAGCATCCTTTCACATTGTCTAATTAATCAACATCTATCCTTTCTTTCCCTTTTCTCTCCTCATTTCTTCAAGGAAATGCTACTTCAGCAGCAACTGTCAAATGCTAACAAAATACCTTTTCTTCCAATGTTTATGATGCAATGCCTTCTAGTTGATCTTGTCTGACCTTGAAAGGCAAGCAGTACTTAGTTCTTAGGGTGCAGGGATGACAGAAAGCTGAAGAAAAAAATTCACAGTAGCAACCACTCATGTTACACTGTTAAAAAATGGAATGGATGAAGACACCAGAAACTAAGTTCAGTTTAAGCTCAGCTTTATTGAAGCTTCATGCTAGTATTGGATCAAGATACCACAGTTATTTATAAGCCACTCAACAAAGTGAACAGCATTGTGTGAGAAATAGTAATAAAGAGAGGGTAGAGGATACACACACAACACACGCTGTTTGCAGAAAGCATCAGTTAACTATTTTTCAATTGCCTGAATGCAGAAGTTACATGCAGATGAGCCACCAAGGCATTTGAATTTGAAGAAGGAGCCTTGATCTATTTATTCCCATTTCTTTTTTGCACTAATATCACAAGCATTGTGGGTTTGAATATAAGACATATGGAGAGATATTCAAAATTTGATCACACAAGCTTTTGGGTACTTACACTTTTAATTTGGAATTGGGTTGAACTGTAGAATGGTGATATTATCCATGTTGGTTTATTATTTAAAGGACTGCAGAGAGTTTTAAAAGGATCTTACAAACTGGGCAAATGGGTTTTAAAATGGTAAATGCAGTTTAAGGTAAACAAGTGCAAAGGACTGTCCTTTGAAATAAATAAATAAAAATACCTTCACAGGTAAGCTATTGAACTCTGAGCTGGCAATGACTGACCATGAAACAAATTTTGACAGTGTGAGAGAGAGCTGAAAGAATATATCATTCAAGTATGTGCCAGCTGTCAGAAAAGCAAATTTCATGCTATGAATCATTATGAAAAGAACCACAAGTATATAGCCAACGCAACAATATCTTTAAATAAATGTATAATTCATCCAGACTTAAAATATGGCATATGTTCTGCTTATTGCATCTCCAAAAGGATTTCTGAAACTAAAGTGTGCAGCAAAGGACTTCCAAAATTATGAGGGAATAGAACATCTGTAGCTTAGGAAAAAGATAAGTATGGGTGAATATAAAATCGTTAAAGTATTTAAAGAATAGGCAGATTCCCACCCACCCACCCACACAAGCACACACACACACACACAGCTCCTGTAACATTAAAATATGAGATCCATTAATTTCAAGATCAATAAAATACTTCTCTGCAAAACATATAATTAAATAATAGAAGTGATGCCACTCTGATTGGTGATGGGCACTAATTTACAGTTTTAAGGAGGAAAACTAAACAGATGCACAGAGGATAGGACTATCCATGACAGTTGATAGCTCTTTACCTTTTCTGAGATCAAAAGCCATATATATTCAGTATTAGTTAGAAAGGTGATTGCTGTCTTCATGTCCATGTCCCTTTCCATGATATATTTGGCTGACTGTTTGGGCACATGGAATACTGAAATAGATAGACCTTTAGCCTTGTCTAGTGGGCTTTGTATTAGTTCTTTTGGTATGTACTGGTCTCTGAACTAGGTTGCTCATTCATATGAGACTTAAGTGTATTGCTTAAACATGAATGACAATAAATAGAAAAGGGGTGAAGAAGGTTTGTACTCCTTATTAAAATCTCCATTTATACTGAACTTCAACAGTTCTGCTTTGTGATATGTGGTAGCATTACTTTTTCAGACAAACTTTTCAAGAGGCCAGGTTGTATAATTTCTTTGAAAAAGGTCTGTATGGGGGCTGAAGAGTTATTGAATTTGTTTACACTTAGTGTGATGAAGTTTGGAAATCATTTTTTTATATTTCTTTATTAAATTCTTTTTCTCTTTCTATTTTCTTGTACTTTTTATTTTTTCTTTCTATTCCCTAAGTTTAATTTGCATGAATTTTTACTATTTTAATTAAAACTCTTAATAAAAAATACATGTAAAATGTGCAGAATCCTATGTCAAGCAGCTTTTTGAATAATTCAAGAAGCCACCTCTTCTTTGATCTTTGGAAACTGCTGGCATTTTCTGGCTGTATGTACAAAGGCGAATGTGGAAGCAGTGCACATCAACTTCCAGAGCAGTCATTTGAGTTGGAAAAAAGAAGGGACTGCTTTAAACAATATGAAAAGAGGTACTGCCTCCTATGTGTTCCAAAGAGTCTTTATCAAAGAAATGGAACAGTCCTAATAGACTGTATTGCCTTTTCTAAAAAACATTTTGAACTGAAACTATCTCTTTGCCTCTTTTCTGCACCCCACCCCACCCCCCACTTACAGTCATGTTTGATGCCCAAAGACCAATCCAGTTCTCTCTTACAATTGCATGCGAAGAACAACAAAACTAAAATCAGGATTAAACCTGAAAATATGTACAAACCAAACAGTGGGACATTCAGTCATTGATACAATGAAGGGTAAGGAAGGGGACTATTTATTTTTCAAAATAGTTCAGTATTTATCTTTGTTAAAGTGACTATATGATAACACCTCATGAAATGCAACAAAATTTCATTTTAATGTATGTCTGTTAGCATACTGTTAGAGTGACAATAAAGTTATTCTAAGTCATATGTTACTTCAGGGTCCCCAAATTCTTAGCTAATTATAGAATTGTGGAAGCTAAAATCAATGCCTCTGAAGGGTTGCTGGAGAAGATTGCTATATCTATCTACATAATCTTATTCCATCTAGTGAGATGGTTCCAGTCATGTAGACCTAAAAGTTATATTAAAAAACAAAACAAAACTAGGACCCAAACCATACCAGGTTTGAATTTTATCAGCAAATCAAATCTGAATTTGTTCGCAAGGCCAATATAAAATGGAGGAGATGTGATTAGGTTTTAAGAATAGGATGTATCCCACATGAAAAATGTGGGAATACACATTTGGGCTGGGTCCAGAAGATTCATTAGAACAAAAACAAGTACACACATGGCAAAAGATGTTGAGAAGCAGGTGGAGTTTTGTCACTGAGTTCATGAGAGCAGGATTAAGGATTAATTACCCCAGATTTTTTTTAGGTGAATCATAGTGGGTAGTCAGGAAAAAAATCCCTCTAGTGTAAGCTTGTCAACTGGTTGAGCACAAGCTGATAGGATGCAGCAGAATTAAGCCAAGCTGCTATGCAAATATATAGTGTTCTCCTGGGAAAACTGCCCTTGATTGAAGCTGGCACTGCCTACTGCTAAAACCTGAGGGCAGAAGAGATTATGTTTTGCTTAAAGTGGCTGTAGAAACAAGATATGAATAAACTTGAGCCTGATGTTGCAACTTCTGAAGCATTTTTTTTCCAGCAAACTGCATCCAGATATTTTGTGAAGTAATTATTTCTTCTTCTTCTTCTTCTTCTTCTTCTTCTTCTTCTTCTTCTTCTTCCTCCTCCTCCTCCTCCTCCTCCTCCTCCTCCTCCTCCTCCTCCTCCTCCTCCATGGTCACTTAAAAACTCTCACTGAATTGTTACATATTTCTTTCCATTGAAAAATAACTTTAGAGAAGTATGGGGATGTATAACTAGTACACTGTTATCCACACTGATTTCAGTGGGTGATAAAAGAAGATTTTGTTCCATTTCTAGTTTAATAAGCATTTACCAAATGAGATCTGCTGTTCCTACATTACATGCACCAAATCCTTGGCAATTAAAAATGTTTTGTGAAAAGTGTATGCACTGCACTAAGGCAACATTGTATACAAAGTTACCATACTTGTGTTCTTTCTTTTCATAATTAATACACATGGTGTTAAAAGTATGAAATGCAAGCTTATATCCAATGATCTGAGCGTATGTTAGACTGAAGCAGCCAAAGGCAACTACCCCATTATGTTCCTTTTGCTGAACTGCCAATCATTTTTAGCTTGGACTTACAACTGCTGCTCTACATGGTGCATAATGTCATTACATGGACTCCCACATCAATACTTTGGTGTTCAGCTTCATCCCAGAAGCAAAAGTGGACAATCGTTACTGTCCTAGGTTTGCAGTCTTAAGTACAATATATCCAATTTGGTCCAATGAGATACTTCGAATGTGTGGGGTTTACCCTTTACTCAACCACTGAGCTTCAAATGACTACATTGGATAGATTGCATTCCTAATAGTTTTTAGAAGTCTACTCAAAATAGAATAAGAGGAGACAGCAAGGATCTAAGCAAACATTAAAGATGGAGGAGAGATGTAAACTGTACATTCCAGAACTGTAAATATACAGTATAAGAGCAACAACTGTGTGTATTAACATAGTGGTGAGATTCAAGGGAGCTTTTTCCAAGCAAAACCTATAAGATTGACATACAGGCCATTATAATTAAAATAGCAGAGACTCTGCAAGGCCTGTGCATGTTTATTAAAAGTAAGTTTGACCTTGAATTGAGCTTGCATCCAAATAAATGTTCAGATCTATACAAGTTATGCATTATATATTATCTCATTTTTTTATAAAGTCACCTTAAATATCCAGTCCGGAAGTACTGTTGATGCAGATGTAAATCCTACCTCACAATCTGGATATGCTTTGATGGGAGTTAATGTTTTTGCTAAAGTCAGCCTGGTTGCGACTGATTGGGGTAGTGCCCAGTACAACTAAGAGGAAGGATTTTTTTTTATTCTCAATGAGGCACTAAGTGCAGCAAATTAATTGTTATCGCCACCAAGACTACCAGTAAAATCTTTTTATTCAAACATAAATAAATATCACTCTCACTGTATAATGAAAATCAGCTATTGTTAAGATGTATAGAACCTCTGGGCTGTTTATAATGCAGCAGTAGCAGCAGAAGTTTTGCTTTGTTGATAATCATTTCCCAGAGGTCCTATATTTCAGACTAAGTGCTGTGAAAGGAGGAAAATATGTGCTGGCATTGATGACATCTGAAGTCTTTTGAAAAGGGACTGAATGGAAGTCAAATATTTCTTGAGAAATGCTAATGCAGAAGCAACTGAATTCTTAAATTAACTGTTCAAATATTAAGCTCTAAACTGATTCGCCTTTTACGCTAGGAAAATGAAACATGGAATACATTTAAATTAGTGGAATACTTAAGGGACATATGCTGTGAAGCCTACATTGACCATAAATCTCTGGTGCATGTAAATTTTATGTTTACAAAGAAACTATATTTATTTTGGTGTGCTATTTTATAATGTCCTGATCTAAGAATAAGATAACTTATTATTGGCTTTTTCATTTGATACATTCAGTTAGACTAGTAATATCCAACAAGTAATACTATAAAACAATTTGTGATAAAGATCTAGACTTCAGTGGCATACCAGTTTATCAAACAACTGAAAACTACCTATAGTGTCATTTTACTTTATTTATTTTTGGATTAACTGAATTTATGCCCTGCCTTTTTAACAAAAAAAGGTGTTCAAGGTAATATTTAGATAATTAGATTGTTCAGCCAGGGATCGTGAGTTTTTGGTTTAAATCTCTTAGACTCAAGGGTTGTTCTGAAACTATAGGATTTGGTTGCTCATTTATTTGATATGTATATTAGAAAGAAAAAAGTACAGTGCAGAAGAGGAGAAGGTCAGGGGAACCAAACCTCATCCAGATTTATGAACACTAAGACAACCCTGGCTGATAAACTATTTCAGCATCAGTGATAACAATGAAGCAGGCAGGCAATTTAGACATTTGTATGAAGTCAAAGCAAATTCTATACATTTATCTGATTTATTAGTCATCATCTGAAGGTGAGACAAAGGCAAGAAGCAGACCAGTAATTCTCTGGAAATTTATGGTGAATATATTGGAGTAAAATCCCATAAAATAATATGGTTGTTTGCTTGCTTTACCATTGCTCCAACAGTAAAGCCTCAAATAGGGACTCGAGCAATTATTACATTCAAGTAAAAGTTAGCTGCTAAGGAAGTTCAATAGTTAGAATTGTCTTCAAATAATTTTAAAAAGAAAAAATAGTAATAAAAGCAAAACAGAGACATTGATTCCTCTAAAATTATGCTGTTTTGAGTCATATGCTATTTATTTAGGTCATATTTCTTACGAACTGACATAAAGTATGACACAAATAAGACTGAAACTTTGTTATGTTGGCTTTTGCAGACATGTCTTTCTTTGCCTAACTCTATGCACCCGATCTTCTAATTCAACAACAAAACTAACCTAAATTAGAGGCACTCTGGTTGATCCTTTCATTTTTCTCGCTTTTTGATGGATTTCCTCCAGAAAGTTAAATGTTTGAAGATCAATGTGGATTTAAACAGATATCCCTGGCCTGTTGTTTCATTCCATTATTGTGGATGTTGGATTGGAGGGTGCCTTGCATCAGGTCATTTTACTGCATCTGTAATAGATCAGCAGTCAGCTGTGCTGACTGGATGCCAATCTAAAATGAATTCAGACCACTGACAAAATGACTGCACAAGCAGCTTGATCCAAAGACCTTAGAAGTCAATGGAAAGTCTCCTTTCGGCTCCAATATCAACCACATATGAGAAGACAAGATAGTATGATTCTAGTTCTCCTACTTTCCAAATACACAGGCCTTTTGACCTCATGAACTATCTGCTAACACAAATAAATAGTTCATCCTCTGACAGGGTCAATCTCTTTACTTATATAGGGTACAATCCAGTGCTATTAAACACTAAAGCCTTTTGATTAAGTGGGCACCCAGTTAAAACAATCAGAGTAGTAGGTACTTAAATTTAGCTGGAACATCCCTTGACTGAGTCAATAAAGCAGTTTGTTTCAACATGTATTTATAGGTTGGTATTTTCTTTATTCCCAATGGCCTGTCACATAAAAATTGAGCAGGTTAATCTTTTCCTGGCACAGAACTGATGGGAAAACTTCATGTGCTAAGTTTATGAGGATAAAACTGCTGATAAAGGTGCAAGAATAGAGCTACTCACGATATGCTAAACCTGCAGGAGCTTTGTAAAGTGTACCTGTTGCCATGATTCACATGCCATGTAGATCTGTCACTGTGCCTTCCTTCCTTTATTTATTTATTTTTATAATAATTGCTTCTGCTATTACTATTATCCCAGGTACATTCTGGTTATAGGTTCTCAAGGCTTTACAACAAGAATGGTGAGCCTATGGCTCTCTGGATGTTGCTGAACTAAAACTCCTATGAGTTTCAATTTAATAATATCACAAAAGTTCATTCTGGGGAAAAGTATGAAAAGTATGCTGATTAATCTAAATTATACTATACATTGCTACCGTAGGGTAGGGTGGAAATCCTGACACAGTGCCTAGAGAACCTGGAGAAATCAAAAGTATCTCTGATTAAGTTATTGCAAAGCAAGCATGTTCTTTAAGAGTGACAGAAATGGCTCTATCTCATCTCTGGTTTTAGTTCTTGATAAAGTAACCATTTCCCTTAGGAGAAACTCTCTTTGAAGAGAACACACACATTTTAATTAGCTTGTCTGCTAACTAGAGAGCAGTTTAGCAACACTAAAGGTATAGTAACCTATCCTATGTCTTAATTAGGGCCCCAACCCATGCAAAATCAAGAGAATGGGAACCTAGCAATGTGCTCCTAGATCCCATAATTATGGAACACCCCTTAATATGGAATGACCCAAATCTTCTTGCTTTTCAGAAATTACTTCATACCCGGGAACCTGTATATGAAGATATGAATAAGTCTTGGTATAGCCAAAGCATTGAAAAGGCCTTCCCAATATAGGGTGGTTTTACATGTGAGAGTAAAACACATCCTAATTTCCCGGACACAACAACTGTTACCTTGAATCAATTTTGGTTCATTGTTTGCCACAAACTTTCGCCCAATCATTTTAGTTTAAAAGCAGTCCTTTTAAAGCAGTCCTTCCTTTGTACAAACTTTGCAGCAAGGTTCTGGGCTAAAAGGAGGAGAAAGAAGAAGGCTGAGAACAGTTAGCAAGTGCAGGAGATCATTGGCCTTTGGAAATGTTAGCTTTGCCTGCCCTCTAGTGGGTCGTAATGCATGTTGCCTTTCCTTTTCTATGAGGATGCCGTGCTATTTCTTTGATCAAATCTATCATGATAAATATGATTTGGCTGGCTTTCATATCCACAAGGGAACTGCAATTCTACAAGAAAAGAAATACCAGACCAACCTATGGTTGCACAAGGCAAGCCATATTTTCCTCTTGATGATCCAATGAACTAAAAAAGCACTTATATTTCAGGATATATTTTTGCACATGATCAATATTTCAATTTCCCATCCTAATATCTAATATGACTGAACTCTCTAACCTTATGCCACACTCTGAATGATTGTACATCTTCAGTCAAGATATATTACATTCTAGGGTACTGAAAGAACTTGTTTATGTGCTACCTTTGATAAATTCTAGAGAGATGGTGAAGTGCCAGATATCAAGATGGGGATAACATTATTCCTGGTGTTCAAAAAAGGGGGAAATAAAATTATGTGAACAGGCCAATACCTGAGAAGAATCTATAGCAAAGAAATCAATCCATAAGCACATTGAAAATAATCCAATAGTTACCAAAGGTATGTACAGTTTTCTATGTTGTGTTATAAATGTTGTCTTATTTTAAGATATTCTGATTAATTAATTAGTGTTAATTAGGTGTGGTCTGAATGGTGTTGCAAATGTGGTTACAAATAGGACCAAAAATCCAGAAAGAGTTTTTTAAATGATTAAAAGTTTTTAATGGCTCTTCATTAAACTGGAGACTTTTAAATATTTTTATTAATGGAGTGGATATAGAAATACAGTGATGCTTATCAGATTTGCAGATGAGATAAATTTGAGCAAGATAGCTAATACTATACAAAATAGAAATAAAATTCAATAATCTTATTATATTAAAGAAGCAGGTTGAAAATAACTAAATGACCTTTATCATAGAAAAAACACAACATAATTCACTTAGGAAAAACATCAAATGTATGAGATATATCTATTCAACTAAATGGAATTAAAAACAAACACTGCATCCATAATTAGAGACAATATGTAACCGTCATAACAAGTAACTGCTGATTTCTTTTTATCCATACTTTTGTCTTTGTACTTTAAATCCATTCAAGTAAGCATGAGTTTTTGTAAGATAACCTTGATTGTCATTTTGTTCTGTTGGCACTCTGGCACATATTAAAAATGAAATTCTGTTGCCTGCTCTCAAAAGTGTACATGTACCTCACACACATATAGATATGCTACATACATACATATGTATATATCTATACCCTAACATATAAATACATATAAATATTAATCACTGTCCACCTTGAATACATAGTAGAAAGAAGAAGCTTGAGAGTTCACAAGGTTGATACTGTATGCAACAAAATTGTGGCTGAATCTGGATGATCTGCTTCAGTTACCACAAAGCCTCTTCCTAGAAGGTAACAAGTTAATGAAGAGGATGTGTAGCATTCCAGACAATCCTGTGGATTCTACTCAAATAGCACTTATATGCCATGTCCTACCTAGATAGAACTGCAAATAATCTGTTCTGCCATTCTCACCACTCTCTCCACTTCCTTTCTGTCTGAAGCAGCAATGCTTCCAGAATGTAAGATTGTAGAGACATACCTGGTAGAGTCATTAAAGTATTGGCTGCATTAAACCTGGAAGATTTCAGATCACTTTGGACCATTCTCTTTTTCTTAGCCTAACCTACTGAACAAGGTTGTTGTGAAAATAAAATATGGATGTTTTCCATAGAAGCTGTTTGTGTTCCCAGAAAAAGGGTGTTTCAAGTTCCTGGCAGCCACTTACAACTAAAAAAACTAGATCAGGGTTCTCAAACTCAGAGCTTGCGGGCGAGATGGGTCATGTGCTGGCCACACCCACACCCAGTTTAGTGAAGGGAGAAAAAGTTGTGATACATCATGTGATGACTCTGTGACAATGCGAGTTTGATATCCCTGCGCTAGATTATCAGTCTGATGAAAAGAATTAGGGGTGACATGATAGTCATCATCCAATATTTGTGAAGTTGCCACAAAGAAGAGGGAGTCAAATTCTCCAAAGCACTTGAAGGCAAAACAAGAAGCAATGGATGGAAATCAATCAAGGAAAGAAACAGCTCAGAAATAAGGAAAACTGTCCTGACAATGAGAACAATTCTTTGATCCTCTTGTTGACTGTCTCTTGAAGCAGTAAGAGGCGTGGTGGTTCAGTGACTTAATGATGCTTAAAAAGGTCTAAACTCTAGCAATTTGAGTCCTAACACCATGTGATGGAGTGAGCTCCTATCACTTGTCTCAGCTTCTGGCAACTTAGTAGTTTAAAAGCATGTTACATGCAAGTAGAGAAATCAGTATCACTTCGGTGAGGTAAAAATGGCGCCTTGAACAGCAGTATGAATTTGACTGGAGCTGGACCTACCTGAATGTAATCCCTGAATGCAAAGTGACATTGGTGGAGGGAAAGTCTGGATGATGCTGCAGAATTACGTTGAGCCTCCTTAATGTGGAGCTAATTCACCCTCTATGGTGGACTCTGGATAGCACACAGCTGAATGGATTAGCAATTGTCGGCAGCCAAACAGCTACTTTGTCAGCAGCCAAACAACTACTACTATTCCTGACTAAAGTAACATGGCCATGCATTAATAAAGATGTATTATTTATTAATAAATAATTGAGGCAGTGGGGAGATTGCCACTCAATTCTATGATATGGGAGGAATGCACAGATATTTTAGCTATGTAACTAAACCACGATCCACTTCTCTGAGAAGTCCATTAAATGTAGGGTATGCATTATCATCATCATTGACATTATTGGGCTTTTAAAGTTGTCAATCAAACTGAGAAAGAAGCCAAAATCTACCTTTAAAACTTTCCACTTGATCAACTATAACAAATACTAATTTAATGATTGCCTTTTTGTAACAAGAAGTAGCAATGCTTTTAGCAAAAGGATTGGAATGAGAGAAATTGCCTAATCAGCCTCTTTTACACAGTTCTCTGTGAGAGCGATTATTGAATTTTTGGTCTCTGCAGAATTTTAATGAAGCTCTGTCTTCTATAAAATCTAGCCCTTTGCCAATAAAGTTCAATAACTCGACCACCCATGTAATAAGATGTACTGGCCTGAAATCTTTCATTTGCCCTAAAGCCAAAGTCCTGCCAGAAGCTCTCTGGGAATATAGAGGCACCTTCAGATGTATTGCCCAAATGAAATAGAAGACCTACAAGTCTCTGTTCTATATTTTAATTCATTGCTGTATTTTCTTTGTGTATAAAATATTTTGCCAAAGGGTGATGGGTGAAACTTTATGAAAATCCTTATCTTTTGAATTTTCATTAGTCAGCATCATCATAAAGATTCATTTTGGACAGAGAAGAGAGGTGCAGTGCCTGCTCTTTTTTCCAAGAATATGTCAACCTTTGTATAGTTCATATTCAAGTCATCCATAAAGATGGATTTATGTTTTATTTGTTTCTTTTGGTGTTTAATGGAAATCAGTGTATTCTGCACTACACTGAATGATGCTGGCCTTCCACAGCTTCAGATAACAGTTTTCCTAACTTTTTGGGGGAAATACAAAGGCATGCTAACATTAACATGCTCATTCAAAAGTTCAGGTGTCTGTATAATGTCTGAATTGCTGTAGCACATCTCAGAAGTGTTATTACTTTCTGCAATGAATAATGTGCTCTTCAGGCTGCACATTGCACACTGTATGAATCTATTGATCATACCGCTCCCCTTGAATACATATTTGAATGAGTAAGTGGGCCCTTTTTTTGTATAGGAAAAGGTAAATTTAGATATTAGCATCATTCCTATCCACAAAATAGATTACGTTTTTGTCTGTAGCAAGAAGGGGTGGAACTAGCGTGGCCATCTTTGGTCTGTGCGTCTGCCGCTTAGTCTGCATCTAGTCGTGCTAGTGGGAGGTTCGTATCGTTGCCCGTTATTTCATAGCAAACATTTGAAATGTATGCTGCAATTGAAAATCCTGCGAGTTGTGAGGTGCGATCAGTGATAAGGTTTTTGTTGATAAAAACCATAAACCAACTGAAATTTTTTGGCAACTGTGTGAAGTGTACAGGGACAACATCATCACTGAAGGTGGAGTGCGCCAATGGTGTATTAAGTTTAAAAATGGACGAACTAATGTTCATGATGAACAGCGGAGTGGACGTCTGAGCATTGTGATTGATGATGTGATTGATGAACTGATCACGAAAGTCGATGACAAGATTCATGAAAACCGCCGTTTCACAGTAACGGAACTTTCGCTTAGTTTTCCACAAATTTCACGCAGTTTGTTGCATGGAATTGTTACACAAAAGCTAAGCTACCACAAATTTTGTGCAAGATGGGTGCCAAAAATCCTGACAGAAAACCACAAGAGTCAGTGTATGGCCGCATCATTGAAATTTCTGTACTCTTTCGACAAAGATGGAGATTCATTTCTTGATCGAATCATAACTGGAGATGAGACTTGGGTCAAACATGTGAACAGCGAGACCAAATTGCAGTCTATGGAGTGGGGGCACACAAATTCCCCCCAAAAAACAAGAAAATGTTTGCAAACATTCTCTGCAAGGAAGATTATGGGATAGGCAAGGTGTGCTTCTTATCGATTTTCTGGAACATGGTGCAACAATAAACTCTATGAGGTATTATGAAATGTTGCAAAAACTAAGAAAAACAATTCAGAACAAGCATAGAGGAAAGTTAAGCTCAAAATTTTTGTTTTTGCATAACAATGCCTGACCACACACAGCAAATCACACTTGAGAAGTCCTGAATGCTTTCAAGTGGGAGATTTTTCCTCATCCACCCTACAGCCCCGATCTTGTACCAAGCGACTACCACTTGTTTCCAAGGATGAAGACCTGGCTTGGAACACAGCGCTTTGACGACGACGTGGAACTGCGGGAGGGCGTGACCGACTGGCTCAAATCTCAGGCAGCTGAATTTTATGACAATGGAATTACAAAGCTTGTTCACCGCTATAATAAGTGCCTCAATTTGTTCGGTGAATATGTTGAAAAGTAGTATTTAAGTGTCACTTTCAAGTGTATATAATAAAAAATTTTTCCTACACTTTGTTTTTTTTCTATCGTAAAACGTAATCTATTTTTACTGAGAGGAAAAAAGAAAGAGACCGTAACTTTATGCTGGTCAGAAGATTTCAAACTAACCATTTGTTTTTTCCAACACCTGCTCCACACTTCTACCAAACTATTCAGGTGTAAAATCTTAATAGGAAGATCTTAATAGTGTTAAATATTTCCTCTCGTGCCATATAAAGATGTTTTGAGTTCCAAGAAAGCTGACAGGAGACAGCCTTTATTGATGAAGAGGCTAGGAGTAGTTTCAAGTGCCAGCCAAGAGCCTGGATTATTCACTAAGTGCTGGCACTCATCAAGGCGAACATTACACATGTTCACGCCCAACCTCTTTCTGCATTTGCCAATACAACTGTGGCATACACTGGAAAATGCAAATTTTTATCATGTCATTCTCCTTTATTGCCAGATGACAATGTCTGTGCTGTTAATTAGTATTATGAATCACAACTCTAGAGATGTGCATGTGGTGTTATATTGTTCCATTTCATGATAATTGCAAATAATAATAATTAATAATTCTTGGTTCCTTGGTTAGGGCTTGAATTATTTAGTATCCAACCATCTTACACTGTGAATTTAATTGTAGATAAAATAACATGATTTATAATTTATTTAGAAACATCCAGAGATTTGTGCAAAGATAAATGGCACAGTGGAAGACATAGCTGTGGGTCAATGGCTAAAGATTGGCAAAGATTAATATCAAGAGAGGAATCTTTCTTTCTTTTTTAAAAATCAAGTTTTTATTTTATTCTATATATACGTATCAATATACAGTGTAAACAATGTGGCACCCAAGCATCATACATTCTGGTGCAACCAAAAATAACATTAATCATATCTCTAGTGTTAATACACATATTTGTATAACATTATAATCTTTCATTATTTAATTATTCAATATTCCAATACATTCTTCTAATGCCAATCACCATATTATTTAAATATACCTGATAATTTCATTATTCATTTCCTTCTTTTCTTTTTAATTAAAAAAACCCCTCTCTTTTGGCAAGCAGTGTGGTTCCAGGTTTTTACATTTCAGTACAAACATGACCATAGTTACATATGCATCTTTCTTGTTCAGTTTCTTATCACATTATTACTTATTTACATTAAATTCATCAAACTTATTGTATCCAATTTCAATTCTTATCTTAACTTATTTCATTTTTCTTGGGATATTCTCATATCTTTACAATATTATCTAAGATTTTTATTTCATTTCTATATTCATTGCACATATTACTTTTACCTGTCACGTTTGCCAATTTATCAATCCTTGTTCTATTAATTCTAGAAATTGCCCTCTTTAGTTGTCAATTCAAGCTTACCACCTTCATTCTACATTAATAACAATATTTTCCTATCTACTAAAGATCAGATATACATATATTTTACATCAAATTCTGCATAGTATTCTTTTCTCAATTACCTTATAAATCATCTATATATTGAAAAAATATTAATCTAGTCAATTAATTATAGAAACTGATATTAATCTTTCCATTATGATTTTCATAATTTTATTCATTGCTAATTATCAATTAATATTCTTATAATAAATTCCCATTTCCATATCTATTACATTCAATTCCATATCTAATATAACGATAATCCTTAGAAAGAAAAAACAGATCAGTTCCAATCTTATCTATTTTTAATTACTTTTTCTTATATATTACAACACATTACCTTGCAGAATCTCCTTCCCTATCCTTTTTTATCCATTGTCTGTCATCTTCCTAACTATGTAATTTCTTTTCATTCTTGTTTGTTTCCTGTTTCTCTTTATTTTCTAGTCCTTTCTCTTAGTTCCCCCTTTTCTCATTATTTCCCTCCATTTCTTGTTCCAATTATTTATTTTGTTCCCCTCTCTCTCTCCATCTTTCGAATATAGTTCCCTCTCCTCTTTTTTCCCTTTTCTTTGCTTAGTTTTCCGAACCATTCCCCCTTTCATTATCACATCAAACCACAAATTTTTAACTTTAAATCCCCCCCCACACTTAAATTATTGTTGCTCCACTTGATCTTCAAAACTGGTTTCCTCTTTATTTAACTCCTCCCCCTCTGGTTCTCTTTGTTTTTCTTCAGTCTGAATCACCTTTTCTAGTTTTTGTGGTATATTGCTGCACATTTCCAAGCTTAAGCCCATGTCACACTGCCCAATGGATGCAAAAAGGACACAGCGGACAAGCAAAATGTTCCATCCGTTGTTATCCGCACTCAAAAGGGGCAAAAATTTGCATAACCAGAGCGGATAACACGGACACGTGGAGGACGCAGGGCGGATGCAAAGTGGATGTGGAACGGAAGCCCAGCGGATGGAAGTGGACGGGAGCGGATGGAACGTCCACTAGGCTTCAGGGGGACCTCAGCAAAGCGGACGCGGAACAGATAGAGGGGATGCACAGCGGACGCTGAACGGATGAAGCGGATGCACAATGGATGCACAGCGGAAGCCTAATCGATGCCTGGCATTAATTGCGCATGCGGGGAGGATGCATTGCGTCAGCCCCGCGGATATAACGGAAGAAGCTCAGAAGCAGGTCGCCATTCAGAGGAAAGACCTGCTGCCGGATGGATTGGCTGCCTTGCCTGCCCTGCCTGCATGTCTGCCTGCAAGCCTTGCTGCCAGCCTTGCTGCAACTCTCCCTGCCAGCCTCCCTGCCAGCCAGCAACCCCACAACCATGCAGAAGCACAGCAAGCCTCAGCCATCTGCTGCCAGCCCTGGCAAGAGGGACAGGGCTACCATCCCGCCCCCTGGCCCTCACTCTGTTTCTGCTGGGGCTTCTGCAGCACAGGCTCGCTCTTCTGGCGCTGGGGCTTCTGCTGCTTCTGCTTCTGGAGGAGCTGATGACAAGCACTCCAGCACCAGCCACCTCCACAGCACCTGCACCTTCACCCCTGAGACTGAGCAACCAAGAGGAGTGCCAGAGACTCATTTTTGTCTTATAGCTTGTTGTTAATAAAGTCTATTTTTTATTCACACACTTGCTTCATTTCTTTTTTTTCATAAAGTCTTGCTGGAAACTTTTAGAAATGGTTTAAGCCTTTGCATGCATGTGGGATGGGTTAAGATAGCTGTGGGATGGGCAGGGATACCTGTGGAATGGGTAATAGCTGTGGGATAGATAAACCTCCAGTGCAAGCATCGTGGGACTGGATGGTCCACCCTCCCAGGTGCCACACCTACGGCCCTTTATTATCAGTAATGATATAATCAATCATCCACACATGTCAACATAAACACAACTCTTTATTAAATGCCCTGTTCATTGTAGGCCAACCAAACATACATGGCCCAATCTCATCCGTGTGATGAGACAGGCTGAAGGAAGCATCCATTAAGCATTTACCATCCTGTCTTGCCACTCCAATGCTCCAGCTGGGGAGTTGCACCAGTGTTTCAGGAGGTTGTGCTGCTTCTTCACCTCATTTGAGGCTCTGTTGGGGCCTTGCACACCCTCAGTGTCAATCAGGTTTCGCCCTTGCCTCCATTCCCCAGGCTCCATGTCCCCATTGGCTTGTTGGAGGTCCACGAGCCTGTTCTGCAAGACTGGGTAGTGGGTGCGCATGAGATTGTGCAGGATGCAGCAAGCTTCCACGATCCTCCTCATGGTCTCTGGGCTATGCTGCATGTTGGTGAGAAGTACCTGGAACCTGTTGGCCAGGATGCCAAAGGCGTTCTCCACCACCCGTCTTGCCCTGAACAGCCTGTAGTTGAAGATCCTCACTTCATGGGTGAGGTATTTGGAGGCGTAGGGCTTCATGAGGTAGGTTGTGAGGGAGAAGGCGTCATCCCCCACGATGAAGTAGGGCACATCTTGCTTGTCGTTGGGCAGCGGGTCTGGATCTGAGAAGCCCACCATGAGGTGGCCTTCCAGCCCCTCCTTGAGGTCACTGGCGTTGTATACCTAGGCATCTGAACATGACCCGTTGCCTGAAGCATCGATGTACATGAACTGCATCGACCTGTCTGCATCGACCATGGCGAAGAGGATGATGCTGAAGAAGCCCTTGTAGTTGTGATAAGTGGACCCCGACTTGGCTGGCGCTTTGCAGGCCACGTGCTTGCCATCTATGGCTCCAACGGTGTGGGGGAATTCCACTTCTGATACCACTGCTCTGCAACTTTCTTCCATCCTTCTTCAGTGGAGGGGCACTGGAGGAGCTCCTCCTTGTATTCTTCGATGATGGCCTGCACCACTTCTCTGACCACAATGCTGATGGTGTTGTGTGGCACCCTCCAGCCGTACTGCATGCTCCTGTAGGTGGTCCCTGAGGCCAGGTGGCACAGAGTGAGTGCCACCTTGAGCCCAGGTTCCAGGCTGGGCCAGAAGTTGGTGTTTGTCTTGGTCAACCTGCGTGTCAGCCGCTGCACAAGTTTGTCAAAGATGGCTGGAGGCATCCTCATGAAATTCTGGAATGCCCGAGTGTCTTCGTTCCTGAGCTCCACCATCAGCTTATTGTACAGTCCGTCCTCTGCTCTTCTGGCAAACCATCTTTGGACCCAGACTTTTTTTGGGTGCCTACTTTTCTTCCCGTAGTAGAGTTCACAGAGCCTGTAGATGGTTTCGCACTGTTGCAGAAGGATGGTGGCTGCCGAAAGGAGTTTGTCACAATCCACGGTGGACATGACTGGATGCTGTGGAAGAGGAAGAGTCAGATGAAGGCTGCAGAGGTCTGCACAGCTTGGCTGCTGTTCTGAAAGTGAGATGCAGGCGAGTTGCTCCCCCTTTTTATAGGCAGTATAGGTGTCCCTTTGCATCCTCTAGACATCCTCTAGGCATCCTGCAGACATCTTTAATATCCGAGATAGGTCTCCTCTGCGAACGTTTTTTCCGTTTTAAACGCTTTGTTTCCGTGCTGCATCCGCTAGGCATCCATTCTGCATCCGTTCTTCGTTTGTTCCGCTTCCTCCCTGCGTCCGAGCGGATGCAAGTTGTGCAGATGCGCAATGGATGCCTAGCAGATATAGCGGATGCATAACGGATGCGTAACGGATGCGTAGCAGATGCATAGCAGATGCAGAACGGACGAACTGGATACATTTTCCGCGCAAAAGTTTTGGGCAACCCAAAACTTTCGGAGCGGATGAAACGTCCATAAATGGATGCTGGATGGATAGAGAGGAAGCCAAACGGAGGCAGTGAGTACATCGCGTTTTCCAATGGATGGCAAGCTTTTTTTTCCGTTTTACATCCTCTTTGCATCCGTTGGTTCGGTGTGACATGGGCTTTACTTTCATCATTGCCTTCATATCTTGTAGATCCAGTCTCATTTCCACAAATAATATCCCCATTGTATATACTGCTCCTTTCCCCCCCTCTTCCTTAATTATTATATCCATTCCAAATGTCCTGTAAATTGTTTCAACCAGCATCTTTCATGTTTAATTTCAACAATGTCCATAAGTCTTTGTTTCCAAATTCTTTTCCAACTTTTTCTCAAAGTCACCGGGTGGTTCCAAAGCAGTTTTTAAAAATATCTTTCCCCTTGTAATATTCTGGTATTTCATTTTTCAGGTTTTTATTTTATTATGATGGAGTTCCACTTATTTTCTTTTAAATTCCAAGTTCCAATTTTAAAAAGATCAAACACATTTCAAAGAGTTACTGAAATTTTCCCTGTACCATCAGATGGCGCTCTCAACACTATTTCCACGTTCCACCCTTTCTTTCCCCTTTTCTCTTTTTTTGTTATAAAACTTTTATTAATTTTACTAATTTCAATTAACTATTATTTCCTTTCAATACATTCAGTTCCAGCATTTACTTATGCCTGTTTAGTGCCAAAAGTCCAATAGTTATCCAATTTAATTTCCAAGCCTTTTGTGATCAAATATTTTCCTCTGAATTTTCACCTCCAAATTAATTCATTTCAGTATTCAAAGCCAGTTTTGTAAGTTACAATTTCCTTCCCTCTCTCTCTGATCGCTACTTCTACACACTTTCATCCAAAATAGTTCTTTGTTTCTTAATACTGGGGTACCTTAATGTCCATGTATTTCACCTGGTTCACACTATGCTCACTACTTCACCATTTCAGCACAGTCTTAGTTTCCCTGATTACTTCCCATCTTCATGGTGGCCATTTTTGACCACCACTGCAACTTGTCTTTGGAATGGATTTATCTTGTCAGGGAGGGGAGATGTGGCTCCCCTCAACCCTCCAAGCAGTTTTCCCTTTCTTCACCACCCCTCCAGGGTGAATCTGGTCCCAATTGGGACCCTCCAACAAGCAAGCTCAGAGCAAAACCATGCACAATCACAAATTCCGCTCTGACTCTGACAGAAGAGCACCTGGAAGTCAAGAGAGGAATCTTTCAAGGAGACTCACTATCATCACTACAGTTTGTCATTGCACTGATTCATTTGTTGACAATACTGAACAATTAAGCCATTGTTATCAAACAACAAAAATATCTGCCAGACAATCTTACCATTTTACATGGACAAACTGAAGCTTGGAGGAAAACACCATCTGAAACAAAATTGCTGCTCAATACCATAACGTAATATGCAGCTAACATATTGCAATGGAGTTTGGACTAGTCAAGTTTAAGTTAGTGTACATAATATATGATTAAGGGGATAGGAATAATCTCCATATATCTAAAGGATTGTGTTATAATAGAGGAAGTGGACTTTTCTATTGTTGTAGAACCAGTGGGCTTAACTGCAGGGCAATCAGTTTGGTCAAGTGGTTAAGGCACCAGGCTAGAAACCAGGAGACTGTGAATTCTAGTACAACCTTAAGCATAAAAGGCAGTCACTGTCTCTCAGCCCAACTCACTTTACAGGATTGTTGTTGTGACAAAAATAGGAGGAAGAAATATTGGATACATTCACTGCCTTGAATTTTGCATAAAAAGAATGCGTATTAAAAGTAGGTTCACACTAGATGTCAGGAAACTTCTTGTTTATGTAATTTGAAGAAAAAGCTGTTGCTGATAAGTGATAAGTTTTCTTTCATGAGGGATCTTCAAACAGAAACCAGATGTTCCAGTGGATCTTGTGTTGAGCAAGGGCTGGGTCTAGATGACTTATGAGGTATCTTCAAAATCTACAAATATGTGAAAAATGGACTGGTAATACTAAGAGAAGAACATTAGAAACAGATTGTAGTCTTCCTATTGTGCTTCCTTCTGGACACATTTGGTGTACCGCTGTTGGGAACCATAATCCTTGTTGTAACATGGGTTATGGAATGTTGCTGAACTCCCATATGATGTGAAAGTTCCAGGCAGCAATGCCCACATGATATCTAATATTTCACTACTAACCATATTGAATGTTTCTATTTCCTTTAAAATGCTTTTACAGTTTCATCTGACAATTTATGTTTTCATTATATGCCATTGTAAGAAATTCATAGGATTATTAGATACAACATTGTTTAGAAAACTGTCATCATAACCAAGTAAAATGACAAGATTAACTGAGAGGGGAGAAGGACCACTTGAGGAACCTTTAACCATGAATACCTCAAGGCTCGAGTTATCCCATTGGCCCTTTGCAGAAATTTGCTTAAAGGCCATTTAAGTGGCAAATCATTTGAGTTCTGTCTGTTTTAAAGCATTTATACCAATGGAAGGTATTTAGAGACTTGCTAGACCTCATGTATTATGTTCTTTAACATTTTTAGATGGTGCTAATACAAATAATCTTCTCCTACAACATCATTAAGGGACAGTTTGGTGTGATGTTTAAGCAAGAAATCAGGAAACTGAATTTTAGATCCACCTTAGACATAAAAGCAGTTGGATGATTTTGGACCAGTCACCTTTTCTCAACTAGAAAGAAGGCAACAAATCACTTCCCAAATATGGCAAGAAAATTTCATTGATTAGTCTAGGTGTACACACAAAAAATTGTCATCATCATAGTCATTATTATTATTATCACACATCCCAAATTAGTCAACTGAAATACAAAAGCATCTGTATTAAAGATTACAGACTGTAATTAACCATACTGGTCTATTGAGGGTTAGTAAATATTTTTCAATTGTCAATCTAGGACCAAAAGACCCCCACCTTCTATGATCTAAGAAATGGATAGAATCTTGGTGTCCCTGTTCATATGCCAGCATTAGCACTACACCAAACTGACTCTTTTCTACATATAGATAATCAACCCCCTTAATTACTCAAGTAAGAAGAGAGTTTCCTATAATTAAGCTATACAATCAAGTGATAATCACAATCATCTGCTTACAATTCCATGAACAGTTTAACCTAGATAGAGGCAGAAAAAAAGTTTTTTTAAAATCAAATATTGAAGGAGAAAGAAAAAGTGGAAACTAACTTCACAAAGTCACAATTTAATAATTTGTCGTGGATGTCACTAAGTGCAAATCACTAATTAAACCAAAATTACTACTACTACAACAAAAATGGAATAGAATTATTTTATGCTTGTTTGCATTATAGGCCCAAAGTATTTTGGTAATTTGTTAGGTTTACTTTTCTCTTTTTTTTCACAAAACTTGATTTTCTTGGAATTCATATAAAATTCATTTAAACATTTATTGTTGTACTTTCTCCTCCTTCTCCATTTAATATTTATATTTAATATGATAAAAGTAAAATGGAATGTGGAATGGTTTAACACTTTACATCTGGATGAGAAATGTTAAAATTGTCATAATTGGGAAAGTCCCAGTGCTAAAAGGATAATTCTCCCTTAAAAAGAAAAAAGAAAGAAAAAAGAAATCCAGATTCTGATTCTCAATATGATATGGAAGAATAAATTAAATTTCCCTATAAATGGTGAGCAGGAAGAACTCAAGTATCATAAGACAGCCAGTCAGTTGAGATGTCTTGCCTCTTACAAATTGTGGCAAGCAGTACATAAATATTTTAAACAAACACAAATAAACTATGTAACTCCAAACTCCATTTTCAAAAAGAGATGTTATCTTATTCTGAAATTTTCATAAACATTGTACATATTCAACACATACACATACACACACACACATGGAGAAAGATCAGTCTTTCTGTAGAAATAGAATTTCTGTATAGCTTTAATTTTATTGTGGAAGAAGATCTACATGGAAAAAGGAACATTATTATAGAGAAAAATAAGTTGATTTTTTTTAAAAAAGAGAATTCAGTAAGTTTTGTGGACTTGCAAATAGTTGGCAGCTGTGTTTAGTAAGTTCGGGGCTTGCTAATGATTGGTTGCTATTTTTACAAAGGTCTTAATAGGCTTGCCATCATTTTGTAAAGAATAGAAAAGATAGTGTTGAAAAGTCTTTGTCCTGATTCAATCAAAAATAGAAAATTTAGTTGAACATTTTTGTTGACTAAGAGTTGTTTATAAATTATAAGAATCTGAGAAGCGACAAATTGTCACTCCGTAACTTCTAGATATACATGGAAGATATTTTCTTTATTCTTTATAACTTCAAATAGGATTCCCTTTCCTGTCTCCCATTATCCAGAAATAGAGCACATCACTTGCATTGCTGTGCTTCAGATTAAATTAGAGCAAACACTATAGATGCTTGTGAATGAAGCAAATGGCGGAATTCTTGACGTCTTACCTCTAGAATGGTGAGTATTAATAATGGCTGGATTCAATTTCTAAAAGGCAGAAAGAGCAAGTGAAATGGGATAAATCATTAGATTAAAAGGATGAAAGGTCCCTTCTAACTTGAAAAATACCAGATAGCAATACCAGAGAGATTTCCTCTCCTCTTCATTAATAACATTAGCACTGAAAGTATATTTTTTGTCAAGAATGGGAAATACATTGTTTTAGATTCCTGGCCTGATTCATACATCATGCTAAATCAAAGTTTAGTTTTCTGTGTTTGGTTTAGTATATTGTGTGGTTCCAGCCATTTGTGGCTTTCTCTTTATCTGATTGCAATGCAGTCTTCTGGACTTTAACTGATATTAATAGTCAGTGATAAAAGACCTTTGCAACTGTCAGGCACAAGAAATCAAGAAACAAGGTGGATAAAATATCTATGGAGATTCTCAGTCATCCAAGTCATGGTTGTCCCAGAGGTGTTTTTTCAAGAGGCAACTGATCTTTTCCCTTTTCTTTGAAGACATTTTGCTTCTCATCCAAGAAGCTTCTATAGCTCTGACTGGATGGTGGGGGATTCTAGATAGCTGGTCATTTGCATTCCGTTAGAGAGTTGTTGAGGCCACTTAAATGTTTATCTGTGTCCTCAGGGTCACCTGAGCGGTCCAAATGGGTCAGAGCTGAAGAAGTTTTTTGGATGAAAGGCAAAGAAGTCCAGTTGCCTCTTGAAAAAGCACCTCTGAGATAAGGTGATTCAAATAACTACAGGTTTATTGCATGCTAACACTCTCTACAAGAATCTGAATTATTTATTGTCACAGCAAATTTGTGGTAGATCAGAATCAGTGGGCTGGAATTAGATCTCTTGTTGCATGTGAAGGGACTTGAGACTAATGATGCACTTGACTCCTCCCTTGGGCTCAGTCTGGTCATCTACAACAATCACCCAACTGGTCTTTTTTCTAATCTTTTTTCTCTAACTGGAAACTTCAGTTGACATTGTTATGTGTTCAGCCACTATGCTATGGTTTTGGTTAAAGCCAGTCCACAATATCTTTTATCAATTGTCCCTAAACTTAGCACAAGTATAGAATTCAACTCTCAGTAATCTCAACAATGGGGTTGAAGATTTTTGGGAGTTGAATTGCCTGCATCTGGAAGTTGTCAAAGTTGAGAGATACTGTCTTAGACAGAAAAAAAGACGTTAAAAATAAATTATAGATTCTAGGATTATAGATTGACATACATTTGACATATTTTTGCATGCACAAAAATGTATCCGCTAGAATCAAATGAAATGTAGTACTGTATAGCCTTCCCAGTGAGTTACACAGGCTTTGTTCCCACAGTAGCATGGAAACAAGAAGGCAGTTTTGATGTGACTGTATAAATATAAAATCCATTTGTCAACCACTCAATAAAGTGAATGGTGGAGATATTTAACAATTTGCTTTGAAGGTGGTGTACATTTTCTAATTTATTGGATGCTTGCTTTTTTCATAGAAGTAAATTATGTATCATTAATCTTCCTGTGAGGTTGATGTCCTAGAGTTAATTTAATGATTATTTTCTCAGATAATTTACCAGCTTGGAAAGAACTGCTTAATCAATACAGGAAAGTCAGATAGGTTATGACTGAATTTAAAACATATGTACACCCTTGCTTTACTACATAATATTTATTCCCAGTGAAAGGGTTTTTTTTTCCCCTGCCTCTTTTGCAAAAAGGTAAAACCAATCCCATTCAGTGGGAGAGGAAATAAGTCACCCTAATTTATCCAGTATTTCTTTTATGAAAATGCCCCTTGTATGCATTTGCACATGTTCATCTCTTTTAATTAGTAAAAGGTCAGCAGATCATGTAATTTTCAAGTGATAGGTTAAAAGCCTTGGTGGCGCAGTGGTTAGAATGCAGTTTTGCAGGCTAACTCTACTTACTGCCAAGAGTTCGATTCTGACCGGTTCAAGGTTGACTCAGCCTTCCATCCTTCTAAAGTCAGTAAAATGAGTACTTGAAGCGTTGGGGACAATATGCTACCTAGACTCTGTAAAATGCCTAGAGAGGGCTGTAAATGTAGGGACAACATGCTAACTCTGTAAACTGTCCATAGAATGCTGCAAAGCACTATGAAGCAGTGTATAAATCTAAGTGTTAAATGCTAATGCTAAGTGCTACTTTATTAAGAAAGGGATGAAAATACAATACAGCAAAGTATTTTGACTTCCCCATTTTCCTGCCCACATCTTGAATGGCACTAGCAGTAGCACTTGATCTTACATACTGCCCCATAGTGCTTTGCACCACTCTTTGGGCTATTTACACAGTCAGCGAATTGGCCCCAATAATCTGCGTCCTTGTTTTACCAACCTCAGGAGGATGGAAGTCTGGGTCAACCTGTCAAGCTCTGGTTGGGATTCTGCCTCCCTTCTTTTCCCATTTACTCACTTAACTTTTATCCTTCCCTTTTCATGAACGGACTAATTCAAAACAGAACAAACACCCATGCACCACGAACATTAACTATTCTCTTCAATGAATCGTTACAGATTACAACATATAAAATGTATAAGAATAAAACTTTTGCTGAATCACAATAGCTTGATGTGACCACTAATTCTAATAGTGAACAATCTGGTAATTTTAGAAATCCTACGAACAGGATATAAGAAGACCAAATTTCATGTTCAATATTCAGGGTTTCTAAATCCAGATTTTTTTTACACTTCATTTCATTCTGTCAAACGTCCCCCGGCTTTTACAAGTGACAGCTTGGGAGGCTTCAATGCAACACACAATGCTTAATTAAGGCAAATTTCATCTCCATAGCATGTAAGTTTTCATGAAAGTGAATCTAAATTATTTCAGACAGTCCTATTTATTTTATTAGAGCTGTTAAAATAAATATAGGAAAACACTTAAAGGCAATTGATACACCTAAATTTATAAAATCGTATTGAAAATATAAAACTAAATATTGTTTTCATAATTAGCTCATTTATTAGAGCTTAAAAGAACCCATGCATGAAAAGATTTTTTAATGTTTATTTTTATCAGTGGTAAGAAATTGAATGTGAATGCAAAAACCACAATACAATTAACTGGGAAGGTATTGGAGGAATATTGTCCCAAGCTGCATTAACAGAGGGATAAATCAAGATCACATGAAGTGTTAATAATATTTATAATGCCCTTGTAAGATCACACTTGGAATACTGCACCCAGTTTTGATCAACACAAGGTGAAAATAAGATGTTAAAACTCTAGAAAGAGTACAGAAGGTGCAACAAAGTTGATTAAGGGGCTGGAGGCTAAAAAATATGAAGAACAGTTGCTGGAATTGGGTATATTTAGTTTAATGAAAAGAAGGACTAGGGTGACATGAGAGCAATGTTCCTATATCTAAGGGGCTGCCACAAAGAAGAGGGGGTCAACCTATTTTCCCAAGCACCTGAAGGCAGGTCAATAACAATGGAGGGGAACTAATCAAGGAGAGAACCAACCTAGAACTAAGAAGAAATTTCCTGACAGTTAGAACAATTAATCAGTGGAACAACTTGCATCCAGAAGTTGTAGCTGATCCAACACTGGAAGCTTTAAGAAAAATTGGACAACCATTTGTCTGAAATGGTATAGGGTTTCGTGCCTGAGCATGATATAGAAGACTTCCAAGATCCCTTCCAACCCTATTATTCTGTTATTTTGCTATTGACTTGAAAAAAATACAAATAAATAAATAAATAAATAAGCAAATAAAGCCCCTGTCACACAGCACCAACGGATGCAAAGAGGATGTAAAACGGACAAAAAAGCTTGCCATCCGTTGGTAAACGCGATGTACTCGCTGACTCCATTTTGCTTCCTCTCTATCCGTCCAGCATCCATTTATAGACGTTTCATCCTCTCAGAAAGTTTTGAGCTGCTCAAAACTTTTGCGTGGAAAATGTATCCAATTCGTCCATTCTGTATCCACTACGCATCCACTACGCATCTGCTACGCATCCGTTCTGCATCTGTTACGCATCCGCTATATCCACTAGGCATCCGTTCCACATCTGTGCAACTCGCATCCGCTCGGACACAGGGAGGAAGTGGAATGGACGTGGAACGGATGCAGAACGGATGCAGAATGGATGCAGAATGGATGCAGCATGGAAACAAAGCGTTTAAAACAGAAAAAACGTTTGCAAAGGGGACCAATCTCGGATATTAAGGATGTCTAGAGGATGCCTAGAGGATGTCTAGAGGATGCAAAGGGACACCTATACTGCCTATAAAAAGGGGGAGCAACTCACATGCATCTCACTTTCAGACCAGCAGCCAAGCTGTGCAGACCTCTGCAGCCTTCATCTGACTCTTCTTTTCCAAAGCATCCAGTCATGTCCACCGTGGATCGTAATACAGTCCTTTTGGCAGCCACCATCCTTCTGCAACAGTGTGAAACCATCTACAGGCTCTGTGAACTCTACTACGGGAAGAAAAAGAGGCGGCCAAGAAGCGTCTGGGTCCGAAGATGGATCGGGAGAAGAGCAGAGTACGGACTGTACAACAAGCTGATGGTGAAGCTGAGGAACGAAGACCCTCATGCATTCCAGAACTTCATGAGGATGCCTCCAGCCATGTTTGACGAAGTTGTGCAGCGGCTGACACCCAGTTTGACCAAGGCAAACACCAACTTCCGGCCCAGCCTGGAACCTGGGCTCAAGGTGTCACTCACTCTGCGCCACCTGGCCTCAGGGACCACCTACAGGAACATGCAGTACGGCTGGAGGGTGCCACCCAACACCATCAGCATTGTGGTCAGAGAAGTGGTGCAGGCCATCATCGAGGAATACCTGGAGGAGCTCCTCCAGTGGCCCTCCACTGAAGAAGGATGGAAGAAAGTTGCAGAGCAGTGGTATCAGAGGTGGAACTTCCCACACACCGTTGGAGCCATAGATGGCAAGCACATGGCCTGCAAAGCACCACCCAAGTCGGGGTCCACTTATTTCAATTACAAGGGCTTCTTCAGCATCATCCTCTTCGCCATGGTCAATGCTGACTACAAGTTCATGTACATCGATGCTTCAGGCAATGGCTCATGTTCAGATGCCCAGGTATACAATGCCAGTGACCTCAAGGAGGGGCTGGAAGGCAACCTCATCATGGGCTTCCCAGATCCAGACCCCCTGCCCAACGACACGCAAGATGTGCCCTACTTCATCGTGGGGGATGACGCCTTCTCCCTCAGAACCTACCTCATGAAGCCCTACACTTCCAGACTCCTCAACCGTGAAGAGAGGATCTTCAACTACAGGCTGTCCAGGGCAAGGCGGGTGGTGGAGAACGCCTTTGGCATCCTGGCCAACAGGTTCCAGGTACTTCTCACCACCATGTAGCATTGCCCACAGACCGTGAGGAGGATTGTGGAAGCTTGCTGCATCCTACACAATCTCGTGCGCACCTGCTACCCAGTCTTGCAGAACAGGCTCGTGGACCTCCAACAAGGCAATGGGGACATGGAGCCTGGGGAATGGAGGCAAGGCCGAAACCTGATAAACACTGAGGATGTGCAAGGCCCCAATAGAGCCTCACGTGAAGGGAAGAAGCAGCGCAACCTCCTGAAACACTGGTGCAACTCTCCAGCTGGAGCAGTGGAGTGGCAAGACAGGATGATAGATGATTAATGGGTGCTTCCTTCAGCCTGTCTCATCACACGGATGAGATTGGGCCATGTATGTTGGGTGGGCCTACAATGAACAGGGCGTTTAATAAAGAGTTGTGTTTGTGTTGATATGTGCGGATGATTGATTACATTATTATTGATAAAAAAGGGCCATAGGTGTGGCACCTGGCAGGTTGGACCATATAGTCCCACTATGCTTGCACTGGAGGTTAATCTATCCCACAGCTATTACCCATACCAAAGGTATCCCTGCCCACCCCACTGCTATCTTAACCCATCCCACAAGCATGCAAAGGCTTAAACCAATTCTAAAAGTTTCCACCAAGACTTTATTAAAAAAAAGAAATGAAGCAAGTGTGTGAATCAAAGATAAACTTTATTGAACAACAAGCTGCAAAAGGAAAAAGACCCAAGTCAAGTGTCCAAATAATGTCCACACCCAGCCTCTGGCAGTCTTCACGGTCACTCGGAGGTGTGCCCAGTCTCAGGGGTGAAGGGTCCAGGTGCTGTGGAGGTCGCTGGTGCTGGAGTGCTGGGGTGCCTGGCCCCGAGAGGACAACAGGTGACAGTGTGTTGAGAAAGCTCTCGGATAGCTGGCTCAGACCCGTGATGCTGAGAGGTCCTTCCTCCATGCCATGGGGTGTCAGCCCCAGTACTGATGACAGATGTACTGAGGCCGGGCTTGGCTGTGGGGTGGAGGAAGGAGTAGTGTAGTGGGGCTGTCTGGTCTGCAGCTGGGTGAGGACTGGCGTGGATGGCATCGCTGTCGTCGGTGGCATCATTGTCGTGGGTGGCATCGGTGGCATCAGTGGAACCGGTGGCAACGGTGTCGCCCGATGACTCTGTGCCTGGACTGGGAAGGGCTGCTGCCTGTGTTGCTGGACCTCCTGGTAGCCGTAGCCCTGGTAGCCTTGGAATGGGAGGGAAATCACCTGGGGTGGAGGAGCAGACCTGGGCTGGGTGGCAGCAGGTGCCTCTGGATCTGGAAGGTTGTGAAGCAACTCAGTGATCCGGTCCTTCACCATCTGGTACTAGGCTTCCTCCATGTTCCTGAGAGTCTGGTTGACATAGGTGAGGAAGGGCATGCGGTTGGAGGATGAGGAGTTGGTGTTGACCAGCTGAGAGAGGAGATCTATGCTGGTGCAGATGGTGTCCCTGATCTCCAAGAGGACAGTGTGGCTCTGCCCCTCCTGCTGTCTGGCTCTCTGCCTTTCTGTGGAAGTGGAGCTGGGGTGGTGGTGGATGCGGCTACGACTGTGGTGGACTCAATACCTCCTTTCTCCCACCACACCAGGGAGTCCTCCACATGCTCCATCATGGTTACAACACCTGTCCGCGGGTTCTCCGCCGTGGCATGCTCCACAGAAACCTGCCTGGAGACAGGGACTGACTCTCGGCCGGAAGAGGACTGGGTCTCAGCAGGCTGCCAGAGAGAGAGGGTTGTGAGAGGGGCTCCTGGTGCTCCTTGGTGGCGGATCTCACCCTGGCCATGACGTAGGTCTCTCTGTCCATCAGCTTAACCGTGGCCTGGCCAGATTTCTTCAGGTGCAGCTTCCCGTACCAGGTGTGCATGTGCTTCCACCAGCCGAGGAGCACCTCCAAAGTGTAACCCATACTCTCCGCCCTCTCTCTCCAAGCAGCCTGCTTCTTTTTGGTGTCCCTGTACAGCCGGTGTCCCTTCCGCCACAGATAGTCATTCTCTCTCAGCCACTCCAGCACCTCATCCTCCTGTTCCTCCTCAATGAAGTATTGCCTCCTCTCCCATTCCTGCATACGCCTCTTCCTCCCTTTGGCAGGACCACATGGGCCCTCATCAGAGGGGCTCCCAGGTGGTAGGGGCTGCTCCTCCACACCACCACCAGCAGAAGCAACAGCAGGATCATCATCATCATCATCATCATCATCATCATCATCACCAGCAGGATCATAATCATCATCATCATCAGCAGCAGCAGGATCATCATCATCAGCAGCAGCAGCAGCTGCAGCAGCAGCAGGATCAGCAGCAGCAGCAGCAGCAGGACCAGGATCAGCAGCAGCAGAGTAAGCACCAGCAGCACCAGCAAGACCAGGAGCACGAGCAGGACCAGGAACATGAGCAGGACCAGGAGCACGAGCAGGACGAGCAGGACGAGCAAGACGAGCAAGACCAGGAGCACGAGCAGTATGAGCAAGTCCAGGAGTACGAGCAGGACCAGCAGGACCAGCAGGACCAGGAGCAGCTTCAGCAGAGTACGCAGCAGCAGAAGCACCACCGCCAGGAGCAGCTTCAGCAGAAGCTCCAGCACCAGAAGAACGAGCCCGAGCAGCAGAAGCTCCAGCAGAAGCAGAGTCAGGGAAGGGGATGGGAGGGTGGCCCTGTCCCTCTTGGCAGGGATGGCGGCAGGTTGCTGAGGCTTTTGCTTCTTCCCCATGGTTGTGGGGTTGCTGGCTGGCAGGGAGGCTGGCAGGGAGGCTGGCAGGCACCAAGGCTGTCAGGAAGGCTGGCACCAAGGCTGGCAGGAAGCCTGGCAGGCAGGCAGGCACCAAGGCAGGCACCAAGGCTGGCAGGAAGGCTGGCAGGCAGACTGGCTGGCAGGAAGCCTGGCAGGAAGGCAGGCAGGCAGGCACCAAGGCTGGCAGGCAGACTGGCTGGCAGGGAGGTTGGAAGGCAGGCTGGCAGCAAGGCTGGCAGGCAGGCAGAGAGCAAGGCTGGCAGGGAGGCTGGCCAGGAGGCTTGGAGGCAGGCTGGCAGCAAGGCTTGCAGGCAGGCATGCAGGCAGGGCAGGCAAGGACTCGATGTATCCGGCAGCAGGTCTTTCCTCCGAATGCTGGCCACGTGCGAGCTGCTTCCCTTTATATCCAGGGGCCTTACGCAATGGATCCTCCCGGCATGCACAATTAACGCCAGGCATCCATTCGGCTTCCGCTGTGCATCTGCTAGGCTTCCGCTCTGCATCCGCTTCATCCGCTGTGCATCCGCTGTGCATCTGCTGTATCTGTTCTGCGTCCGCTTTGCTGAGGCCCCCCAGAAGCCCTGCGGATGTGCCATACGCTCCCATCCACTTCCATCCACTGGGCTTCCATTCTGCATCCGCTTTCCATCCGCTCTGCGTCCTCCCCGCGTCCGTGTTATCCGCTCCGATTATGCAAATTTTTGCCCCTTTTGAGCGTGGATAACAACAGATGGAACATTTTGCTCATCCGTTGTGTCCGTTTTGCATCTGTTGGGCAGTGAGACAGGGCCTTAAGCAAAGACTGGGATTTTTTCTGTACCTTTGAAACTGGTCGGGATATACTGACCACATTTTTCCTTTTCCATGGTGATTGAATGTGAGAAAATTTATTGCATATTTATTGATGTTATGAAACAATACAATAATGAACAGACTTGCATTGGGGGATGTACTATGTATGTACAGAAAAAACATTCACTATGATTGGTAGTGGAAAGAATGGTTAATGACAAAAATAAAACATATTTGAGATTAAATGAGATGCTTATTAAAACAATGATTTGTCCTCACTTGCTCATTGGTTAAATATAAGAGGAATGCTTGTGATGATGTCAGATAAATATATGAGGGAAGAGTGAATGGATCAAAAGAAAGAGGCAGTTGGATTAAGCTAATGGGAATGTCACAAAGAGTCAGGTGACAACTTGACAACAAAATGCAATGTGTCAATGGATTATTGTTATAATTAAAGCAAAGATAGAATGGTTATAGTGTTATATATAGAGTGTTATAGTGAATGATATAAACCATAATTGACTAAAATTTCTGTTTCTTTTATGCCATGCCTTTAATTTATTTTCTCACTTTTTATGTTTCACAATTACATAATATAATTTATCCCAAAAGGAATATCAGAAAATGTATTTATATAGAATCTGGATGATGCTTTATTAAATTTTTATTTGAATTAAATTTCTTCTTTATATATGTGCTTTGCTCTCCTTTTCTTACACAAGTAAATAGAAAGAAATTTATCTTAAAACCAAGAAAAGCAGAATTAAAATAGTTTAATGATACACTGATTTTATAAATGGAAGTATCTCAGATACAACTGTATATATGATCGAAATATGTACAGTATATCTTTGTGAGTAAAGAACAAGATAGTGGATTTGATTCATTATTACTCTGAATTACAGGGCTTCTTTTTGTCTTCCACTGAAAACTGTGGCAGATAGTTTGCTGTCATGATTAGTTGTTGTTATTGATTTTCCCCATTCACGTTTGTGACATTTGTTATAATAAATTCAACAGGTTAATGTAATGAAATACCATTCTTTTATAATTTCTGAATCCATTGCCAATCAATTTCACTGAGTGATGACAAGTTCTAATATAAGAAGGAGGAGGAGAAAAATATCTTTCTATCCATATGCTCCAACACATGTGGCTTTAATTAAATATTACCAAGAATTAATCCATTGCTGGTTGCATGCAAAAAAAGAGCTTGCCAAGTAATTAAATCTTATGAGTATATTCTCTATAAACTGTAGCATCAAAAATAAGCGGAATTCAGTATGGGTCATGTCTGAGTCTTGCTCTACCAGAGTCCAAAGAAAATAGTCAGTTTGTATGGTTGGAATAAATTTTGACTTAATAAATTGGATTATGATTCTAGAATAGCGTCATGTTTTTCTATTTCATTTTAGTGGAAATAACTCAATGTACATTGCTTGATGCATCTAAATCAACTGCTTCTATTGAAATTAGAGAAGCCAAAACAGAAAAGAACTTCATTTATATAGCAGACTACATTTCTGAAAAATATGTTTGACTCAAGTATAATTAGATTATCCAAAAGCTTTCAGCAGCTAACTATGGGATTCCTTGATCACCACTCATTGGACTAAGTCTGAAAACATGGTAACTTGTTGAGTTATTCATCAAATACTTTCAAATAACTTCAGAAGCAGTACTTCCGTTCTTTGATTCAGAAGCTGATAACAAAAATAAGCACATTAAGTCAAAGGTCACAATATTGTAAGTGTCCAGGTGCCTAAAAACCATCCTACTCTGTAGACCCATACAGCAACAGAACCAACTTGTATATGTGAACATATCCAAGATTACTGTGTGATATGGCAGGAACACCCCTCATCCTTCTGATAATTGATTATCATGGTTTACAACCCTTGTTTTAACAAGTCAACCAGAAATGAAAATTTGGTCTTCTTTGTTTGTTTTACAAATTCCCCAAGAAAATAGTGAAACAGGGAAATTGACTAAACTTTATTATTGTTTTGTTTTACTTTATCCAGGTAAAATTGACAAGAAACCTGTTACTTTCCCTTTTAGCAGAAGAGCCGGGGGGGTGGGCAGTTTTGTTCTTTACTTTTTTATTGATCAAAGGAAAGTCAGAAAAGAGTCAGTATCTATGGTAAATATGGTCCAGATAAAATATCAGGCTATCACTCTCGTCAAAGTATGGAAAGCAATTGAAATCCAGATATTTCTTAAGCCATCTTTATTTCCAGTTGGTCTCCTGAGCTTAATGGTGAAGTATAGAAAAGCCCTAAGTATAGTCAAGAGCAGTTTAAGCAGTAGAAAAGCATAATGGAATTGTTATCTCCTATGATCTGGATATTGTGCTTCTTTTAACACACCCTCAGTTTTCAGTGGTCTTTTTAGCTGCCGTGTCAGACTACTTACTCAGGTTTAGTTGATGGTATATTAGCATTCCCAAACTCTTCTCAGGCATACTGTTACCAAGTTTGGTTTCCTTAGCCCTAAATCCATGCATTGTCAGATTCTTTCGCAGAAGCCTGAATCGAAAGTGATATATTTTCAGTAAAATTATCACAGTGGTAACTTTACCAAGGTGCATTGAGATGAAAAGAGCAGAGGTCCAAGAATTTCAGCAAGTGAATTATTTTCAACTGAAAACCAATATATTTATGTTTATACTGATGTATGAATGTGAATTTTATTGGGATCTCAATGTTATGTATTGTTTATTATTTTAAATAGTTTTTTCATGCATTGTTTTTGTTGTTGGCCACCCAGATTTTCTTGTAGTTGAACTGCTACATAAATTTGTTAAATAAATAATAGAGCATTTCTGGTTCTTTTTCTTACAGCCTTCCAAAGAACTGGCAAGGAGGCTGGTTTCTTTACAACAGAGGTGGTATTCAGCAGGTTCTGACCAGTTATGGAGAACCGATAGCGGAAATTTTGAGTAGTTTGGAGAACCAGCAAATACCACCTCTGACTGGCCCCACTCCAATCTATTCTCTGCCTCCCAAGTCCCAGCTGATTAGCTGGGTCTTCTTTTTTGCCCTGCACAGGAGAACAGACCTGGAAAGCAGGTTAGTACGGTGTGGAGGGAATGGGATTTGGCAGTAACCTTCACCCAGGAGTGGGGGAGGGAATGGGGATTTTACTCTATCCTTCCCCTGCCATGACCACCAAGTCACGTCCACCAAGCCACACCCACAGAACCAGTAGTAAAAATTTTTGAATCCCACCACTGACCAACAACCTGTTCATGCAGTTTACTGTTTATATAATGATTTAGTGATTAACTCTGTCATTTTTGGCCCCAAACATGGATGAAAAAGGAAGAAGAGAGACATCAGAATTTTTGCAAAGATTTCAATGTTGCATCATTATGCATCAAACCCAAACCAACACTAGGAAGTCACCTTCAGACAATGTGCCCTGACCCTACCCAACTGGGGTGACAAATGGATGAGGGCTATTTGCTCATGGCCATGACAAGCTAAAGAAGAAATGGATTGCCTGCATGAAGACAGGCGGGCCATAAGGTTCTCATCTGCCATCATCAAGCTTCTGTATTGTGTTTGTCTGTGAGTCAGACTTTTACAGTTGTTTCAGTTTTAAATTTGGGGCTAGCCTACTGCTGTGCCAGAATGGTTTTTTCTTCATCCTGTTTGGTTGGGAGTCTTGGTCTGTGTATATTGATCATGGAGTTTGCTGTGTTCTGTTTGATTAGTGTTTCTAATATCTTCTGTCTGTTTTGTGCCTTTTTTTTTTTTTTTGTCTTGATTAGCTGGCAACATTGTGTTCCAGTATCGGAGGCTTTTTAGTGCAGCTTGGCTCTGAATAAATGGATGGCTATCATTTGTAAGGAAGCTAAGTTTCATTTAGGTGCCTGGTTGAGGTGTGTTCGAGCTGGAGGTATCGGGGGGGGGGAGGGTCTGTTTGTGCCAAAATGTTTGCCTGGCTTGTGGTGTGGAGATTTTTTTGTTTGTGAGTACAGGCTTCCAAATAATTGATAGTCTGGTGGAATCATCTCTTCTATTCATGCTTTCAGGTCTTTTTTCAATCTCTATGGCTTCTCTGATAATTTTGTGGCTGGGGTTTTGGTGCCATTGAAGTCGATGCTATGTCCTGTTGCTTTCATGTGTTGGACTAGTGAGGAAGTGTGTTCCAGCTTTTTTATGGCATTTTTGTGTTCATCCAGGTGGGTACTTATTCTTCTATTGGTCTGTCCAATGTATGTGGCCGGGCATGATGCACAAGGAACTTAATATATGCCTTGGTCAATTTTATCTTTGGGGTTTCTAAGGATGGCTGTTATTTTTCTATCTGTTTTGAAGGCAGTCTTGATTGATGCCTATGTAGTATCTTACTGATTTTGTCTGTAGTACCTCTTATGTAGGGCAGGACAGCTGTACCATAGGTCTGTTCATCTTCTAGGTCTCCATTATGTCTCAGTGTGTTTTTGTGGATCAAGCTGGTGATTTTGTTTTTGTGGAAGCCGGTGGCTGTCAGTACGTTGGTCAGGGTGCATAGTTCAGCCTTTATGTGTATCTTATCTGCCAGGCGTTTGGTTCTGGCAATTAGCATTTTGGCCACGGAGTTTATCTGTGCTGGGTGGTGGTGGGATTGGGAGTTTAGGCAGCAGTTGGTGTGTGTTTTCTTGTGTGCCATCTTTTTTTTTTGTGTCCTAGTGTGCCATCTTTTTTTTTGTAGATTACTACAACTAGGAATGGTAGTTGTTTGTTTCCATTTCCATGGTGAACTTGATTTTGGGGTGTGCGCTGTTTAGGTGTGTCAGGAAATTGTTTAGGTTTTTTTTCCATGGTGCCAAATCAGAAATGTGTCATTAATGTATCTTAACCATAGTTTGGATTTGTGGGTGGCATTAGGCAGGGCTCTGGATTCAAATTATTCCATGAACAGGTTTGCAATAACGGGTGACAGTGGTGATTCCATAAGGGCTCCTTCAATTTGCTTGTATCTTTGTCCTTTGTATATGAAATATGTGTTGGTTAAGCAGTGTTCTGTTAGTTCCATGAGGTGTTTAGCAGGTTTGGAATGATATATAGTTGGTATTTATTTAACTATATATATAAAATGGTATATATATATATATATATATATATAT
>BLBF01000005.1:22784679-22808804 GCA_015471245.1 Laticauda colubrina
GGAAGGAAGGAAGGAAGGAAGGAAGGAAGGAAGGAAGGAAGGAAGGAGAAAGGGAAAGGGAAAAGGAAAAGGAAAAGGAAAATGGAGGGACATTAAATAGGATTAGAATTCCATGAAGCATATCCTCTCCAGGCCTGATCCACTAAGTAATTAAGCAATATCAATTTGATGATGGAAGTACCAGTACCACATACTGAAAGCCCTATGGCTAGATTTCTATTCTGAGAGCAAGGGACAAACCATAACAATTCCAGAACTTGCTATGCATTTTAAATGTTAATGTGATTTAGAAGTAAAAATGATTAAATACATGGAGAGTATTACTTGTAGCATTTAGTTAACAGATATTTCATTGTACTTAAATTAAATTTAACTTTTTTTTGGATCTTTCTACAGCTTCTGTCATGCCACTCAAAGGCCAAATGTAGGACTTGGCCTAAAAAAATGGTCAAATGCAGGGTTTGGCTTTCAAAATAAAATCTGCATGTCTAACCTAATCCTATGCAAGTTTGGGGCTACAGCTACACAGAATTATGGACTGGCCATCACGCAGTTTGATTGCACTATATTAGTTCTCACTCTAGTAAATTTGGACATTCAAGATACATTTTAGGCAGTTTCTTGCTGAGAGTTTGTTCATTTCTGTATCCTGACCAGACATGGTCCAGGTTAAAACTGAAAGCACCTCCCAGATTTTCCTATCTTTGAAATCATGAGCAAGTTCCTACAAGTTGTACATCCTAGTGTAATAATTTTTATAGCTCTTTACTCTTTTAATCTTTAGCAAATTTGACTGCAGACATCAACTGCAAGAGTGGGGGGAAATTTCTGGGGAAGAATGTTAACATTTCTTTTTCCAGAAAATGAAACAAGGTTACATCAGCTTCACATCTATATAGCAACTTTCCAGAAGCAAAACTGTAATGAAATAACAGTTGTTCAACCAAGTGTTTAATATCTTCCCCTTATGGAGCAATTATATCTGTCAATGATTTTGGCAATAGCAAAATCTAAAAATACTATTTTCCATTTCTATTATATTTCCAGAAAATAAAAATTGGGTTTATATTGTACTGGATTTTTATAATTTATGCTTCCCCATCTCAAATCTGCTTCTTTTTTCCAGGACCCAGTCACATAATGGTCATCCCCATTACATTTTGTAGTCATTTTAGTGATCATTTTTAAAAACTATAAAATGAGCCAGTGGATAAAGTTTGTGAATTCCCCACAAATTTCCTTTCTAATTCAAGTATAACCTTGCTAAATGCTCATGTGCTTTGCTGAAATGTTAAACTCCTATTTTTCACCTCTTCCCTGGTCCGCAATTTTCTGCCAATGCTCAGTTTGAATACCAGGCAAAGTTCAGTGTTTGGCCTTTGATATAGCTAAAACAACCCTGCAATCTCCTGTATAAACTTTTCCTGTGTAAACTTCAGCCTCTTTTGCTCCTCAAATCTATCTATTCATTTGTTCTTCATTGCTTTTGACCTTAACGTAGATGGCCAGTGTGATGATTCCTGGAGGACCTGCCATTGGTCTGCATCACTCTGCTCATCAACCATCATTCTCTTGCTCTTTTGAGACTGCTGTCTTCTAGTTTAGCTTTCCAGGGATTTGCTGACAGTGTAGTCACTGACACAGCCAATAGAGGAGGAGGCTACAATTTAGTTTTTTAGCACTAATTCTGCATTCAAGAGCTATCAAGTTCAATCCATGGAATCTGCAGCTAAATTGGAAAAAAACTGTAACTTGGAGACCGGCTTTCACTTGGATTGAACAATCTTGTATTCTGTTCCTTTCCCTGTTCTAATGCTTATCTGTCAGTAGTTCATCACTTAATCAATACTACCTTGTTATATAATAAAAGTCCCCAGCGGAATATGCCTCTGCTAGATTCTGTTCAAAATTTTGCGAATCATTGTTGGAAGACTATAGAAGCGATTAAAGAAAATATTTGTATGATATGGTTGAACTGTGAGGTCCTTAGTGCTTTCTGAGCTTGGTGGCTTTCTTTCAAATGGTTCATTACCTAAGTTGATAATGAAATGTCTGTAAGAAAACTACCAAACTCAGAGAGCACCAAGGACTATAAAAGAGAAATTTGAATTTGTTTCTTCTTTACTGTTCTAGGAAGCCCTGGATTGCTTCAATTGGAAGGGAAGGAAGAAAAGAAGGAAGGAAGGTTGTGAAGTTGAAAACAATACCTGCTGCATATAATCATCAAAGGAATCAGATTCCAGCATTTCCTGCAATTGGGAGAAGCACCAGATATAATATTTGAGAGAATCCATTCCAACAATAGATGAATAGAAGGGGCCATCAAGCTTCTATTCCACCTGACTTTCCTATAACATAATTTTGAGGAAGATGGGTGGTTCAGAAATTTGAATTACAAATAAATAAGTAAACAAACAAACAAATTATTTACTCGATTATGTGCTTTTTTGTATTGTTATCCTTTGATTCTTGTAGGGAGACTTCATGTTGTTGTAGTATGCCTACAGTGTTACAAAATTATGTTGCTGAAGAGAAGTGAATAAAAGTGATGACACCATCCTGTAACTTTAGTTTAAAAGCAGTCTTTTAATAAATAAAGGAAGAAAATAGCTTTTGAATTAGCTCTTTTGTTAGCTTTATTTACTCCATCATGTAATCATCACTATTTGCTACACACTTCTGTCAAAGCTTTTTAAAGACATCACAAAGGAACTATGTCCCTTATTTCTTCAACCATGTCCTAACAATTCTTCCCATAGCTTCATTTAAATCAAACAGATTCCAAGAAAGGTATTTCTTCAATTCTGGGAAAAGGAAGGAGTTGCATGGCATCCCATCTTGACTCTATGGAGGATGGGAAATGGGGTGAGATCCCAGTTTGCAATTGTCTCCAGGACAATGCTAGACTTTATGAGGTATAAAGTCTAGAATTGTCATTTTGCAGTGAAATTTCCTGCTTGTACTTCGAAATTCTGCTTAATTGTTGTTTCAAAGCTTTAGGTGCTATGATGTACTGCTCTGAGTTGATAGTGGTTCAAGGAAATCCATGTGAATATCACAATCACTATTCCCCAAACAACTATTCTAAGTCTTTCTGCTTAAACCTGGGTTTTCAAAAGTTTACTCCCAGAAGAAGCTTTCTAATAATAGTCCATAAACTAGCACTTCTTTTCTGGATCATGTTAATGAGGCAGTGTTTAATCAGCTTTCATCATGGTGTGAAGAAATTCTTCATTATTATTCTTATAGTATAACAGCACTTGCAGGCAATTTCAACTTTCAATTCATAAACTCTGCCAGTAGCATGCAAGGAACCTATCTTGCAAAGTCCAGTTCTAAAGAATATCAATAATGTTACCAATACATTTCTACAAATTTCTAGCTTTGAAAACAATTTATCTTAAAGTGATCTGCCAATTGTTCTTAATCAGTTCATCTACTTTTCCCATCTGAAACTCATTGTGTTGATATCATCAGTCATCAACTTTGTTCTTGATCATACAAATCAGCTCTTCCCAGTTCCCAGGTTTAATATTTCTTCCCCTAATGATACAGAGCCATCACCATAAGTAACCTGTATTTGGTGGTGAATTTCAGTTAGAAGGATTTCTTCAGCAGTTAAAAATTCAACAGTGGCACCCTGTTTAATGCATGCTAATGAGTATTTACTGGAATCTTCCATTTTACAAACAATAACAACACATTGTTTTTACACAGTATTGGTGTGTCTTTGTAGTAAAGGAACCAATGCTAAAAAAACATCACAGCATAAGTATTTCCATCTGTTGGCAACTTATAACATGGAATATATTACTTTTAATTCAACCCTCGTATATCTATACTGTCATTAAATTCTCAGAGTGTGAACAGTCTGATCTTAGAATAAAAGGATTTATTTGTTCTTACAAGTTGTTATTTCTAAGCTTTTCAAACAACCACTAAAGCCCATGTCACACTGAACCAACGGATGCAAAGAGGATGTAAAACGGACAAAAAACCTTGCCATCCATTGGTTAACGCGATGTATCCGTTCTGTACTCACTGCCTCCGTTTTTCATCCTCTCTATCCGTCCAGCATCCATTTATGGACGTTTCATCCACTCCCAAAGTTTTGGGCTGCCTAAAACTTTTGCACGGAAAATGTATCCAGTTTGTCCATTCTGCATCCGCTACGCATCTGCTACGCATCCGTTATACATCCGCTACACATCCGCTATATCCGCGAGGCATCCGCTGCGAATCCGCGGAACTCGCATCTGCCCGGACGCAGGGAGGAAGCGGAACGGATGGGAAACAGATGCAGAATGGATGCAGAACGGATGAAACACGGAAACAAAGCATTTAAAATGGAAAAAACGTTGCAGAGGGGACCTATCTCGGATATTAAGGATGTCTACAGGATGCCTAGAGGATGCAAAGGGACACCTATACTGCCTATAAAAAGGGGGAGCAACTCATCTGGATCTCACTTTCAGAACAGCAGCCCACCTGTGCAGACCTCTGCAGCCTTCATCCGACTCTTCCTCTTGCACAGCATCCAGTCATGTCCACCATGGATCGTAACAAAGTCCTTTTGGCAGCCACCATCCTTCTGCAACAGTGCGAAGCCATCTACAGGCTCTGTGAACTCTACTACGGGAAGAAAAAGAGGCAGCCAAGAAGCATCTGGATATGAAGATGGTTCACCAGAAGAGCAGAGGACGGACTGTACAACAAGCTGATGGTGGAGCTCAGGAACGAAGGCACTCGTGCATTCCAAAACTTCATGAGGATGCCTCTAGCCATATTTGACAAAGTTGTACAGCGGCTGACACCCAGGTTGACCAAGGCAAACACCAACTTCCAGCCCAGCCTGGAACCTGGGCTCAAGGTGGCACTGACTCTGCACCACCTGGCCTCAGGGACCACCTACAGGAGCATGCAGTACGGCTGGAGGGTGCCACACAACACCATCAGCATTGTGGTCAGAGAAGTGGTGCAGGCCATCATCGAAGAATACCTGGAGGAGCTCCTCCAGTGCCCCTCCACTGAAGAAGGATGGAAGAAAGTTGCAGAGCAGTGGTATCAGAGGTGGAACTTCCCACACACCACTGGAGCCATCGATGGCAAGCACGTGGCCTGCAAAGCTCCAGCCAAGTCGGGGTCCACTTATTTCAACTCCAAGGGCTTCTTCAGCATCATCCTCTTCGCCATGGATGATGCTGACTACAAGTTCATGTACATCGATGCTTCAGGTTACGGCTCATCTTCAGATGCCCAGGTATACAATGCCAGACACCTCAAGGAGGGGCTGGAAGGCAACCTCATCGTGGGATTCCCAGATCCAGACCTCCTGCCCAATGACACGCAAAATGTGCCCTACTTCATCGTGGGGGATGACGCCTTCTCCCTTAGAACCTACCTCATGAAGCCCTACACTTCCAGACTCCTCAACCATGAAGAGAGGATCTTCAACTACAGGCTGTCCAGGGCAAGGCGGGTGGTGGAGAATGCCTTTGGCATCCTGGCCAACAGGTTCCAGGTACTTCTCACCACCATGCAGCATCGCCCAGAGACCGTGAGGAGGATCGTGGAAGCTTGCTGCATCCTGCACAATCTCATGCGCACCCGCTACCCAGTCTTGCAGAACAGGCTCATGGACCATCAACAAGGCAATGGGGACATGGAGCCTGGGGAATGGAGGCAAGGGCGAAACCTGATTGACACTGTGGATGTGCAAGGCCACAACAGAGCCTCATGGGAAGGGAAGAAGCAGCACAACCTCTTGAAACACTGGTGCAACTCCCCAGCTGGAGCGGTGGAGTGGCAAGACAGGATGGTAGATGCTTAATGGATGCTTCCTTCAGCCTGTCTCATCACACAGATGAGATTGGACCATGTATGTTGGGTGGGCCTACAATGAACAGGGCGTTTAATAAAGAGTTGTGTTTGTGTTGACATGTGTGGATGATTGATTACATTATTATTGATAATAAAGGGCCATAGGTGTGGCACCTGGGAGGGTGGACTATACAGTCCCACTATGCTTGCACTGGAGGTTTATCTATCCCACAGCTATTAGCCATCCAAAAGGTATCCCTGCTCATTCCACAGGTATCCCTGCCCACCCCACTGCTATCTTAACCCATCCCACAAGCGTGCAAAGGCTTAAGCCAGTTCTAAAAGTTTCCACCAAGACCTTATTAAAAAAAAGTAATGAAGCAAGTGTGTGAATCAAAGATAAACTTTATTGAACAACAAACTGTAAAAAAAAATTGACCCAAGTCAAGTGTCCAAATAAAGTCCACAGGTAGCCAGCTAGCTGGTCTCTGGCACTCTTCTTGGTGACTCGGAGGTGTGCCCAGTCTCAGGGGTGAAGGGTCCAGGTGCTGTGGTGGTGGGTGGTGCTGGAGTGCCTGGCCTCGAGAGGACAACAGGGGACGGTGTGTTGAGAAAGGTCTCGGACAGCTGGCTCAGCCCCGCGATGCTGAGAGGTCCTTCCTCCATGCCATGGGGTGTCAGCCCCAGTATTGATGACAGGTGTATTGAGGCCGGGCTTGGCTGTGGGGTGGAGGAAGGAGTAGTGTAGTGGGACTGTCTGCTCTGCAGCTGGGTGAGGACTGGCGTGGGTGGCATCGTTGTTGTGAGTGGCATCATTGGCGTGGGTGGCATCGCTGTCATTGGTGGCATTATTGGCATGGGTGGCATCGGTGGCATCAGTGAAATGGGTGGCAACGGTGTCGCCCGATGACTCTGTGCCTGGACTGGGAAGGGCTGCTGCCTGTGCTGCTGAACCTCCTGGTAGCCGTAGCCCTGGTAGGTGAGGGCCTGTGGGAAGCCTTGGAATGGGAGGGACATCACCTGGGGTGGAGGAGCAGGCCTGGACTGGGTGGGAGCAGGTTCCTCTGGGTCTGGAGGGTTGTGAAGCAGCTTGGTGATCCAGTCCTTCACCTGCTGGTATTGTGGATCCACCATTTTCCTGAGGGTCTGGTTGACATAGGTGAGGAAGGGCTTGCGGTTCGAGGATGAGGAGTCGGTGTGGACCAGCTGAGAGAGGAGATCTATGCTGGTGCGGATGGTGTCCCTGATCTCCAGCAGGACATTGTGGCTCTGCCCCTCCAGCTGTCCGGCTCTCTGCCTTTCTGCGGAGGCGGAGCTGGGGGGGTGGATGCAGCTAGGACTGTGGTGGACTCAATGTCTCCTTTCTCCCACCACACCAGGGAGTCCTCTATGCACTCCACCAGGCTTACCACACCTGTCCACGGGTTCTCCGCTGTGGCACGCTCTACAGAAACCTGCCTGGAGACAGGGACTGACTCTGGGACGGAAGAGGACTGGGTGGCAGCAGGCTGCCTGAGAGAGAGGGTAGTGAGAGGGGCTGCTGGTGCTCCTCAGTGGCGGATCTCACCCTCCAGCAAGCTGCACCTGGCCATGACGTAGGTCTCTCTGTATGTCAGCTTCACAGTGGCCTGGCCAGATTTCTTCAGTTGCAGCTTCCCGTACCAGGTGTGCATATGTTTCCACCAGCCGAGGAGCACCTCCGAAGTGTAACCCATACTCTCTGCCCTCTCTCTCCAAGCAGCCTGCTTCCTTTTGGTGTCCCTGTACAGCCGGTGTCCCTTCCGCCACAGATACTCGTTCTCTCTCAGCCACTCCAGCACCTCATCCTCGTGCGCCTCCTCAATGGAGTATTGCCTCCTCTCCCATTGTGGCATATGCCTCTTCCTCCCTTTGACTGGACCAGATGGGCTCTCATCAGAGGGGCTCCCAGTTAGTAGGGGCTGCTCCTCCACACCACCACCAGCAGCAGCAGCACCAGCAGAATCATCATCATCATCTTCATTATCATCATCATCTTCACCAGCAGGATCATAATCAGCATCATCATCCTCACCAGCAGGATCATAATCATCATCATCATCATCAGCAGCAGCAGCAGCAGCAGCAGCAGAAGGAATAGCAGGACCAGGATCAGCAGCAGTAGAGTAAGCACCAGCAGGGCCAGCAAGTCCAGGAGCACGAGCAAGTCCAGGAGCACGAGTAGGTCGAGCAGGTCGAGCAGGACTAGGAGCAGTTTCAACAGAGTAAGCAACAGCAGAAGCCCCAGCACCAGCAGAGTCAGGGGCAGGGGGCGGGAGGTTGGCCCTGTCCCTCTTGCCAGGGATGGTGGCAGGTTGCTGAGGCTTTCTCTTCCTCCCCATGGTTGTGGGGTTGCTGGCTGGCAGGGAGGCTGGCAGGCACCAAGGCTGGCAGGAAGGCTGGCAGGAAGGCTGGCAGGAAGGCTGGCAGGAAGGCTGGCAGAAAGCCTGGCAGGAAGGCAGGCAGGCAGGCAGGCAGGCAGGCACCAAGGCTGGCTGGAAGGCAGGCTGGCAGGGCAGGCAAGGAACTTGAAGTGTCCAGCAGCAGGTCTTTCCTCGGAATGCTGGCCACGTGCGAGCTGCTTCCCTTTATATCCGGGGGTCTTACGTAATACTTCTCCCCTGCATGCGCAATTAACGTGCGACATCCGTTCCGCTTCCGCTGTGCATCCGCTAGGCTTCCGCTGTGCATCCACTTCATCTGTTCAGCGTCCGTTCTGTATCCACTGTATCCGTTCCACTTCTGCTTTGCTGAGGCCTCCCGGAAGCCCTGCCGTTGCACCATCTGCTCCCATCCGCTTCCATCCGCTGGGCTTCCATTCCGCATCCGCTTTCCATCCGCTCTGCGTCTTCCCCGCGTCCGTGTTATCCGCTCCGGTTATGCAAATTTTTGCCCCTTTTGAGAGTGGATAACAACGGATGGAACATTTTTCTCATCCGTTGTGTCCGTTTTGCATCCGTTGGCCAGTGTGACATGGGCTTAAAGATATGTATTTGATTCTTTCTGTTTGTTTGATTTTTCAAGCTATTGTAGAGCAAAGAATGTGCAAAAGAAAAGATCCAGGGCTAAACACATTAGATTAGGGTTAATGTCTTTGTTTCATAAGTGATATATTTCAATTCTTGTTTAAATTGCCTGAGGCAACAATGTCCTGCAGTGGAGCAATGATCTTTGGGCTCCATAATGCATTTCCCATAAAGGCAATGTTTCAGAAATAAGACACACAATGACTGTAATGTGCACAATTGTTCAGCATTATGTCCTGAAGGAAAGCTTCTCAGATGATACAGTAACCAAGTCTTTCTGCTAAATTGTGCAAACTGACAATTCTTTTCATTTCTTCTTGGCAAATGCAGCATCTTTTGCAAGATCAGTGAGCTGTCACTTCCTCAAAATTCTGTTAAGGTACATTTCTCAAACATTCCCATTATTTTATTCCTTTTTGAAATAAACAGTGTTTTGCAATGAGAGTAAGAAGCTGTGAATCAAACAAGTAAGGCATGAGGTAATAATAAACAACAAAATATAGTGAAATATACAGTAGCTATACTATCTGTATGCACCACACTTGCCCATAATTTTTTAGCTCTGCTTACCATCTTTGCTTCCACCATATCCACACCTTACATCATCCATTGTTCTCTGCTTCATTTTTTACGATCTCTATCAACATCAACATTGTCAATTTTATTAACCCACTCAACTTCTTCATATTTCCTTCTTATATTTATTTTGCAATCTGGTTCTCATTTCATTCTTTCTGTACAATCAAGCTGTCTCAGGGTTCTGTACTGTACTTCTGTATTAGTCACTTACATTTGTATTAAATTATCATTATCATAAACTATCACTTAATCATTCTTTATCCTGTTTCTTCTTATCAGTTACATTTTAAAGTATCCCATCCCCATTGCATTCAATTTATTTTTACATTTCTCCTGTCATGCCCAACTCCCATAGAACAAAATGAGCATAAATGACATTTCTTTTGTAAAATAATTTTTTGCCACAGTCTAAATGCTACCTACAATCTTTCTAACACAATTTTAACTTCCTTGAATTTTTTCATTCTTTTTTTTAAATAGCTCGCATTAATATTTTTTACACAGTGAGACCAGTTTTACCAAGTGCACCTGCAACTTTACTATTTGTATTATTCTTACTAAATGTATTACTTTATTTTTTTATCATGGGGGAATACTAGTATTTATATTTTTCAATATTTCTGTTAGTGCATTATATAAAAAGGAATCAGAGGAAAAAGAAAAACTACAATGATATACTATCTTTCCCTCTAATCTGTCTCTTTTTCCAATCAAGTGAAAGTAAATAGAAAAGGACATCAGAACACAAACATGCCTATCTATATGTAAACACACCAGTGAATTAAAGTTAGTGTGTAATTAAATGAATCAGGTTTTTCATTATGTCAACAAAGAACTATTTCAAATCTGAGAACAAGATATTTCTTAAATCCAGGATTTTAATTTCTTTCCAACAATACAAAATTATCTTTCAAGCTGAAATTCAAATCTTGATAAATCCAGAATTCTTTATAAACCAACAAATTCCAAGTTTTCAGTATATAATTGCACATCATATTAGCTTTTTATTATTTAGTTATTAAATGTATACGTTGTCCATATTCCTTGTGGGAAGCCCCCCTCCCACCAGAGAATGAAATATTTTGGGGAATATTAAGAAGCAGACTATTATATTTCCCCAAAGGACAAATGGAGAAACATGTTCTTAGAGAAAACAGCACCAGTCTTTCTTAATGTGCCTATTTCACAAACAAAACACCTTCACCTCCAGCAATGGGATTATAATTTACATCCTTCTCCACCCAAATTCTAAGAACAGGTCATGACCTTTAAGACATAATAGGACTAACCCACCACCATTAGAATAGAAAAAGACATAGAGCTCACTACATTGCACAACCCCAAGGGCATTTCAGGCATTGCACACTCCCCAGCAGCATCACAGAAACTTATAAAGATCCATCAACTCATTCAACCAGTTGGTCAGCTGCCCCAGAACTACATCCTGTTGGTGGTTCTGCTTATCAATAAACGGAATCCTTCTTTTCAATCAGCCTCCATGTTATTTCCAATGCCTCTCTCCTGGCTTGGAACTGAACCAGTGTTGGATTTTTCTTCTGATAAGACTTTTCTAGGTGACTTATGGATCATAAAAAGATAAATACAAAAGCCATTAAAAATGTAAAACTATGCAAAAAAATCAACCAAGAAATAAACGGCATAAGAATATAGTCTTCTTGTCCTGTCAACCACGTCCAAACAGCAAAGCCAACTTTTAGTATATTTCTGAAAGGCTGGAAGGTTGGGAGCAGTTCTCACTTTTAGTGGTAGTGTTTTTCACAGGGTTGGGACTACTCATTCAAATTCCTTAGAGACAGAAATCTTTTTTTTGGAACAGTGGGACAGGCCAGTCATATTAGAGTGAGAAATCTCCTCAGATATTTTGAACCCTGAATATCTTGAATTGATTGTTTCAATGTCATATTAACACTAATGTGAATATTAAGTCAAAGTAAAAATTAAGAAAATTAAAGCCATGTTTTAATATGAAAGTCACAGTTTTGAAAACTGGGAATCTAAGGTCTAATTGAAAGTATATTGGATTTATTCCAGTTAATGAATAAACTGATAATTTATCAAACTCTTTTTTAATATCCATAAATTTAATGGGGAACTTGAGTTATGTGGTCTAGATATTTAACATATAAAAATAATAACTATAAATAGACCTGACAATTGAATGAACTTCTCAATGTGATTTTTTGGAAGAGAGAAATAACTGCTGTCCTGTGGATTAAGTTCGATAGTTTGTGATTTTGTTGCTTTCTTTTTTTCTGTCAGTTTTTAATTTTTGCTTCCTAGAGTCACAGGGGTGATGAGTGGCTATAGAAAATTACAAATAATATAATATATATATTCTACCTTTAGGAAGATGAGCAAAACATTGTTTAAAACTTTTAGTTCAACTCCCAGGCCATGGCCTATTCAGAACTGTGTCGTGTGAGCAGCAGGCCAGTGGACTGGTATGCATGAGTGGTGAACCAGCACACCCACACCCACACGTGCAACTGAACTTGGACAAGTTGAACTGCATGTGTGCATGGATGTGCCAGTTCACTGTTCGCACAAGTTGAGCTGCATACATGTGTGTGCTGGCCAATTGCTTATGAGAATCAAGCTGTGTGCATGCATGTGCCAGGCTACCAATCATGTGGCCCAGTTCCCCTCCCCCTGCAGGTTGCCAAGCCACAAAGGTTGGGGACCACTGTTCTCATTTATCCTGAACTGGACTATAATTAATAAAATCTCAACATCATCTTCAAAAAAAAACTTTCAATGTCAGATATTTCCTTTTCCATAATTAAATTAGAAAACCTATTAATCAAATTATTACTCTCATGACAAATTTTAACTGACTAGTCTATGGAGATTCTCAGTTATTCACGCCATGGTTGTCCCAAAGGTGTTTTTTCAAAAGACAACTGGCCTTTCTTTGTTTTTCCTTGAAGTCATTTTGCTTCTCAGCCAAAAAGCTTCTACAGTTCTGACTGAATTATGGAGAATGGAAGGATATTGGAAATCAAACTTCAAGGAATATAAAAAAAACACTTTTGTATTTTTGAAAAAGCACCTTTGGTATTTATCTGGCTTGCATTCATTTCCATTAAAAGAAATCCATCTCATTAGCAAATATCTTATAAAAGAAATGATCTACATATTTTAAATTAGAAGGAAATTTTAACATTCCATGAGACAATTAAATATGTCATATTGTAAATATAAAAACTATTTATTACATATTGCTTTTTTTAAATTCCACCCTTAATTTCTGCTTTCAGAACAGGAGATGAAGTGACAATCTGTAATGTCCAGGACTTAAGCCAATTTTTATTTTTGACTATGAAAATTATGAACGAATGGTTTTCAAAAATTTGAATAGAAATATTGAGGGTCAAGGCCATGGAGAAGTAAACCAGAAGGGGGTCAAAGAATATAGTTCATACCATATTTTATACTAAAATTCTTTGTATAATTTTTGAAAAGAGACATTTGGTTATTAATAGTGCTACAACAAGTGAAACCTAATGCAAAACTGTGCGATAGAACAAGTCATGAAGGAAACTTTATTCTATGCACCACATATAAGTACTGTTCATCTCTTTTCCAGCTCTAACTATTTGTTTTTAGTCTTCTCAGAAACATCATTTTTATTACTCAGTCTGCATCTAGCCTTTTAGGAAAACAGCTACATTTGCTGTCAGATTGAAATAAGTTCCATTAAAACAGGAATAAATTGTAGCAATCTACTTCTAACTGTTTCTTCTAAGAAAAGAAATGACATCTTGAATTTCTTACTTGTGTAAGGAAAATGATTCACTTTCCCATTTATAATACTAAAAATCAATGCATGACAGTAATGAGACATTCATTTCATTTAAGTTTGGATTTCTTGTTTGCTGTTTTTCAAATTAAGACCAGTTTATAATGTTGATGGTTCTCTTAGTTACTTTTACCCTTGCATTAAAATATGACTGTAAGACTTAAACTTGATAAAGTTTATTCAACATAAGCACAAAAATGTCTAAAGGAAGCTTGCAAGTAAACTAATATTTCAAGGAAAGACAAGGCTCAGTTTGTTTGTTTGTTTGTGGTTATTAAACCTCTTCCTTAATTTTTCAAACTAGTAGGATATTGGTGGTAAATTGTTCCTCTTATCTGTTTGGAAACATTGGTTGTAATGTCACAAAGGAATTCCTCACCATCCAGTTAGAGCTGATGAAGTTTCTTGGATGCAAAATGAAATGTCTTCAAAGAAAAACAAGGAATTCCAGTTGCCCCTTGAAAAAGTTCTTTTGGAACAACCACATGACTATAAGAATCTCTATAAATATTGGTTGTAATGTGTGGCACATGGATAAATAGGAAGCTGCTTTCCATCAAGTCAGCTCATTGGTTGCTCTTATCAACATGATCATTAAGCACCTTGTAGCATATTCCCAGTTTTTCACAGAGAAGTTTGAATCTAATTCTACTGCTAATATTGGATGTCAAACCTGAGGCTTTTTACTTGCAAGCCATTATTTGCTACCTTGAGCACTTAATATATGAGAACTGTGTTCTTGTGATAGACATCCTTAAGATTTCTCGTGACAGTGAAAAGTTTAGACAGATCAGAAGCTGATTGAAAAGACCTCTAAGATAATGATTAACCAGACATGGAGAATTCTGGGAATTGAAGTCCACCCAGCTTAGAGTTGCCACTGTTGAGAAATGCTGCCTAAGACATATACTATCTTGTAATGAGCCTATTGTTTGAGTCCACTTGGTCACCACTTAACCAGAGCACTTTAGGATGTACCAAAGAAAATTAAAGAAGTGACAGTCTTCCTTAACCACCATCCCCAGCTATGGACCTGATTTTATGTCGAAATTATTTTAAAAACTAAAAGAAAGAGAAGGAATTGCTCATAAAGGAGCAAAATAAACAAGGAACAAAGAGACAGCACTGTAGGGGAAACAAGCAAGATAAGGCATTTAAAGCAATGGCATCACTTCCTTGGTCTGGTCTTAGCAGATGCCATTGTGAATCAGGATTTGTCCTTCCTTCCTTCACCATCATTTTTTATTATTCCAAGAAAGCTAAGAGTCTTTATAACACATTTCTTCCCTCCAGCCTTGATGGTTGCTGTAAAAAACCAGAATTTTTTCAATCATGAAAGAGTGGCCCTTCCTAGTTTCAAAAACTTTAGCTTTTACTAATGAAGATATGGCTGTACTGTATATGGGATAAGGAAAGGATATAATCAGTGCCCAGATCTTATATTTGAAGTCCTCAGAGTTACAGCATAAAGCTTTAAGTACAGAGGACCATCTTTTCCTTCATTCAATCTCAGTATCCATTTAAAACACAACCCAAACTTTCCTTCTTAATGTTACCATAAATCTCAAAGCTCCCACCATAGGCCTCTTTCGTGTGAAAATGTCCAAATGCAGATTCTGTCCTTAAGGCCAGAGTTTTCATCCCTATATTGAACTGATCATGCAAGGCTTTGTTCTTTTCTATTTCTATCACTATTGTTCCTACCTGCTGCTCAATTTGCATTTCCCCATTGTTCTAAGCTTATTATTGACTACTAATTATATCTAAAATTACTGTGAAGTTTCTTTCACAAAAAAAAGTTACTTGTGTAAGTTGCATCAGATTTGCCTTGAATTCTCTGTTAGGGGAAAGTCTAAGCATTGCTTTAAAAAAAGAACATTTTTTTAAAAAAACCAAAACAATATTATATGAGTATTGCTGAAAGAAACATTTTCCAGGAAATATTAATTCTCCATTTGTAAGCAAAAGACTGAGTTATGTTTGGGTGATATAAATTATTAAAAGTTACTGTTGCAATCCTTGTACAGATTTTACAACCATAGGAAGCATACTTACAACAAGGCAAATTGCAAAAGGAAAATATGCTTTCTTCATGTAAAAACAAGACAGTATTTGGATATCATGATTGTGGCTACCATCTTGATTGTTTTTTACCTGTTTCTGCAGACACTGTTGATGGAAGTACTAATATTTTACTGAAGGCTCTTCTGATAATCTCATGCAGTCTCTGGAAACCCAATATGAAAATTATTGTCCTAAAAGCTGTAATTCTTTTGAAGCTTTGGAGAGAACCCAGAGGTTCACAGGAAATGGGAAGTCTAACCCTCTGAATGGGATCATGAACAGTGAATAATGTATACCCAAATCCTTTCTGTTTGCTTCAAGAAACTTAGATATAATATTATTTTACAAATATGCTTCATAAAGTGAAAAGAGAGTTCCCCTTCAGATTTCTCAAGCCAAATGCTTCAATCCCAATAATGAAGAAGAGGAAAAACTTGATGAGCTTATACACACTAATAAATCGAAGACAGAAAAGAAGGAGCAATGGTTTCTTCCAAATTCCAATGGCTTAGATTGAACCATTATTATTACTTAGCAAGAATAATAAGCTTTTAATTAATGATTTTCCTCTAGTTCATTTCTAAATACACAGACAATAAATTTCAGATGTTTGGAAACTGGGATAGGTGGGATTCTTGGAGATCTTAAAATGCTGAATGTTCAAAATTTTAAATTTAGCATTTATAAGAATTATTGTGATTTCTCATGAAACCAGAATTAAGACCTTAGCAGGAACAGTTTAAATCTTGCAGTAAACTCAGTACAAATCTGCCAAAGGGATGCTTCACATTACATATCAGAAATAACTTAAAAAGGGACTTCTGACTGTCTGCCTGTCACATTGGAGTGAAATCTGCAATAGTGTGTGGTTTCAGACTGTGCTAATTTGTTGGAGGGTCCCAATCAGGACCGGAACCACCCTGGAGAGGTGGTGAAGAAAGGGGGATCCATTGGAGGTTTGAAGGGAGCTGCAGCTGCCCTCCTCAACAAGGAAAACCCCCTCTGAAGACAAGCTGCAGCGGTGGTCAAAATGGCCACAATGAAGACAGGAGACAGTTCAGGAAAATAAGACTGTTGGAGTGGAGAAGTTGTGAGCAAAGTGTGAACCAGGTGCAATTTGTGGACATTAGGGTATACCAGAATTAAGAAATAAAGAAAATGTTCAGAAAGATTGTAAAAGTAGCAACCAGAGAGAGAGAGAAGCTTAGAACTTTGAAAAGAAGTTAGAAGAAAAAATTTGACTATAAAAGACTTGGAAATTAAACTGGATAAATACAGGTGAAACTTGAAATATTAGAATATTGTGCAAAAGTTCATTTATTTCAGTAATCCAACTTAAAAGGTGAACCTAACATATGAGATAGACTCATTACATGCAAAACAAGATAGTTCAAGCTGTGATGTGTCATAATTGAGGTGAGTATGGCTTATAGCTCATGAAAACCCCAAATCCACAATCTCAGAAAATTAGAATATTGTGAAAAGGTTCAATATTCCCACTTTCTTCAGCTAATGAAGCCCTAACACCTGCAAAGATTCCTGGGCCTTTAAATGGTCTCTCAGCCTGATTCAATAGGAATCACACAGGTCAGACTGCTGACCTGACAGTTGTGCAGAAAACCATTATTGACACCCTCCATAAGGAGGGAAAGCCTCAAATGGTAATTGCAAAAGAAGTTGGATGTTCCCAAAGTGCTGCACATTAATAAAAAGTTATGTGGAAGGGAAAAGTGTGGAAGAAAAAGGTGCACAAGCAGCAGGGATGACTGCAGCCTGGAGAGGATTGTCAGGAAAAGGCCACTCAATGGTGTTGGGGACTTTCACAAGGAGTGGACGGAGGCTGAAGTCAGTGCATCAAGAGCCACCACACACAGACGGATCCTGGACATGGGCTTCAAATGTCGTATTCCTCTTGTCAAGCCACTCCTGAACAACAAACAATGTCAGGAGCGTCTTATCTGGGCTAAAGAAAAACAGAATTGGTCTGTTGCTCAGTGGTCCAAAGTCCTCTTTTCTGATGATAGCAACTTTTGCATCTCATTTGGAAACCAAGGATCCAGAGTGTGGAGGAAGAATGGAGAGACACACACTGCAAGATACTTGAAGTCCAGTGTGAAGTTTCCACAGTCTGTGTTGATTTGAGGAGCCATGTTATCTTCTGGTGTTGGTCCACTGTGATTCACTAAATCCAGGGTCAATGCAGCCATCTACCAGGAGATTTTGGAGCACTTCATGCTTCCTTCCACAGACAAGCTTTATGAGGATTCTGATTTCATTTTCCAGCAGGACTTGGCACTTGTCCACACTGCCAAAAGCACCAAAACCTGGTTCAATGACTGTGGGATTACTGTGCTTGATTCGCCTGACCTGAAGCCCATAGAGAATCTATGGGACATTGCAAAGAGAAAGATGAAAGACATGGGACCGAACAATGCAGAAGAGCTGAAGGTTGCTATTGAAGCATCCTGGTCTTCCTTAACACCTCAGCAGTGCCACAGGCTGATATCTTCCATGCCATGCCGCATTGAGGCAGTAATTGCTGCAAAAGAGGCCCAAACCAAGTACTGAGTATCAAGTTTTTCCAACAATACAACCTCCCTCAATAGAAAGTCCCAACATGTTTTATAGGCATAAAATCAAATTAAGCCCCTCCCCCCAAATTAAGGCCTATATTAAACATGTGAAATGGTGGGAATGGTGGAGGGGACTTGCCATTAGGAAGTACTTTTGTTGCATACCCGAATATAGTACTGCCTGCATTGACTTTGGCGTTGTTGGGGAATTTCGTCTCAGGAGACTTTTCACCACCGTTGCTTTCCCTTCTTCCTCTGCTGCTATGGAATTTTGAGCAATGCCATGGCATTTGGCACAGCCATGCATGGCCAGTCAGGGCTCCTCTCTGCAACTGGAGCCCAGCAGAGACACTTGGCTTCAGTTGCTCCTATCACCACCTTCCCTTCGCCTTCGAAGGCAAAGCCAATTCTTTTAAAAATGATGCCCTACTACCGGTATGACAAAGCCTCCCGTGCCCAAGAGGACAGCTCAACCCCACGTGGGGAAGCAAATCTCCTGGGGCTGCAGCACAGGATCAGCCCACCCCGGGAGAAGTGCCCAGCCACCATCCCTGCCTGGCGCTGGGCAGAGCGCGAAGAGCTTCACCTGGGACACCCAGAGCAGCTGAGAGGTGGGTCCTCCTGCCTGGCAGTGGAGCTCTGGCCAAAGCAGTGAGCACCTCCCCACCAGGCCCTCCACTCATCCCACCAGGGCCACACTAGAACTGGGTGGGCTGGGCAGAGCTGGGAAAATGAGCCATGATTGTGCACCACCCTGCCAAGTGAGAGATCTGGTCCAACTGAGCTTGGCTTCCTTCCCACCAGGAGAGGCCACCCAAGGCAGTGAAAGCACCCCCCCCCGTCCATGGACAGAGAGGTGAGGCGATGGCAGTGCTGCTTCCCTGGCCGGTGGGTCCAGTGGAGAGAGCCCAAAGCCCCCTGTCCTTTCCATCCCTCGCCCAGCCCGTCCCCATCCCCACGCATCTCCAAACATGCTGGCAGCTCCAAACGCTGCAGCGGCACGGGCATCAGGCAGAGGCGCTCACTCGGCAGGGTTCAGCTTGGAGGAGGACATGTAGGCCGTCGCCTTGCCTGCCTGTCCATGGACGGGTGGGTGCTATCACTGCCTCATGCAGACTCTCCTAGTGGCCCCTTTGGGTTCAGGCTGGAAGGTCTCCCGATACGAAGTGCCCCACCAACGCCGAAGTCAACATCCAAGCCATCGCCACCCACCTGCCCGAGGATGCCAGAGGGGGGAATTAAATCACCCCCGAAAAGATGGTCTAGCTGTTTTTTCAGGGGTCAAAAAAAAAAAAAAAAAAAATAAGGCCCGAGCTTATTTTGTGAGAAACATGGTACATATGCATGCTTATACTTTTCAGAGGTCCAATATTGTTCTATGTACAATCCTTGTTTTATTGATTGCATGTATTCTAATTTTTTGAGATTGTGGATTTGGGGTTTTCATGAGCTATAAGCCATAATCATCACAATTATACCAATCACGGCTTGAACTATCTTGCTTTGCATGTAATGAGTCTATCTCATATATTAGTTTCACCTTTTAAGTTGCATTACTGAAATAAATGAACTTTTGAACAATATTCTAATTTTTCCAATTTCACCTGGATATGATTTTGGCATTAAACAGGCATAACTAAATGCTGAAAATGAATGTGTTAAAAAAAATAATAGCTAATAATTGGACTTATTGAATTACAGAAGCATTTGTTAGATTTCATAAAATGCCTTTAGGAAATCTTCTCACTGTCAGTCAGTTTTAAGCTTAATGTAATACATGCATCCTCTATTAATTATCAAATTAATTAATTAATTGTCAGTTTTATTATTTATATACTGAGTTATATAAATTAGGCACTTTTGTAACTGAATAGCAATATATGCATTTCCTGAAAAATATTGAAATAGAAGGGATTTTTTATAAAAATATAAACTGGCACAACCATTGACATGAGAAGAAATTGCAGGAACAATTCAATCTATGAGATCCAGAAAAGCACCAGAGTCCATCCAGATGGACATCCAGTTGAATGGGATAACTTTCAACATACCTGCTGGCATCTATATTGTTTAATATGCTTTAAGCTCAAGCATTTAATGTCTCTATGTTTCTTTTTTTTCATTTTGTAAGAGTTATATTATATGAATGTTAAAATTTGGAGAGTGGCGTACTAGATGTGTAATTTTTTTTCCAGTACCTTAGCTCAACTACACAATAATATGTGCTGGTGATTGATATTGTGATTGATACATGGTTCATGGATATTGTGATTGATATGGTTCAAATAAAATTTATGATTTGATTTTATGCCACCCAGAGTCACTTTATAGTGGAAATGGGTGGCGTAAAAAATTAATAAATAAAAAATAAGTAAATAAATAGAAAATGAAATGTATCCCAAGTTTCCACCATCTTTTAGTTGCTGTATTTCAACAAGATATCATTACCCAGTGGTATGAGGTAGTACAAATAGATTAATCTATCAATCTATCAAGTTATACTATGGTTCCCATTGTTTGCTTTCATGTCAGAAGCACTGAGGTATTTCCAGGGTGAAAGGATTAGCCAGCCCATTTGGGGATCCTTTCATGCCCCTGTTAAGTTGCCCACTCAAGTGATACTGGGAGTTGCTACTTTTGAACTGCTGGGTTGGCAGGAGCTGGAGCAAAAGACAGGAGCTTGACCTATCACAGAGCAGCACTTGAATCTCAAATGCGGATTTTCTGATTATCAACCCAACTTTCCATCCATGTGAGCCACCATGCTCCTCATGGCACTTTAATCACCTTAGTTCCATTAATCTTCAATTTGTTTCTTGGATCATTTGCTTCTATTTTATAGCCTCAAGCCAGTACAAGTTAAGACACTTGGGGTTTAATATAATTTGATCTTATTTGCTGATAGATATTTTGGATAATTATGCAATATTATTCCCAAAAGTTATTGAAGTTGTGCAGAATATGGCTTATGCAAGTAGTCCTCAATTACTGACCACAGTTGGGACTTACAACTCAGTAGTTATTTGAAGAAGTTGCTGAATGAAATTGTGGCTGTGCATAGGGTCTTCCTTCAGCTTTCTTTTGCAAAAGGTTGGAGTTATGCAAGGGCTGAGATTAGGATTTACAATTTATACAGCCTCTGTAAAAGACTGGTTTTATACCTTTCCCAAAATATATCAGAATATGTTGAATTAAGTATGTCTAAGTGGATAGATGCAATTTCAGTTGACATCACTCAATAGTTAAAATTTTCATTAAGGCTCCGGGTTAAGATTAATGTTATTAACATGAATATTACATCAAGATTAATGCATATTTGAAGAGGGATTCCATGTTAATCCTTATTAGATACACTTTATACGGACAGATAAGTTAACGAGAACATTTTAATGGCAGGTTAAAGCCACTCAAATATCCTTGGCCAAACGTGATGTTACCTTATGATGATGGTAGTTTTAACCTTACTAAATTTTCAATGATATAATTGGGCTTTTTCTTTAGCATCTATGGCTTTGGGGGAATGAGATCTTCTATGAATTTTTTTTCTTTGGGGGATAGGCGGTATGAGTAATAAAACACTTTAGAAATCGTTGCAAATTTTAGAGTATATTAATCAGGGATCTTTGTTTCCAATCTTGAAAGCTGCCAGACACATTTGGTTATATGTGAATTGCATGAGAAATTGATGTTGTATAATAACCCACATTTGAAAATAGCAGAAAGAAATGGCCGAACAAAGGATTGAAGATCCTTTGAATCACTTTATTTCTCATCGTTGTTTTTAAGACTGCTTGACATTAAATTTTGAATATGACTTACATAGCTTTGCTTGGCAACATATTCTCATACAACTGAAATATATTTTGACCTCATGTAGAAAAAAAACCCTGACCTGAAAGGTAGCTTGGTAGCCATAAAATGGCTTCTGCTTGCTAAAGAGCACTGACCTATTGCAAAGAAGCACAAATATAGGTATGTCTTAGGCACCTTGGTAAAGTAGAAATGAAATCGCAAGGAACAGTTGTAAAAACAGGGAAGTCAACCCTCAACCTGCAAATGCTTGCTTGATTAAGGCTATTAATAAAAAAGGGAAATCATGTTGCTAGGAAATGGGATTTAGGTGCTATGAGGTGCTGCTCTGGCTCATATAAACGGGATCACAATATAAGCCTTTGCCTTCCACCTTATTATTGGACAGAATCTTGTATTATCCTCAGCACAGTTCCAATGAACTTGACTCAAAGCAGTACGATTATGTATTTGCTGAATTTGTGAGCATAGCTCTAACCCTTCACAAAGGAAAGCTCGAGCAAGGTGGTGCACTGTCTTTTTAGCTTCCCAGCCTAAGGGTAAGCCACAAGCCTTTGACCCATAGTTCAGATTGTAAAGGAGGTGGAATATGGTAAGCAGATGCTTACCCACTGGCTGCAAAAGTATGTGAATGATTTAAGCTGGCCAGGTTAGTCAGAAAGTTGAATATTCAGCTCAGGATGGAAGGTTGCAATTTTCTTTAACTCTGAGGTTCTGAACCAGTGGCATTCAGCAGGTACTGACCAGTTCTGGACAACCAGTAGCAGAAATTTTGAGTAGTTCGGAGAATACCAAATTTAAACCAAATGGTTTAAAAGGGTAGAAACTGAATTTCTATTTTTCCTTTTTTTTTTGGTCTGGTATTGTAAGAAATTTGAAAGTTCTTCAATTTACACAATCTGGTGAAATTACATTGGGTTCAGATTATTACCTACATTAATACATTTTTGGGGAAATTATTTATTTATACAATTTGAATGGTCACCCATCTTTCAACACTATTTTCAACATTATTATAGTTAGGGACTTAAATGATATAGGGAATAACTATATTCCTCAAATGTGGACTTTTCATTTATAAAGAAAAGATTCAGAATATGATTCTGTTTATCTATTTTTGAAAAGTGTCTGTTTTTTAAAAAATAAGATGAAGCAAAATGTTTCTGTATGTTCAATATGGAATGATGAGCTTATGAACTTAATCAATATATATGAATATTATTTTTCTTCTTTTGCCACCTGCTATTTAGTCTACTTTAATCAGCATCCTTTATCTTTTTTCCTTATTGTCATTGCAAACTTTTTTTGGTGTTTCACTTTTAAATGAGAAAATAACAACAATTTACATGAAAAATAAATTTCTCCCTGTCTGTCCCCCCTTCCCTCTCTCTCTCTCACACACACACACTATACATCTGAAAATATGTCTTGGCAAATGGACAAGAGAAATTATCCTGGGGTTTGGCCTTGGGGTGGTAAATTCTGAGCTCTATATCCAATATTTTTTTCAGAACTGCTGCCAGTTCTATTATTTCATACTATTTGATTTCTATTTTCTAATTGAATAACTTTTTATTTGTCTCTATTACATTTCAATTTGTTTTTTTTTCCCCAAGTTCATCTATACAAGGGTTTATTTAAGGCAGGAATACTTCAGTTTTTCAGATGAAAAGAACTGGAATTATCTTTTGATTTTTAAAATACACACATGTTTCAGGTCTATCTCAGGTTTTACACCATAGTTTTTGTTTTTTTCCTACTCTTAAAAAACGTTTAAAATCACCAACTGTCAAGTGCCAGGGAGATCAGGAGATTCAGGCAATTCAAACGAGTATAAAGGTTTAGTGCAAGCTTAAACTCTACAAGAATCTGACCAGCTAACAATCAAGGGAAATGAGCAAGAGATAAGAAAGACATTCAAGATCTCTTGCACGCACACAGGGTTTGTGATTTATGATGTGTTTGATTGTTTGATTGTCCGTCAAGCTCAGTCTGGTCTCCTACATTGATTTTTGAGAAACCTGCTACTAAAATTAAATGGCAACATCAGAGAGCAATCTGCAAAATTGCCCAAAGCAAACTAACATTGCTTGTATCACTTCTACTTTGTGGTTACCTCTTCCTCCTAATTTTCAGGATAAAAAGTAGGCATGAAAGATGAGAGGCAGGGATGCTACCTGCCTATTATCCTACTAGAAATCCTTATCATGAAAGCCTCTTTGGCGGCAAAACTGTCTGTATCACACAACATCTTTACACCCTCTAAATTAGCTTTCTGTTCTCAAATGCAGCAGAAAATGCTGTTGAAAAAGCTAATTTATATTTATAAGTAGAACAGAGGATGCTATTTTGTTTGTTGGGTCACTCCTGTTAGGGATAACATTGTTCACCCTAACTGTTTTAGGTGAAATACTA
>BLBF01000005.1:22813804-22830759 GCA_015471245.1 Laticauda colubrina
TGTTTAGCTTGTTTACCTAACCCTTGTTGGGGAACCCAGGCTTAACAACTCCAAGATGGACGACTCCACAGGAAGCTTTCTTGCTGAAAGCATCAAAGCAAAGTTCTGTATATGAAGACGCTAGGCACAGTTCCTAGGCTCTGCAAGTTGTATCTGAGACCTTAATGCTAGTCCATGCAGCAATTTTCTGTAAACCCAGCAGGTTAATGTTTATAAAGCTTTACTTGATATAAGATAGCTTCCAAGCTTTCCTATACATCTCTCCATTTTTCTTTTTCTTGTTCTTGTTGTGAGAAAGAATATATGCTCCTGTTGAGCATGCCGGAATATGACATTGCTCGTCATGGAGCATTTCCCATGCAAATCAAAAGAAAAATGTTTGCTGCAGAAACCAGTATATGCACCACTGGTGTGATGTTTCTCGTGTAACAGCTTGTGTTGTTCTTATTAAAGGTATAACAGCACCAAGCATTGTGTTGGGGCTGTGAAGTAGAAACTAATTATCACTTAACAATTCCGCCTGCCTATTTCTCGCATGGACAGTCAGCATCTTCAGCAGGGCCTGCCTTCAGAGCCAAGTTCAGGCTTACGGAACTTCAATTGGCCCAGGGAAGTTTTGTTGTAGGCTATATAAATAAAGATTAAAAAAAATAAGAGCACTTCCACATTTTATATTGCTGCATCTGCATTTTGGAGTTAATTATTTGGTAGATAACTTCTAGGTAGAGAGACTGGAAAATATAAACTTCAGCTAACCAAAAGAGTAAGCAACACAAAGCAATTACTTCTTACTGGGAACTTAAGCAACTGTCAATCTGGTTTATTTTTATTTCTCATTTTTCTGATCAAGAATTCATTCTATCCTATTTCCTTATATCTGAAAAATCTGCATTAACATTCCTATGCGTTTTCACATACATTTCTCTTAATAGTCATGTCTGAATAAATTCCATGAACTATTTTACACTATTTTAATATATGTTATGCTTTTATATAAATATTCTATCCTTGTGGTATGAAACATTATGGAGAAAAACTTGTGTAGTTGAAATATTTTAAATGACTCCTTTGAAATTTTGATTTTACAAATTAGAATGTTGTATGTTAATTTAAAAATGTAAATGGAATAAAATTTGCCCCCTCCTGAATTGTACTTTAGTAAAGTAAAGTACATCTATTTTATTGCTAGCTAATATAAAAGTAGATTTCTAGAGACAACTTATACAGTCCTTCTCTATAAAATTAGTAATATTACATTTAGATAATTCTGTATATTTTGTATGTGACAGTGGATTGGATTTGACAAATTCTGTAGGTTCTTTGGGATTTTGTTTTATTTTCTATATTGTTCCCTAAATATTCTGGATTAAGAGGTCAAATACAGTAGGTAAAATTAGAATACAAAGGAGATAGTTTAGACTTTGCTGTGTTTGATAATGATGATCTACCTCAGAAGTTCCCAACCTTCTTGATTTGGTGGACATATTTAAATTTTTGAGTCAATAAAAATAATGTATCAAACTTGTATATTACCCAGGTCCCAATGATGCTGGCCATCTTACAGCAATCAAACAAGTAATGTTCAATAAAATCAATAAAAAATAAAGATATCAAGTGTGGTAAAGCAAGGGGTCTCAGTCTCTCTCCCTCCTCAAAGTACTTAGTTAAAAGCCAGATCTTCACTACTCTTCTAAATAATAGTTGAGTGAGGACCATTTGAATCTTGGGGGAAAATCTTTCCTGAGAACAGGTGCTGTTACAGAGAAGGTGCATTTCTAGACTCCCAGGAGATCATATTTTTTAATCAAAGGAACTTGGATTGTGCCAACTGTTCCATCCGGAAAAACGCGAGGTAGACCAGGTTCCAACAGTAAAAGTCTTTATTTGCAACAGTAAAGATAAATGGAACAGTTTGGCTCTAGCCACGGCAGCCTTTATATACGGCTTGCCTGCCGGCTTGTAGCCAATGACATTGGTTTGATTTAACTGCCTTTTGGCGGTTCCTTTGGATTGATTCCTCATGAACCAATCCCTATGCTGGCTTTCTTAGCCAATCAGATTAGCAAATTTGGAGTAAACTATTTTCATACAGAACACCCCTCCCCTCTTGGTTTAGTCCTACGTGGTGACATAGTCGCGCAGGTGGGTGGGGCTTCTTCTGACTCTACTGGACTTGTGCGGTTCATTTTCGCTGGAGACTTCAACCGGTTCGGATGGGGTTGCTGTCTCTCTGGCTCTTCTCCATGGAACTGCCTGGAGTCAGCCATTTTGCTACCGCTTGAGTTTCTCAGGCCGGTGGTTTCGCCGCTCCCTCCCGGTTTCTCCGGGCAGGTCGAGCTGGCTTGGCTGGCCCCTTCGACTGGATTTTTTCCGCAAGTTTCACCTAACCGTAAGTTTCTTTTTTGCTCTTTTTGTTTGTTAAGATGTTCTGGGTTTATTTTAAAAGGTTCTTTATTATTTTCTTGTATTCCCCCCCCCCCTCTTTGGTTTGATTTTTGTCATTTTTTATTATTTGTGGTAGTGAGTTTGTATTTCTTTCAATGTTTCGGGAACGAAGCTGGTCTATGTGCCGCTTCCATTCCCTGCCATCGTCTACGGTTAGTCAGTAGGACTGGGGGCCTGTAATTTGTGTGATTGTGCCTGGAAGCCATAAGGGGTCCCCGGTGAAATTTTTTGCATAGACTAGGTCACCGATTTCAAATATTCGGAAATGGCTGGAGAAGTCGGGGGGGTCTTTCCAACGTGTAATTTGGGTGCAACCTGTCTAATTGTGACCTAAGTTTTCTTCCCATTAATAATTCCGCCGGGCTTTTGTTGGTTACAGTACTGGGTGTGATATGTTGGAGGGTAAGTAGGTGGTTAAGTTTATCCTGGACATTCCCAATGTCCATTCTTTCTAAACCCTCTTTGGTAAACCTGACCATTCTCTCAGCCCTACCATTTGCAGCCGGGTGGGCCGGCGCGGTCAGTGCATGGCATATACCTAGGGAGGCTAGGTATTGTTCAAATTGGATGGCTGTTAATTGTGGCCCGTTGTCAGACACTAGGACGTCCGGCAATCCATGGGTTGCAAAGAGTTTGTTAAGTTGTTTAATGACCACCTCGGTTGTCGTAGATGTCATTACTACAACTTCCAGCCAATTTGAGTATGCATCTACAACAATTAAAAAGGTATGTCCCCTAGTAGGACCCGTGAAGTCAATGTGGATCCGAGACCAGGGGCCTTGTGGGGTCTCCCAGTCCCTTATGGGTGCTTGTGGTGGGGAAGGCCTGGTTTTTTGACATTTATTACAAGTAGTAACCCAGTATTCTATGACTTTATCTATATCAGGCCACCAGACATAGCTTCTAGCAAGGCTTTTCATTTTTACAATACCAGGGTGGCCTTCGTGAAGCATGCCCAGCACTCTAGTTTGTAATTTAGGAGGGATTACTACCCGATCACCCCACAATAAACAACCTTTTTGAATTGAAAGTTTGGTTTGTCTGGTCCGAAAAGGTTTAAAGTTTTCAGTTTTTTGGTTTTCCAGCCAGCCTTCACCTACCCAGTTAAATATGTGGGCAGTCACTGGGTCCTTTGCTGTGGCTCTGGCGACATCGTTTGCAGATATTGGTAGTTCAGGGCATGTCTCTATCTGCAGGGTAGTCATTGTTGGTGCGGGGTCTTCCTCCATCGTTGGCAACGGTGCTCTGCTTAATGCCTCTGCATGGGAGATTTGCTTCCCGGGTCGATGCGCTAATATGTAAGAGTATGCTGCTAGGAATTCTGACCATCTAGTCATTCGCGGGGATAAAATGTTTGGTGTAGGCTTGTTTCCCTCCAGAATACCTAATAACGGTTTATGGTCCGTTACAATCAAAAATGTTCTTCCATAGAGATATTCGTGGAAGCGTTTCACTCCGGTGACGATTGCCAGGGCTTCTCTGTCTAGTTGACTATAGTTACGTTCTGTTTTAGACAGAGTCTTTGAGTAATAAACGACAGGTGCCTCTGTCCCATTGGGCAATTGGTGGCTCAGGATGGCACCGACTCCAAACAGTGAGGCATCGCAGGTTACCGTCAATGGAAGTGTGTTACTAAACTGGATAAGAACGGTGTTTGATGTTAATATTTTTTTTATTTTCTGGAAGGCTTTTTGCTCTCTATGACCCCTAGTCCAATTAGTTTTTTTATCCAGCAAATGGTGTAATGGTTCCGCTATTGTCGCTTTGTGGGGGAGGAATACGTTATAGAAATTTATTAGTCCCCAAAATGCCTGCAATTCTGTTTTGTTTCTTGGCTGTGGTGCGTCTTTAATGGCTTTGACTTTTTTTTCAGTAGGATGTATACCCTCTCCGTCTATTAAGTAGCCCAGAAATTCGATGCGATCAGTCATTAAACAGCATTTTTCTTTTTTAACTTTCAGGCCAGATTCTCTGAATTTTGTTAGTACATTTCTTAGTCTTTTTTCTAGTTGGGTCGTATCTTTAGCCAAAATCAGTACATCATCAAAATATGGTACGACCCCTTTTATTCCATTTTATAGGCGTTCCATGAGGCTTTGGAACATGCCTGGGGCCACACTCACTCCAAACTGGAGTCTGTTGCACTTGAATGCCCCTTTGTGAGTCACTATTGTCTGTGCCTCTGCCGTTAAGGGGTCTACTGGCAGCTGTTGGTAAGCTTGTGCTAGATCAAGTTTAGCAAAAAATTTTCCTCCCCCTAGTGAGTGTAATAAATGTTGTATGACTGGCACCAGGTATGCGCTTTGCTGCAGTGCATGGTTCAGGGTAGCCTTGTAGTCTCCGCAGATGTGTACCGACCCATCAGGTTTAACCGGTGTTACTATTGGCGTCTCCCATTTAGCATGGTCAACAGGTTCCAAAACCCCTTGGTCAATTAATTTGTTTAATTGTTCCTCTATTTTTGCCTTTAGTGCAAAAGGAACTCGCCTGGCCTTTAATCTTCTAAGGACCACCTGGGGGTCTAAACTAAAGGAAATTGGGGTCTCCCAATACCTGCCTAGGGAGCCATCGAAAACGTCCTAGAACTCGTGGATCAGGTTTTCTTCCCAGTCAGTTGCAGCCACTCGGTCTACTCTGGTCATTCTAATGCCCAATGGTGCAAACCATTCGATGCCCAGGAGGCTGGGTCAGTCCCGGTCAACTATTGTCAGAGGCAGGACTTCGACATGCTGCTTGTAGGTGACTCGGAAATGTCCTAGACCTACTACAGGGATTTGATTTCCTTGGTAGTCCTTCAGGGTTAATTTTTGTTTCTGGAGCTCTTTTAGCTTAATATTTGGGACCAGCTGTTTGATTGAGTCCCATGACACCATTGACAGGAAGGACCCTGAATCAACCTCCATCTCGCAGGGGCTGCCTTCGATTTTTACAATTATTTTAACTTTTTTCCCGCTTTCCGTCTGAGCGCTTCCGATAGTGAAAGTTTGATGGGTCTTTTCTCGGTTACTGGCTCGTTTGTTTCGCTGCCACTTTCTCTCGGTTTGTTTCGATTCAGCTTGTGGGAGAGAGTTACTGCGTCTGTTAGGGCTGTAATTTTTTCGATTCCTACAGACCTTCTCAATGTGTCCCCTTTTCTTACAAGCTCTGCAGATGGCATCAAGGAATCTGCAGTCGGCTCGAGGGTTAGGTCTCCTCCGCAATCAGCGCATTCCCACCAGTTTCTTTTTTCGCACCTTTTTTTGTTGGCGTATAGGCGGTGGACCTCATCGTCTTCCTCTCTGGATTCTGATGTCTCTTCAAAATTTTCTTGGTGTGTGGTGGCGGGAAATTGTTTCTTCCCTCTAGTTAGGATCATTTTGTCATTGTTCGCATTCATTTGTTTCATTGTGGCTGCTGACTTTTTCATGACTTCTGCTGCTGTGGCTTCTGCGATTGCTTCAGCTATGGTTATGTTGGGTTTATTTAGCAGCTTGCTTTGTAAATTAGAGTCTCTTAACCCAATATTACTCGATCTCACATCGCTTCATCTAGGTTCAGAAACTCACATGCTCCCCCCAGTTGTCGGAGGGCTGCCACAAAATCAGCGATGGTCTCACCTTCTTTTTGGTCCCTTAGGTAGAATTCGTGCCGTTTGATGAGATTTGACACCACTGGTGTGTAATGAGCCTTCAACATTCTTTGGAGTTTGGGCCAGGTCATTTGCTTTGCGTCTCTGGGCTTCGCTAATGCCTTGGCCATTTTGAAAATCATTGGTCCGCAATGCGTTAAGAAGACAGCCCTCTTACGCTGGTCTGAGATCTCTTCCATCTCGTTACTTTCCAAGTACATCTGGAAACGTTCTATGTAGGATTCTCAGTCCTCTTCATTGGGTTTGAAGGGTGCGGGTGGTGCATTATTTCCGGCCATTGTTTTCAGCCCAGGTTTCAATTCGCCGCATGCACAGTCTCGCGTTTTCGGATGATCCCACTTTCGTCGCCAGTGTTCCATCCGGAAAAACATGAGGTAGACCGGGTTCCAACAGTAAAAGTCTTTATTTGCAACAGTAAAGATAAACGGAACAGTTCGGCTCTAGCCGCGGCAGCCTTTATATACAGCTTGCCTGCCAGCTTGTAGCCAATGACATTGGTTTGATTTAACTGCCTTTTGGCGGTTCCTTTGGATTGGTTCCTAGTAAACCAATACCTATGCTGGCTTTCTTAGCCAATCAGATTAGCGAATTTGGAGTAAACTATTTTCATACAGAACACCAACCTTGCAGAATTAAATTGACCAGGAAGATATTATGGGAGACAGTTAGTCTCCAAGTAACCAGGTCCTATAACTGAGCCAGGAATTATGGTCATAAGTCACTATAGTGAGAAATAAAAATTAAAATAAGCAAGACAATGGTTAGAGAACACCTATCTGATCTTGATAAATATAAATCATTGGGACCCAATGGAGAACACCCCAGAGTTCTGAAGGAATTGGCAGATGTTCTCAAAACCATTGAACCATATCTTTCAAAAATAATGGAACATAATGGAATTACCTGAAGATTGGAAAGAGCGTATGTGGTTCCCATCTTCAAAAAATGAAAAAAAAACCAGACCCAGGAAACTATAGACCAATTGGCTTAACATTAAAAACTGGGAAGATACTGGAAAAGATAATGAAAAAACAGATCTATGAATATCTATAAACAAATAAAATTTTAACGAAAATCCAGGATGGGTTTGTTAAAAACAGATCATGCCAAACCTATCTTATTTCATTCTTTGACAAAGTGAGTACATTAGTAGACCAACCAAATGCTGTGAACATAGTATACTTAGACTCCAACAAGGTATTTGACAAAGTAGATCACAACCTACTTCTTGGTAAAACTAGAAAAATGTGGGATAGGCAACATCATCAGCACATGGATTTTTAACCAGCTGACAAACTCTACTCAACAAGTAGTCCTTAATGGTCTACATCAGGTTTGTCAAACTGGTGGCCTGAGGGTTGGATGTACCACACACAGGTCACACCTACCCTATGTCCACGAATGGGAAAAATGTCACAACGTGACACTGCAGGTTTGACCCCCATGGTCTTACATCATCCTGGAGGGAAGTAAACAGTGGATTGCCACAAAATTCAATCTTAGTCACAGTACTCTTCAATATCTTCATAAATGATTTAGATGAGGGAATAGAAAGGGAACTCATCAAATTTGCAGATTACACTGAACTGGCAGGAATAGCCAACACCCAGAGAGAAGCTCAGGATCCAAAAAGTTTTTGACAGGCTTGAACAATGGGCCATATCCAACAACATGAAATTTAATGTGGAGAAAAGCAACATTTTACACTTGGGCAGGAAAAATCAAAGGTACAAGTACAGATTAGATGAATCTTGGCTCAAAAAGAGTAACTATGAAAGGGACCTTGAAGTCCTAGTGGATGGTCATTTAAATATGAGCCTGCAGTTTGTTGCATCAGCCAAAAAAGCTAATCCACTCTTTGGTTGTATAAACAGAGGCACAGAATCAAAATCAAGTGCAGTATTAATATCTCTTTATAAAGGCCACACCTGGAGTACTGCATTCAGTTTTGGTCACCACTTTACAAAAAGGGTATTGAGACTTTGGAAAAAATGCAAAGAAGAGCAACTAAAATGATTAAAGACCTGGAAAAAAACATATGAAGAATGGTTTTAGGATTTGAGTTTGGCTAGTCTAGATAATCTAGAGAAAGTAAGACTGGGGGAGGGGCATGATAGCAGTATTCCAGTATTTGGGAGGTTGTCACTAAGAGTCAACTTATGGGTCGACTTATTTTTCAAAGCACCAGAGAGCAGAACAAGAAACAATGGATGGAAACTAATCAAGGAGAGAAGCAACCTGGAATTAAGGAGAAACTTCCTATCCAATTAACCAGTAGAACATCGTGCTGTCAGAAATTGTGGGTGCTTCATCACTGGAGGTATTTAAGAAGAGATTGGACCGTCACTTGTCTGAAATGGCATAGAGTCTCCTGCTTGAGTAGGGGTTTGACTAGAAGACCTCAAATATCACCTCCAGCTCTTTTCTGGTTGGTTGATAGTCAGAAGTTGAAATATTCACATGACCAGACTTGATTTTTTTCACCCCTTTCCCCATTCCCCATTCCCCCCTTTAGCAAATACTGCAATTATTCAGTGAACACCTCCTTTAATGGGCATTTTTTTTTGTCAGAAACTACTAAAAAAATGCAGAAACCAACAAAAACCAATGTGAAGTATGGTCATATGACTATGGAGCTGTCAGGTTCCAAATACCAAGAAAGACACATTGAGACGCTTCTAAGCAGTTTCCTTTATTGTTCCTCATCTACAGACAAAAATCTTGCCAAAACAGACTACTTATACCATAAAATATATACTTTGGGAACTATGAGGGAGGAGCTATCTTAATTCTTTTTTTCCCACACAAACTATTTAAAGTGCTCTTCTGGAATGCACTCCCTTCCTCCAGGGAATCTGGACAACATTTCACCCCCGGAACACACAACCCGCTGTAAAACTGTTTTACTCAACAGGCAGCCACATGACCAATGGCTGTGAGTGTGTGTAGCAAACTATTTATGATGGCTAGGGTGCTTTATGGGCCTCCATAAAATGAAAGGCATTAATTGAGGGATACCTGTATGTTACATTGGGCTTTATTGGTAACATCTAGCCCCTTAAAACACATTGAATATCTAAACTACAGTGGTTCTCACAAGATGACTGCTTTGGTGCTACAACCACTGAGGTAATTTCTTACCAGCTCTTTTTTGAACTGTTCAGTTGTGCTTTACCATCTCAGTCAACATTTGTGTATTTCTGAGCAGAGCACACACTTTCAACAGTATAGCCATTAACTCTTTTATTCTCTAAAAATGCTCAGGTTTCCACTTGAGTCTGGTGCTTTGCAACAGTCTATTTTCCCACAATATTCATGTAAAGCATATTTAAAGTGTAGATGGGCCAGGAACCGGGTTAGGTGAAAGTAGATGTTTCTGATGACAACTGGTACATAGTAAAAAAGCAGGTTACTAATCCAGTCCTATAACAGCAACACACTTTGGCTGATTCATTGGTTAGATTACTTTTTTATCTTTCCCAGTTTGGCTTTAGAATAATTTACAGCTTTTTTCATTTGACATTTATTTGTTCAACTATATGTGAATGGAAATTCAAAATTTGCTAATTAATTATTATTTTATGTCTTCTAACTTGTAGAAGAAATGTTGTATTCTGAAAGATCTAAAATAAGCTAGGAGTTAAAGATAGAGATTACTAAATGGCCTGGATAAATTTTGTAATTTACATAACCATTTTGTTAATTTTTTTGAGTTGCTGTTAGATTAGATAATGGTACTTGGGTCTTTAATATAATTTTGCATCCATTAATGGATTAGAATAAGATTTCAGTAAAAAAAATTACTTCTCCGAGATAGAATTTTTTCATGTTTACATTTGGAGATTTAATTTGGTGGACATATAGTGATGGTTTAAACTAAATAAGCAAGGGTACACTTTTATACCTATACCATATGGCATATGCTATGAGCTCATGACTGGATTTTTTGTTAAAAAATGGTAGATTAATGACTAATTTATTTGATTGGTGTAATGTAGGATCAGTCCCTATTTCTGTTCACACATCCATAGAGATGTCAGAACAAAAAGAAGATATGGAGAAGTTTTGTTTTTTTTTCAGATTAACAAAGCTGACTAAAATTGAAGATCATCTGAGATAATCATAGTAGGATAATTGTTTATGCTTCTTAAAGGAAATGTGTGAATTACACACAACAGTTAAAAGCAAAATAAGAATTAAATGCTTTTGCCAGATCTCATAGTTTGGAAGCATAACAAACTTTTAGATCAATTAAGCTGGACTTTGATCAATTTCATCCATCAGATGCTAAATTCTCACTAAGTTGTATAAAACAAATATATTGGGAACAGAAACGAAATGTGGGGAATTATTGACTTCTTGCTCAAACAATTGAAACAAACTAGTAAAATATATTCAACAAGGATAATTCTCAGCAAATATAATGAAAATAGTTCTCAATTTATTAATTTGATCTAATTAGCCAATACAGAATTATTTAACAATAAGATATTGTTAAATAAAATAAAAATTCTTTGAATTTTGGTTGCTCAATTTGGAATTCAGCTTCACTATCAGTGTTACTGGAAATCTATGCATTTATTGATATTATTAATCTGGAGAATAGATAAAATAATAATAGACTGGTATAAGAAATTAAAGATGAGCATATATTGCTAATAATTGCTAATAATAATAATGTATGAAGTGCCATCTTCATACGTTATTATTTTCTAACCTGGCACAGGTTCTATAAAATATCCTACTTATCACCCATTAGCTTTGTTAAATGTGTATGCTAAAATTTTAATAGCTACTTTGAAAGAAAATTACAAAGCTATTTCCTTTAATAATTCATCTGTCACTATTGGTTTCAAGAAATAGTCAGATAATATTAGACTTTTAAGCAATTTATTAGGTTTCTATCCTGATATACTGTTTGTGGCATCGTAAGGTGAAGATCAAGCCTTACCTAAGGTGAAATCAAATTTCTGGGCCAAGTGATAAAATATTTTGGGTTTCTGGCAAAATATATTTCTTGGAGATAAAAAATCTTGTGTAACTAAGAATGAGATTATTATTCTTGCAATAAAAATACATAGAATGCCCTTCATCTCTTAATATTTAACTTAGTCCTAGAACCTGAATATACAGAATCTCATAAATTGAATATAACTCAAATTAGAGTACCAATTAAAAATACTATACTACTAAATCTGGGGAATGCATGGATCTGAACTGTAATGAAAGTTACATCAAACATTTACATAATTTTACTTGATAATGATGATCAAAGAACTTTATCTTAATTAATTGAAATTGTACAATGAGATGGAAAATATCCCAGATAAACAATGAACTGAAATGTCTAACATTATGCTTAATGGCAATAAAGTTCCTGAGGATCAAAATCAAGATCTCTGGTTTGTCCACAATCTATCAAATATTGAAGGCTGGAATTCCTAGGAATATATTTTGCTTAATAAATAGAAATATTTTATATTTATGTAAATAAGAATAGATAAGTCTAAATTTTTGAGGAGTGAGAGAGATACAGGGAGGAGGGAGGGAGGGAGGGGAAGGGAGGGATGGAGGGGGGGAGAGAGAGAGAGAAAGAGAGAGAGAGAGGGAGAGAGAGAATGAATGCCAGTGTGAATTCAGCTAAAATATGTTAAGCAAATTGAGAAAAGTTTTATGGAAGGAATAATAGATTTTCTTTTTAAAATTTAGTTTTTATATGATAAAGGTGGCTTTTATTTTCCTGATTTTAAAGACTATCATTGGACATACTTGTTAACTTTAATGACACATTGGAATGAAAAGAGCATTGTGTTTCCTGTCTGCTTTACCTGGGAGGGCTAACAGAGTGAAACATTGAACATAGCAAAACAATTGCAAATTTCATCTTTGGTTCTGACACACTAGTGTCTTCTACACCTGTATAAAAGTGCCATTCATCCATATTAGGTAAATTACATTTCTTTTAAAGCATTCTTTGTTGTGCTTCAGAAGTATTAAATGTACTTATTGCAATTTTAAAGTATTAATCACATTTTCAGACCAAATTTTCCAAAATATTTATTTTTCTTTCATAGACATTCTTAAATAAAGATTACTCTGCCGCCTACATTTCTCATGAGAGTTGGGGTGGGTTTTAAATAGGATCCAAATGTGTCAAACTGCTATCAGTACTGGAAATGTAATAAAAAGGACTTGTCAAGCTATTAAGGGTACCAAATAGTAGCTGTCTAGTTGAGCTAGTTGGCATTCAATGAGCCAACAATTTATTGTTTATTTTTTATCAAAAATGCAAACACTTCACAAAATAAATATTACACAAGATGATATGCAACAAATATAGGGTGGAGAGTTGAAACATCTTATCAATGGCTTCAATTTAAAAAAAAACCTGCTAGATACGATTTTTAACACTTTAAAAGTAATTTAATCAATAGCAATAGCAGTTAGACTTATATACTGTCCCATAGTGCTTTACAGCACTCTCTGGGTGATTTATAAAGTAGAAGCATTATTTGTGTATTGTCTCAATGATCTGGGTCCTCATTTTACCAATCTCTGAAGGATGGAAGGCTGAGTCAACCTTTAATTCCATTAGGAGAAATCTCCAGACTGTGGGCAAAGTTTTCCTGCAATATTTAACCACTGCAACATCAGGGCTTAATTAAAAAAAACAATTTAATTCAGTGTGAATTGACAGTCTTACATATCATTACAGGAGCAGTCAAAAAACATTTTCAGGCTTATGGGCTCCTCTTTTATTTTAAAAAAGACTGACCATTATCCTTTCTATACTGGAGGTATAATACATTTTAAGAAAGCCTGGTATACATGTCATGGCAATTCCTTATAAGCTAGATGTTATTGTCATGGTGAATTGTATTCTTGAAAGGAAACTGAAATTCAAAGACATCAATTCTCTATTAAAGGCTACTTTAAGAAAATGAGATTTATCAGTGTATGAATATTGAATAAATTGTGTCTAGATGGCTATAAAGAATGGGGTAATGTATTTCTAGAAAGTTCTTGTGTATCAGAGCCTAAATGGTTCCATGAAATTTAACACTCTCCACTTTTGAATTAACTTTCTCTTGGTTGAAAGACAAGATCAAGAAAGATAACTCCAACATATATTTTATATTTAATTCAGTACTGTATTTAAAATTTGACTTGTAAGGGTGTGTGTGGGTGTAATTCAGGTGGTTATATTAAAGAAAAGTGGTGAAACCAAAGTACTGGGATTGGATTTGTTTCTTGCTTTTCTTATTTTCTTTCTTTTTCATTTTTTCCAGTTAATTTTCCTTAGGTTTCTCCTTTCATGCATCTCCTTTAATAGTGTTATAGTTTGTTACATAATACCAATGTACTTACTTATAAACTCAATAAAAACAACTTCAGAAAGTATGTATGTGATGTGCATCTTTATTTCCTCTTTTCTGAAATCTCAGCATTGAATATCTAGAAAAAGATTTGTATCTCAAGGCTGCAGAGGATTGAGTCAAGGAGCATATTCTGAACCTAAATGTTGATAAAGGGGAGTAGCTTTTGATTCAGGAGGACCATACTTTGGGATTTGAGAGATTATGTCTGCTCTGGATTGATTGATTGTATGTGCATGAGTACGAGAGCTGCTTCTTCATAAGGATTTGAACTGGCATTGACAGTAGACAATCACATTATCTCAATAGTGTTGGATTTTTAATCAAAAAATAGGCCCAAAATACCTGTTAAAGGTAAAGGTTCCCCTTGTACATACGTGCTAGTCGTTGCTCATCTCCGTTATAAAGCCGAAGAGCCAGCGCTGTCCAAAGACATCTCCATGGTCATGTGTCTGGCATGACTAAATGCTGAAGGTACATGGAACACTGTTACCTTCCCACCAAAGTGGTCCTTATTTTTCTACTTGCATTTTTACATGCTTTTGAACTGCTAGGTTGTCAGAAGCTGGGACAAGTAACAGGAGCTCACTCTGTTATGTGGTACTAGGGATTCGAACCACTGAACTGCTGATCTTTCTGATTAACAAGCTCAGTGTCTTAGCCAATGACCCACCGCGTCCCTAAAAAACACCTATTAGGAGATGGAAAAGACCAGACACTGATGATGTATACTGAACTACATACATGGACTGTAACTTCATTGTAAGAAACTCTTCATGGAACAGTCCTGATACTTGCAATTGATCCAGAGTGTTGGCAGCAAGAAATGGTAGAATAGCATCCTGCTTACTGGGTTTTTTTCAGACACATATCAAAGTGCTCAGTAATTATATAAATCCTTGAATAATTTGGATTCCAAATACCTGCAGGGTTGTGTAATGCCAAATGGACTTCCAGTACTCAAGGAGTATTTTTGTAGATTCTGCCATGAGGCATTTTAAAGCAACAGTTATCTCTTCATTATCTGTGAAGTAATCAGTTATCAGAGTTAAAAATAACCCATTCCTTGATGTAACATAAGAAGAAAGTTAAAATACATCTTCATCACTCTTAAATAGTTGTAATTATTAGGCTGGCAGATTGAATACCAAGATCCAGAAAAGAGAAACATGCATTATATGGATCACAAAGTTTATGCTTTTCATCATCTTATTATTATCCTCTAGTTTGAGGAGTCCTTGGAGCTCTTTGAGCTTTCTTGCCTCCTTGTAGACATTTCATAACCTTAACTAGGTAAAGGCCCGATCCCACTGGCCGATGGATGCAAAACATATGCATAAAGGACACAGCAGACAAGCAACATTTCGGGGTGGCTCCATCCATTGTCATCCGCTCATAAAAGTAGTGAAAATTTGCATAAACAGAATGGAAAAGAACGGAAAAGAATGGGAGTAGGTAGTATGTAACAGGGATGTTAAACGGATATTAACAGGAAGCCTAGCGGATGAAAGCAGATGGAAGCGGATGACACCTCCGAAGGGGTTCCGGGGGAGAATTTTGAAGCAGACACATAGCAGAAGGGGCGGATACATAGTGGATGAAGCGGATGCATCACGGATGCCTATAGGAAACAAAGGGGATGCCGCGCGGATGTATATCGGATGAAAAGCGTTCACTGTGTGTGCGGGGAGTATGAATTGCGTCAGCTCCGCAGATATAAAAGGATGCAGCACGTACGCAGTCAGCAAACAGGTGAAAGACGTGCTGCCACATACATCTTGCAGGAACACCATGGTTAGTCAGTCAGGCAAGAAGAGGAAGCCCATGCCTACTTGTTCAAGCCCTGGCAAGGTGAAGAAGGGCAGAACCAGCATCCCACCCCCTTACTCTGAAGCTGCTACTGCTGCTGCTGCTGCTGCTGTTGCTGCTATGGTGGACCAGCCCCAAGGCCCTCAAGCACCTCAAGCCCCTCAAAGCCCTGCTGCTGAAGGTCCTGCTGCTGAAGCCCCTGAAGGCCCTGCTGCTCAAGCCCCTGAAGGCCCTGCTCAAGCCCCTGCCAGAGGGAGGAAGAGGCAAGGGAAGGAGAAGGGAGAGAGGAAACAATACACCGTTTCCAAGGAGCATGAGAATGAGATGCTGGAATGGCTGAGGGAGAACGAGTACCTTTGGAGAAAGGGCCACAGACTCTATTGGGACACCAAGAAGAAGCAGGCAGCTTGGAGAGACAAGGCAGAGAGCCTAAGGTACACTGTAGGAGTACTCCTGGGATGGTGGAAGCACATGCACACCTGGTATGGCAAGCTACACCTCAAGAAATCCAGGCAGGCCGCTGTCAAGCTCACTGACCGGGAGATGGACATCATGACCAAGTGCAGTTTCCTGGAGGGTGAGATCCGCCACCGAGGAGCAGAGCCTCTGAAACTCCTCTCCCTCAGACATTCCACAGACAGCCAGTCCTCTTCCAGCCAGGAGCCAGCTACCCTGTCCAGACAGGTGTCTTCAGAGGGCCCCACAGCAGAGAGTCCCCTGACAGCTGCACTCCCCATGCTGGCAGACTTGGAGGATCCCGTGGAGGATGACGCCCTGCTGTCACAAATGGAGGAAGAAGCAGCAGCCACCAGAGGCCAACCCACCCCCACCCGCACCACCAGCTCCAGAGGATGCAGGCAAAGAGGCAGACTGGAAGGCGAGGAACACAGTGTACTGTTGGAGATCAGGGACACAATGAAGACCAGCACAGAACTTCTCCCTCAACTGGTCCACTTGGACAGAGCATCTTCAGGCCAGAACACCTTCATCACCTACATGAGCCAGACCCTGAGGGACCTGCCCGAGGCCCAGTACCAGGTGATGAAGCAGAAGATCACAGCACTTCTGCACAACCCTCAAGGCCCAGCTGAAGTTGCTCCTACCCAGTCCAGGTCTGCTCCTCCACCCCAGGTGATGTCACAGCCTTCCAAGGCTTTCAACATCCCCTCACCTACCAAGGCTATGACTACCAGGACTTTCCACAGCAGAAGCAGAACTTCCTGTCCAGGCCCAGGCTCATCAGACGCCACAGACGCCAGTCCTCACCCAGCTGCAGAGCAGACAGCCCCACTATACTCCTCCTTCCTCCACCCCACAGCCAAGCCCATCAATGGACAATCTGTCATCAGTATTGGGCCTGACATCTCAAGTCCTTGATGAAGGGCCTCTCAACCTCATGGAACTGAGTCAGTTCTCGGATAGCTTCCTGAACAGACCACCACCTGTGGTACCCTCGGGCCCAAGCATCCCAATGGTGCCTCAGACCAGCACTCAATCCACAGCCACCTCCACAGTCCCTGTCCGCTTAACAACTGAGACCATGGACATGACTCAGAGTGACTGAGAATAGTGTCAGAGACTGAGTTGTTTACTTGTTAAGTTTATCTTTGCTTAAGACACTTTACTTGGTTCATTTTCCTTATTTAATACAGTCATAAAGTTTACCTAAGAAAGTTAATAAAGGTTATCTTTGCTTA
>BLBF01000005.1:22830769-22865422 GCA_015471245.1 Laticauda colubrina
GTCATAAAGTTTACCTAAGAAAGTTAATAAAGGTTATCTTTGCTTAACACACTTAGCTTACTTGGTTCATTTTTTTTACTTAATAAAGTGTTGGTGAAAACTTTGAAAAAATGGTTAAGCCTTTGCATGCTTGTGGGACAGATAAGGATAGTTGTGCGATAGATAAACCTCCAGTGCAACCATAGTGAGACTGTATGGTCCACCATCCCAGAGATCCAGATGATTTTCTCCCTCTTTTTATAGAAAATATCGGTTGTCCGCTAGGTGTCCTTCTACATACTCTAGACATACTGCAGACATCCTAAATATACGAGATACATCCCAGATACAAATGTTTTGTCCGTTTTGAATACTTTATATATGAGATGCATATGCTTACATCCTTTCTATTTCTGTGCTACTAACGCTGTGTAGACATTCCGTGTACCTTTTGTTTCCTCCCTCTTTCCATTTTCAGCTGCAGCGGATGTGAGTTGAAGGGATGGCCAGAGGATGCAGAGAGGATACAGCGGACGTTTAACAGAGGATAACGGACATAGAACGTTTGTTGCCCATATATGTCGCGGATGTACATTGTACGTGGCGGAAAGTTCATCCGTTCACAAAGTTTTGTGCAGCTCAAAACTTCTTGCATGGATGAAATTGCAGTGTACAGATGCTCGAGGGATAGAGCGTATGAAACACGTATGCAGTGAGTACACAACGGATGCATAGCATTTTCCAATGGATGCCAAGCTTTTTTTAACATTTTACATCCTTTTTGCATCCGTAAGTGCAGTGGGACCGGGCCTTAACATCATCAGTGTAGATGATAAAACGACCAACTATGGGCTTCAGTAACTTGGAAAACCATCTCATGGGAGCCCAGAAATAGAAACTTTAACTCATTTGGATTTTTGCATCCCAGATCTGATAATAGATACTACAGTATAATATCAGAAGACACGTGTAAAGGAATGGTCTTGAGAATTCATTAATATGTTGTATGCTCAAACTGTCTATCCTTTGTTGTCTCTCAGCAGACTGTTAGGAACTGCTACCCTCTGGACAAATATTCCATGTGCTGGTATTGTTTGTTTTCAGTAAGTCTTGGTCACAAAAAAGGGCAGGATTAGTAGCTGTTATATCTACTGGTTTCACCCCTCTACTTTTTTTTTGCATACTTGCTCAAGAGTAAATAATTAAACTCACTAGGTTTATTCCTGAGAAAGATAAAATTTTACAGCACTAAGGATATGAAAGGTCTACTGCTTGGCTGCATCCAATTGCTTCTTGCTGACATCTCCTTTCCACATGCTGACTAGCTTATATGTATCACGTATCTGAATGTGATACATTCCTTTGGAGAAGGAAAATAACCCCTGGTAAATCTTTCATTATTTTTTTCTTAATGCACATATAGTGAATAGTAAATGGGTAGGCAGTAACTGTCATAAAACTTGATGCAATATTTTTTTTGTGGTGAGCCATATTTAATAAAGAACAGAGTGACAAAGATCCAGGAAAAAAAGACTATATAAGGTTGCTTTTCATGGTCTATGCAGGATGCAGAGATGAAGCCAAGACATGTTGACCTGAAGAACAGCAGATACAATAAGAACAAAGTGCTATTAACACCAGTGTCAGCTTGCACAGCCATCTCAGTGTGCTTTCTTTCTTGAAGAAGATGGAAATTTAATTCAGATTAGCATAATGCATTTATCTGTTGACAAAAAAAATGCTTATGACATTTTAAAGATTGAAAGATTGAAAATACATCATTTAATCAATGAGAGATTTGGTGGGTATCAGGGTACATATATTACCTAGGTATTAACCAAGGTAAGGGTGTGGGTTCCATGCCTAGCAACTGTTTTATGAATGAATAAACTCATTCAAGTTGATATTTTTTGCATTTCATTTCTGTCTCACTGTACAGTTTACCTATCTAACCAGAAAGGTTTATTTATAATCATATTTCAGGAAAATACTCTTCTAATGAACCAACACAGATTGGATCCCAATTGATGCATTCTTTTTATCTATCAGTTTTTAAAAGTAATTGACCAAACATATATAATTTGGGAGGTTGTTTTTCTCAGGACTCTCTCCTGCTGTTGGCTGGCTGGCAGCCCAGTGATCATTGTATGCTCCAATAAAGTATACTTCATTGCTTTGATTTCCAAATACTTTGTTTTCTTTTTTAAATGAATTAAGTATTTAATTCATTAAATAGATTAAATAAGTTGAAAAACAGGTGGGTTTTTTTAATGATCAAATACTGGGACACTCCAGTTCAAATCCAGCCTTTTTACTGGCTGAGTTTGGGCTGGTCATTTTTGTTTACCCCACTCCTAAAGGCTAGGTCCCACTGGCTGATGGATGCAAAACATATGCAAAAAGGACACAGCGGATGAGCAAAATTTCGGGGGTAGCTCCATCCATTGTTATCCGCTCCAAAAAGTGTTATCCGCTTCAAATTTGAATAAACAGAACAGAAAAGAACGGAAAGGAACGGACGGGGGTAGTACATAGCAAGGATGTTAAGCGGATGTTCATAGGAAGCCTAGCGGATGACAGCGGATGGAAGCGGATGACACATCCGAAGGGCTTCCAGGGGAGAATTGCAAAGCAGATGCATAGCGGAAGGAGCAGATGCATTGCGGATGACGCGGATGCATCACGGACGCCTATAGGATGCATAGTGGATGCATAGTGGATGCAAAGCAGTCACTGTGCATGCGGGGAGTATGAATTGCGTCAGCTCCGTGAATATAAAAGGATGCAGCTCGCAAGCAGTCAGCATTCAGAGGAAAGACATGCTGCCACAGACATCTTCAAATAACACCATGGTTCGTCAGTCAGGGAAGAAGAGAAAGCCTCTGCCTATTCCTGCCAGCCCTGGCAAGAAGGACAGAACCACCATCCCATCCCCTGGCACTGACTCTGAAGCTGCTAGTGCTTCTGCAGCTGCTGCTGCTGCTGCTAGTGCTGCTGGTGTTGCTGGTGCTGGTGCTGCTGGTGCTGCTGGTGCTGTTGATGCTTCTCCTGCTGCTGGTGCTGCTGTTGTGGTGGACCAGCCCCAAGGCCCTCACAGCCCTGCTTCTCAAGTCCCTGAAGGCCCTGATGTTCAAGCCCCTGCAAGAGGGAGGAAGAGGCAAGGGAAGGAGAAGGGAGAGAGGAAACAGTACACCCTTTCCGAGGAGCATGAGGAGGAGGTGCTGGAATGGCTGAGGGAGAACGAGTACCTGTGGAGAAAGGGCCACAGACTCGATTGTGACACCAAGAGGAAGGAGGCAGCTTGGAGAGACAAGGCAGAGAGCCTGTGCTACACTTCAGAAGTACTCCTTGGATGGTGGAAGCACATGCACACCTGGTATGGCAAGCTACACCTCAAGAAATCTGGCCATGACGCTGTCAAGCTCACTGACCGGGAGATGTACATCATGGCCAAGTGCAGCTTCCTGGAGGGTGAGGTCCGCCACCGAGGAGCAGCCCCTCTGACAATCCTCTCCCTCAGACAGCCCACAGACAGCCAGTCCTCTTCCAGCCAAGAGACAGCTACCATGTCCAGGCAGGTGTCTTCGGAGGGCCCCACGGCAGAGACCCCCCCGAAGCTGCACTCCCCATGCCAGAGGACGTGGAGGATCCCCTGTCACAAATGGAGGAAGAAGCGGCAACCACCAGAGACCAACCCACCCCCACCCCCAGCTCCACCTCCACAGAAAGCAGGTAGACAGGCAGACTAGAGGGCCAGAGCCACACTGTCCTGTTGGAGATCAGGGACACAATCCTCGAACCGCAAGCCCTTCATCACCTACATGAGCTAGACCCTCATGGACCTGCCCAAGGCCCCATACCAGGTGATGAAGCAGAAGATTACAGCACTTCTGTACATCCCTCCAGGCCCAGCTGAAACTGCTCTGACCCAGTCCAGGTCTGCTCCTCCACCCCAGGTGATGTCACAGCCCTTCCACAGCTTTCAACAGCCCCTCACCTACCAAGGCTACAAGTACCAGGACTTCCCACAGCAGAGGCAGCCTTTCCCAGTCCAAGTCCAGGTTCATCGCATGCCACAGACGCCTCACCTCGCCCAGCTTTAGACCAGACAGCCCTACTATACTCCTCCTTCCTCCATCCCACAGCCAAGCCCCTCAACGGATAATCTGTCATCAGTCTTGGGCCTGACATCCCAGGTCCCTGATGAAGGGCCTCTCAACCACATGGGACTGAGTCAGCTCTCTGAGAGCTTCCTGAACACACCATCTCCTTTTGTACTCTCGGGGCCAAGCACCCCAAGAGCGCCTCGACCAGCACTCCAGCCACAGCCACCTCCACAGTCCCTGGCCGCTTGACAGCTGAGACATGCCTCAGAGTGACTGAGAATAGTGCCAGAGACTGAGTTGTTACCTGTTCACTTTATCTTTGCTTAAGACACTTTACTTGGTTCATTTTGCTGTTTTAATAAAGTCATACAGTTTACTTAAGACAGTTATTAATAAAGGTTATCTTTGCTTCACACACTTGGTTCATTTTATTTACTTAATAAAGTGTTGGTGAAAACTTTGAAAAAATGGTTAAGCCTTTGCATGCTTGTGGGATAGGTAAGGATAATTGTGGGACGGTTAAGGATAGTTGTGGGATAGGTAAGGATAGTTGTGGGATGGGTAAGGATCGTTGTGGGATGGGTAAGGATCGTTGTGGGATAGGTAAGGATAGTTGTGGGATGGGTAAGGATCGTTGTGGGATAGGTAAGGACAGCTGTGGGATAGATAAACCTCCTGTGCAAGCATATTGGGACTGTATGGTCCACCCTCCCAGCTGCCACACATACGGCCCTTTTTTATCAATAACAATTTATTCTTTGATCAACACATTTCAAAATAAACAAAGCTCTTTATTAATGCCCTATTCATTGTAGGACCACTCAACATACATGGCACAATCTCATCAGTGTTATGAGATAGGCTCAAGGAAGCATCCATTAACCATCTATCATCCTGTCTTGCCACTCCACTGCTCCAGTTGAGGAGTTGCACCAGTGTTTCAGTAGAGTGCGTTGCTTCTTCCCTTCACATGAAGCTCTGTTGGGGCCTTGTACATCCACAGTGTCTATCAGGTTTCACCCTTGCCTTCATTCACCAGGCTCCAGGTTCCCATTCCCTTGTTGATGGTCCACAAACTTGTTCTGCAACACTGAGTAGTGGGTGCGCATGAGATTGTGCAGAATTCAGCAAGCTTCCACGATGCTCCTCACAGTTTGTGGGTGATTCTGCATGGTGGTGAGAAGTACCTGGAACCTGTTGGCCAGGATGCCAAAGGCGTTCTCCACCACCCGTCTTGCCCTGGACAGCCTGTAGTTGAAGATCCTCTCTTCCCGGGTGAGATATCTTGAAGTGTAGGGCTTCATGAGGTAGGTTCTGTGGAAGAAGGCGTCATCCCCCACAATGAAGTAGGGCACATCTTGTGTGTCATTGGGTAGGGGGTCTGGATCTGGAAAACCCATGATGAGGTTGCATTCCAGCCCATCCTTGAGGTCACTGGCGTTGTATACCTGGCTATCTGAAGCTGACCCGTTGCCTGAACCATCGATGTAGATGAACTTGTAGTCAGTATCAACCATGGCAAAGAGGATGATACTGAAGAAGCCCTTGTAGTTGTAATAAGAGGACCCTGAGTTGACTGGAGCTTTGCAGGCCACGTGCTTCCCATTTATGGCTCCAACGGTGTGAGGAAAGTTCCACTTCTGATACCACTCTTCTGCAACTTTCCTCCAGCCTTGTTCAGTAGTGGGACACTGGAGGAGCTCCTCCATGTATTCTTCGATGATGGTCTGCACCACTTCTCTGACCACTTTGTTGATGGTGTTGTGTGGCACCCTCCAGGCATACTGCATGTTTCTGTATGTGGTTCCAGAGGCCAGGTGGCGCAGAGTCAGTGCCACCTTCAGTCCAGGGTCCAGGCTGGGACGGAAGTTAGTGCTCGACTTGGTCAACCTGGGTCTCAGATGCCCTACAACTTTGTCAAACATGGCTGGTGGCATCCTCATGAAGTGCTGGAATGCACGAGGGCCTTCATTCCTCAGCTCCACCATCAGCTTGTCATTCAGTCCAAACTCCACTCTTCTCCCGATCCATCATCGGACCCACACAGCTCTTGAACGTCTCCTTATACTCCTTGCATAGAAAAGGTGAAACAGTCTGAACAGGGCTTGGTTCTGGTGTTGAATGATTGCAGCTACCATAAGGACTGTGTTATGATCCATGGTGGAGATCAATGGATGATGTGGAAGAGCAAGACCAAGGGTGAATAGGATTTAATAACAAGAGGAATTAAATGTCGATCAAGTTTTTTTTTAAATGTCCTATATGTGCTAATCAGTCTTCAGTGAAAAACTAGAAGTGTCACTTTTTAGTATGCATGGTCATTTTGGAGTCAGACAGTACCTAAATCTAATAAAACAAATTAACAAATATTAGCTAGGTCATTCTCACAATCTTTTTGTTTGTTCTTCATCATTGTTCATCATTTCTTCTCCTATAGCACTTAAACTTATATACCATTTCCCAGTGCTTTACAACCTTCTCTAAGTGGTTTACAGAGTTAAATATTACCTCCATCAATTTGGGTCCTCATTTTACCAATCTTGGGAAGGCTTAGCCTGGTGAGATTTGAACTGCCAAATTGCAGGCAGCCAGCAGTTAGAGTACTGCACTCTAACCACTATGCCAGCATGGCTCAGTGTAAGTATACTACTCATATCACAGGATTATACTCCCTGTCTGTGATATAGTAGGTGGTGATCCATAATGATAGTGATCCATGAAATATTATCAGATAATAAAGGCATTTGTTTTGGAAACTGTCACAAAACTCTATAATATTTGCATTCACTCATAAAGATGAATCTATATATTTCCATTTAAGACCTGCTTCCTTGCTCTGCAGGTGCTTCAAATTACTTTGGAATTTTGCTACTGTTCCAGGGTACATATGGTGAATGTTTGGAGAGGAAAAAGGTCCTAAGTTGTTTTGCTAGATCAAAGACTTCTAACAGCAGAATCACTTCAAAATTTATTTACTGCCAGTGACCACAAAACACTAAAAGCTGAAATGTAAAAAATTTTAATATAATAATGAATGTATCAAAACTATAGAATTAGGTGTTTACTTTTGCTTCTTTTGCAACTCTTCTAGAAATCATCACTGACTTAGCAACTCAGGGAGAATGATGAAATCTTCTTTTAAAGTCTCACGGCAAGTGGTTTACTAGAGGTGTAATTAAATCTTTCTGCCAAATTAAATGGAAAGGTGAATGGGGAAGGTCATGCACAACTTATTTTAACTTCCCCCAACTGACAGGGGTACAGCTGTTCTTGCCGAATATAGTGGCATTAAATCTATTTTCTAATAATGGTGAAGGCAACTCATCTAACCAGGATAAAGTGAAGGGTCTCATATATGCTAGGCAAAGGATGTTAGCAAGGTAGAAATAATTGAGAAAGCTCTTTCAAATACAGCTAAATATACACTTTTGGACTAAGACTACATTTTTGTAATTCTAGATTGAAGTTGCTGTTTCAGCTCTGACATGCCAAAAGAACAATATCATTTCAGATACAGATACAGATTAACAGAGTTGGAAGGGATCTTGTAGGTCATGTGGTCCAACCCCCCCCCCTCAAGCAGACCCTACACCATTTAGTCCAGTCTCTTCCTGAAAGCTTCCAGTGATGAATTTCGCACAACTTCAGAAGGCAAGTTGTTCCATTGATTGATTGCTCTCACTGTCAGAAAATTTCTCCTTATTTCCAGGTTGAATCTCTCCTTGTTCAGTTTCAACTAATCCACAGGACCATTTAATTTTTTTTGTGAAGCATGCTTCCTAAATACAAGTATTCTGCTAGACTTTTCTTGAAAGTCAGTATTTCTAAAACATATTTAATAAATGGCAACTTAAATTATTCTGTGCTCAATGAATATATTCTAACAAGCACAGAGCCAATTGTGAAAGATACAGTGACCCTTTGTTCTACTTCATGCTGGATACTAGATCTCAGTAAAAAAAAATATTTTTTAAAAATCCCTAGCATGAGAAACCTCAGGAAAGCAGATAAAAAAGTACATCAGTCATCTTGGTTACATGGCACCAACTATAAGAAACTTTCATCACTACAGTTTAAATCTATCTAAATGCATGCCTATATAAATAATTTAATTGGCCAAGGTAAATATAAATCTATGCTGCACTTTGATGAGGCATTCTCTTTTTTCTGTCAGTTCAAAAATGGACCTTCTACGTTAAGGTCTATTTTGAAAAAAAAAATCAAAATAGTTTCATGGACCATAATTTCTAGGTCTCTTGAGGCAGTATATGAATTTGGCAATCCTCCTGGATGAGAATAAATAATGGATATTTATGTAGCCCTGTTTTCAGCATTCTGCATTCTTTTTTGGCCTCCAGGCCTACAGCAGGTCTCTTCAAATGTTTGAACAAAAATATCTCTGCTTCTTTTCCCCTGACATGACCCCTGTGGATGCAGTGAGTGGCATTGATAGATTGGGTTCCTTGCCTTCCCTGCTGGAGGAGATGTAATGATGGAATAGCTGGATAAAAGGGGACTGATGATGAAGCCAACATTTTAGAAGTCAGAGGGAAATAGAATGAAGAGAAAAACAGCAGGGATTTTTTTCTCTCCAAGTAAAAATGGACTGAAAAAAAAAGTTCTGATTTCCCAGTGTCCTTATCATCATTATCCTAGTCAGAAGGATGGCATTCCACAAATGAACAGTCGTGAACAAGAACAAGATCTCCAGTTTAATGTCAATTTAAATTAGAATTCCTGCTTGCTCAGAATTTGCTCTCTAAACAAGCATGAGTTTTAATTTAAACTGAAATTGGAATGTGCCCCCCATCTCTCTCTCTCTCTCTCTCTCTCTCTCTCTCTCTCTCTCTCTCTCTCTCTGTGTGTGTGTGTCCAGTAATGCTAGTTCTTGTACCATACTATATCTATGGTATATATGTTATTATACACTTTCTGGTAGGGACATGGTGGCTCAGTGGCTAAGATGCTGAGCTTGTCAATCAGAAAGGTCAGCAGTTCGGTGGTTTGAATCCCTTGCACTGCGTAAACGGGGTGAGCTCCTGTTACTTGTCCCAAGTCTGCCAACCCAGCAGTTTAAAAGCATGTAAAAATGCAAGTAGACAAAATAGGGACCACTTTGGTGGGAAGGTAACAGCATTTTGTACACCTTCAGCATTTAGTCATGCCAGCCATATGACCACAGAGACAGCTGGCTCTTCGGCTTTGCAACGGTGACGAGCACTGCCCCCTAGAGCTGGAAATTACTAGCACGTATGTGCAAAAGGAATCTTTACCTTTACACTTACTGGTGTTGCATGTACATGCTGATATATATGTAAATACAGTATGTCTTGAGCCCTGTCCCTCTCCCATTTTCTGACAGTAATGTAGATTATTTCAATTATTTTAAAAGATGGCAAACCAACCTTATTAAGTTTGAGTGTGAGAAGGCTCACCAAAACCTGAACTTCTCACCTCCAATTTGGTCTGATGGCCCGACCCTGGAGATCTTGTTCTTGTTCTTGGCTGTTCATTTGTGGTACATTCATTTAATTCAAATCAAGTTTCCCTTCCTGGCTTTTGTTTTTAAATAAAAACAAAATCAACTACTACTGTTTACTCTGGCTGGTAATTTCTCTCTGGCAGATGTCTTCTCTAACCTTGCTGCTACTGAGACTGCTTTAGCTGGAGATTCTGGTTCTTAGACCTGGGGCTGTATGAAAAAGATACTTTGCCACTGAGCAGAGGCCTCTTTCCAGCAGAGAAGAGGGGCTGCTAAAATGACAATAGTGGTAATGATCTATGAATCCAAATACACAGACAAATCTTTGAAGCCACATGTAGCAATAGGTGCCGTCTGCTTTTGTATGTCTTCAAATGCACTTCACTGCATCTACCCTTCAATGCTGCATGCACCCAATTAGTTCCAAGACAATGGCATCATTCCCATGTCATATTTAATTGGATCATGGAGGGGGTTCAATATGCTGTGGGTATACCCCCGAAAGAAGAAATTGCTCTAATCCAGGGATCCCCAACCCCTGGGCCATGGCTGACTACTGGGATGTGGCCTATTTGGAATTGGCCTGCATGAGTGGCTGGCTGAGACATACATGTGAGTACAGGGATGGGATCCGATCAGTATAACTACCAGTTCTGTCACTCTGTGTCACACGAGTCGCGCGAGTTGCGTGAGTGCAATTTATGACTTGCTGAGCTACCCAGACAGGTGAGAAGGACTCCGTGCAAGTGCACAGAGGTTGGAGAAGCCCTTTTTTCCTCTTTTTCAACTGCAACTGTGTCAAATGTTGAAAAAGCAGGAAATAAAGGTCAGGTAAGAGACCTGGGCTAAAACAGCAGCAGACATAGAACTGGTTCTATGTATGCTCTCTGTTTGCTGCTTTTCAGAGCAACCGGTTCTACAGAAGTGGATAGAATCAGTAGAATCCCTCCCCTGTGCATGTACATGCAGCTCAACTTGTGCGAGCAGTGGACTGGCAGGCACTTGCACACATGTATGCCTATCCACTGTTCATTCCAACCCATCATTTGTGCAAGGGCTGTGTGTGCATGCGTGCTGGCCCACCACTTACACAAGGGCTGTGTATGTGGCACACCAGTCCACTTCTTGTGTGGCTCACCCACTGGGCCAGTTATTAAACAAAATTCTAGGCACACGCAGAATTAAAGTAAATCCTTCATGTGGTAGATATACTAAATTATTTCTCATATGCTATTGGAAATAAAAAGGTCAGGAAAAAAAAATAGCATCTGCAAAGAATCCTAATTATCATTTTGAAAGGTGCTGATGAAATCCTGGCATTTTCAAAATCACACACCCACTGACCACAAGGGGCTGCAAGCAGACATGCCTCTGCCAAGCATGTCCATGAACAACCAAAGCAAAGGTGGTGGGTGATAGAGAGGGGCGAGGGAGTGAAGCCTTATTTCAGTCACTGTAACAATCTCACATTTTCTCATATGCTCCCAAAGATATCACATTTCCAGAAACATGCCTGGGAAGCTTGTTTCATCTTTGTTGCCACAATTGCTCTTATTGGCTCCAAATGTGTGAGATAATAGCAGTAGTGTTTAGACTTATATACCATTTCACAAGGCTTTACAGCCCTCTCTAAGCAGCATATTGTCCTCCACAATCTGTGCCCTCATTTTACTGACCTTGGAAAAATGGAAGGCTGAGTCAACTTTGAGCCAGTGAGAATAGAACTGCTGAACTGCTTGCAGCTAACAGAATTAGCCTGCAATACTGCATTCTAACCACTGTGCCATGAAAAGGAGGGTAAGCCATTATTTCTACCTTTACAAGCACTCCCCACTCATCCAACTCCACCAAACACTACAGCATAAACTGTACCTGTCCCTTTGGCCAGAGAAGAAGCATAGCTTGCAGCAGAATTCTCCTACATGAGAATCAGAGCAATGATGCACTACTGGATCTCACCCTGCAGGTTTTTGGCACAAGCAGCCAAGAGTGCTGGCTTCCTGGCGCTTGTTAGAAATGGGAAATATATCTGCTTCCAGAAGACCATTTATCTTGAGCAGAAGCCACCAAAGTGTATAAAAGGCAGACCAAAGCTGATGCATCTGCTTGAAATCCTTTAAAATGCCTTACTGAGGAGACAATGGAGACATTATAAAAGCCACATATCTTAACATTCTCAGCACATGAAAGAGAAAGAAGTGGCAAAAAAGAAGATGGTTCAGCAAAGTCTGTGAGCATAAGAGCAGTGAAAAGCTGCTGGAACAGATTAGGGATTGAACCTCGGGGAATGATAGGATTTGTGGGATGCTGGCAGGAATAGCTGACAGCACAGGAGTGGAAGCTGTAATAAAAAGTTGGTATTTCCAGGTGCTAGAAAATATATGTTGCCAGATGGGTCAGCTGTATTATTCTTTTGCAGAAAAATGACTAAAGATCTTTTGCAGAAAAATGACTAAAGGCTAAATTCTTAGCATTTAAGAATTATCTTAAGTAATTAAAATATCTAGAAAGGGGATCACCGTCGGTTTCATCAGATGTATAGATATGGGGTCCTGAGACAGGGTTTTTTCCCCTCCCTATCATGAAAAGGAGGAAGGAGGAATGTTGGCAAATAGGTGTAATTCCTATGTCTGAAGGATATAAGCTGCTACACTGAGCAGGGACAGCATGCTAAGCATGAACATCCATTAGAAAACAGCAAGATATCATCGACATTATGATGTCGTCATTCCTCGGTTCACTTTATTTGCAGAATGATTTCATGATGTGTGTAACATCTTGTATACCATTTGTTTCCTGTGAATGTTCCTGGTACTAACCCAGACAAAAAGATGAAAATTTGCCATAGGGTACAGTAAGTATGCCTGTATATGTCATAGAGATAGATTCATTGGACCTGGCTGAACAACTTCATTGTTTAATTGATTTGGTAAAATCACTATAGTAGGTGCTTGTCTTCCAGCTAACAAGTTTGAAAAGGTTAAATATCAAGAACAAGCCATTTAGCATTTGTACAACATATCTAAATTAAAGGTAGTCCAGTCATGTCTGACTCTAGAGGGCAATGCTCATCTCCTTTTCTTAGCTGTGGGAGTCAGCATTGTCTGAAAATACTTCCATGATCATGTGGCCACATGTCTATACACTGAGGTGCGTGGAACACTCCTACCTTCCCACTGAAGTGGTACTTCTTTATCTATCTTCATTTGCATGTTTTCAAACTTCGGGGGGGGGGGTAGATTAACAGGAGCTCACTCTGTCATGCAGCACTCAGATCTTGAGACTGGGTTGGCAGCTTTCCAGCAGACTTTAATCACTAAGCTATCATGTCTCCTTATATCTACATTACTTGTATATAAATTGGACTGTACTTAATTTGATGAGGTGACTGAATATTTATCTTTTTTTAAAAAAAAACTTCCTTTTTTTTTTTTAAAGAACCCTTATAATGTCTCATCTCATGATGAGCTGTGGCTTAGTTTTTTTCTCCAAAAGAAAGTGTGAAATATAAAATCCTTGCTTCATCAAGGCATTGCAGGATTCCCTAGCAGTACAGTGGATCTAATTCTTCCTTGCAATCCTCTCACAGTTCAGTACCACCTGAAGTTGAACAGTCATTTTAGTGATGCAAAATAGCTAATGAATCCACTTGATGTATTTTAATACTTTTTCAGTCAAGTAATAGTTCCTGAAGTCATACTAAGTGTCAGTGGGAGGAAATCAGAATCTATCCTACCAGCAAGCTGAGTTAGATAGATGCTTTGAATGGTAGACTTTAGAAGATGGTAACAAAGATGGTAAAGGAAATAACTAAATAGGGTCCAGCATGTGTAGAATCTCTACACTTACCTCCTGCCTTCAGTGCAATGGAGAATTTAATGCCATCACCCATGTTGTGATAACTCCCTGGACACTTTCCCAGATAGCTCTCTAGATGTCAGCTCAAGGAAGGATGAATCAGTTCCTGGCACATCAGGAGCTGAGTGGATTGATGGCTCCAAGCCCCTGTCTGTGGAGATTTGGCTGAAGTTCCAGGTGGGGAAAACATGCAGCTGCAGCTGGACCATGATGATGATGAGGGACTGCCTTCTGCCCTGATCCAAGAACACGTAGGGCAGAAAAAAGGCAAGAGCAGAGAAAGTCAGCCATCCTGATGTGCTGCACTGGAAGCTAGCTATTTAATACAGCAGAAGATGGAGGTAATGCTGGTTATGACTTGTTTGTTTCCTATGTATTTTCTGGTCATTGTGATTCCTGCCTCATTTTGAATTGACATCATGCCTTCTTGGATTATGCCTTGGAAATTTTGGACTTTTCTTGCACCGTGAACTCTCTTGTATTGTGGATTTAAGTTTGCCTGGTGGATTTAGTTTCACTGAAAAAAATTTAAGTGACTTGTGGACAATTTGGCCACTGCTCTGTGGACTAACATTGGTCTGCTCATTGGGACAATTGGGACAGTTCTGGGTTTTTGGTGAAGGGAATTGCTGGGGAATATTAATAAACCACAGTTAAGTATGTGTGTGAGTGAGCAGGACACTACTCATGTTCAGGAAGGATTCCACTGCCACTTCAGTTTACTTTGTCAGGAGAGGTGATGGGTACAATCCTGTTCTTTGTCTTAAAACAGAAAATGTTGTGTCATTCAAGACCCAATCTTATTTTATGTATTTGATGACTCCATCTGGACTGCATGTCAATAGCATGTACTAGATCTGGGTTGCAAGGATTTAGATGACAAAAAGATGCACAACAATAGCACTCTTTGTTGACATCTAGTGCTCCTCTGGAATTTTGCAGTTTCTCATCACTCTAAACAGTTATCCTTAGTTAAATAGATTATAGATACCATTTTATTGCTGCAATGGAACCCAGTTGGGTTAGATTCCCTCCCTCCATTAATGTGCTATGTATTAAAAAAATATGGAGACCAGTCTTTTCCTGCTCCAGCAATGGACATTAAGAATATAATTTGTAGTTGGTACATGAGGAAGAGGAAAGCATGAAAAAGCGAGAATTTGTGCGCATGGGGAAATATTATATGTGCAGAGAGTGAAAGTGGAATGCCCAGAGAAATAAGCTAAATCCTGTATTTTAATGTGAATGAGTAAACAGTCAGCGCTACTATAAATCTCCAAGGTATTTGATCTTAATCCCTAGGGCAATTCTGGCAAAGAGAGATAACTGCTCTGAAGCAGAAATGTTCTTAACATAAAACCCACACTGTATTTACTCTCTGTGTGTCAATTTTTCTCCTTCTTAAAATATTAATAAATAGTTTTAAATGCCTACCCTTCCTTAGCCCAGAGGCTGCTCTTAAGAGCTTTGTCTATTATGTATGTCAACCTTTTTCTTCACTAATGAGAATATTTTAATTTATGGCTTATGATTGCCAGTCAAGGTTCAGGCAAAATTGGAGCTGCATAAGAACACCAGAGCAGTGGGAGGTGTTTACTTCATATTGTACCTCTGAAACAAGGGGGGGGGGGAACTTGCACACTACAACATGATGTTAGTATGGCATGGAGAAAATTGGCTGACCCATGGGGTGAATTTGACAGATGCTAAATCTGGTGTGTAACTGAGGAAGTAAGCTATTTATAGATGAGGCTCCTTAGAAAACAATTTATATATCTTCTACAATATTTCCTTAGGAAAAAGGGTTTACTGAATTTATTTTAAAAAGACCTAATTTGTTTTAAATTTTTATTATTATTGTTTTTAATGTTTTTATTTGTAAATGCTGATCTGTGACCTTAATAAAAATGCTCCAATTTGCACTTCTTGGATTTTGAGCCTAGAGAACTTTTGAATTTTTTGTAATTTTGTAATATATTGTGACAGTTTTAAATAGATTGCATAAATGTATGCATAATTAATATTCCTGTTAAAAGGAATTAAAACACCATCTCCTCATTTGCTTTTGAGTGTGATAGATAAATGCATGCTCAAGAATATTATAGTGCCATGGATTTGCATGTAGCTGATATTCATAAATAGTTTTGAATTAATCTGAATGGAAGGATTAAGTGGCTTTGTGACTCTGCTTCTATCCAGTGCTATTCAGCATCTTTATAAAAAACAAATTGAATGGAAATTTACAGATGACACCAAGCTGCATAGACTTCACTTGGAGTACTCTGTTCCTTTCAGGGTATCAAACAGGGAGAAGTTGAGAGGATTCAGGGAGAACTAGCAGGATAGTAAAGGATAAATCAAGCCCTTTGAAGAATGGTTAATGAAGCTGGATGGAAATATTATTGTACTTCTACAACTATCTAAGCAGATTTCTATAAATATTTAAAAATATGTCACATGCAAGAAGGGGAGAGCTGTTCTCTCTTGAACCAAGGAGAGGACAAAAAAGGATTTTAAAAAGGCAGATCCAGGCTGAATAGTATGACAATTTTCCTGATAGGGAGAGCTGTTAAGAAATAAAAGGAAGAAATAAGAAGTCCATCTACAACTGCAGTAATTTCCCCCTCCCCCTTTGAAGCTCCTGCAATGAGAAGGCAGTTGAATAAATAAGGGTCCTTCCAGCTTTCTCAGGTAGTTCTCAACTTACGATTGGTCATTTAGTGACCATTCAAAGTTACAAAAGTCCTCCTTAGAGCTACTTATGATGCAGTTTCGAAGTTCCAATGGCTGCCCTCCCCTCTCACAGTGACATGATCATATTTGGGACACTTGGCAACCAGCCTGCATGTACAGCTGCTTGCATCATCCTGTGCTCACATGACTACAATTTACAAAGTCTTTTTGATGGAAATCAGTGTTTACTTTTGGTTTAGCCATTTTGGCTAAAATGGCTTCACTTAATGACTGCCATATTGGCTTAGTGACTGAGACTTTTTAATGACAGCTGCAAAAAAAGGTTGTAAAATTGGGCTTGGTTACATGGTGACCGCTTAATAACTGGTGTGTACTTGCAGACTCAATTCCTGTTGTAAATCAAGGATTGAGGACTAAGATTCTAAGATTCAACCAATTTTCATCAGTCATGCGGGCACTTGTTATAATCTTGCAAAATTGATGACATCTGAAGAAGAAAAGCCTTAATCTGTAGCATGTTATGTTACCTGAACCATCACTCATCTGTTCTTAATTCACAATATATCTTCTTATGCCACTGAATAGATTTTCAAGCAACAGGAAGCAACATGAAAGTCCCCCTTTTGACATGATATTCGACAGGCCATTCATCGCTTGATATTGCAGACCTCTTTACCATCCTGGTGGCATTCATGACATGCAATTACCAACATTTCTAGATTTCATGCTTGTTGTAGCCCCAACCTACCTGAAAACTACCAGTTTGGCAAAAGCAAGCCCACACTCCTGATGTTAAGGGTGATACAGCCAGTGGACATTGCAGTGAGCTTAGAAATAATTTGGGGCTCAATGTAGAAAGTTGATAGGATGAAGAAAAGAAGCAAAAGGATCTTGAAAACAAGATGAGTTGATTTATTCTTTAAAAAAAAACAACAACATCCTGACTGGAAAGGAAGACAGTCCTACAGTAATACTACTACCCAAATGTGTCAGTTGGTTGAACATTTAATTTGATTTATTTGATTTAGGCTGCCACCTGACTCCAAACAACTCTGGTTGGTTCCTACACACATCCTTAGAATTCTCTGGTGCGGTGCTCTGATTGTTGTAATCCTTTCTGATTATAGTGTCATGCAGGAAGATGAATTAAGGAAAGTCTAAACAAGAAGCAGTTCACTTGTCTGGAAAACTAAAACATATGGTTTCTATTCAGATTAAATCATTCTTACCTCATCATGTTGCCTATGGTGAGGGAAGATTACACCAAAGCAAAGTCAGCCAGAAGCAACTTAAGCTTTAAGATGCTTGGCAACTCGACTTCAAGCTATCTTTCAAAGTGTTGACCTGAATGCTAGCATTTCATATGTGGGAAGATTATCTCAGCAGTGAGTTTTTGCAATTACTATCATATGGTTTATGTTTCTGTCCTGAGATTAGGTCATAGGCATGTGATGTCAATGGATCTGTGTGTATGTGTGTGTACTGTAAAATGAAGCCTTTTCTTGTTGCCTCTTCTAATTATGCCTTGTAAAAATATTTTATAAGCTGCTGAATAAATAAAATCAGCAAAGGAAGGAAGGTTGGGAGAATGAAGTGACTTTTGAAGAGATATTTGCTTCTGTATTTTAAACATCTCTCTTTCTAAAAAATGTCCTTGATAATAGAGTATTGGATGGGCATCCTGCTTCTTTTGATACAAATGAATTACAATGAAGCAGTTATAATTAAAGTAAGACCATATTTTCCCGATGTTGGATTTCCAAGATGTGGATTCTTTTAATGCATTATTAATAATAACTGCTCCTCACCATACCTCTTGTGTCTGCTGAATTATTTACCGTGAGGAGAGCTTTTGCAAATTTTGTAGATTTCTGTTAGAATATATCAGTAGGTAAATAAGGGTTATACACAAATACACACATACACATTTACATGGAATAAATAAATAAATAAATGATTTAAAAGCAATGTTATGCAGAAATGCCAAAGAGCCTTTACCATTGATTTATTATTTATTTACACCATTTACTATCTTGCCTTTATTATTTTTATAAATAACTCAGCTTCCTCCTTTTATTTTCCCCACGACAAACCCTGTTGAGGGGAGGTGAGAGAAAGTAATTGGCCCAGTCACCTAGCTGGTTTTCATGCCAAAAGTGAAATAAGAACTCAGTCTCTTTGTATCCAACTTGATGATTTAGCCTCTATAGGAATAATATTCCTTCTAAGATTATTCCAGTTATACTACACACATACACACAGATACATACACACACACAGATGCCTAAAACTACATTTTTCATTTAAAAATATTTTACTTTTATACAGGTGAATGTAAATATAATTAATTCATGATGTAAGCTTAAGTTAAATTAACTGCTTCAGATAACTTTTGGGATTTTATAACTATAGTAAACTGTTAATAATATATTTCTTGGCATTGATAGCAGAAAATAAATTTACACTTTGAATTGCCTGAATTAAACCTAACTGATTTGGCTCATAGAAGGAATTACATATGGGAGTCTCACTATGAAAATTTATGGAGACCTGGGCTGCACCTGGATGCAAACAAATGAGAAAACAGAGTTTGGGAGAATAGATTTTGCTGTTTAATACCAACCTTCATTTTGGCAAGATCTCCAAATAGAAAAGTAATTGAACAGGAAACAAAACTGCTATCCCTGATGAGCAATTATTCATTGAAGTGATTTGTTTAAAAATCTATAAGCATTCACAGTTGGCATTCTTGCTTTTTTATAACACATTTTATAGCATTTTTACCACTTCATCCTGTTCTCCCATTCTTAGAGACCTGAATGCCTTGAATAATTGAGAGGATCTTCAATAGATTTCAAATATTACTGAAACTGGAATCAGATTATATTTATGTGTTCTGTTACATAGGAATTGATCTATTCATTCTTATAGAAGCAGCAGAAGGATATTATTATATATATATCAAGATGGTATCATGATGAGCAAATGAATTAAACCTTGACTGATGTTACCATAATAGAGCTTGTGAGCAGATAGTCAATCCTTAGATTCATCTGAGGATTTAGTCCACAGGTTGGCATTCAGTAATTCACTTTTTAGAATTAGGTTTTTTCTATTGGCAAGACCTGAGACTGATTTTTCTTGTACAAGGTAAATGATAATTTACTGGAAGTAGTTAGAAATAGTTTTATTTAAAAGTTCAAACCTCTTTTATATTAATTTATTCACATTGGTGCTGTAATTTGAAGACATGTCTGGCTGGACTAATATGGAAAGTGAAATCCAACATAACTGGGAAATTTACAGCCTTTCAGATATCTATGGAGATTCTCAGTCATCCAGGTCATGGTTGTCCCAAAGGTGTTTTTTAAAGAAGCAATTGGACTTTCTTGTTTTTCTTTGAAACATTTTGCTTTTCATCCAAGAAGCTTCTTCAGCTCTGACTGGATGATGTGGAATAGAAGAATTTATATTACTTGAAAACAGTTGGTCATTTGCATTATTTTAGAGAGTCATTGAGGTCACTCTCAGGGTCAAATGGGTGGAATAGTTCAAATGGGTGTGCAGCCTTCTTGGAGCTGCTGAAAGGACTGTGTGGTGGAATTGTGCATTCTGCAGGATGTTTTCTGCTCTATGTTTCTTCATTGTTGAATACAGATGCTGGCTGTTGGGGATGAGTCTGTGTTGTCTATATCTCAAACTGAAGTGCATATGGTTCCTGTAGTGTGCAATTTTTCTTCAAAGAAAAACAAAAAAAACCAGTTGCTTCTTGAAAAAGCACCATTGAGACAACCATGATTTGTATGATAAAAATCACTATAAACGTTTAGCTATGTGCTTTGGGAGGAATACTCTTTGAATGGTGTGGGAGTATGAATGGATGTCCTAAAAAATTGCAAACTACAGGAACCATTTGCACTTCACTTAGCGTTTCTTGCCCTGAAATGCAGTTTTCTGCCCTGTAAAGGGTCACAGAGCAGAAAACATCTGACAGAAAGCACAGTTCCACAACTGCAGTTCCAAGAAGGCTCCACACCTATTTGCAGTACTCAGCTGATCCTGAGGACACAGTCAAACCCTCAAGTACCCTTAATGACTCTCTAAAAGAATGCAAATGACCAGCTAGTCTGCAAGGAATATAAATCCTTCCATTCCTCACTATCCAGTCAGAGCTGAAGAAGATTCTTAGATAAGAAAAGAAACTTCTTCAAATAAAAACAAGAAAGTCCAATTTCCTCTTGAAAAAAGCATTTTTGGGTTAGCCTTTCAGATAGATTGCCACTATGGAAATTAATTTTTTATACTTTCTTCAATTTTTTCTGGGTTCCAATTGCTTTCACTGGACTGCATTAATAGTAAAAAGAAGTACTTATGAACTTTGTTTTTCACATCTTGGTGTATGTGCAACGGAAACAACAACAACAAACCAACCCAACAGAATTCCTGTTCTATATATGCTACCAGATTTGGACTGCAAAAATCCAGAGAGCCACAAGGTGGTAGCTAAGAATGAGAGATTTATGTTTGTCTTTACTGCTATCTAGTGGTGATCCAGTTATCAGATATGATAGCCCAAGTGCAATTTCAAAACAAATTAAGAACAATTCAAACACTGAGTGGGAAAGGAAGACTGTCTTCTTCCAATATTTGTATGTACAACACAATCTCTTTCTCTCTTGTATCTTGAGCTTGATGAAGTCAAACAGAAATCCTGCAGAAATCTGTCTTCTACTTTCTGGAAAATTTTCTTCTCCTCAAAACAGGATTCTGTTTTCTTTTTTACTTCATAAGACTTTGCTTTTTTAGGTGTGAACATTTTATGGAGGTTTTGACAAGTTTTGCTCCTATAAAAATGCAATGAAGGCAGGGTCCTTATCGTTATTCTTGTTCTTGTTGTTATTATTTGCCCTGACAATTATCCCATTACTCAACTGTCTTCCACAGCTTCATGTGCTGAGTGCAAGTACAAAGCCAAGTAAATTTATATAACTAACAGGAAATTGGGGAATAAAGGACAAGCAACCAATTTACATACTACTTGGCCACCTTGTAACTAAGATACGCTCAGCACTATAGCCATGAGAAGTTTAGCAAATTCTCTAGCACATCATTCAAAAGTAAAGGCTCTTTTCCAAGCTCACAGCAAGATTCATTCCTGCGCTGCTGGGTGGTATTAGATGGAAAAAATGCATGCATGATCTTGACAGCCATCTCTCTTTTTGCAATGCTCCCTAGAATAAAAACATGATGATTCCGGAAAATGCTATGAAAAGAATAATGATGTGTGAATAAGAACTCTGGTGGGAAAAACCAAGGATCTTGGCCACCCCATGTTTCAGAAGTGAGCTAATATATATATTGGATGGATTTTTTTCCCCAGGATTGAGGAAGGCTATCCAAACTTTGTTCTATTAGCATTCATCTCCCTGAAGGTCATCTGGGAGCAGGAATCTCAAATCCATTCCCAACAAGGTCCATGGGGAAACAATTTTTTTGTGCCTTATATGAAAAAGAGCTGTTTGATTCTCAGTTAGTGAAGCATATAGAATGAAACCATGCCAGGGTTCCTATAGTGCTATTAAAAACAGAGAAAAATGCAGTGCTAATGAGCTTCTTGCCCACACAGTAATTATAAATCAATCTTTCAAGGAGAAGAGCATCAAGATATTAAGAAAAATGTTATGAAACTGCATCTGGTTGAATCATACTTTCCTTTTAGCCTCCTTAAACCATATTAGGCTATTTTATTCATGTCTCCCAAACTAAACCATTTACAATTTGATACCGTGTGATCCTAGATTTTCAGGGAAGAGGAAAGACTCAGACTGGGGACCTTCAGCATGCAAACTTGATGCTATTTAGAGTAAAGACATTTTCCTTCTGTGTGACATCTTCACTTTGTGGTCCTATGGAATTCTTTCTGTCACACTCCTTTTCCCATGCAAATTTAGTGTTCATATAAAAGGGGTAGTTTCATCAATAGGACATGCAGCCTGCTTGTTTTTGCAAGAAGATGAAGCTATGTCTGGCTCCTGGAATAGACTGAAGGAAGCTCAAGGATAATATATTTTATTATATTTTTTATTTTATTTTTATTTTTTTATTATATTTTATTATTAATTTATTATAATTAATAAATAATTATTCAGACTACATGAGCGACATTCAAACTATTTCTGAAGCAACTGCACTATACTTCCCATGAAGAATCAACTTCATCTCTTTCAAAACAACTGTTCTGACCCAGGCTTCATTCAAATTAAGAAAACACATGCTGTGTGTAAAAGCAAACCTTTTTTAATGTGATGCTGGAAATTATTTGCATTCCCAGCCAAAACTCATTAACACAGTTGTCTGAGATAAGAGCACACCTTTCAGAATTGTAAAAGACTGCCAAGAAATAGATGTCCACTTAATTAGCAGATAAACTGACAGAAGTTCCAGCAAAGACAAACCAGAGTCCGTAGGGCTTTGATGAGGAATCAGAATCTAATGAACTTCTTTGCTTCCTGCAAAGAGCACATCACAGATGGCCGGCTTTTATCCCTTATGGGAGGCGCTCCCCGGGGTCCTGGGAACAGGCTCACCGGGCTCCTCTGCCTTGCTGCTGCCAGACTCCAAAGGCTCCAAAGGTAGCACCCCATTCTCAGATAGTTCTGGTCCCATTACTGCATCAGATGCAGGACCCTCATCCAAGTCCTCGCTAAGACTCCCTGACTGGTTCCCTTTCATTCTCACCGTCCAATACATCTGCTGTCTGCACTGGCTGTCGGCAAACCACAACAACTTTGAAAACCCCTATCACAATTATTAGCAATTGAATGGCCCAAAACAGAGTTGACAACAACTGGTATAAAATGATGACTTTGGCACTGTTATTTAGACTGCTGGCTTGGGCTCATCTGATTTGAAGGGCTATAAAAAAAGTAACAGATTGGAAACATGGCACCATTCTTCCATTTATTCCAAAATCTTTTTTAGAAACTTCACATGTATTCTCTTTAAGTGTATGGTTTTTCAATTTGCCTTGAATACCAAGCTTTCAATACAGGGAGATTTTTAAAGTCTCTGCTCTTATAATCATTAAACAGCTTTCTAGTTTTGGATGGATGGATGGATAGATGCATTGCATCAATATTATATCATGTATTCTTATATTATATCAACCTTTTGTTTAAACTCTAAGAATGAGATGGGGCGGTACCTAAATTTGATGAATTCATTTTTAAAAAGACTACCTTTATTGTGCTGACTTTGCTTGTTCTCTTTCTCTCTTCGGGTTTTTTTTACTGGAGTTTAAAAGTCTTATATATTTTTATTCTGTGAATTTTTTAAAAAATTATGCTTAGAAAACCAATCAATAAATTTGCAAATCCAAACAATCAATAAACAAGCAAATTAACAAAGCTCTCCTGGTTTTTATTATGTAGTAGTAAACTAGTATCTGATAACCAGATATTGTTCATAAACCCAAGAATATGAGCAAAAGTGTGATGTATTGGTTCAGAACAGTGGTTCCCAGCTTTTGCGGCTTGGTGGCCCGGGGAGAGAGGGGGGAACTGGACCCCTATGCATTCACACCTGCAGTTCAACTTTAACATGAGCAGCAGGTTGATGCAAATGTGCATGTGCATGCTGTTCAACTTACACATGAGCTGTGCATGCACATGCATGGGAGTTGGCCTGCACAAATAAAGCTGCACATCCATGTGTGCATATGGGTCCCCCACTTGTGAAGTCCAGTTCTGGTGGTGGGCCGCAGTGTGATGTTTGGGGACCCTTAGCATATAGAGTTTAGAAATGGGTAAAAGATTGAAGTTTATTAAACCAGGAAACTCACTGACTAATTTATTCCAAGGTTTGTTATGAGGTTAAAAATGTGGCAATCCTGCATCTTTTTCTCCTAAGCTCTCTTGCAGAGTAAACTTGTTAAATTAGCTGAAGTGTTCTTATAACCCAAATCTCTTAAGAAAAAGGAAAATCCCTTATCTCTTTGGACAAAAAGTCACAGCAACAACAGGGCTTTGGGAAGAACATTTTATTGCTAAGCATATTCTTGAACAAAAAGGCAATTATGAAAAGAAAAGAACAGGGGAAAAAGGAAAGGATGTAGAGAAGAAAGCAAACAAAAGTGAGAGATATCAGCACAATAACGTCAACAAAAATCTTCACAGTTCTGTTCAGAAAATAATAGTGAAATGGGAGAAGCTTCTAGAGTCTAGACAGAAATGCACATGTTCCCCAAAATCTGTCCCAAACAAACAGAGAAAAAAAAAGAAAAGTGGGGTTTCCTAAAGAAAAAAAAAAGCAGAAAATCATTTCACAAGACTCCAAGAACAGCAGCAATCTTTTACAGACATCAAGATATAATCAACTCCATATATGTTTGGCCAGTGAGGCTGTTGAAAATCATTCTTTCACATCTTTTAAAAACCAGTCTTTCTCTTTCTCTCTCTCTCTTTCTTTCTCTGTTGTAGTGTAAAAAAAAATTAAAAATTAATCCAAAGAAAACAAAATAAACCTCACACACCAAAAAGATTTGTTAGTCAGGTAAGCCTCTTCTCAAAGCATATGAGAAGGCTGCCTTTTTTATTGTTCCCATGTGCGTGTGTGCATTAGATAACACGTCTTCAAAGATTCATGCGACTTATAAACACCAGCAAGAGTAGATTTCTAAACCTAAACAGCTGATTAGATTTCATCTGTACACAGGAAAATTGTACATTTTTTTATATTTGCCAAGTCCTCTAAATTATGTGTTTTCCCTGTTTCTATCAATCTCGCCGTCCTCCTTGTTTGCTTTTATTTATTATTGTTATTTTTTGCACATGATATTTGTGGCCAGAAAACACCAGTTGATTATTTTTACTGTACAGTAAGTTACTCTTTAAAAAAAATGGAAGAGATTTTTTTTAAAAAAAGAAACAATCCAACAATTAAGTACACTGAATATAATCAACAACTCAATGAAATCTCAGAGCATTTTATGTACATTAGGGTACCCATTTAGAAATTACACCAGCCAAAAAAAATTGTAGTAAAATATGTAAACAAAAAATTATTCTTATCTGAAAATTGTGGGTTTTTTTGACACAGGTAACTGTGACAAGGTTAAAATGCACACTCTGTTCACATTTTTAAAGTTTAGATTTTTGCTGTTTTGTAAAAACATTTTCTCTTTACAACAGTCTCATTTCATATTAAGATTTTAACAGCATTTCTGTTCCAGTCATCCCATCAAACATACCATGATAAATATATCTGTGTCTGTATATATATATATTTATATTTATTTATTTTTATATATATTATACTATTAATAAGCTCCTTTATTTTTTCTGTGTGTCATAAGGACTTTTTAAATTTATCTTCTTTCATATAAAAGTCAAGGGATAGGGAGCATAGGGCAAATGGAAGGACAGCGAATCAGAAATGTCAATCTACAAAATTAAATTGTATGAAACATACCATCTTGGTTTTGTTTTGTTTTAAAGCACAATCCCTATTTTTAATTCCTCCATGGCATTTTTTGGCTTGTGTGACATATGATTTTGTCACAAGACAAACTCCATAATCTTTCTAAAGACTTTATTCAGTTGATCACTACTCTGCATTCATACAGTCTCCTATGCCAAAGAACCAGACAATGGCTCTCTTATTTTTGCTTGGACTATTCAATTGAAAATAACTACTTTGATTTTCATGCTGTTGTTTTTTCCCCATAATTGAGCAAATGGTAATCAGACATGGCTAGGGGCTTCTAGTCAAAGAAGAAACTGTTATCCTCTTATGACTTTACCAACGATCTGGGGTAAGTACCAAGTATCTGGGGTTGTCCAATATTTCATGACCATCATTTTCTGCATGATCACCATCACTGCCTCTTCCTCACCTTTCTTTTTTATGTTAACAACTTACTGCAGACAACAGATTCAAGAGACAACACAACCTGATAGGTAGAGCAAACACTGTGAATGGAACATGAGTTCATATATGGCAACAGTCTTTATTTAGTATATTTTTCCCCAAGATTTCTTCTTGATTTATGTCCTGGCTCATTCTCCCAAAACCTCTCACAGAAAATGAAAAAAACTCAGACAAAAAATATAATGAAAACCCCAAACCATTTTTATTATTAGTATTACTATTTCTTTCCCCCTCACATCTTGAAAAAATGATACTCGGGCTGAACACGGCCAGATCAGTTGTTCTGTTTTGTTTCTAATATTTCCACTTTTTTTCTTGTTCTATTTTTTTTGTTATTTTTTTAAAATAATAAACTGGAAAAAAATAGAGTACAGTCAAAGATTGTGAACATCATTAAAGACTCACTTGGAGATACGAAACAAGTAAGCCGTGAAGTCTTCTGCCCTTGCAGAACAGTTCAGCTGAGGAGGAACTCGGAAGGCTTTTAAGTCTGCCAACATGGATATGCTGGGGAGGCCTTCTTTTGAACACTATATGTGCTTTATAATACAGGAGGGCAGAGTTTGGGGACTCCAAGCAGTGATTTGAAAACTTAGCAGTCAACGACTGAAATGTTTATGCTCAACATTGGTCTCAAACCGCAGATGGTTTCTCCCAATCTCGTTGGCTGCAACAGTTTTGGTTCAGTTATAGCTCATTCAATATTTATATATAAATATTTTTGTTTTGTTTTTACACATAATATTCTTTGTCCTTGTTTTTCTGTTTCTTGTGGCCGCTCTTTGAACTCTGCTGCTTCTCCTTCATGAGCGTGCCATTGCTCTGGGCTGAGTTGCTGATGTAGTTACGCGTCTCATCCACCTGATAGGACCCTTCGTCCCTGTTCCTGTACTTGTACATGGCATACAGGAGGATCAGGATGCAGAGGGCAGCAGCAGCTACAATGCCGACGACCATTCCCGTTGTGCTGCTCGACTCACGGACCACCTCTGAGGCCCCCGGAACCCGTCTGATTCCTGGCTCCGTGGGGTTTGCTGTGGGCACATTACGGAACATGGGGGAAGTTATTAGTGGGTTCTTCAGTTTTGTGCTGTCTAGCTCATAGGCAGTGGGCAACGGAAGCAAGACTATATCAGGCTGGGGTTTGAGGTCACGATTATTCATGTTGCCAGCTGGCAATTTGGGCACCATCCCAGTCGAGGACGAAGCTGTGGAGCGGATCAGCTCAGGGGACAAAGCTGTGATAGTAGTCCTACCAGTTTCGGAGACTTTGTTAGGTCTAAAGTCCTTGGCTTCCCACTTGGGTGCGTGTGCTTTGTAGCCACCTTCGAAGATTGAAGTGGAAAGACTTTTATCTGTTACCAAGGAGAAGGTGGTGTAAAAATCTTCATCATCAGTAGGGGGTAGATTAGAGTCAAAAGTTTCCCCTGAGCCATACCCAGATATCACCAAGCCATCATCATCACAACCATCGCTGCCTTGGTCCGACAAGCAAGGTAACCCCGCCTCAGAGGTCATGGACAGGGAATCTTTGGTGGTCTCAATAATGGTGAGGAGGGGACGGAAGGTAGTGGGGAGTGTAATGAAAGGTGCACGAGTAGTAATAGGAGGGATATCTAAAGGGTCTTCTACAAGAAGAGGGATAACTAATTCACCTCCTGGATAGAAGAAAAGAAAAGAAAAAGAAAAAGTTAGTTCATCTTGATTGCAATGCAAGATGTGATAATTCACCTCACCTGTCTCAAAACCTGAGTGTATAAACCTGCACATGTATGTGGGCAGCTACATGAAATTAGCAGTTTTTAAACTCTCTCAGCAGGGCTCTACATTTTTATAAATCTATACCCCCCCTTCCCCAATATTTGGATGCAGTTTCCCTCCTCTTTCAACTTTTCAAAGACAGGATGTATTTAACCTGGTTGTTGAAGATACTCTCAGATTGACTTGCCAAATTCTAACCTCATACATTTCTTCTGTTCAATGTAATATTTTTAGAGTTTTCAGTAAATGCATGTTTCATTATAGCTAGTTAGTTAGAAATATGTTCACTCTTTTGTTTTTCTTCATAACATATGAAAGGTTTTAAAAGTAAAACCTCCCTCAACTCATGCTAACTTCTTGGAAACTTCATGAACATATCTGTGCAATTTATTAGCATCATTACAAAAGAAGCTTGATATTGTCCTATTTGGGGACATCTGTTGATTTTCTTGTCTAGCCAATAACCTTTGGAGTCCCAAAAGATCCCAATCCAACTATGAACTGAGCCTTCCAAGCTATTTTAAGGTTAACTGTATCACAACTTGGGCCATTAAAAGGCTATCTGACTTTTTAAAATTTGGAATTGATCAAGTGAAGAAGCAAATAAAAAGATACCAATCAGGTACACTTTAAGATCAGTGTATAATCCAAATAACTACAATTAGCCAAATAAAATGTCCATTCACATTTTCCAAGAACCTGGAAGGTTGCATCCATTTAAAAATGCTATGTTTAGCCAAATGAAAATTCTTCTACGATCACTGCTACTACTTTCATAATTAAAGCTGCCTAGAATTTGTTGGATAGGTTGGATATTTGTTGCATATTCTTGTTGAAGAAAATAATATGTGTACTAATAAATTGTTAGAAGAAGAGTAAAGGGGCAGGATTGATCCTTAAGAATGACAGAAAAATAATCTATATATTTTACTTTTTTCTTTTATCTTGACATTAATACTTATAGTCTGAAAACTAGCTTGACAGGCAAAAGAGAGGCCAGTTTCATAATAATTCAGGTTGGTGTCGTGGAGGAGAGTATTGGAGTTGGATTAATCTATAGAAATAATTTCTAAAACTACTTTTACGAAGTTTGATAATCTCATAGCAGCAAAAACAGGGGAAAGTTCAAGATATTTTTCCTGATGGCTGGGGAACTGTAATGGGCTACAATAATAACCTTGGGAGACAGAAAGAATAATAGCAGCCTATAAAACAGTCTGATATATAAAACCTGACTCCAAAGGAGGGCTGGGGTAAAGAAAGTGTCTCAAAAGAGACACTACCTAATCTCTAGAAAGTAAAGGGTGGGGAGGGGGAATTGCAAGATTTTGTTCCTCTACACTGTACTCATGCTTTTGACTTCCTGCCTGGACTACCTCAAAACTCGGGACAAGGAAATTAAGAGTGAAGTGATGTTGGGAGATATTAAATTGAATATTTTTTCTTTAAATTTATTATTTATTTTTTATCCTGCCTTTGTTACTTTATAGTAACTCAAGTTCCTAAATATAACTAATCCTCTTTCTTCCTCCAATTTTCTCCACAACAATACTGTGTTGTGGGTTAGGCTGAGAGAGTAACTGATCTAAAGTCAGCCAATCGGCTTTCATATCTAAGAATTCACAATCTCTTGGTTTCTAGGCTGGCATCTTAACCATTATAGAAAACTTGCTCTTCAAATATTATGTTTTGGTTAAGGATCCAAAAGAATTCTCCATGTCAATAGAAGCTTATCCAAATCCCCTTTTTAATGCAGGTCTTTATATAGCACAGGTGTCAAACCTGCGGCATCACATTGCCGTCATGTGACGTTTCACAATGCTTTTTCCTTTTGTGGAGCAAGAGTGGGTATGGCCAACCAGTGAATCATCTGGCCCATAGGCCGCCAGTTTGACACCCCTGTTAAATGTATAGTAAGAAGTGAGATGTGATTTCCAAGTACTTGGTTAGGAAGTGGAATGTTCACGATGCCAAATGCATCAGTTTACTTCCTGGCCTCAAAAGTATTGTCAATGCATTTTTATGTACTTCATGTGACACTGAATTAAGAAAAACACTAGCCTTACTCATCTATACTGACCAATCTAATATGTTCAGTTCCTATTATTCTTCTCATTATTCTGGCTATTGCTTATTTATTCAGAATATGAATTCCCAAATTCAAAAAAATAGCCAGAAAATCTAAAGGCAGTTCAAATGAATCTTGAGTAGCTGAATGAAGCTACTTATTAAAAATTGCTGAATTAAAAAAGAACAAAGTCAGACAATGTAATATTTGAAAGAAGTGACTATTTAACAGCCTTGTTCATTTGACTACCAAGAGTAAATGCAGAGTCAGGCCAGAGTCTTACATAAAATGGAATTCTTGTAGATGAGAATGTGAGTTTCCTCCTCAGCAGAAGTATGTACATCCATCCTTGATTTGGTGGAAAGGCTAGCCTGAGGTATGCAATCTTGACAACTTTAAGACTTGTGGACTTCAATACCCAGAATTCCCCATCCAGCATGAGTCTCATGTCCATAAATCTTAAAGTTGCCATGGTTGGATACCCTTGGGCTAGATTGAGTTGGCTATTCTCATTGTAATCCCTATCCATGCCCATCACCTGACATACTTCCAAGAAAATAAATAGCTAAGCCTAACAAATTCTACATACCTTGAGGCTACCCTTGGGCAGTATCATAACAAGAGGTAAAAACTACCTTAACTTCTTTAACATATTTATTTTAGTGTTAAGGATAACTTAAGCCTGACTAACTGAGCATGACACTGCGTTTTCTCTTACCAGTAAGAGATAATGCAATGTCATGAGTACAAAATAGAGAAAGCACACTATCAGGGCATGTTGGCCCTATGATATAAGTGGGAACAAATCTATTCCAAATCTGTTCCAAATTTAGTTTGTTTAAAATTCTAGGTGTTGCTGTACCTACACATTGTCAAACTAATAAACTTAGATCTGGCCTCCTCCTTTTCCCTAGGTAGCTTTTGTTTCCAGCAGAAGGCAACACACACATTTATTGTGTGACAATAAAATGGGGGGGGGGGGGTTGAAAGAGAATGCAGCACTTATAATGGCTTCTGCTGCATCTGTGGTGCTAAATCACCTTCTGTTTGTCCAGATAAAAATAAAACAGATACAATGAAGAAATCATTCTGAGAGGATTGAGGTGTGTCTGGTGACAAACGGTATCTTTAGAAATGCAAACATCCAAGAGCTCCTGTGAAAATTGCTTCCCTTTTTCTTCTTGAAATCAACACTCGGATGTCTTAAAGTTAGCATTTTAAAAACTGGGGCATTTGTTTGATAGAGTTGGACTTTCTTTTAAATTAACAATGTGGAATTAAAAGGACTATTTTTGCTTTGAAGACTACCCTCTATTTTGTTTTATAAGTATATTTATAGATATATAATTCATTCCTCTGGAACTGATCTCCAATAAGGGCCTTTTTGACACTAGAAAAGATGGAATGTTGAAAATTTAATGAGAGCCTTTCTGAAGTGAATAGTTTGTGGGCAGATCAGGAATGTGTAGAGCACCAAGTGACCAGCAATAGATATAGACCAGAAAACAACAGTGGGATAATTAGAGAATCCTCTTGTTTTTCACTTTCTGAGAAAGAGACAGTCAGGAGGAAGAGACAATGACAATTGTAACGTCTCCTATAAAGCATGATAATAAATATACACAGGAACACAACATTCCTTCTGTCCTTCCAAATGAAATAGAAAAACTTTAAATGTCAACTGAAGTGTATTGCACAAGTTTATTTCTTTTCACTATAATTCAAATAAACTTTTAGGAGAAAAAGATTCTGCTTTGGGAAAAAGAATGCTCGAATCATTATTTTCCCTTTTAAAAGAGAAAAACATGGAAGTTTGTACTTTTATTCTTTTTTTTTCAACCTCTCTTCAGGAAAAAAGAAAAGGTATAGGGCATTTTTAAAGTCCTTTAAAAGTGCTTTCTTGTTAGCTCCTTATGCACTAAGAGGATAAAATATTCGAAGCCACAATGCCACCTTTTGCTTCTGGAAACCTGATGCTGATAAGAAGCTGCATTAGCGGTTAAGTATTTTTAATATTCTCTTATCTCTTTCCAAGCTTAATTAATTAAATCTGACAACTTATCCCACAAGGAATGGGCTTTTCTCTTCCATTGTGGAAAGCCTCACCTGACAGCCTGACAGTTAAAGAAAGCGACTGATGATCTCTCATGAAGAAAGTTGCCACCACATAAACTCCACAGATTCACAAAAATTGCAAAAGTGTTGAATCTCGTGTACAAAGGGGCTGCTCTAAAAAGCAGCAAAAAATAATGAAACTGGAAGCTAAGGATGTTTGTAGTTCAGTTGACTTCATATGCCCTTGTCTGAGCATATGAAAAAAATACAAAAATATGAAAAACAAAAACAAAAAATATATTTCTGGACCATTAATGGGGGATTTTGTATGCTCACAGTTTATGGATGTGCCAATCTGTTTTATTTCCAGGAAGGTTTTAATTTTCCTGCTACAGGGTCTCACATGTCCTTCCTTTCAAGTACTGTAATATAAAGGAGATGGGCATCTAAATGCAGAATGAAATTGTAAATGCTATCCTTTTATTCTTATCTTTTTTATTTGTTAAAGTATATACTTTAACATATGCAACTCTGATAGACACTAACTTGGATCTAATCATATGTTTAATTTGCCAGAAACTGCCTGGGACCATAATTTATCATTGTGATTAACTACTTGGGGACTCTTTACATTTCTTTACTCAGAGACATTTGTTTGTTTGTTTGTTTAAATTATCAGCCACCATCTTACCACTGGGTAACTCTGGGCAGCTTACAATGATAAAAGATAAAAATATATACACTAAAAAAATCAATGTTAATATAAGGCCAAATACTACCATCTAATTAAAAATGAGGAGGGTGGGAGCAGAATGGAAGGGGATGTGGGATCTGTTCTTAATCTATTCACCAAAATTTGAGACACTTTGGGTCTTTAACAGCAAGATAATTGACTTTATGGATAGTCAGCTGATCCTAATAGAGTTGAAGAAATAGAATATGAGGTGAAGGATAATGAGAAAGACATTGCAATGGATGTGGGTCCTGAAAGTCACCTGTTCCTAGTTCTTAGATGCTTTCTGATGGCTACTATTCCCATGGCTACTATTCCTGGGGCATTGTCCACAGAGTATTCAAGACAGCAAGTTTTAAATGCTACTTAGTTGATTCTGCCTGCTTTTTGGTGGTCAGCTTGAAAAAGAAGGATCTTCCTTGGTATTCTATCAACACAACTGTGTGGACTTGTGCAATAGAGAGACTATACTATACAAGCCTAGAGGCTAAACTGAAAAGATAGCCTTTGATCTATTCATTTTTACCAAATACACTTTTTCTTAGATGTCCTCATTTTATTTATTTCTTCTTTCCTTCTATTCTTTTTAAAAGGGCTTTTTGTACTGTAGATGTAGTTTAGCGAGCCAAGTAAATACCATTTTTCAAGTAATTATCATTTATTCTTGGAGCTAGAGTTCATTATTGTATTTGTCTGCATGCTATTCTTCAGATCATTTAAAAATCTCTTCTGTTTTCACAAAAATAACTTAGACTTTTTTTTCCTTCTCCGACATCTAGGCAGAAAAGTAGAATGTTTATAGCATAGGAAACTAGACCCAAAGTACACCTGAGAGTAGCTTCTTGACCAAAAAAAAAAAGGGAATGTGATAGCTATACTTTTCAGAAAAGCACAGATTTTGGGAGCCAGTGTACGTAATTTCCTTTGTACTTTTTTGAATATCTATTCAAACATATAAAAGAAACAATAGACAATAGAAAAGTACAATAATTCTAGGGTGGGAAAATAAAACTTATTGTGTTACCATCCTACAAAAACATAAGCATATAATTATCAACAATACACATTGAATGCAGATCATAAAAGCCAATGCTAAAACAAATATTTTGCAACAATTAAGTATAACTATGGAGCCAGAACCAATTATATACTGAAAAATAATGGAAAAATAAAATACACACAAAAGTGAAAAAAAATCTGAATAAAAAATAACAAGAACAAGTAAGTCACTATATTTTTAAAAAGGGAGGGGGAAACCAAGAAAATTGAAACTGAAAATTGTTCAAGAAAAAGTAAAAAAATGTAATTGGTAAAAAACAAAACTAAAAATACATATGAAATAGTCAGAAAAAAGCATAATACCACATCGATTTCATATTGTCAACTTACATCAACAAATTGCCCGCATGTTTTTTGGCATGAAAGAAAAATTTATAAAAGAAAGTTGTGTAAGAATGTTCTTGGATAAGCAGAATTGCCACATTAGAGAAACTTTTTTATTTTGCTATTGTTTTTTTCTTTTTTTAAAAAAACTTTTTTGTTCAAAATTATTATTTTCATTATTTTAAAGTATAATAATTATATACAACAAAGGATGATAAGGGAAGCAACAACACATACATCCACACCACGTAACATGAAAAGAAAAAAAAATCCTGCACTGTAAGAAATTGGAACATTTTTTCCAATTGTTTTTCACATTTATTTGGGTTTTTTTCCTGTATTCTTGGGGAAAAAAAGAATAGTTCTTTTGTTATGATTTAATTTTTTAAAAAACCTATCTTACATTTTTGTTACCAAATTAGTGTTTTTTTTCACCTTAGTCGATTGGAGGCTTATTTTCTCAATTACTGCTCCCATGCATCCAACATCAATAGAACTTACTTAAAAGCAGTGCTCAGTGGATCACATCCTCAGTGGGAATTGAGATTGACTCATTTACCCTTTCTTTCTTTCTTTCTTTCTTTCTTTCTTTCTTTCTTTCTTTCTT
>BLBF01000005.1:22893131-22964607 GCA_015471245.1 Laticauda colubrina
TATGTGTGTATGTGTGTATGTGTGTATGTGTGTATGTGTGTATGTGTATGTGTAAGTGTATATGTATATGTATATGTATATGTATCTGCTTTTTGTGTGTGCTTTCAATTCTTCGCCACTGTCTGGGCAAGTCCTGCAGTTTTCTTGGCAACATTTTCAAAAGGGATTTGCCATTGCCTACTTCTTAGGGCTAGAGAAAGTGAATGGCTATTCTTGTGCCTATGGCACAACTAGAATTCACCATCTCCTGATTTCTAACCTGGTGCCTTTATTTCTACATCAAACTTTTCATACTTGGTTGTTCTTATTTCTTTTCTCTTGACTGCAAGCCACCTAGCATTAGATATCATCTTCTTTTATTTTCCTATCCTAATTTTGTTGGCACAATTATCAGAGGTTACTACTGTGTCTTGTCTTTCTGAGATGAGAAGCATGTAAAAACTCTGGTATAAGTCCTAAAGTCCTGAATTTGATTAAAATTAAAATGAAAACTCACAAAACGGTTCCCAACCCTCAAAATAAAAATGATAAAAATCAGAAAAAAGGAGCTTCTACCCATATCTGTATATATAATACAATTTTTATCACATTGGTTTGTGTTTTTGATCACTGCATCCGTTCCCAAAAATAATTACCTGCCACCAAATAATTGGAGTATAATTAAATAATCACACACCAGTACACATTTTCCCTGATGTGTGTATTTTTTCATCAATTTTCAAAATACAGTTCCTATTAAAATTCTTTTTTTTAATTCATCATTTTGAGTTTGAGAAAAATGTGGGAAAGTTACCAGTCTTGATATATGTGAATATGTTCTCTCTTATATACATTTGTAACAGCAAATTAATTAGATCTGCATTAAGAATCAAAGGAATTTATCATCTATCTAGAACTCCTCTCTCACTGGGTTTCATTGTATTTTTTTCATTATTTTAAATTTCATAGCATTCTATATTTATTATTTCCAGATGGATAATTAATAAATTCTAAAAGCAATGAAACAGTATATATATATATTATTATGTGAAACAATTTTGCCTAAAGTACTAATTCTGTGTAAATCTCCTTTAACCAAATACTTAAAAAGGAAGACACCAATCTTACTGGAATTTATATAGCACTGATAATGTTATCATTATGAAAAAAATGATGACATTATATAAAGATAGTATAAATATTTATATCAGTCTCCTTTAATCTATTCAACCCTGTTAGATTATGAGTTCTGGAATTCTTCGTCATTGGCTGAGCTGACTGGAACCTTGGGAGTTGCAATCCAATACTTCTAGAGGGCACAATCTTGAAGAGGTCTGAGTGACATAGTAAAAACTGTAAATAAAATTATCTGAGAAAGCTTTCCTGTTTTCTTCCTTTCCACTGCAGTCTATCCGCCCCTGTAAAGTTACCCTTAAGTGTGGCAGACCCTCTGGAATGGCATTTGAGATGACTCAGGAAGATTGCTATGAAACCAAGTGGAATAAATCACATCATTCATTATTAGGTAACATTTTTTCATAAGGTAAAAAAAAAATCCAAAACCAACATCCATTTCTAAACATTAAAGTACATTGGAAAATGTTTAGGAGTTTTGTTGATAGTTACCTAAACTCAAATCTTTTGTTTGGTCCAAAACCCCTAACTTAACTGTACAGCTAGTCTGGCTTTAGGTTAGTAAAACTATGGAAAAGAATTAGAAATTTCAGCCAACTTGTCCTGTAAAAGCAAAGCACACAAACTAGTCTCTGATGTTTCCTAATAGTGCAACACTAAACTTCAATCACAAAATATCATCGGTTTGACAACATTGCCTCGACTCATTTCCTCATATCTGCTTCTACCATTTTTCTCCCTTAAACATTTCGTTAGGTAAACATGTTTGACTGAAACTATGAAGAATAAAATTAACACCAGATTTATAAACTTTCGAATTATACAATTTTTGTACCGTGTTTCTCCAACAATAAGGCCTCCCTCAATAGGAAGTCCCAGTATGTTTTATAGGCATAAAATGAGATTAAGCCCCTCCCCCAAAATTAAGCCCTATATTAAACATGTGAAATGGGGGAAAATGGCAGGGGGCTTGCTGTTAGGAGCGCCATGCCTCGCCACCAACCTCTCTACTGTCACCAAGTACTTTGCTGCACACTTGGATATGGTGCTGCCTGTATTGACCTCGGTGTTGTTGAGGCACTTCATGTCAGGAGACATTCTGCCACCATTGCTTTCCCTTCTTCCTGTGCTGCAGTGGCGTTTGGAGCAATGCTGCGGCATTTGGTGCAGCCATGCAGGGTTGGCCAGGGCTCTTTCCTGCAACCGGAGCCCGGTGAAGACACTCAGCTTCAGGCGCTCCTGTCACCACCTTCCCGGGCATTGTGTGAAGGCAAAGCCTATTCTTTTAAAAACGACACCCTACTGTGACAAAGTCTCCCCTGCCTGAGAGGGCAGTCCAACCCCACATGGGGAGGTGAATCTCCCGGAGATGCAGCGCAGGATTGGCCCACCCCAGGAGAAGCCGCCATCCCTACTTGGTGCCAGGCAGAGTGTGAAGAGCTTTGCCTGGGGTGCCCAGTGCAGCTGACAGGCGGGTCCTCCTGCCCGGTGGCGGAGCTCTGGCCAAGGCAGCGAGCACCTTCCCACTGGGCCCTCTGCTCATCCCAGACCTGGGTGGGCTGGCAGAGCTGGGAAAGCGAGCCACAGTGCGTGCCTGCCTGCCAAGTGAAAGAACTGGGCCGAGCTTGGCCTCCCAAGTCCCTCCAGCCTGACCCCGAAGGGGCCACTGGGAGAGGCCACCCGAGGCAGTGATAGCGCCCACCCATCCATGGACAGGGAGGCAAGGCGATGGCCTGCACCACATCCTCCTCCGAGCTGAGCCCCGCCAAATGAGCACCTCTGCCCGATGCCCATGCCGCTGCAGCGTTTGCAGCTGCCAGCATGTTTGGAGATGTGTGGGGACAGGGATGGGGTGGGTGAGGGATGGAAAGAATGGGAGGCTTTGGGCTCTCTCTGCCGGACCCACCGGCCAGAGAAGCAACACCGCCGTCACCTCACCTCCCTGTCCGTGGACAGGTGGGTGCTATCACTGCCTTGGCCTGAGCTCTGCCGCCAGACAGGAGGGCCTGTCTGTCAGCTGCACTGGGCCTCACCTCCTTGTCTGCAGCCAAGTGTCTCCACCGGGCTCCGGTTGCAGGAAGGAGCCCTGGCCGGCCCCATGTAGTTGCGCCAAATGCTGTGGTGGAACAGGGAAAAGGAAAGCAATGGTAGCAGAAGGTCTTCTGATACGAAGTGCCCTACCAATGCTGAGGTCAACAACCAAGCTGTTGCTGCCCACCCACCCAAGGTTGCAAAGGGGGGGAATTAAGTCACCCCTGAAAAGACGGCCTAGTCATTTTTTCAGTGGTCAAAAAAAGAAATAAGGTCTGGCCTTATTTAGTGAGAAACACAGTAATTGCTCTAATTTAGCAATCACATTATTAAAACAATGCCCTGGTCTGTCTAATATTCTATTTACTGGATTCTCCAGAGATCATTTGAGTACAAATAGTTCAACTGTTGTACTTCTGATGATATGGTTAGTCTGTGGATTGTATTTAAATCCCAGTAAAATCATAGATTCACCTTTGAGGGAGTAGGTGTTTTTTTTTAATAAAATAAATGCATTTTATAGTATTTTATACTACAGTTATTACTATGATAATAAAAATATAGGCAGTTTGAAAAATTTGATAAAATCTATTAAAATGCATTTTGTAGTATTTTATATTACGATTAATATTATAATACATAGTTGAAAACCTCTGGTTGAGTTTCAAGCACTGTGTAAATATAATTTTACTTTGTTCCTGACAAAGAAGCTGTCTTTTTAGTAGTAGAATAATATAGATTCAAACTTATTCAAGTATTTATAAGTTCCAAATCACACAATTTCTCCAAAGTTATTACGCCCCTATATAATTCAGGATTCAGTGTTGGAGATACCAAATATCTTTGCCCTTTTGTGAAATTTCTTCAAGGAAAGATTGAAAGGGAAGGAAGAAGTAGGCAGGAAAGGCAGTGAGTATGAGGAATTAGAACATCGTACAAACAGAGAACAGAATCGCACAACCACACAAGAACGGTGAGTTCTAAGATACAAAAATATGACAGATGAACATAAAGAAGATATAGGATTGCTATTGGGTGGGGGTAAATTGGGACGGAAGGAGAAAAGCAAAATAACTTCTTCTTTTTTAAAAAAAAAAAGTAAATAAATATAAAAATTGGGGCTGCTGAAATAGCCAATGATATTTCCACAAATTAGCCAAAAAGAAAATAAACTTATCTAAAACATATTTTAAAATGTAAATAAATATTTCTCTCCAACTGGACCACAAAATTAGAATTGCTAGGTTAGCCTGAGCACATCACTCTGATGAAGCAAGATGACATTACCACAATCATGCACTAGTTAATGAAGGCCATAAATGGGTAGCTATGCCAGCTAGTTATTTCATGCCACAAAGATGTGTTTTTGCACTAACTCCAAAAGAAATAAAATGTATATGACTGATATTCTGCCCTTGCAATAAAATTCTTTTTATGCCATCAACTATTTGTATGTGAGGAATATGCTGGAGATTTTGAGGAGGCTTTTAGAAGGACTTTTCATCTGATACGTGTCTTTCTGAAAGTCAAAAAACATCTAAAAGAAGGCAAGAAGGAGGCACACAAGAAGAGGGGGGAAAGGTGGGAATAAGATAATAATAAAAATAAAGAGGAAGCAAGAAACTTCATTCTTTAGCACACAACTTTCTTGGGTGAATTTATTACGGTATGAAAATTTAGGTTATTTAGATGGCAAGAAAAGATTTTGTTGCCTCGGTTTGATTGCAGATCTATATTTCTCTTGAGTAGAATTATTATTTCATTGGAATTATTCCAGAAATAATTTTATATAAAAAAGAATGCATCAAATACTTTCAAATTAAAAGAAATGGTAATGTAGTACCACACATTATATATATATAAAGAATGATCAACCACCAAAAATTCATGCGGCACAAAATGAGGTGAAATGACAGAAAATGTTATTCTGATTATTCCAATCAACTTAAATATTTTTATGTGACCAGGGCTAATCAGGCAAACATTAAAGAAACATTTATATAATTTTTATTCCCTCTGCCCCCACCTTCCCCAAGGATAACTGCAGAATTGAAATATCACTTAATCAAATGAACCCAAAATTTAACATCACATAAAAAATTGCTCTATAAATTTCACATGCTTTGTACATTAATTAACATATCATGCAGCTCTCTCCACTTAGTAGATGACAAAATTAGATGAGGTCATGAAGATTAGGTGATGACGGCTACTTATCAATTCAGTTTTAATTTATTCTAAGCAAAAATACTGTATGTGTGCATATATATGTGCACACACGCACACACAGTATATAGTATACATATAGATGTCAGATCCTTGAGAGGGGCTTTTGGGGCTTGGAAAGGACAAGTTAAAGAATAATAAATGCAAAATGCAAATTTGATTAAAGGCACCCTACAAGACATTTGCATGAAAAAAAGAGTAAAACTTGCTATTTTGATTATTTCTTGTAAACATAAAGGCATGTACATGTAGCTTGGAAGTTCCAATGAACAATGCTAACTATAACATAATCCTTTTTTTAAAAAAGTAGTTGTACTTTTCAAATTGGCCTCCTTTGATATATATTCAGAAATTATACAAGCGCTCTTGCTAAACAGCACCAAATGATCAGTGCTTCAGAGAAGGAGCTACAGAATCTGGACATTTATTTAGATGATCTCCCAAACAAATGATTTGTGAATCTAGTTATCAGGCAATAAGTTCTTGATTGGTATTTTTCTCCCTCATCTCAACTGCTTTAGTTTGGTGATCTTGAACAAAAATATTCTGGATGAAGCTCAATATTAATTATTTTTGGCCTTTGCAGAGGTCAGCTGAGCAGCTCTTTAGCACAGAGTTAACCTCTTCACTAGCAGCATTTAATGAGATCAAGTATCGAGTGCTAGTGTATGCTGCTCATTGGCTCACTTGATTACTCCTCACTATATAGGCATGCTTTATCATTTTATGAGTTATTTGGCTTGATCCTCTGACAAGTCAGGTAACTAGATGATGCTAATCAAGTGACTGATGGTATGTGTTAATTTATTTGGTTAGGAAAAGGTGCCAAGAAGCTAAGCCAAGTTTTCTTGCAGTTTGTATTACATTCTATGTACATAAGGTAACTGGACTGGTATTGAATCACATTTCAACCTTAAAAATGCCACTGAGTGCTCTGGGCAGCTAGTTTAGGGGCTGCAGGCAGTTTATCTGACACTTGCAATGCCATTCTCTGGGGAACAGGAAATAAGAACAGCTAGGGACTGAGAGAATAGCAGGGCATGAGCTTCCCTAGCTATCTCCATTATCTTCTGCTAGTCTAGTGGTACAGCTGCTCATATAACCAAGAATAACTGAGAAACACACACTAGCACACTTATCAAAATCAGTGCAAGTGCTTCAGCAAGTGTTAACCTTTGTAACCAAAGAAGTAATGAAAAAAAAGCTGCACAGATTCTAAGTTGTCATATTTTTACCTGTCTTTTGATTCTTTTTATTGCTACAGAATATTAGTATATGCAAATCCTTATCAAGGAAAAAACCTTTTGGGTTTCTTCAATATATTGTGTCTGTCTGTCTGTCTGTCTGTCTGTCTGTCCGTCCTTACGTCCGTCTATCTATCTATCTATCTATCTATCTATCTATCTATCTATCTATCTATCTATCTATCTATCTATCCATTCAATTATATGCTACCCATCTTCACCTTAAGTTTCTTGGATGAAGAAAGTACATAACATAGATGTATATTTTAATTAATAATACATAAACAATTTTGTCCCAGTGGGAAAGTAGAAAAGAGAAAGGACCCTAGTTAACTTGATAAAGTATAAATAGATGTATCAATTTATTCAATTCTACACCAAGTGGTCTCTAAGTTATTAATAAGGATACATGATTAATCCAATATCTGATTTGTATTAAAAATTTGTGTAAGTAATGTAATTCAATTTGAAACTGAATTTGGAATGCAACAAAATTCAATTCAAACCAGTTTTGAAAAAAATGAAATCATTAGTGATTGTTATGTCCCTCTTGGAATCTGATTCTGAGGGGGAGACCAAGCAGCTGACAGGGAGTGAGGGTGTGGCTCTATTGGCTGTGGAAGAAACTGGGGAAGGGCAAAGTGTGGCTAGGCAGAGCAGGAGAGAGGTAGAGCAAGGCAGAGGGAATTCAGAGGAAGATACAGGCCTACCCCCTCTTCATCCTAGGGCATACAGGGGAGCTTACAGTTTATAGGGGAGGAAAGGGCTCTGATTCCCCTAATTAGCTGCAGCTGGGAACACAGTTTTTTAAAAGGGAGGTTGCGCACAGCAACTCGTTGGAAGAAAATCATGAGTTATCTTTTATTGTTGAGGCTTATCTGGGTTCCTTTGAAGTCTGCAATTCCTTATTCTACCCTGTCCAGTTAATTGCTGCAACATGGTTTGTGTGATTGCTACTTTAAGATTCTTTGAAAGAGAGCCTTCATTTGTGTGTGTATGCAATGCTTGTATGTTTGTGCATGTTAATAAATGCATGCATGTTCATGCACATTTGAATGTTTACATTCCTTTGTGATGATAGACTTAACATCCAGTACACATATAACTTTTAAGGCTGAAAATATTATGCTTCTGTATGATTAAATTTTTCTAACATATCCTATCAATATGAGGAGTGGCACTGAATAGATATCAGTGGCTGAAACTAGCTGGAAACATTTACTTTAAAACTAAAAAAAGGGGGGACTGTATTGAGAATTTTAAAAGGTTTAAAATAGAAGCTTCTAGAAGTTTTATCAACCAGGGGACAATGACTAAAGCATAATTTAGTGGCCATTTTAATGTAATTTGAAATTATTTTTCTCTCAGTAGTTGTATGGCAGGACTCTTTCTAAACTCTGTTTCTTTATGGATGAACAGGCACTTCTTACATTTGCAGTAACTTGATTCATTCACTGAGGCCATGTCTCAAGGTCCTAAAGACTGCAATGCATCACCATGGAAGAATTAATGATGCTGCCTTCACAACATATCTTCAGATAATGGATAAGAGGAACTGACTGATAAAGGGCAAAAAAGGCTTCTAGTAGAAAGAACCACACTGCTAATTATAAAAATTATAAAAATTAGCAGTGGGGTTCAAATATATATTTTAGCTCTTTCTACACAAAACTCACAATCTAACTGTATCTTGTTGAAAACTAAACAAAAGGCCAAATTTGGATCTGGTATAATGGATTCAGATCAATTTTTGAATAGCCATCTTTATGATTATTATTTTCTTGCAAACAGCATATCTGTGCAAGTGTAATGGATGAAATTACAATAGGAGTGCCAAAAAAGCTGAAAAACAGGATCAGTCACAAGAAAGAAGATCAAAGACCTCTGTCTATAGGAGAAATTCTCTAGGACAGCCCTACTGAAGGAGTTCACAAAACTCACAAATCCCTGCCACATGAGGTTTGTAAATCACCATTTTGTTTAAGACCTATGACTTTACTTTTCATAAATAACATTCTTTATTCCAGCAGAACATGGCCGAGAAACAAAGAAGAATATCAGGAGAGGAGCATCTTGAATTCCCAGTTATGCAGCACAACAAAGCAGCTGTTAATGCAAGAGTATTGATATTTATTGTATTGAGTATTGAGAATTATTTCATATATTCTCTTCTATTGGCCAAAACCCAATAGAAGAGAATATATGTAGCTCAATGTTAAATTGTGGAGTCCTTGGTAGTTTCTGAGCTTGCAGATGCCTCATTACCTTACTGGGTAATAACATTAGTGCACTGAGAATTCCATAAAATCCACATGAACATATGTCAAATAATATAATCAATTTGTACTGAATTGGGTGTCAACATGAATGCCAATGTTAAATGTTAAATCTGTGTTGCTTAAAATTTATGTATTTATTTATTTTCCATATTTATTATGTTTATAAATAATTCCAGGCAGCAAACATATCAAAAGAGCTGTAGTTGTGCAGTGGTTAGAATGTAGTATTGCAGGCTAACTCTGCTCACTGCCAGGAGTTCAATCCTGACCAGCTCAAGGTTCCATTGTTCTGAAGTGGATAAAATTTGACCCAGATTGTTGAAGGCAATGTTGACATTGTAAACTGCTCAGAGAATGCCGTAAAGCATTATGGAGCATTATATAAGTCTAAGTGCTATTTCTATCGATATTACTCCTCAATAACAACTTTGTGACGTGGTTTGTCCTGAGAGAAAATAACTGGCTTAAAGTGACCGAGTTGATTTTCATGCCTAAGGTAGGACTAGAACACACAGTCTCCTGGTTTCTAGTCATGTGTCTCAATCACGAAACCAAACTAGTTCTCTAGTCTTTTTGTGGAACTTCCTAGCTATATGCAAAGCCACAATGGTTTTTATTACTGTCAGAGCAAGTCTTACCCCAAAATGCAAGCAGAATATGAGTAGTGGAAGAGAAATGTGAAAGCGCTAGCTTTGGATGATTTATATTACTATTACTGTATTGATCTGAAATGCTTCAGGAAACAATGAACATAACCATCTGAAGTTTGATTTTTAGCAAACATAAAGCTTTACAAAATAATATAATAACCTATCTACCTCACAGAGTCTTTTTTGTTTGTTTGTTTCTAACAAAAGCAATAGAAAAGAAAAGAAAAGAAAGAAGACTTTTTTTTCTGTTTTGTGGTTAAGGACAGATTTGCAGAAAACTTTTTAACGACACACACAAAAATTGGATGAAATTCTGTTCTCTATTAGATAACTATTTTAATTCAGAACAAGCCTCAAAAATAAATGAAACTTAAAGAAAAGCTTGAAACAAAATTATTTTTTAAAAAATAAAGTAGATTGCAATTGCCTGCTGGATATTGCACAGTCATATCTATTTCCCACTACCCCAAAGCCATAAAATTATCAAAATGTATCTATGCTCAAAGGGAGAAATTGAGCCCATTTCAAAATTTTCTAATCAGTTTTGGCATTTTAGTGGATACATTTTGAAGCATCATTGCTGCAGATAGCATGGCAGAGCATAATAATTGTTGCGGATTCATTGTGGTTTAAATCTCCTCAGACTGGTTAAACAAATAGGGTACAGTAATAGCAAAATTACATTGCCATGTTAACCGCTTTTAAAATCCCATGGAGAAAAAGAACTTTTGATGCATGTTTTCATATCTGTCAGAAAGATATAAAAACAGCCATGGTGCTACCTCTTTTTTGCCTCCCTACTTATTTCATTAATTAATAGTTGGATGTTCATTATTATTTCAGGAAAAATTATTCAATCTGCTTCCTTTCTCTTCACCAGAGCCAGTTCAAAAACCATTACAAATATATAGCACAATGGTTTACAATAAACTGAACAGGACTGGTTCAAATAGTTGGTTTCTTTTTTCTTTTTTTCCCAAAGTTGGCTTTCCAACATGATGGCCCATTCATGTTTTGCTCCTGCCAGTTCCATGGGATTGGATGCTTGGCTTTTTAAACAGTGATAGTTTAATACACATTTCTACCATATATACACATATCACGTATATATATATATATATGAGCATACATATATATGTATACAATCAGAACCACATATATGTATTGGCATTATCAATTGCAAAAAGCAAGCCAAAAAGAAGACTGACCTGGCTTACCTACACTCTGCTCGCATTCAATGAAATCTTCATCATCATTAGAACATTCTGCTGAAGAAACGAGGTCATCTGTTGTCTAATGTCAAAAAGAACAAAAGAAAAAACATGGAAACAAAGATCAAATGAAGGGAATCATATTCAAAAGAACAGTGGTCTTTGAGCATGGCTTTGAGCGTATTTTTCTTATTATTTAGAGTGTTGGCTTTCTTCTTCTTTTTGTATATTTATGGAGATTCTCAATAATCTATTCAAGTCATGGTTATCCCAAAGGTGCTTTTCCAAAATGCAACTGGACTTTCTTGAGTTTTTTTCCTTGAAAACATTTTGTTTTCAATGTTCCTTGAAAGCAAAATGTTTTCAAGAAAACAAAACAAAACAAGAAAGTCCAGTTGCCCTTTGGAAAAACACCTTTGGGATTTTTCGTATATTCTATTTCTAGCCCAAAATTCTATTAAATTATGGAATGTGATTTATTGCTTTCCATATTATGTTACAATAGTTTTAAGGTATTTCTAGAATATATATTTCCCATATGTAAGAACATAGAAAATTGCCATCAACTCCATCACTGATTAATTTTGCTCAGTATTATCTAGACAACTCTCCATATCCAGAAATACCAAAGACAAAGTGGTTACTATATAAGTAGCAGGGAGTTTTGTATTGAATTTTTGGCCCTTGTTTTAAAAACATAATGACAAGTTAGTACAACACACTCTTATCCTACAGTAGAGACTATCAGCAAATTCTAGAGAATTTCATATGGTACCGTAAAAAAGGTTACTTAATTTCATATAATTTAGTTAACTGGACAAATAAGTGAATGAATAAATAAAATGGCATAAATGCATAACTAAATCATCATCATCATCAATTTCTGGGTACAATGTTTAAAAAATAAAAATACACTTCATGAGATAGCTATGTATATAATCATACATGATATGATTGCATTTACTTCTTCTTGTGCCATATTCGTCATCAGAGATTGGTGATCATGTTGTCATCTATATTTTGCATTTACACAGAGAAAAATACACAATATTTCTAAAAATAATATGGACTGTGTAATCCAACTGTAGGTATAGTTTGGAAAGTAAAAATCAAATAAAGACTATTTTATTTCAAATTCCCCCAAAAAAGCAAAAGTATTTGTCATGGCAGATGCACTATAGTCTCTGAAAAACTGAGGCCACATCAATAGTGTCTCTGGTGTCAAGCGAATCAGAGCCCATGTTCCATGAAGTTTTCAGCTAGTAATTCTGAACATGTGAGTGCCTGTGACTGTTCTAATTAAAGAGCAGCATGTATTGCGGTGTGTTAAGAAATATAATGGCTTTCCTTCCCAGTAGTAAACCCTTCATGTAATTGCTCCAATTAGTAGTGGAGACTAATAGGAGGGTTTTGAGGAAGCCTCTGGATTCAGGCATATTGTTCATGCTCAAGAGTATTAAAATATCCAGCCCTTGGCAACATGATCTCAACAAATGCCTGATTCTGCTATTCCCCACTCTTTGTTATTCCAGTTCTGTAAGCAGTATATAAAAGGTACAGATCACACAGTGTTGTAGGGCCTATGTAATCTGAATTCCTGTTGGATACACAGTAGAGAACCAGGCTCATTGTGGCTGCCTGGAGATGTTCTTTATCCAACAATTTACAGAAACTCCTAATGGCACTCTCAGACTTCGGATTCAATATGCAAGCAAACCCGCCTTCTCTTGCTTGCACTGCTGTGTCCCTCATACCAGTACTTTTTCAGTACTAGATGAGAAAAGGCTTACTGCTTTCATTCTCTTCCTGAATTGTACTTTGGAAATCTGGTTATGATATTATTTCACTCAATTAAATTACAATGTGCAACAACTGGGGAAGACAAAAGCCTCCTCTTGCTGAATTTCAGAACCAGCATTCTTCTCCTTTGGTCATGAAGAGGCTGATACATGTGGTTCATTAACCTCTGGAGAATTAGAAATAAAGATAATTCTGTCTCTTTTAGTCAACTGTAAGCATCATCATCTCTTTCATTGGACAATATTATATATTTAAACATCTCAATGGAGATAATTGCATCTGCAATTATTTCCACTGTTTCTTCCCACAGAAAACTACTAAAACAAAACAAATATCTTTTTTTTCTGAATATATTCCTTCACTGGCCAATGAAAAAAAAAATGAAGAAATCCATACTTCTGTTGGATTTCCTTGATAATCTCAAATTTGCATTGGAAATTAAACAGGAGTAATTGTTCTCCCTGCCTCTTGGCCCTCTCAAGACTTTCTTGAAACTGAATTGGGATTGGAATGGGGATGGACATCTCATCTTATTGATGGAGTTCATATTTTGAATCCTAAAGATAGTAAACTGAATCCCTGACACTGCTAATGAAACCAGAAAAGATTCTTGCTGGAAGAGCTACTGAATATCAGTATGGACAAAACTGTGTAAGATTCATCTTTTTCAGTGTAAGTATCAAACAATAGGCAGAAGTCTAAAATTTGATTTTAATAATTAATGGAAAAACTAGCCTGCTAATAGTGGAAATAATAACCAAGGCTCAATAACAAAGTAAGTAATGCTTTCCCATGCAAAAAAGAGAGGCAAACAGAATGTATTAAGCTTGCTTGTCTATCTTTTTCATGAAAATATTTCACAGTAACCTATTCTGAAATATGTATTTTATTCTTTTGAAGTAACATGTCAGAAGTGAAATAACTCATTCCAGTGTTTACAACAAAATATTTTTATTATAAATTAATTGTAATTTATACAATTATAGTCAATGTATATATTATAGATTGTAATTTATACAATTATCAATTGTAAATATTACACTATTGCTGTTACTATTTATTTGACTTATTGAAAAAGTATTGATATCATATAGAAATACGTTAGCACTTATGAGAGGTTTACTGTCAAATTCCCTCTCTTCACAAACTGATTCTCATGAATTATTATTTCTAGATTTCTCATTATTTGCTTCTAGGATTTTTTTGGGCCCCTATGAGGATTCTATATGTGTGTCCATTGTTATGTACTGAATCTTGAGACAGAATTTCAGTTACTATATAAAAATTCAATCAGAGCCATTACTTTTTCATGACAGCCCCAAATAAGAATTTATGCTACAGATTTGTACCCTTTGACCTACTGTTCCAAATAAAATGGCTTTATCTATAAACTATTCCATAGGAATCAGTCCCATTTAGACAATAACTATTCCATTCATTTGCTATGTGATGATTTTATGGGTATTAAGCACTAGATAAAATAAGCCCTGTCATTGAACAGCTTTATGAAACTATAAACAACATATCCAGTGAATGATGTGTTCTCATTCTTAGAATGGATGGAAAGAGAAAGGCCTATAAATATCTGCTTCTCAAATCTAGCAGATAAATTGTGCTACAATATGCTCTTGATGGATGATTTCCTTTTTAAAGTCTGGTTTATATTCCTTTAGTTACCTGAGAAACTGTTTCCATAAAACATTGCATACTTCTTAACCTTCATTAGAAATCAGTATTAAAAGTTTTGTTTTCAATGGTCAGTTAGGATAAATGTAGTATAGATTTCAATTCACCTTATATTAATAAATTATATATTACATTTAACTTAGAAGTTGGACTCAAATGGCTGAAGAAGAAGGAAATGTCCTGGAACATGATCTCAATTATCAATTATCAAGAGGAAACATTCCACCTAAGCAAAAAGCAAATTTAAGCATTACATTTTAAACTTGAACACATTAGAGATGAATTTTATTGTTCTTCTGTCCTCCACTCCAAATAAATAATTTCAGTTTATATATTATTCAATTTTTCACTTACAAATTGGATAATGGGCAACAACTTTCCTGGAATTATAAAATTGGAAAAAATATTTTAGCTTCCTTGATAATTTCTCAGTGATTATGATAACCACAGTGATCACCATGGCCAGTTTAAGCCATATTTCAGTTTGGATGTACAGATCTTGATACTTTGTGATCTTCTATAATTCTTTGTCTTCTATTCTATTATGTACTGGTATTACCACATCTATTACCTACACTTTCTTCTTTTCAACCCTAGATAAATCTGGTGGGTTATGAGACAAAGATTTATCAGTCTGTATTTGGAAATCCCACAATATTTAATCTATTAATTTTCAATTACTTTTACAATTCAATAATTTTTCATTATTACACTGATAATTTTTACAAATGTTTCATTGAATCATTTTGACAACTGTTTATGTTGCTGTTTATAATCAATTTGTGGGATCTTTTTGCACAAGGTGAGTATATAATCTACTATTTTCATCTGCCTTTTTGCATAATCTACACTTTGAATCATTAATGATGAATTTTTCAACTCTGGCCTTGGTTGCATTTGGCTCTTAAGCAGCCAAAATCAAGCCTTTGATTTATTTTTTTAAAGTCCCAGTTGTAAGTCATTGCAAAAATGATAAAGGTTTTTCCTTTATCCACTTTCCCTACAGTCGTTTCTAGAAATTAATCATGTAATGCCTTTTTTGACAGCATTGTGTTCTTGATTTTATTACATTATTTCAATAGTTGTTTTAAAGATATTTTTGTAAAGTATACGGTATATTATATATTGGTAATATATTCTTATATTTTATTATTTTATAGACATTTTCCTGGGAACATAATTGTAAATCTTTAAATTCAATAAATATATTTGCATTAAAAAGAAAACACATTGTGTACTAAAATTGTTGTCTTACATAAATATCATGGGGTCAAACAGAAATTCTAGAGATGGGCATGTAAGTATGCCTGGGATCTCTTTAAGCATTTCTACTAACATTTCAGTTGGATTACTTCTTCAAAAGAATAGTTTTTAGTTGATAACATCAAAAGCTGCTGAGATATCCAGGAGAATCAACAAGAGTACCTTTCCCATTTATTTTTCCTTGACAAAGATAAGCAAGAGGGAAACAAATCTTATGCCAAGCAGAGCTTTATAGGTGATAACCATCTTGATTCATCTGGAAGCAGAGTGGCAACTTGAGCAATTTGCAAAGTAGGAGTATCATATAAGCATACTAAGACAAGCTCACAATAGCCAAGGTACCATAACTGCAAAATACAATTCTTGCACAAATTCTCTTCATGTTACACCAATTCTTCATGTTTAATGGTTCTCAGTTTTCATGCACAATTCATTCTATAAGCCATTTAAAGTCTGAGAACATAGCATCTGAAGGAATGTTTTTTCTATATTTTCCTAAGATTATCTTCTGTGTATACATTGAACTATAACCTGAAAGATCGGGTTTTTAGAAGATTATCTTCTGTGTATACATTGAACTATAACCTGAAAGATCATTTTTATAAAATGATGTAGCATTTTACCAACAATACCCAATACCTTGTCAAAGATGTATAAAAATATTTCAAAAAAATATTGGAAATTGAAATGTAAGGAAGGAACTTTCTACTCCTGATTTGGTGGATTTATGACAAAGCAAAAACTATTGGGATATGATTCATATTTTAACACAAAAGATTCTTAAAATGAATATACAAGGGCTTGAAAACAATTGGAACTTTGTTGTTATTCACATTGACAACAGTAAGAATGCTTTATGCACAATGTGGAAGGATATATTAATTCCCATAATGGAAGAAAAGTTGGAGAAACTGCTGGAACTAGCAGAGATGGGCAAATTAGCTGCTTTAATCAAAGATAAGAATACTTCTAACTTTGTTTCTATCTGGAAACCACTTCTGGATTTTGTGCTTGAGATAGAAAAAAAATGAAACTTTGAATTTTGGATTAACTGATTAGACAAGTTTTGTTGGTGTTTTAGAAATGATTATTATATACAGGGCTTGCAAATTAAAAGTTGAGGCTGTAACTTTATTATCTTAATTCTACTGTGCTGAAGAGTTAGAAGTTTATGTTTCCTTCCCCATCTTTCTCCTTTATCTTACACTTCTCTTTTTTTCACCTTTTTTCCATTCCCCTTTTACCACTGTTTTCATTTTCATGTGTATTTTATACTCTAATAAGTTTAATAAAATTATATTGTTAAAAAAATAAAATAAAAAGATTGTGAGACACCTACATTAAAGCAAATGCATGCCTGGATGATCAATTATGGAAGTTAATGAACCAAAAATTATTTCCAAAATTCTATGTTGCTTTTTTACCTTTTAAATATATGTTTTAAAGTTTTAACATTGCCTCCAATAATAAAGAATATCTAACATGATTATGATTATTTGCTCCTTTTTTTCTATGTATAAAAAGTCATACATAATTATTTTAAAGTCATGGCATTTGTATGAGACGAAGTCACATTGAACTAGCGATACCAATGTTTGGTATTCATCCTTCAATCAAGTAATGTTTACCAACAATTTCAATATTACTTATGAAAGTGACCCCCGAAAAAAAACAACAGCAAAAATATAGAGCCTTAAGCTAATAGGCAGAATCCAGTTCTATTGCCACTACTTTGGTTTATGCTAATCAAGGAATCCAGATTTGTAGATGGAAAATGGCAGGATGAGTAAGACTAAAATAAAATTCTTCTATAGAAATAGTCTAACTTTAAAAAATGAATTGAGCATTAGCTGAAGATAGGTGAAAGGTCATTTTCACATAAGGTACAAAGAAATGACTGCAACTACTATACTTGTTTATTTTAGGATTATTCATTAAGCCAAGACGGTATCCTCTGTGGCTATCATCCCTAAAGCAGGCATTTGAGATATGATGAGAGAAAGTAGAAAGCCCAGAATGTGGCCCAGCTGATGGAAAGTTTTGAGATTGACAGGGTGGATTAGATTGACAAACCCTGCTTGAACAGCAGCTAATAGATATAAAAAACAGATTTGTCGATGTACATGTTTTAGTTTAAGAAAGGAATTGCAAGAGGTCTCATCTCAGAAAATATGCTCTTTCTTACAAACCCTTGATCCTGATTAGCTGAGGGCTAGTCAATCAGCATGCCCTTTATCCTCTACATCAACCAAAGTTAACAACAAAGAATCCAACACTCCTCCCTTCTGAAAAACTCCCACCTCTGATATTCCCTGCATGTGTACTCCCCTGTTGGATTTAAAAATGGAAACCTTACCTACTGCAAAATTATATCATTAAGTAGAGTGCACAATGGGGTTACCCATTGTAGAAAAATCAGCTGCTCAATCATTACCCCAGCAGATGAGAGATTAAATAACTAGGCCTACAAGTTACAAGGGGGAAAGTAAATCAGCCTTCGTTTTTTGCACTCTGTGTGTCAAATACAGTAAATCTACCATTGAATGTTGTTCTTTTTAAAAAGAGAGTGTGAGCACACAGTAAGATAAAATTAGTCTCTGGGAAATACAATTGCAATCATTACTATCATCAAATAAAAGCCAGCTGCTGCTGTTCCCCATACTGCGTAAAATACTGGAGAATTTTCAGCTGATTTCAAAGCATTCAGAGGACCAGGAAGAGGTGGAATAGAATATCAAGGAGGTTAGGCTTCACCTGATCCACATGTTCTCCTTCCCTCTGCCTTTAGCAGGGTGGATGGACAAGGGATTCTAAATATGTAGTGAGCCAAGAAAAGGGGAAATTAAGGAGGAAAAAAAGAAAACGGAACACGCAAGGATTAATTTGTCTGTTGTTCAGGGTACCTTGACAGAGGAAAGAAAAGTATTGAACCATAGCAGCTTAAACCAACCTTAATGTACATTCTTAAAAGCAGGAGGAATATAATGCTAGGTGGTGTTCTGCTGATAAGCAAATCCTCCTAAATCCTTTCCATTTATTTCTTAGCCTGAAGAAATTACATATTACTTAGGATCAAAATAAATAAATAAAGTCCACATCTCTGAGAATCTAGATTGCTTGTTTATTGATTATTTATTGATTACCCATCCCACTTTGACAAATCTTTGTTGAGGTTTAGAGCTGAATTGTGGTCCAAGGAGAAAAAGTTAAAAATTGTGCTCCTTCTTTTCTTTACCTGCCACCCAACCATATCAAATATGAATTAGTACTTCTGGGATTCTAGGATAGGTACATATTCTCCTACTCAAATTTACCAGCACCAAATTCCACCAAGTTGTTAATACTTCTGTTATAACCACTTTGAAGACAAGTTTAAGTCAATGTTATGTAATGGCTTTGGAGGAAGAGGATATTGGGGGACTATGTCATCTGTTGGTATTTAGACTGAAGCATAGGGCTTTAAACAGCAAACCATCAAGACTACTGATTCCATATGAAAGCCTGGATTCCTATGTACTTATACACCCACGCATATATAACCTTGGCCAACTCACAGTTGACTGAGCATGAGAATTTCAAATTCTACCGATAATAATGTTCTAAAACACTTTCCCTTGAAGGAGATTTTTAAAGCAATTTCTCTTTCATCAGACTGAAGGAAAACTCATGAACCATGACTTTCTTTACTTAAGCATAATGAAGATGTCTTCTTAGTTGGACCTGTAATTCTAGGTTGTCTGACCTGATGACAATAACATGAATGCAGATTGTAACCTTCTAAGAACTATTGAATATGAAAAAGCCAAATTCCGAGAACATGTACCTTATTCACTTAGAAAATGATAGCAAAAAAAAAGAAAAAAAGCTAGAGGTTCATCTGCTCTAAAAAGCATTAGCTACACTTTCAGAATAAACTTCCAGTAAGAGAAAATGAGCTTTCTGTTTGTTGTAGCAGCTATGTACTTCATAATTGTGTCCCAATAATATTTTTCACTTACAGCCTGCTTTTTTGCCAGAAATCAATATGTCATTGTGCTGGCATGTTTTGCCTCTGTCTCCTGGATATCTTTATTTAACTTTTATCTTTTCTCTTCCAAAAGAGAACTGTGTTGGATTTTGTTCTATTATTGATTAGATCATTTGGAGAGATAAATAAATAAATACAAGATCATAGCTATAAAGATAATAAAATACATCCTTTCTCAGTAATATTTTGAAAGGCCCCCAGGAAAAATAAATGCTTATGTGTTCAGATGACCATATTTAAGGCCCTGTCACACTGCCCAACGGATGCAAAACGTTAGTAAAAAGGATACAAAAGATGAGAAAAATGTTCCATCCGTTGTTATCCGCTCTCAAAAGGGGAAAAAAAATTGCAGAACCAGAGCAGACAAAACGGAAAGGAACGGACGGGGGGAGGACGTAGGGCGGATGGAAAGTGGATGCTCCACGGAAGCCCAGCGGATGGAAGCAGATGAGAGCAGATATAAGGGAAACAGCTCGGAAGCAGGTCACCATTTAGAGGAAAGACCTGCTGCCGGACGGATTGATAGCCTTACCTGCCCTGCCTGCATGCCTGCCTGCAAGCCTTGCTGCAAGCCTTGCTGCAAGCCTTGCTGCCAGCCTTGCTGTCTGCCTGTCTGCCAGCCTTGCTTCCAGACTGCCTTCCAGCCTCCCTGCAAGCCAGTCTGCCTGCCAGCCTTGGTTCATGCCTGCCTGCCAGCATTGGTGCCTACCTGCCTGCCAGCCTTCCTGCCAGCCTTCCTGCCAGCCTTCCTGCCAGCCTTGGTGCCTGCCTTCCTGCCAGCCTTCCTGCCAGCCTTGGTGCCTGCCTTCCAGCCTTGGTGCCAGCCTTCCTGCCAGCCTTGGTGCCTGCCTGCCTTCAAGCCTTGGTGCCAGCCTTCCTGCCATCCTTGGTGCCTGCCTGCCTGCAAGCATTGGTACCAGCCTTCCTGCCAGCCTTGGTTCCTGCCAGCCTGCCAGCCTTTCTGGCAGCCTTGGTGCCAGCCTTGGAGCCAGCCTTGGTGCATGCCTGCCTGCCAGCCTTGGTGCCAGCCTTCCTGCCAGCCTTGGTGCCTGCCTGCCTGCCAGCCTTGGTGCCAGCCTTCCTGCAAGCCTTGGTTCCTGCCTGCCTGGAAGCCTTCCTGCCATCCTTGGTGCCAGCCTTCCTGCCATCCTTGGTGCCTGCCTGCCTGCCTGCAAGCCTTGGTGCAAGCCTTGGTGCTTGCCTGCCTGCCAGCCTTGGTGCCAGCCTGCCTGCAAGCCTTCCTGCCAGCCTTGGTACATGCCTGCCAGCCTTGGTGCCTGCCTGCCTGCCAGCCTTGGTGCCTGCCAGCCTCCCTGCCAGCCAGCAACCCTACAACCATGGAGAAGAACAGAAAGACCCAGCCATCTGCTGCCAGCCCTGGCAAGAGGGACAGGGCTACCATCCCGCCCCCTGGCCCTCATTCTGCTTCTGCTGGGGCTTCTGTAGCACGGGCTCGCTCTTCGGGGGCTGGAGCTTCTGCTGCTTCTGCTTCTGGAGGAGCTGATGATGATGCTTCTGGCAGTGGTGCTTCTGCTGGTGCTAACTCTGCTGATGCTGCACCACAATGGCGCTTCAGACAAGCACTCCAGCACCAGCCACCTCCACAGCACCTGGACCCTTCACCCCTGAGACTGAGCGACCAAGAGGCGTGCCAGAGACTGGCTAGCTGGCTACCTGTGGACTTTATATGGACACTTGACTTGGGTCATTTTCCTTTTGTATCTTGTTGTTAATAAAGTCTATCTTTGATTCACACACTTGCCTCATTTCTTCTTTTTAATATAGTCTTGCTGGAAACTTTTAGAAATGGTTTAAGCCTTTGCATGTTTGTGGGATGGGTAAGGATAGCAATGGAGTAGGCAGGGATACTTTTGGAATGGATAATAGCTGTAGGATAGATAAACCTCCAGTGCAAGCAAAGTGGAACTGTATGGTCCACCCTCCCAGGTGCGACACCTATGGCCCTTTATTATCAATAACAATTTAATCATTGATCCACACATGTCAACATAAACACAACTCTTTATTAAATGCCCTATTCATTGTTGGCCCACCCAACATAAATGGCCCAATCTCATCTGTGTGATGAGGCAGGCTGAAGGAAGCATCCATTAAACATCTATCATCCTGTCTTGCCACTCCACCGCTCCAGCTGGGGAGTTGCACCAGCGTTTCAGGAGGTTGCGCTGCTTCTCCCCTTGATGTGAAGCTCTGTTGGGGCCTTGCACATCCACAGTATCTATCAGGTTTCGCCCTTGCCTCCATTCCCAGGCTCCATGTCCCCATTGCCTTGTTGGAGGTCCACGAGCCTGTTCTGCAAGACTGGGTAGCGGGTGCACATGAGATTGTGCAGGATGCAGCAAGTTTCGACGATCCTCCTCACGGTCTGTGGGCGATGCTGCATGGTGATGAGAAGTACCTGGAACCTGTTGGCCAGGATGCCAAAGGCGTTCTCCACCACCCACCTTGCCCTGGACAGCCTGTAGTTGAAGATCCTCTCTTAACGGGTGAGGCACCTGGAGCTGTAGGGCTTCATGAGGTAGGTTCTGAGGGAGAAGGCGTCATCCCCCACAATGAAGTAGGGCACATCTTGTGTGTCGTTGAGCAGGGGTCTGGATCTGGGAAACCCATGATGAGGTTGCGTTCCAGCCCCTCCTTGAGGTGACTGATGTTGTATACCTGGGCATCTGAAGCTGACCCGTTTCCTGAAGCATCGATGTACATGAACTTTAGTCAGCATCGACCATGGCAAAGAGGATGATGCTGAAGAAACCTTTGTAGTTGTGATAAGTGGACCCTGACTTGGCTGGAGCTTTGCAGGCCACATGCTTCCCATCTATGGCTCCAATGGTGTGTGGGAAGTTCCACCTCTGATACCACTGCTTTTCAACTTTCTTCCAGCCTTCTTCAGTGGTGGGACACTGTAGGAGCTCCTCCATGTATTCTTCAATGATGGTTTGCACGACTTCTTTGACCACAATGCTGATGGTGTTGTGTGGCACCATCCAGCCATACTGCATGCTCCTGTAGGTGGTCCCTGAGGCCAGGTGGTGCAGAGTCAGTGCCACCTTGAGCCCAGAGTCAAGGCTGGGGTGGAATTTGGCGCTCTGCTTGGTCAACCTGGTGTCAGCCACTGCACAGCTTCGTCAAACATGGCTGGAGGCATCCTCATGAAGTTCTGGAATGCACGAGTGTCTTCGTTCCTGAGCTCCACCATCAGCTTGTTGTACAGTCCGTCCTCTGCTCTTCTGGCGAACCATCTTCGTACCCAGACACTTCTTGGCCGCCTCCTTTTCTTCCCGTAGTAGAGTTCACAGAGCCTGTAGATGACTTCGCACTGTTGCAGAACGATGGTGGCTGCCAAAAGGACTTTGTTACGATCCATGGTGGACATGACTGGATGCTGTGGAAGAGCAAGTTCCAGATGAAGACTGCAGAGGTCTGCACAGCAGGGCTGCTGGCCTGAAAGTCAGATCCAGGTGAGTTGCTCCCCCTTTTTATAGGCAATATAGGTTTTCCCCTATGTGTCCCTTTGCATCCTCTAGGCATCCTCTAGCCATCCTTAATATCCGAGATAGGTCCCCTCTGTGGACGTTTTTTCCTTTTTAAATGCTTTCTTTGCGAGCTGCATCCGCTTTCATCCATTCTGCATCTATTCTGAATCTGTTCTGCATCCGTTCCACATCCGTTCCGCTTCTTCCCTGCGTCCGTTTACTGCTGGAGCGGATCGAGTTGCACGATGCCTAGCGGATGCCTAGCGGATATAGCGGATGCATAACAGATGCAGAACAGATGCCTAGCGGATGCCTAGCGGATGCAGAATGGACGCATTGGATACATTTTCCGCGCAAAAGTTTTTGAGCAGCTCAAAACCCTCTGAGCGGATGAAACGTCAATAGACGGATACTGGACAGATAAAGAGGAAGGAAAACATATGCAGTGAGTACAAAACGGAAGCATCACGTTAATCAATGGATGGCAAGTGTTTTTCTCCGTTTTACATCCTCTTTCCATCCGTTGGTGCAGTGTGACAGGGGCTTCAAATATGAAGACAAATTTGTTTTTTATTTTCACTCTTCACTGAATTCTGTAGAACATAGTTTTCCAAAAATAAATATGCATTATATTTGAAAAAAATGTACACAAAGAACCAAAGCAACACTGCTTAGCAAAACAAATGTTATTGGGTATGAATACAAAAGTTATGCAGTTTTAAAAACAACAACAAAAAAACAGATCTGTTGTAGAAATGGAAAAGAATTAAATGAAAACCTGAAAGGGAGGAACAGAAATAAATTGCAACTGATATTATTAGTACTTTAAATGTATTATGAATTGTATGTGAAACCTAACCCAAAGTAAAAATGTAGCCGAATCTAGAGCTGGCAAGAATAATTGCGAATCTGGATGAAATTGCAATTGATTACAGAGATATTTTTATAATATTCAGGGATATTGAGAATAGAAGGAAATGGAACTTGGGTAAAAAAAGCAAGAATCTAAAAATATAAACTGTGTAATAAAATACCCAATATGAGCAAAAGATAATATCTGAATGTGTTCTTAAAAATAAAATTTTAATAAAAATATTTTATTTTTTTAATAGAAATGTTCATGTGGGCTCAAAATAAGTTTATTCTTGCTTTGGTGGAAACTGTCTAAATAGTACTTATGAAAGTGTGAAAAGACTGGGGTGTCCTGATAGCAGTGTTCCAATCTTTGAGTGGCTGCCACAAAGAAGAGGGTGTTTGGTCAACCTATTGTCTAAAGCATCAGAAAGCAAGACAAGAAACAATAGATAGAAACTAAAGGCCCTCTCACACTGCCCAACGGATGAAAAACGTTTGTAAAAAGGACACAGCGGAAGAGAAAAATGTTCCATCCGTTGTTTTCAGCTCTCAAAAGGGGCAAAAATTTGCATAAACAGAGTGGATAACACGGAAAGGAACGGATGGGGGGAGGACGCAGAGTGGATGGATGCCTAGCGGATGGAAGTGGATGGGAGCGGATGGCACATCTGCTAGGCTTCCGGGGGGCCTCAGCAAAGCAGACGCAGAATGGAAAGAGCGGATGCAGATTGGATGCCGGGCGGATGAAGCGGATGCACAGCGGATGAAGCAGATGCAGAGCGGAAGCCTAACGGATAACTAGCGGAAGCCTAGCGGATGCCTAGTGGATGCCTAGCATTCACAGCGCATGCGGGGGGGATGTATTGCGGCAGCCCTGCAGATATAAAGGGAAGCAGCTCCCAAGCAGGTCACCATTCAGAGGAAAGACCTGCATCCAGACACATCGAGTGCCTTGCCAGCCTGCCCTGCCTGCATGCCTGCCTGCCATCCTTGCTGCCATCCTTTCTGCCTGCCATCCTGCCAGCCTCCCTGCCAGCCTTGCTGTCTGCCTGCCTGCCAGCCTCCCTGCCAGCCTTGCTGTCTGCCAGCCTTGGTGCCTTCCTGCCTGCCAGCCTTCCTGCCAGCCTGCCTGCAAGCCTTGGTGCCAGCCTCCCTGCCAGCCAGCAACCCCACAACTATGGGGAAGAAGAGAAAGCCTCAGCCATCTGCTGCCAACCCTGGCAAGAGGGACAAGGCCACCCTCCCGCCCCCTGGCCCTCACTCTGGTTCTGCTGGGGCTTCTGTAGCACGGGCTCACTCTTCTGTGGCTGGGGCTTCTGCTGCTTCTGATTCTGGAGGAGCTGATGATGCTGTTTCTGGTGGTGGTGCTTCTGTTCGTGCTTACTCTGCTGTAGCTGGTTCTGGCGGTGGTGCTTCTGCTGCTTCTGCTTCTGGAGGAGCTGATGATGCTGCTTCTAGCGGTGGTGCTTCTGCTGGTGCTTACTCTGCTGATGCTGCTTCTGGCGGTGGTGCTTCTGCTGATGCTGCTTCTGGAGGAGCTGATGATGCTGCTTATGGCGGTGGTGCTTCTGCTGGTGCTTACTCTGCTGTAGCTGCTCCTCGTACTGCTGGTCCTACTCGTCCTGCTCTTCCTGCTCGTGCTCCTGGTCTTGCTTGTCCTGCTCGTCCTACTCGTGCTCCTGGTCTTGCTCGTCCTGCTGGTCCTGCTCGTGCTCCTGGTCCTGATCGTGCTCCTGGTGCTGCTAGCGCTGCTGGTGCTTACTCTGCTGCTGATGATCCTGGTCCTGCTGGTGCTGCTGCTGCTGGAGGTAATGATGATGATCCTGCTGGTGCTACTGCTGCTGCTGCTGCTGCTGATGATGATGATGATCCTGCTGGGGCTGCTGGGGCTGGTGATGTGGAGGAGCAGCCCCTACAACCTGGAAGCCCCTCTGATGAGGGCCCATCTGGTCCTGCCAAAGGGAGGAAGAGGCATATGCGGGAACGGGAGAGGAGGCAATACTCCATTGAGGAGGAACACGAGGATGAGATGCTGGAGTGACTGAGACTATCTGTGGCGGAAGGGAGACCGGCTCTACAAGGACACCAAAAGGAAGCAGGCTGCTTGGAGAGAGAAGGAAGAGAGTCTGGGTTACACATCGGAGGTGCTCCTCGGCTGGTGGAAGTACATGCACACCTGGTATGGGAAGCTGCACCTCAAGAAATCTGGCCAGGCCACGATTAAGCTGACGGACAGAGAGACCTACATCATGGCCAGATGCAGCTTCCTGGAGGGTGAGATCCGCCACCGAGGAGCAGGAGCAGCCCCTCTCACGACCCTATCTCTCCGGCAGCCTGCTGAGAGCCAGTCCTCTTCCGGCCGAGAGTCAGCTCCTGTCTCCAGGAAGGTTTCTGTGGAGCGTCCCATGGCGGAGAACCCGCGTACAGCTGTTTTAACCATGGTGGAGCGCGTGGAGGACTCCCTGATGCAGTGGGAGAAAGGAAACAGCCTGTCCACCACAGCCCAACCCGCATCCACCCCCAGCTCCACCTCCACAGAAAGGCAGACAGCCAGACAGGAGGGGCAGAGCCACACTGTCCTGCTGGAGATCAGGGACACCATCTGGACCAGCATAGATCTCCTCTCTCAGCTGGTCCACACCGACTCCTCATCCTCCAACCGCAACCCCTTCCTTACGTATGTCAACCAGACCCTCATGGACATGGAGGAACCCCAGTACCAGGTGGTGAAGGACCGGAACACCAAGCTGCTTCACAACCTCCAGACCCAGAGGAACCTGCTCCCACCCAGTCCAGGTCTGCTCCTCCACCCCAGGAGATGTCCCTCCCATTCCAAGGCTTTCCACAGGCCCTCACCTACCAGGGCTACGGCTACCAGGAGGTCCAGCAGCACAGGCAGCAGCCCTTCCCAGTCCAGGCACAGAGTCATCGGACGACACCATTGCCACCAGTTCCACTGATGCCACCGATGCCACTGATGCCACCCACGTCACAGATGCCACACACGCCAGTCCTCACCCAGCTGCAGACTAAACAGCCCCACTACACTGCTCCTTCCTGCACCCCACAACCAAGCCCGGCCTCAGTACATCTGTCCTCGGTACTGGGGCTGACACCCCATGGCATGAAGGAAGGGGCTCTCAACATAACAGGGCTGAGCCAGCTGTCTGAGAGCTTCCTCAACACACCATCATCTGTTGTTCTCTCGGGGCCAGGCACCCCAGTGCGGCTTCAGACCAGCACTCCAGCTCCAGCCACCTCCACAGCACCTGGACCCTTCACCCCAGAGACTGGGCACACCTCCGAGTAACCAATAAGAGGGCCAGAGACTGGGTGGCTACCTGTAGACTTTATTTGGACACTTGACTTGGGTCATTTTTCTTTTACAGCTTGTTATTAATAAAGTTTATCTTTGCTTCACACACTTGCTTCATTTATTTTTGTCAATAAAGTCTTGGTAGAAACTTTTAGAAATAGTTTAAGCTTTTGCATGCTTGTGGGATGGGTAAGGATAGCAGTGGGATGGGTAAGGATACCTTTGGGATGGGTTAAGATAGTTGTGGGATGGGTTAAGATAGCTGTGGGATAGATAAACCTCCTGTGCAAACATAGTGGGACTGTATGGTCCACCCTCCCAGGTGCCACACCTATGGCCCTTTATTATCAATAACAATGCAAGCATTCATCAACACATTTCAACATAAACACAACTCTTTATTAAATGCCCTGCTCATTGTAGGCCCACCCAATATACATGGCCCGATCTCATCAGTGTGATGAGACAGGCTGAAGGAAGCATCCATTAATCATCTATCATCCTGTCTTGCTACTCCACTGCTCCAGCTGGGGAGTTGCACCAGTGTTTCAGGAGGTTGCGCTGCTTCTTCCCTTCACGTGAGGCTCTGTTGGGGCCCTGCACATCCTCAGTATCTATCAGGTTTTGCCCTTGCCTCCATTCCCCAGGCTCCATGTCCCCATTGCCTTGTTGGAGGTCCACGAGCCTGTTCTGCAAGACTGGGGAGCGGGTGCACATGAGATTGTGCAGGATGCAGCAAGCTTCCACGATCCTCCTTACGGTCTCTGGGCAATGCTGCATGGTGGTGAGAAGTACCTGGAACCTGTTGGCCAGGATGCCAAAGATGTTCTCCACCACCCGCCTTGCCCTGGACAGCCTGTAGTTGAAGATCCTCTCTTCACGGGTGAGGCTTCTGGAAGTGTCGGGCTTCATGATGTAGGTTCTGAGGGAGAAGGCGTCATCCCCCACGATGAAGTAGGGCACATCTTGCGTGTCATTGGGCAGGGGGTCTGCATCTGGGAAGCCCATGATGAGGTTGCATTCCAGCCCCTCCTTGAGATAACTGGCGTTGTATACCTGGGCATCTGAACATGAGCCGTTGCCTGAAGTATCGATGTACATGAACTTGTAGTCAGCATCGACCATGGTGAAGAGGACGATGCTGAAGAAGCCCTTGTAGTTGAACTAAGTGGACCCCAACTTGGCTGGAACTTTGCAGGCTATGTGCTTGCCATCTATGGCTCCAACGGTTTGGGGGAAGTTCCACCTCTGATACCACTGCTCTGCAACTTTCTTCCAGCCTTCTTCAGTGGAGGGGCATTGGAGGAGCTCCTCCAGGTATTCTTCGATGATGGCCTGCGCCACTTCTCTGACCAAATGCTGATGGTGTTGTGTGGCACCCTCCAGCCATCCTGCATGCTGCTGTAGTTGGTCCCTGAGGCCAGGTGGTGCAGAGTCAGTGCCACCTTGAGCCCAGGGTCCAGGCTGGGGTGGAATTTGGTGCTCTGCTTGGTCAACCTGGGTGTCAGCCGCTGCACAAGTTCATCAAACATGGCTGGAGGCATCCTCATGAAGTTCTGGAATGCACGAGTGTCTTCGTTCCTGAGCTCCACCATCAGTTTGTTGTACAGTCCATCCTCTGCTCTTCTGGCAAACCATCTTCGTACCCAGATACTTCTTGGCCACCTCCTTTTCTTCCCGTAGTAGAGTTCACAGAGCATGTAGATGGCTTCGCACTGTTGCAGAATGATGGTGGCTACCAAAAGGAGTTTGTTATGATCCATGGTGGACATGACTGGATGCTGTGGAAGAGCAAGAGGCAGATGAAGGCTGCAGAGGTCTGCACAGGTGGGCTGCTGGTCTGAAAGTGAGATCCAGGTGAGTTGCTCCCCCTTTTTATAGGCAATATAGGTTTTCCACTATGTGTCCCTTTTCATCCTCTAGGCATCCTCTAGACATCCTTCATATCTGTGATAGATCCCCTCTGTGAACGTTTTTTCTGTTTTAAATACTTTCTTTGCGATCTGCATCCGCTTTCATCTTTGCGATCTGCATCCCATCAGCAAAATAGAACTAAGGAGATTTTTTTTTTAACAGTGGGAACAATTAACTAGAGTTTTGCCTTTAGAAGGTGTGGGTTCTTTATCACTAGAGGCTTTTAAGAAGAGATTGGAGAGCCACTTGTCAGGTATGGTATAGATCTCCTGTTTGAGCAGGGGTTGGGCCAGTAGACCTCCAAAGTTCTTCTAACTCTGTTATTCTGCAATAAAGCAGACTGAAAACACCTACCTCTTACTCTAAGTACACAAGTTTGGAAATACAGCCAATGGCACTTGCCGGATTTTGTCAAAATTTGAAAGATGGTGGATGGATTCGAGCCCCATTCATTTTGTATTTGTGTTGACATTTAATGTTCATCCTCCACCCCCATGGACACCATTTAGCTTCAGCCCCTATACTCTAAAATGGTACAATTTGCTTTGGCGGTTCCCTGAGACCAATTTTGAGGACAATTTTCACTTGGCAGCCTAACTTAAGGACTAACTATGGCACTTTTATGTTACACTCTTTCAACTCCCCAATCTTTCCAATCTACTTTGAAGGACCCATGTGCTAATATTCTGTTCTAACAATCTCAAATGTTGAGTGATCATAATGCACCAATCAATGATCCTTCCAGCTAACTATCAGGAGAGAATAAAAACAATCCACAAATAGATTTGACTCCTGTCTCCAGCTCATTGTGCCAAAAAGGATTTAGCTGATTCAGCTGTCCAAATAAATCAACATCATGCAATTGGAGAGATCTAGATTTTGTTCAAAATCCAAGCGTAGAGATGCCCTTATTTGTACATCACAATTTATCATATTTCACTGTATTTCAAGTGAAGTTATATTTTTTCAGAGTAAAGCCTGTACATAGACCTTCTGAAAAATCATGTCTCTCTATTTCATTTTTATCTCTCCCCTGGTTCTGTGGGTTCAGGATAACTTGCCACAATGTTAATCAATCCTATTGATTACTGCTACCCCGATGGCTGGTAATCAAAAGTCTTTTGGGGTAAAACTATTTGAAGCATAATAAAACATCTAGAGTGTCTTGCAGACAATAAAACAATCAGAATAATGAAATGCAACATCATCAATAGTGAAACGAAATAGATACTTTGCTCACTCATGCCAGAAATGGGAAAAAAATTAACCAGAATCCATAACTGACCAAAAACAAAACAAAAAATGAACAAGTTTGATGAACACTCTTGAAAAAATATTCCATGACTTTGAGCTGCATCCTATAAAAGAACCTATTCATAGTCATGATCATCCAAGCCTTGGAAACTTGTCCAATGCAATGTATAAGCCAACAGACAACTTAGCTTCAGTTCTCTGTCTAAGAAAGAGAAGGAAGGAGAAAGGTTTGTCATGCAAAATACAGGAGTTTACTCTTTGAGCTAGATCTCAACAATATAGATGTGATCCATAAAGCCATAGCTCAACACCTGGGAATTTATGTATTTATTAAACAAATTTATATGGCTTCACAGAATTATACATAGTTTAACAAATTATACATAGTTACTCTGGGTGGCTTCACAGAATAACACGGTTGGAAGAACACTTGGAGATTTCTAGCCCAATTCCCTGCTCAGGCAGGATACCCTATACCATTTCAGACAAATGGTTGTCCAATCTCTTTTTAAAAACCTCCAGTGTTGGAGCTCTCACAATTTCTGAGGCAAGTCGTTCCACTGATTAATTGGTCTAACTGTCATAATATTTCTTCTTAATTTTAGGTTGCTTCTCTCCTTGATTAGTTTCCATTCATTGCTTCTTGTCCTGCCTGTCCTGTTTTGGAAAACTGGCTGACTCCCTTACAATATTAACAGTCCTCATAATAAACCCCCAACATACCCCTTCCTGCAGTACCAACAAATACAGTTAAACCAGCTATGCATGCTAGTTTATTGATGTTTTGACAAAACTCCTCTACAGATCTGTCAGAATCTATAAAAATATGTGACAATGTCCTATGAATTAGTATTTTGCAGATGTTCAAAGTTTCATAGAAGTAAAGCAAATGGTCAAAGCAGGCTACCCTCTCCATCAAAGCAAAGTACCTCATCCAAGTGAATTAGCTGCAATTTACAGAGGCCTATTACATACAATTAGTGTACTGTGTTAAATCTCACTTTTTTGGAATAGTCCTCCTGCCATGTCATTCAAAGGTCAAAAATAGCTTTCAGCTCCTGAGAGTTACCCACTAATTATGGCGAATAATATGGTGAAAAAATGAAGTGATAGGGATAAATGGTATCACTTCAGTTTTTTAAAAAAATTAATATATTCCATTAATGTTTTTTCAGTGCAGCTTTTAGTTTATTGGTCTCAAAATGGCAGAGTAGAATTAAAATACTTAATTTATAAAATTATGTGAAAGGTGCCATATACTTTAATCAGTGTTGTCCCTGGCAAATGTAAAATGGACTTTCAAAGGGTTTCTTTTAATGGTGGGAGAACGGCACAAAGTGGATCTTCTGCAGATTAACTGATCTTTCTTTTCAAACTGTAAAGACACCAAGCGATTTGATATCATTACCAGACATATTTCCAGCTAGCTTTAAGGGTGACTCTACTGTTGCAAGGTTAACAACATTTATTGTACTTTTTAAAAAAATGTGGAGAGCATGCACCTTTGCAGTTAACAAGAAGAAAGAAGACACTGAACCTTTCATAAATGTTACTAAATTGTCTAATGCCTAAATATTTGTTTCTACTACTGAAAATGATATAATTCCATCTGATCTTCAACAAAGTTTATTCCTTCTCATAGCTGTGAAATGCAATAAAATTCAGTTAGTGAATGGTTGAGTGGCCTAGGTATATCATTGACTGGCCGTATAGTTTTTTAAAAAACCAATAAAATAGGTAAAGAATCACATTCTAAAAATATATTTATTAGTAAATGTCTTGTGTGTAGACCAAAAATACAGCAAGGAAACAACTGTGGTGCAATTTTTCTCTTAATGAGTTTGTTTACTTTTTTTAGAGACATACTTAGTTGGGTGAGCATGGCTGTATCTTTCTGACATTATATTGTAATCATGGTTAGGTTAAACTCTTTAAAAGTAGTTTTTATGTTTATTTCATGTTTATTGTTTATCCTGCATACTTGATGGACCTATAGCCTGTGCTGATATTTTTGGCTGAAGAAAGGGTTGATTCATTATGTGTCATCAAATCAGTGGTGACTCTTAGCAATCACGTAGGCAGTTGTTCAACAGAACAATTTATCTCCAACCTTATCATTCAGATCTTCCAGCCAAAGGGACAGCTATTAATGTTTAAATAAACAACAAGCAAGTAAGCAAACAGAGTCCCAACAGTAGAGAATTTTGATATTCTCTGAGCTCAACTGTTTACTTGCAGACATTTCATTACCCAACAAGGTTATGGCGTATTAATTTATGCTTGATTATTTGTCAGGTGTTAATCCTTGCTTATCTAAATTTTGGCTGCTGGAGAGGATGTGTTCTGGCCTTTTGATTTTATTTTGAGTCATGCTGAATAGCTGTAGCAGCTATTATATGTTGATGAAAATATATGAAACTGTGTGGTTCTAAAGACAATCGATGAGGAACTCAAGAAATAAAAAAGTAAAGGCAGAACTCTGTGGTTTCTGTTTCTGCCAGACAAATTACCATAACATCATTTTATATTTGCTTCCCATGATGTGAACTCTAGCATGTGCTTGCCTCCTGCTAGCAGAAAAGTAGATAATTGATAGCTATTAATGAATATGGCATCAAAAATCTAATGCTGCCATAGGGTAGTTTTCATTTAAACAGATTTGAAGACTGGGGGGAAATATCTCCAAAAAGCCAAACTTTTTACACTGCCAAAATGTTTTATTTAAACCTTAGGCAGGAAGGAATAAAGCAACATAACCAGAATAGCTTTTAATAAATGTGCTTTAGACTTTCTTATTTTAAAAAAAAAATATAGACTTCAGAAATAGCTCAGAGTTCAATAAGAGAAACATCTACTTTTGAATATTCACCATAATGCACTAAACTTCTCCTTTGCCAGACTTTAAATCTTCAGTAGTACAATCTGCTGTTAGCACAATTGATCGTTCCTTTTTTCACTTCATTTACTTGTATTGCTCAGAATAACATGTCTTTGAAACACTGTTTAAGTACTTACTCTGAGGCCAGACATTAGCATCCAGGGTGGTCTTCAAACACCTTGAAATGCAGAATAAATCCAGCCTAACTCTTTCTGCACATGAGAGACATTACCTGGAACTCGTCCCTTAATACTTTTGCAGATCACAGCCTGGTTAGGATATATAACACATACCTTTGGGGGGGGGGGGTGGAATAAAAGCCCATGTTGAGGCAACAAATTCTCCGTCCCACAAAAAAGTACCCACAAAGTAAGTTGTTATCTAAAGCAGTGGTGGAAGAAATGGAAAGCAGGCAAGAAGCTGACTTGTTATTGGGATTATAAAATTTCCAGGATTTTCTCTTGATGTTTTGAGTTTATAAATCCTAGAATCCAAAGTGTTATTTTGTTTTGTAAAAAGAGGGAAAAAGAAAAAGGAGAGAGGCTCCATATATATTATCTGTCTGTATGTCTGTCTATCTATAAACACATCCATCCATCCATTTATTATCTATCTATCTATCTATCTATCTATCTATCTATCTATCTATCTATCCATCCATCCATCCATCCATCCAGGGGTGGGTTATCTGTCTATCCAGGGGAGTAACTACAGGTTCTGTGATTTTACATTGCACACGCGTAAATATTGTTGTCATCTAGCTGCCTGGACAGCTGAACAGCGCTGTGCGTGGGTGCACAGCAGTTGAAAAAGCATTTTTTTCCTGCTTTTTCAACCACAGCTGTGTCACACAAAGCAGCTGTGGTTGAAAATGCAGGAAATAAAGGTCAGGTAAGAGCTCAGGAGGGTGGGTGGGCCAAAACAGCAGCAGACTCAGAACTGATTCTATGTATGCTCTCTGTTTGCTGCTTTTCAGAGCAACCAGTTCTACAGAAGTGGAAAAAACTGGTAGAATCCTGTCTGTCTATCTGTCTGTCTGTCTGTCTGTCTGTCTGTCTGTCTGTCTGTCTGTCTGTCTGTCTATCTATCTATCTTAAGGCCCTGTCACACTGCCCAACGGATGCAAAACGGACACAACGGACGAGAAAAATGTTCCATCCGTTGTTATCCTCTCTCAGAAGGGGCAAAAATTTGCATAACCAGAGCGGATAAAATGGACGCGGGGAGGACGCAGGGCAGATGGAAAGCGGATGCGGAACGGAAGCCCAGCGGATGGAAGTGGATGGGAGCGGATGGCACATCCGCAAGGCTTCCGGGGGATCTCAACAAAGCGGATGCGGAACAGATACAGCAGATGCACAGCGGATGCACAGCGGAAGCCTAGCGGATGCACAGCGGAAGCCTAGCGGATGCCAAGAGTTAATTGCACATGCGGGGAGGATGCATTGCATCAGCCCCGCGGATATAATGGAAGCAGCTCGGAAGCAGGTTGCCATTCAGAGGAAAGACCTGATTCCAGACACATCGACTGCCTTCCCTGTCCTGCCTGTATGTCTGCCTGCCAGCCTTGCTGCCAGCCTTGCTGCCAGCCTCCCTGCCAGCCTCCCTGCCACCCTTGCTGTCTGCCTGCCTGCCACCCTTGCTGCCAGCCTCCCTGCCAGCCTTGCTGTCTGCCTCCCTGCCAGCCTTGCTGTCTGCCTGCCTGTCAGCCTTGCTGCCAGCCAGTCTGCCTGCCAGCCTTGGTGCCTGCCTGCCTGCCAACCTTGGTTCATGCCTGCCTGCCAACCTTCCTGCCAGCCTTGGTGCCTGCCTCCCTGCCAGCCTTCCTGCCAGCTTTGGTGCATGATTGCCTGCCAGCCTTCCTGCCAGCCTTGGTGCCTGCCTCCCTGCCAGCCTTGGTGCCTGCCATCCTGCCAGCCTTCCTGCCAGTCTCCCTACCAGCCAGCAACCCCACAACCATGCTGAAGCACAGCAAGCCTCAGCCATCTGCTGCCAGCCCTTGCAAGAAGGACAGGGCTACCATCCCGCCCCCTGGCCCTCACTCTGGTTCTGCTGGGGCTTCTGCAGCACAGGCTCGCTCTTCTGGGGCTGGGGCTTCTGCTGCTTCTGCTTCTGGAGGAGCTGATGACAAGCACTTCAGCACCAGCCACCTCCACAGCACCTTCACCCTTCACCCCTGAGACTGAGCGACCAAGAGGAGTGCCAGAGACTCATTTTTGTCTTATAGCTTGTTGTTAATAAAGTCTATTTTTGATTCACACACTTGCTTCATTTGTTTTTTTTAATAAAGTCTTGCTGGAAACTTTTAGAAATGGTTTAAGCCTTTGTATGCTTGTGGGATGGGTTAAGATAGCAGTAGGATGGGTTGAGATAGCTGTGGAATGGGCAGGGATACCTTTAGGATGGGTAATAGCTGTGGGATAGATAAACCTCCAGTGCAAGCATAGTGGGACTGTATGGTCCACCCTCCCAGGTGCCACACAAATGGCCCTTTATTATCAATAACAATGTAATCATTGATCCACACATTTCAACAAAAACACAACTCTTTATTAAATGCCCTGTTCATTGTCGGGCCACTCATCATACAAGGCACAATCTCATCAGTGTGATGAGACAGGCTCAAGGAAGCATCCATTAAGCATCTATCATCCTGTCTTGCCACTCAACTGCTCCAGCTGGGGAGTTGCACCAGTGTTTCAGGAGGTTGCGCTGCTTCTTCCCTTCACGTGAGGCTCTATTGGGGCCTTGCACATCCTCAGTGTCTATCAGATTTCGCCCTTGCCTCCATTCCCCAGGCTCCATGTCCCCATTGCCTTGTTGGAGGTCCACGAGCCTGTTCTGCAAGATTGGGTAGAGGGTGCGCATGAGATTGTGCAGGATGCAGCAAGCTTCCACGATCCTCCTCACGGTCTCTGGGCGATGCTGCATGGTGGTGATAAGTATCTGGAACCTGTTGGCCAGGATGCCAAAGGCGTTCTCCACCACCCGCCTTGCCCTGGACAGCCTGTAGTTGAAGATCTTCTCTTCACGGGTGAGGAGTCTGGATGTGTAGGGCTTCATGAGGTAGGTTGTGTGGGAGAAGGCATCATCCCCCACGATGAAGTAGGGCACATCTTGTGTGTCGTTGGGCAGAGGTTCTGGATCTGGGAAGCCCATGATGAGGTTGCGTTCCAGCTCCTCCTTGAGGTGACTGGCATTGTATACCTGGGCATCTGAAGATGAGCCGTTGCCTGAAGCATCGATGTACATGAACTTGTAGTCAGCATCGACCATGGTGAAGAGGACAATGCTGAAGAAGCCCTTGTAGTTGAAATAAGTGGACCCCGACTTGGCTGGAGCTTTGCAGGCCACGTGCTTGCCATCTATGGCTACAACGGTGTGGGGGAAGTTCCACCTCTGATACCACTGCTCTGCAACTTTATTCCATCCTTCTTCAGTGGAGGGTCACTGGAGGAGCTCCTCCTTTTATTCTTCGATGATGGCCTGCACCACTTCTCTGACCACAATGCTGATGGTGTTGTGTGGCACCCTCCAGCCATACTGCATGCTGCTGTAGGTGGTCCCTGAGGCCAGGTGGCGCAGAGTGAGTGCCACCTTGAGCCCAGGTTCCAGGCTGGGCCGAAAGTTGGTGTTTGCCTTGGTCAACCTGGGTGTCAGCTGCTGCACAACTTCGTCAAACATGGCTGGAGGCATCCTCATGAAGTTTTGGAATGCACGAGTGTCTTCGTTCCTGAGCTCCACCATCAGCTTGTTGTACAGTGCATTCCCTGCTCTTCTGGTGAACCATCTTCGGACCCAGACGCTTCTTGGCCGCCTCCTTTTCTTCCCGTAGTAGAGTTCACAGAGCCTGTAGATGGCTTTGCACTGTTGCAGAAGGATGATGGCTGCCAAAAGGACTGTGTTATGATTCACGGTGGACATGACTGGATGCTGTGGAAGAGGAACAGGCAGATGAAGGCTGCAGAGGTCTGCAGCAGGGCTGCTGGTCTGAAAGTGAGATCCAGATGTGTTGCTCCCCCTTTTTACAGGCAGTATAGGTGCTTTGCATCCTCTAGGCATACTCTAGGCATACTCTAGGCATCCTCTAGACATCCTTAAAATCCGGGATAGGTCCCCTCTGTGGACATTTTTTCCATTTTAAATGCTTTGTTTCCGCTAGGCATCCGTTCTGTATCTGTTCTGCGTCCGTTCCGATTCCTCCCTGCATCCAAGCGGATGGAGTTGCGCGGATGTGCAGCGGAACGGATGCCTAGCGGATATAGCGGATGCGTAACAGATGCAGAACGGATGCCTACCGGATGACTAGCAGATGCAGAACGGACGAATTGGATACATTTTCCGTGCAAAAGTTTTGAGCAGCTCAAAACTTTCTGAGTGGATGAAACGTCAATAAACAGATGGTGGACGGATAGAGAGGAAGCAAAACGGAGGCAGTGAGTACATCGCGTTAACCAACGGATGGCAAGCTTTTTTGTCCATTTTACATCCTCTTTGCATCCATTGGTGCAGTGTGACAGGGGCTTTAGTATCTAGGATCTCTTATGCAAAAATATTTTGGATGAATAATTTGGATGATCAAATGGACTGATATTTTAATTAACTTTATGTCAGCTTTGAAATTCAGCTGCCACATTTAATGTATGGGGGGTTAGAGGAGTTGAAAAGTTCAAGGTTATTCTGTTTGTCGTATTAAGAAATTCCAGTTGCAGTTAATTGGTTCTCATGATTTATGAAGTGTAGAAGTGGGTGGAGAGAAGGAAGGAGAGAAGGTGTATTCTGCACAATGCGCAAAAATACTTTCACTTTGGGAAATTGCCTTAGACATACCAGATCTATTCCTAAATAAATCAATTTGAGAAGAAATGTCTCGGAGTGATTGATATCATGGATACTTTCTGGATGCCATACATTTATTTCCCAAAGTCTACTGTTATTTTTTGAAGGGGTTTGGCTGATATTCCGAAGGTCTTTTCTCAGAGATGGAAAAATATCAACAATCAGCTGAATTGTTGTGGAGATGTGCAGGAGGAAGTGTGTGGGGGCCCTCCCTCTGGAGCATTAACTGGATCTGCCAGCCTTTGTTTGGAGGAGATGATGGATGCTTTCAGAAGGGGAGTAGAAGAAAAAGATTTGGGAGCTAAACTGAAGCATTCCAATTCAAGGAGTTGTTACAAACCAGATGTAACTGAGCTGTCTGAAGAGAGATCTTCCTCTAGCCCCTGGCATACTGCTATTGAATCAAATTGGAGAGAAAAAAAAGCCAGTTGGAGAAGTCTGGCAAGAAGCATCGACTGGTAGAGATATTGAGGCAATCCCCTCATTTTCCAGAAGGAAATTTGCCCCCTGCAGAGAGTATCCCTCCAAGGTGGGTGTTTTATCCAAGCCAGGGGTGGATTCAGTGCCAATGGCACCAGCACCATTCAGTGCCAATGGCACCAGAACCAACACAGCCCTGGTCTGAAGCGGGGTTGCTCAGACTGCAGACAGCAGCCACTTCCCCTCCACCTGACGAGGAAACCAGGCCACACCATCTTCCTCCTGGCAACCACAAACCACAAAACCTCCTGGCAACCCCAACCTGCAGCAAGTCCATAGGGACCCCATTCCACACAGGCACCACCCAGCCAGGCCTCAGGGTGCCTACCCAGCCTACGTACACACCCCAGCTGGTTCCTTTCATTCCAATTCAACCTGCAGGGGCCTGGCATGTACCACCTTCCCAACCACAATCCAGGCTGGACCAAATACCCTTTAAGGCCATATTCAATGTCCACCATGAACATGTTAATTACTTATTCATTCGGATCTGATCCCATATAGAACAATTTGGAGATCAATACGCCACAGAGCACGATTTGGTTAGGGCCATAACAGATTGGATGAATGGAGGGGATGCTTCAGACTGGGTGGCCCAACTACACAATGAACAAGCCCCTGAATTACATGATGTTAATGGGTTTATTCAATTATTAAAACTCAGATTTGAAAATCCAGACAGGGTGGCAGAGAATGAAGAGAAGTTTATGGAAATGAGGCAAGGCAAGCGACCCTTGTCAGAATTTATTTGGGACTTTTAGAAGGGTCACAAGCTACCTCATGGATTAGCCTGAAAGGATGATGTTACACTACTTTAAAAATGCCATTGATCCAGAAGTAAAGAAGGCCTGTGAAATTTGGGGAATCCCAGAGACCTTACAATCGTGGTATGCTGCCTTTTTCAGCTTAGATTGCAGCATCAACCCACACAGGGAACCCCTTCCGGCGGTCCCGGCTAAGGGAATTATGGCTAGGAGACCACTGACCAGACCAGCCAAAGCTTCTCAGACCCGAACCACCAGGGTGCTGAAATGTTACCATTGTGGCCAAGCCAGCCATAGAGCAGCAGACTGTCTGGCCTCTGCTCCTATATCACAAGCTCTGCAATCAAAATCTAATCCAACTATTAGAGTTTGGAAGAATCAAGAAAGATGTCCGGCCAGGGGTGGGTTCACTAAACACATCTGGGAAAGCGCCCTCTGACAGATGAGAGCAACAGACCACCAGACCGACACCACGTCCCTGAGAACCCGACCTGCGAAGACAACCCAATGGTGAGTGATCCCATCATACCATTTACAGTCAAGGTCAAATTAGTGGTACCAATCACAAGGGAGGCAGGAGAGTTAGAAGCTGTCACTGGGTGTTCTAGATGCCTTATCGGACTCCCTATCATTAAACAATTGGGCATAAAGACTAACCAGCTAAAATGCCCAATCAGATTTGAGCAAGTGGATGGAACTTTGATTGGGGGGACAGAGTTGATCAAGATGGAATTAAAGTTCCATCACAAACTCATACTCTTCATAGTGGCACCCAAGATGTCAGAATCAATCATATCGGGACTTGCTTGGTTAGACAAATGGGCCCCGACGATCAAATGGGAGGATGAATTCAGAAAAATCCTCATTGGACTGGGCCCATTGCCCCCTCTTCCACTCACTACAAAACACCAATCAGCTTGAACCCAAAGCCTGAGCCAGCATCCATGGCATCCCACCTTCTCCCAGATAATCGCCAGGTACCTGACTAATACAAAGACTTGGCTGAAGCATTCAGTGAAGAAGAGTGTAATGTTTTACCTCCCCATCAAGCCACTGATTGCGCCATAGAAATACCAATTAACCAATTCCATGAGGATTTTTCCCACAAACCGAAGGGTCCCTGTGGAGGGGGGAGGGGGATTAAGGATAATGTATTAACCCCTGTATTTTTTTTTCTTTTAGAAGGAGTAGTTTTCAGTGGGGGGACATCTGTCAGCTTTGAAATTCAGCTGCCACATTTAATGGAAAGGGGGTGGAGAAGTTGAAAAGTTCAAGGTTATTCTGTATGCTGTATTAAGAAATTCCAGTTGCAGTTAATTGGTTCTTGTGATTTATGAAGTATAGAAGGGGGATGGGAGAAGGGAGAAGAGAAAGTGGATTCTGTGAAATGCGCAAAAATATTTTCACTTTGGGAAATTGCCTTAGACATACCAGATCTGTTCCTAAATGAATCAATTAGAGAGAAAATGTCTCGGAGTGATTGATATCATTGATACTTTCTGGATGCCTTACACTTCACTATTTTGGCTTTTCCTAAACACTTCTCATTTTCCAACTTATTATTTTCAACGAAGAAAAAGTAATAGCAAAAAAATAATTACATAGCTCTAGGATATGTCTCTGTGTCTATGCATGTTGTGCAAAAAGAGGTCCAATGAATATTCTGCCCAGTGTATCTCATGGAAACCTACTTTATTATACAGAGCGGAACAAGGAGGTAGAAAATATATATAATGGAATCATTTACACAACACACTAAGGCATAATCACATATTTGACTGAGAGAATACTGAAACCATAAACCTTATAACCATCTACAGTAAATGTCTAGGGAATTTCCAGAAGTTTGCCACTCAAATAAATGAAGCACTAACAGATTAATTGAACTGGAGACCGTCTACTTCTCACTCAGACACCTGATCTAAAACACTCACAGCAAACATGCCAAGATGAACAATCAAAATGAAAACTGCAGTACTTCCAAGCACTGATTGATTAAAACCTTATAGGAAACCTCCTTCCACCAATCAACCTCCCTCTGTTCAAATTCTATGCAGACCACAAATGCCACAGAAAACCCCCACCTCTTCCGAACCACTAAAGAACCCTCACTGAGACTCAGCATGACATCACTGCAGAAAACCTAATTAGTATCTCACTATTAGATCAAAGAAGCTGATTGTTAAGGTAGGTTCAAAATACTGGGTTTGACCTTCTGTGCACTTTTCACTATTATATCACTGGTTTGATTGCATTGGGAATACATGACATAGGTGCATCAGGCACTAATAAAGTATTTTGCCCGGTGGGGGGATTCAAAAAGTTTCACCACTGGTTTGCTGGGCATGGCTTGGTGGACACGCTTTGCGTGCATGCACACACCGCATGTGCATGCCAAACACACACTTTGCACAGGCGCAGAGGCATTCCAACTCACCTCCTGAAAGCTGGTGACTTCAGCAGCTGCCGCATGGCACTCTACTGTGCTGTGCAAAGCAGCTGCGCTTCAAAAACAGAGGATAAAGGTGAGTATGGAAGCCCGGGCAGGTGGGTGGGCGCAAGAGCAGCAGAGAGAACTGGTTCAGTCTCTTCTGCTCATCACTGCTACCAGCTTGGCAGAACCAGGCAGAACCAATAGAATACCACCACTGATTTTGCCTACTTCGAACTCCATAGCTGTGTCCCACAGAAAAGCTTTGTCCCAAAGAAAAGCTTGCTTTACTCAAAGGGTATGCCTTAACTTTCTGCTTCAAACATGGCTCTGCCATATCATCACATTATATCATCTTGTAATTTCTCAGATGCAAATATTCAGAATTCTTATGTGATAACTTTTCTTAAATGATGTATATAAGTAATCACATGGGACACATCAGTTTGGTTTGTAGGAGAAATGGACATATACATCATTTTTTTTTGTCAATTGCATAATGCAATGATGAACATGGTGGGAAAAAAGGGAGATATGTTCAAAGAATATAAGTTTTTTAAAGTTTATGGAAAATCTCTTAATAAAAATTACTTTTTTAAAAAGTCTGTTGGTTATTTTTAGAGGTATCAATCTAATTAAAAGAAATTATTTCATTAATCCTTTTCATTTGAATAATTAATAATTCATTTGCATAATTAATTCATTAATATTATTAATTAATAATTAATTATAAATAATGAACTAAAAACTTGTGAATGACTTTGGGTCAACTACAATCTCTTAGTACAATCTATCTACTGAGTCTGCTACTGGAAATAAAACTGAGGAAATATTAATATTCACTCAGGTTGAGCTCCTAGAAAAACATAGACTATAAATATAATGAATATATAGAATTAAATATATAGATAGATATTAGCAATACAACTTTTTAAGGTATTACTAGTATTATGAACTTTATTTTTTTTTGTAATTGTCACTACTGTAAACAGAACAGAAACAAGTAAAACCAATGAGGAAAACAAACAAAACTGCTTTCAGCTTGCATTTCAGATAAATAAAATTATTCTCCTTAAGCCAGTTGCTTTCAGCTGTAAATTACTGGATTTTTCACATACTAATTTTATCTGTTAATGTTTTTATTTGCTGTGTTCTTAAAATGGATCATTTTAATGCTTTTATGTTGTATGCCACCCAGAGTCACTGGTTACAAGACAGGCAGCAAATATTTTTTATAAAGAACATATCAAAATATACCTAAAACAGTTTTTAATATACTGACCAATTCTTCTAGATTAAGTTTCAAATAATAATCTATCACCACAGCTGGATACACAGGAAATGCTGCTGCATTGGAAAGATGAATTAAATCAACAATCCCTTTGTGTACTTTGAAAAATTAGAAGGAAGTTAAATTATTTGGTTGATGAATTAACAGCTCTGTGATATCCTAGAAATTTTATGTGTAATTTTGAACTATGGACCCACTTCGCGATTTAAGGCCCTGTCACACTGCCCAGCGGATGCAAAAAGACACAACGGACGAGAAAAATGTTCCATCCGTTGTTATCCGCTCTCAGAAGGGGCAAAAATTTGCATAACCAGAGCGGATAACACGGACGTGGGGAGGACGCAGGGTGGATGGAAAGCGGATGCGGAATGGAAGCCCAGCGGATGGAAGCAGATGAGAGTGGATGGCATATCTGCAAGGCTTCCGGGGGACCTCAGCAAAGAGGATGCGGAACGGATACAGCAGATGCAGAGCGGACACCGAACGGATGAAGGGGATGCACAGCGGAAGCCTAGCGGATGCACAGCGGAAGCCTAGCGGATGCCGAGCGTTAATTGCGCATGCGAGGAGGGTGCATTGCGTCAGCCCCGAGGATATAAAGGAAGCAGCTCAGAAGCAGGTCGCCATTCAGAGGAAAGACCTGCTTCCAGACACATCGACTGCCTTGCCTGTCCTGCCTGCATGTCTGCCTGCCAACCCTTGCTGCCAGCCTTGCTAGCAGCCTTGCTGCCACCCTTGCTGTCTGCCTGCCTGCCAGCCTTGCTGCCAGCCTCCCTGCCAGCCTTGCTGTCTGCCTGCCTGCCAGCCTTGCTGCCAGCCAGTCTGCCTGCCAGTCTTGTTGCCTGCCTGCCTGCCAGACTTGGTTCATGCCTTCCTGCCAGCCTTGGTGCCTGCCTCCCTTCCAGCCTTCCTGCCAGCTTTGGTGCCAGCCTTCCTGCAAGCCTTGGTGCCTGCCTGCCTGCAAGCCTGCCTGCCAGCCAGTCTGCCTGCTAGTCTTGGTGCCTGCCTGCCTGCCAGACTTGGTTCATGCCTGCCTGCTAGCCTTGGTGCCAGCCTGCCTCCCAGCCTTCCTGCCAGCCTTGGTGCCTGCCTGCCAGCCTTGGTGCCAGCCTCCCTGAAAGCCTTGGTGCCAGTCTTGGTGCCTGCCTGCCTGCCAGCCTTATTGCCTGCCTGCCTGCCAGCCTTCCTGCCAGCCTTGGTTCCTGCCAGCCTCCCTACCAGCCAGCAACCCCATAACCATGTTGAAGCACAGCAAGCCTCAGCCATCTGCCCGCCAGCCCTTGCAAGAGGGACAGGGCTTCCATCCCGCCCCCTGGCCCTCACTCTGGTTCTGCTGGAGCTTCTGCAGCACGGGCTCGCTCTTCTGGGGCTGGGGCTTCTTCTGCTTCTGCTTCTGGAGGAGCTGATGACAAGCACTCCAGCACCAGCCACCTCCACAGCACCTGCACCCTTCACCCCTAAGACTGAGCGACCAAGAGGAGTGCCAGAGACTCATTTTTGTCTTATAGCTTGTTCTTAATAAAGTCTATTTTTGATTCACACACTTGCTTCATTTCTTTTTTTTTAATAAAGTTTTGCTGGAAACTTTTAGAAATGGTTTAAGCCTTTGCAGGCTTGTGGGATGGGTTAAGATAGCAATGGGATGGGTTGAGATAGCTGTGGAATGAGCAGGGATACCTTTTGGATGGGTAATAGCTGTGGGATAAATAAACCTCCAGTGCAAGCATAGTGGGACTGTATGGTCCACCCTCCCAGGTGCCACACCTATGGCCCTTTATTATCAATAACAATGTAATCATTGATCCACACATTTCAACATAAACACAACTCTTTATTAAATGCCCTGTTCATTGTCGGGCCACTCAACATACATGGTACAATCTCATCAGTGTGATAAGACAGGCTCAAGGAAGCATCCAATAAGCATCTATCATCCTGTCTTGCCACACCACTGCTCCAGCTGGGGAATTGCACCAGTGTTTCAGGAGGTTTCGCGGCTTCTTTCCTTCACGTGAGGCTCTGTTGGGGCCTTGCACATCGTCAGTGTCTATCAGGTTTCGCCCTTGCCTCCATTTCCCAGGCTCCATGTCCCCATTGCCTTGTTGGAGGTCCATGAGCCTGTTCTGCAAGACTGGTTAGCGGATGCGCATGAAATTGTGCAGGATGCAGCAAGCTTCCAAGATCCTCCTCACAGTGTCTGGGCAATGCTGCATGGTGGTGAGAAGTACCTGGAACCTCTTGGCCAGGATGCCAAAGGCGTTCTCCACCACCCGTCTTGTCCTGGACAGCCTGTAGTTGAAGATCGTCTCTTCACGGGTGAGGAGTCTGGAGGTGTAGGGCTTCATGAGGTAGGTTGTGAGGGAGAAGGCGTCATCCCCCATGATGAAGTAAGGCACACCTTGTGTGTCGTTGGGCAGGGGTTCTGGATCTGGGAAGTCCATGATGAGGTTGCGTTCCAGCCTACCCTTGAGGTCACTTCCGTTGTATACCTGGGCATCTGAAGATGAGCCGTTGCCTGAAGCATCGATGTACATCGACCATGGCGAAGAGGACGATGCTGAAGAAGCCCTTGTAGTTGAAATAAGTGGACCCTGAGTTGGCTGGAGCTTTGCAGGCCACGTGCTTCCCATCTATGGCTCCAACGGTGTGGGGGAAGTTCCACCTCTGATACCACTGCTCTGCAACTTTCTTCCATCCTTCTTCAGTGGAGGGGCACTGGAGGAGCTCCTCCTTGTATTCTTCAATGATGGCCTGCACCACTTCTCTGACCACAATGCTGATGGTGTTGTGTGGCACCCTCCAGCCGTACTGCATGCTGCTGTAGGTGGTCCCTGAGGCCAGGTGGTGCAGAGTGAGTGCCACCTTGAGCCCAGGTTTCAGGCTGGGCCGGAAGTTGGTGTTTGCCTTGGTCAACCTGGGTGTCAGCCGCTGCACAACTTCGTCAAACATGGCTGGAGGCATCCTCATGAAGTTTTGGAATGCATGAGTGTCTTCTTTCTTGAGCTCCACCATCAGCTCATTGTACAGTCCATCCTCTGCTCTTCTGGTGAACAATCTTCAGATCTAGACGCTTCTTGGCCGCCCCTTTTTCTTCCTGTAGTAGAGTTCACAGAGCCTGTAGATGGCTTCGCGCTATTGCAGAAGGATGGTGGCTGCCAAAAGGACTGTGTTACGATCCACGGTGGACAAGACTGGATGCTGTGGAAGAGGAACAGGCAGATGAAGGCTGCAGAGGTCTGCACAGGTGGGCTGCTGGTCTGAAAGTGAGATCCAGATGTGTTGCTCCCCCTTTTTATAGGCAGTATAGGTGTCCCTTTGCATCCTCTAGGCATCCTCTAGGCATCCTCTAGGCATCCTCTAGACATCCTTAATATCCGAGATAGGTCCCCTCTGCGAAGGTTTTTTCCATTTTAAATGCTTTGTTTCCGTGCTGCATCTGCTAGGCATCCGTTCTGCATCTGTTCCACGTCCGTTCCGCTTCCTCCCTGCGTCTGAGTGGATGCGAGTTGTGCTAATGCGGAACGGATGCCTAGCGGATCTAGCAGATGCGTAACGGATGCAGAACGGATGCCTTGCGGATGCGTAGCGGATGCAGAACGGACGAATTGGATACATTTTCCGTGCAAAAGTTTTGAGCAGTTCAAAACTTTCTGAGCGGATGAAACGTCAATAAACGGATGCTGGATGGATAGAGAGGAAGTAAAACGGAGGCAGTGAGTACATCGCGTTAATCAACGGATGGCAAGCTTTTTTGTCCATTTTACATCCTCTTTGCATCCATTGGTGCAGTGTGACATGGGCTTTAAGGAGCCTAGAGCAAGTCAGTGACCAATTTTGTTATTTGATACCATAAATATCTGGAACAACAGCTTAGTGTTTGTATTTATTCCTGAGGGGAGGAGGATGGACTCCTGTTCTATTAAAATAGCCTTCCCACAATGTATCCAATTTTTTCTTTATCCATTTATTTATTGCCCATTTAGACTGTATTAGGAATAGTGAAGTCAGATTTGTCTTTTTTATGTGTGAATTTATTAAAAAGAGAGCACCACGAAACAAATCAAATTGATTTTAACAGCCTAGTAGATACATCGCTGGAATGCACTTTTCAATGTGAGTATTAGACCAAAAGAATTTAAGTGGTTTCAACCACCATCTGGCACATGCTGAGCTTATTTATACGTGTTTTAAAATTTTAGAATGCATCTGGATGGAGAGACATCCATTTAGGGGGATTTGCTTTATTGCACTGATGGAGGAATATTTTGCTTCCTCAAAATTGTCCTCCAAATGGGTTAGCATAAAAGTTGATTGTGGGGGCTGCACTGACCAAATGCAGTGACAGGTAAATGTTCTGAGGAAAGGAAAGTTTCAGTTATGTGGAAATAATAAATTCTACCTCGGTTTGCTGTTGCTAAGCTCATGCAATATGAACATGTTCAAAGAATGTGCAATGGGGAAAACATTCAGGGGCAACTATGACTTTCAATTCTAATTTCAGCAATTATATAATATTAATCAATGCAATAAATTGTTTGAATAAACAAATGAAGAAGAACAACCATATTGTTTACTTGTCCTGGAGAAAAATGGGATATAAATATAATAAATTCACCCATTCTAATGCTGAGTAACTACCATTTACTTTAAAAATAGCACTGGATTAAATGCACCAAGTAATTTATTAAAATAGTAACCTCTCCTCAAGAGACATGTATCCCAAAGATTTGTAGGTTAGGGCTGTCTCCTTTACTGTTTATTGTTTACCTGATTTCAAATAGCTACTTTTCCAATATCAATGAAGTATAACCATATCTATTGTTCAGTATTTGATGTTCTCTGCCCATTTTTGCTTGTCAGAAAGTCACAAAAAGTGACTTTCATCACGTAACTCAAGGACACTGCAACTACCTATCATAAATACATGCCAGTTGCCAAGCCTCCAAATTTTGATCACATGACCACAGGGATGCTACAGTGGTTGTAAGTATGAAAAATGATCATTAGACACTTTTTTCATTGCCACTGCAATTTTGATGGTCACCAAATGAATGTTTCTAGGTTAAGGATTCCTCTATAGACATGACCTATTGAAAAAACCTGGGGCAATTTACTCAGGAGAAAAGAAGACCAAAGGGACACATGTTATCATCATTCAGGTACACAAAAAGGATACTAGAAAAAAGATAGGAATGATTTTCCACTTACACAGGAACTAAGACCAAAAATAAAGAATATAAATTGGAGCTCTGTAGATTTTATTTAAGTATAACGAATATTTTTCTGAGAATAGGATTTGTACAATAGTAAAACAGATAACTTATAGACTATTGATTTTCCATCTGTGGAGGCTTTAAAGAAAAGATTAGAGAGCCACATCTAGATGATGGATTTTATTACCTTCCCTACACATTGCAGAGGGCAGGATTAGAAGATGCTTCTGGTGTCTTCTAATTTTACAATTCTATGATTTTAGAGTTCAACCATTTCTCCCAATTATATTTGCAAACCAGGCTAAACAAAAAAAAAAGAGTGACTGAGAGATGTATGAGCAAATTTTACTATAAATAGTAGCCTATTTGTTTCAGAGAAAATCCTTGCAGAGGTCTCTGCAAGAGAAAATTTTCATAAACACTGAAGATTATTGTGAACAAATGGGGCAAGTTAAATGTGTTATATCAAGATTATGACTAACATAAACTGCTATGTAAAATTAATTGGAAAATAGATGGAGAGATAACCTTTTTTCAAAAGTCTATACTTGTCCAACTAGATCGAGAAGAATAGAAATGCTGAAGATTGGTCAGCCAAAAAGTGTCAAGTGACGGAAATTAGAAGATGGGCTTTTTTGAAGTGGACCCTACTCAGAGATTAGAAAGGCCTCAACCAGGGGTGGGATTCTACCAGTTCTGTCCACCTCTGTAGAACCGGTTGCTATGAAGAGCAGAGGACAGAGTGCAAACATAGAACTGGTTCTATGTCTGCTGCTCTTTTGGCCCACCCGCCTGCCTGGGCTCTTACCTGACCTTTATTTCCTTCTTTTTCAACTGCAGCTACTTTGCGCAACACAGCTGCAGTTGCAAAAGCAGGAGAAAAGTGCTTTTTCAACTGCTGTGCACCCGCGCGCAGCACTGCTCAGCTGTACAGGCAGCTAGCTGACAATGATATACACGCACGTGCAGATTTTACACAAAATGTAAAATCACCGAACCGGTAGTTACACAGGTTGGATCCCACCCCTGGCCTCAACACTGTTATCTTTTCATAAGTATGTAAAAAACTAGCTATCTTCTCATATCTAGGGTGCTGAATGCATTTCCTGACTGCATTGCTAAAGCCCATGTCACATTGAACCAACGGATGCAAAGAGGATGTAAAACGGACAAAAAAGCTTGCCATCCATTCGAAAACGCGATGTACTCACTGCCTCCGTTTTGCTTCCTCTCTATCCGTCCAGCATCCGTTTATTGACATTTCATCCGCTCCAAAGTTTTTGGGCTGCCCAAAACTTTTGCGTGGAAAATGTATCCAGTTCATCCGTTCTGCATCCGCTACGCATCCGCTATGCATCCGTTACGCATCCGTTACGCATCCACTATATCCGCTAGGCATCCGTTCCACATCTGCGAAACTCGCATCCGCTCGGACACAGGGAGGAAGCAGAACAGATGCAGAACAGATGCAGAATGGAAGCCTAGCGGATGCAGAATGGAAAGAAAGCGTTTAAAATGGAAAAAACATTCGCAGAGGGGACCTATCTCGGATATTAAGGATGTCTAGAGGATGCCTAGAGGATGCCTAGAGGATGCAAAGGGACACCTATACTGCCTATAAAAAGGGGGAGCAACTCGTCTGCATCTCACTTTCAGACCAGCAGCCCACCTGTGCAGACGTCTGCAGCCTTCATCTGACTCTTCCTCTTTCACAGCATCCAGTCATGTCCACCATGGATTGTAACACAGTCCTTTTGGCAGCTGCCATCCTTCTGCAACAGTACAAAGCCATCTACAGGCTCTGTGAACTCTACTACGGGAAGAAAAGGAGGGGGCCAAGAAGCATCTGGGTATGAAGATGGATCGGGAGAAGAGCAGAGTATGGGCTGTACAACAAGCTGATGGTGGAGCTCAGGAACGAAGACACTCGGGCATTCCAGAACTTCATGAGGATGCCTCCAGCCATGTTTGACGAAGTTGTGCAGCGGCTGACACCCAGGTTGACCAAGGCAAACACCAACTTCCGGCCCAGCCTAGAACCTGGGCTCAAGGTGGCACTCACTCTGCGCCACCTGGCCTCAGGGACCACCTACAGCAGCATGCAGTACGGCTGGAGGGTGCCACACAACACCATCAGCATTGTGGTCAGAGAAGTGGTGCAGGCCATCATCGAAGAATACAAGGAGCTCCTCCAGTGACCCTCCACTGAAGAAGGATGGAAGAAAGTTGCAGAGCAGTGGTATCAGAGGTGGAACTTCCCCCACACCGTTGGAGCCACAGATGGCAAGCACGTGGCCTGCAAAGCTCCAGCCAAGTCGGGGTCCACTTATTTCAACTACAAGGGCTTCTTCAGCATTGTCCTCTTCACCATGGTCGATGCTGACTACAAGTTCATGTACATCGATGCTTCAGGCAACGGCTCATCTTCAGATGCCCAGGTAAACAACGCCAGTCACCTCAAGGAGGAGCTGGAAGTCAACCTCATTGTGGGCTTCCCAGATCCAGACACCCTGCCCAATGACACGCAAGATGTACCCTACTTCATTGTGGGGGATGACGCATTCTCCCTCAGAACCTACCTCATGAAGCCCTACACTTCCAGATGCCTCACCCGTGAAGAGAGGATCTTCAACTACAGGCTGTCCAGGGCAAGGCGGGTGGTGGAGAACGCCTTTGGCATCCTGGCCAACAGGTTCCAAGTACTTCTCACACCATGCAGCATCGTCCAGAGACAATCCCATGCTCACCCGCTACCCAGTCTTGCAGAACAGGGTCGTGGACCTCCAACAAGGCAATGGGGACATGGAGCCTGGGGAATGGAGGCAAGGGCGAAACCTGATCGAAACTCAGGATGTGCAAGGCCCCAACAGAGCCTCATGGGAAGGGAAGAAGCAGCGCAACCTCCTGAAACACTGGTGCAACTCCCCAGCTGAAGCAGTGGAGTGGCAAGACAGGATGGTAGATGCTTCCTTCAGCCTGTCTCATCACATGGATGAGATTGGGCCATGTATGTTGGGTGGGCCTACAATGAACAGGGCGTTTAATAAAGAGTTGTGTTTGTGTTCAAATGTGTGGATCAATGCTTACTTTGTTATTGATAAAAAAGGGTCATAGGAGTGGCACCTGGGAGGGTAGACCATACAGTCCCACTATGCTTGCACTGGAGGTTTATCTATCCCACAGCTATGAGCCATCCCAAAGATATCCCTGCTCATTCCACAGGTATCCCTGCCCACCCCACTGCTATCTTAACCCATCCCACAAGCATGCAAAGGCTTAAACCATTTCTAAAAGTTTCCACCAAGACTTTATGGTAAAAAAGAAATGAAGCAAGTGTGTGAATCAAAGATAAACTTTATTGAACAATAAGCTGTAACAGAAAAATGACCCAAGTCAAGTGTCCAAATAAAGTCCCCAGGTAGCCAGCTACCCGGTCTCTGGCACTCTTATCGGTCACTGGGAGGTGTGCCCAGTCTCAGGGGTGAAGGGTCCAGGTGCTGTGGTGGTGGGTGGTGCTGGAGTGCCTGGCCCCGAGAGGACAACAGGGGACGGTGTGTTGAGGATGGTGTCGGACAGCTGGCTCAGCCCCGTGATGTTGAGAGGTCCTTCCTCCATGCCATGGGGTGTCAGCCCCAGTACTGATGACAGATGTACTGAGGCCGGGCTTGGCTGTGGGGTGGAGGAAGGAGCAGTGTAGTGGAGCTGTCTTCTCTGCAGCTGGGTGAGGACTGTCGTGAGTGGCATCATTGGCGTGGGTGGCATCGCTGTCATTGGTGGCATCATTGTCGTGGTTGGCATCAGTGGCATCAGTGGAACCGGTGGCAACGGTGTCGCCCAATGACTCTGTGCCTGGACTGGGAAGGGCTGCTGCCTGTGCTGCTGAACCTTCTGGTAGCCATAGCCCTGGTAGGTGAGGGCCTATGGGAAGCCTTGGAATGGGAGGGACATCACCTGGGGTGGAGAAGCAGACCTGGACTGGGTGGGAGCAGGTTCCTCTGGGTCTGGAGAGTTGTGAAGCAGCTCGGTGATCCGGTCCTTCACCAGCTGGTACTGTGGATCCGCCATGTTCTTGAGGGTCTGGTTGACATAGGTGAGGAAGGGCTTGCGGTTGGAGGAGGAGGAGTCGGTGTGGACCAGCTGAGAGAGGAGATCTATGCTGGTCCGGATGGTGTCCCTGATCTCCAGCAGGACAGTGTGGCTCTGCCCCTCCTGCTGTCCGGATCTCTGCCTTTCTGTGGAGGCGGAGCTGGGGGGGGGGGATGCGGCTAGGACTGTGGTGGATTCGATGTCTCCTTTCTCCCACCGCACCAGGGAGTCCTCCACGCACTCCACCACGCTTACCACACCTGTCCACGGGTTCTCTGCCATGGCACACTCAACAGAAACCTGCCTGGACACAGGGACTGACTCTCGGCCGGAAGAGGACTTGCTCTCAGCAGGCTGCCGGAGAGAGAGGGTCGTGAGAGTGGCTGCAGGTGCACCTTGGTGGCAGACCTCACCCTCCATGAAGCTGCACCTGGCCATGACGTAGTTCTCTCTGTCTGTCAGCTTCACAGTGGCCTGGCCAGATTTCTTCAGGTGCAGCTTCCCGTACCAGGTGTGCATGTGCTTCCACCAGCCGAGGAGCACCTCCAAAGTGTAACCCATACTCTCTGCCCTCTCTCTCCAAGCAGCCTGCTTCTGCTTGGTGTCCCTGTACAGCTGGTGTCCCTTCCGCCACAGATAGTCGTTCTCTCTCAGCCACTCCAGCACCTCATCCTCGTGCGCCTCCTCAATATAGTATTGCCTCCTCTCCCATTGTCGCATAAGCCTCTTCCTCCCTTTGGCAGGACCAGATGGGCCCTCATCAGAGGGGCTCCCAGGTAGTAGGGGCTGCTCCTCCACACCAGCAGCAGCAGCAGCAGCACCAGCAGGATCATCATCATCATCATCATCATCATCATCATCATCATCATCCTCACCAGCAGGATCATCATCATCATCATCATCATCATCAGCAGCAGCAGCAGCAGGATCATCATCATCAGCAGCAGCAGCAGCAGCAGCAACAGCAGGATTAGCAGCAGCAGGACCAGCAGGACCAGGATCAGCAGCAGTAGAGTAAGCACCAGCAGGGCCAGCAAGCCCAGGAGCACGAGCAGGACCAGGAACACGAGTAGGACGAGCAGGACGAGCAAGACCAGGAGCATGAGCAGGATGAGCAGGACAAGGAGCAGCTTCAACAGAGCAAGCACCAGCAGAAGCACCACCACCAGGAGCAGCTTCAGCAGAAGCCCCAGCAGAAGCAGAGTCAGGGGCAGGGGGCGGGAGGTTGGCCCTGTCCCTCTTGCTAGGGGATGGCGGCAGGCTGCTGAGCTTTCGCTTCCTCCCCATGGTTGTGGGGTTGCTGGCTGGCAGGGAGGCTGGCAGGCACCAAGGCTGGCAGGAAGGCTGGCAGGCAGGCACCAAGGCTGGCAGGAAACCTGGCAGGCAGGCTGGCAGGAAGCCTGGCAGGTAGGCTGGCAGGAAGCCTGGCAGGAAGCCTGGCAGGAAGCCTGGCAGGTAGGCTGGCAGGAAGGCTAGCAGGAAGCCTGGCAGGAAGGCATGCAGGTAGGCAGGCACCAAGGCTGGCTGGAAGGCAGGCTGGCAGCAAGGCTGGCTGGCAGACATGCAGGCAGGACAGGCAAGGAACTCAATGTGTCCAGCGGCAGGTCTTTCCTCGGAATGCTGGCCATGTGCGAGCTGCTTCCCTTTATATCCAGGGGGCTTACGCAATGCATCCTCTCCGCATGCGCAATTAATGCTCGGTATCTGTTCCGCTTCCACTGTGCATCCGCTAGGCTTCCGCTGTGCATCTGCTTCATCCGCTGTGCATCCGCTATATCCGTTCCACGTCCGCTTTGCTGAGGCCCCCCGGAAGCCTAGCAGATGCGCCATCCGCTCTCATCCGCTTCCATCCACTGGGCTTCCGTTCCGCATCTGCTTTCCATCCGCCCTGCGTCCTCCCCGCGTCCGTGTTATCCGCTCCGGCTATGCAAATTTTTGCCCCTTTTGAGAGTGGATAACAACGGATGGAACATTTTGTTCATCCGCTGTGTCCTTGTTGCATCCGTTGGCCAGTGTGACATGGGCTTAACTGGCTAAGTATCTTGTTCCTATGTATATTTAATCTGTATCTTTTTAGAGTTTTTTATTGCTTTAAAATGTTTTGAGCATTTTTAATTGTAATTAAATTTTACAATTTTACAATTACAATTTTAATGTGTAAAGTTTTCTAATTTCTAACAGTATGTTTCCTTTGCAGAGGGAACACAACTTTTCATTCCTGACCTACACAAAACTATAAGCAATTCTTCCTCTAATTTGTCAGCCCATCAAAGTAAGCCTCTACTTTCTACCTATCAAAGACATTATCCCCATTTTGCTGGTATAACAACTGTACATGAAAGGTGAAGGAGTATTGTTTTTAAGAACAGCACATCATAGTGGATTCCTAGTTAATATTCTTTTCCTGGGACTACATGAAGATCTCCTTTTGCCAAAGAAGAGACTGGGTTTTCAATACAGCAGAAACATTTCATGCCTCAGCAATTGCAAAAAAAAATTGAACTGTACGTCAGACTCTAGCCTCTCTACTAAGTTTCCTACTTATCTATAATGTGAAAATGAGTGAAACAAATGCTAATATCTGACATTGCTGAGTTGTCGACAGATGTCAGATCATTAAGTTCCACTTGCTGGTTCCCTACCACCTTGTTGATATATCACATAAATTGTTTTTTAGTTGGCATTCTGTTGCTACGCTTCAAAGTGGCCTAGGTGTGGGAGCTCTCTTTTTTTGTTCCTTCCTCCAGAAGACAAGACAGGTTCAATAAGATGCAGGATGCAGTTTAGTGAATTGGCTGCATCTGGAAATGTAGATATAAGAAACGCATACTTAGAATTAGGAATTGAAGCAAGGTGAAAAAGGCCGTATAATGCTTCAAAAAACAAACAAGCAAACAGAGACAGCAAACAGAAGAGAATGTTGAATAATAAAAAGCAAAGTTGCTTTGATGAGACTTACATGAATTTGCTTTCCCTATGATCCTCTTTTCCAATAGGACACAAGAATGAAAATTAAAAGAATGGATAACTACAAGGATGGATTATTTTCCTAAGATATGGGCAATAAAGGGCCGATCTATAATTTTCTTATTTGCCATTTTAAAATGCTTATAGTTGTTACTTGTCCATTTCACATGTTATGAACCATGATTTATTTACATATAAATAAACTTGATGATGAGAAAACACCTTGGCCTTTTCTCTGGGAAGTTCTAAGATGTTGACAAGAGATTTCCAGGTAACTTCCCATAAACAAAAGAAATCGAGATCACTGATGCAACCATAATCTACAGTATAGTAACCCCTGGCTAAATCCTTCCATGTATTTTCCCCTTTACTTTAAAATATGAATCAAACTATGAGCAGCCACCACAAAATACATGGTGACCACTTTTACTGGCCTGATAGTAAGCCATCTGTATGTAACAATGAATGAGTGTATCAAAAGCACCAAGACTTGCAATTAAGATTTGAACACAGTAGTTTGGAATCTAAATGTGGTTTAGGTTATTATAAAAAATAGACCAGTGGTGAGATTCAATTTTTTTACTTGAATTGTTTCTGTGGGTGTCGCTTGATGGGAGTGGCAGGGGAAGGATACTGTAAAATCTCCAGATAAGGGTGATATTTGCCAGTTCTCCGAACTACTCAAAATTTCTGCTTCCAGTTCTCCAGAACTGGTCAGAATCTGCTGAATACCACCTCTAAAATAGACCCCCCCCCCAATATTCTAATATAGAGAAGACTAACTGATAATCTTGTAATGCTGTTTATGAACTGAATTGCAATATTTACATCAATAAAAATAGTAACAGCTTCATAGAGCTTCAGATATTGGAAATGTGCTCATCTTGCAGATACTCAGTTTGATATAGTTTCTAAAATAAGGAAACTCAGCTATAGAACTTGCTCAACGTGGCTGCAGCCAAACCTACCAAGATTGTGATTTATCCACACAATATAAAAGAATAAAAATGAAAATCACAGTTGCCCAGGCAGAAAAAATACAAAACAAGCAAAGGAGAAAAAAGGGAAAAAAATAAAAGGATACAGGGAAGGGGAGGAGAGAGGGAGAGGGGGAGAGAGCGAGACAGCGAAAGAGAGAGACAGAGAGAGGAGAGAGAGAGAGAATAAAAATGTAATTGCCCGCCTATCAGCTTTGCTATCATAATTAGTTTCTAACTCAGACACAGGTTGAACCAGATGAACAAGCAAATCAATTTTTGTAGTTGGCAATCTGTGCATTCTTAGTTCATAAATTAAAATGTCATTGCTAAAGTGAATGCAAAGTGATACCTGTTTGGCAGTTTTCAGGGAACAAACAGATCCCTTTGCTTCCATCCTTATTTTTGGCCTTGGTGGTGCCTGTCCTTATGTGTTGCCTAGCACAAAGATAATGGCATGTTGCCAAGTTATAGAAAGGGAGAGAAGGCAGTCCAGTTAGGGATGAATGCATATCCAGATCACTTCTGTAACAGGTTTACTATGGTTATTTGCATTGTTGGCCAGATGTTTAGACTGAATTTGGAATTTTTGTCCACCTTTGAGTCAATATAATTATAATTGGTGGCACAATTAGCTAGATGTTTAGATCGGATTTGGCATTTTCATTCACCTATTTAATCCTTCCCAAGGACCTGAGATGGGCAGGTGCTGTTTGATGATGTCAAAGGTATCTTTGTAGGATTTAAACTGTTTCACTTAAATCTGCCCTTTGCAATTGGCTGATGGTGATTTTGTCAATGTTGGTGCTCCAAATGTTTTAGGATTCTACCAAAGGCATATATTACTATTGGTATTATCTTTGCTTTCTTTGTCATAATCATTCCACTTCTATTTGCAGGTGTTTGTAGTTTGTTATTTTTCTCCTGTTCTTTCTCTACTCTACTATCATCTATCTATCACCTAAATATATTTAAGTATGTATTGCTTCCAAACTAAATCCTATACTTTATTACTTCAATGAGAGTTGTTCAACCAACCAGTACATTTTCTGTTATTAACATTTATGTTTAAATATGCATTTTAAAGTTTAAACTTTATAAAGTTTATAAAGCAATTTGAAGTAAGTGCAGAGGGGTCGGAAAAAAAAAGGAGACTATTCTTTATAATTGAGGGGAAGCATTATTGAGGCAGTAGCACACTTGCTGATACAGGATGCACTGTGTTACTTAGAACAAATAAATCACACAGATAAACTGAGTATTTTGGTAAAGCTGCTTCCTGGCCACAGTTGGGACTTCAACCTCTATTTATTCTCTTTGGTTCTGAAACCTGCTAAGGAAGAACAAAGGCTGCTCAGCTTCTTACATGGAAAGAACAAAGTGCTACACAAATGAAAAGACAATTGAGGCAATCTATCCTCTGAACTGCATTGTGCAGTGGAGAACATTTAATATCAATTTAATTTAATATCAATTAAATGTTCTAGGGGGCTTGCCATCTTGACTGCAGAGAGAAAGTTTGATGTAGTGGTAAAGGTACCAGGCTGAAAACCAAGAGATGGTGAGTTCTAGTCCCACCTCAAGCACAAAATCAGCTGTGTGAGCTTAGGCAAATCATTCTCCCTCAACCTTAGGGAAGCAGGCAATGCCATTTCTGCAATCTTTCCAAGAAAACTGAAGAAGCTTGTCCAGCTAGTTTCCAGAAGTCAAAACAAAACACACACACACACACACACCTTGATATAGGGAATGCTTGTATACCTCTTGTCAGAAAACCATTATTGTTGTTTTGTTGTTGTTATTAATGCTACTATTTCTTCTACACAGACGTTGGGAACATTCTACATTTTGTGTTGGGAAGAAATCATTTCATCTTATACTTGTTCCTAAACTAAAGAATATGTTCCTTTCTGCCCATTGGAGCTTATTAGAATACATTCCTCCTATGTAATTAAAAAGTGTCATTTGATACAAAAGCCAAGCTTTGAAATCGCCATAGGAGACACTGATATTAAAAGTCATATAACAGTCTCAATTCAGGCAAAGCTTGGGCTGTATAGTGGCAAGTGATTGTTCTTGACTTACAATGCAGAAAACACAGGATCCTAGAAATTTCAGACTGCGGTATATGGTGTGTGTGTGTGCGTGTGTATGTGTGTTTACTCCTCTATTATTCTATGGCAGCTTGAAGGATGAATGAGTGACAGATGAGAAAATCCTTTAGAGAATGATTGCAATAGAAGGTAAAACTAAGCCTGAAATTCTTCCAAAGAAAATTCAAAGGAAAAAAAAAATCCAGATATAAAGAACTTTTCAGCTAGAAGAGACAAAGGGAGAAGCACTAAGGATTTTATAAAAAATAATGAAATAATGTTTGGCTTGTTTTCTTATGCTCCAGAGCAGAGGTCTACAAACACATCTTAAAGTTGCCAAATGTGGAGATCCCTGCTCCAGAGGGATCCCCAGGACCTCAAGTTCCAATCTGAATAATAGAACTTTGTAAATCCATACACAAAATTCTTAGCTCAGGTTCCCAACCAACTGCCCTGTGGATGTGATTGATTTCATCTCCTGTAATCCTTATGTGGAAGGTTATCCTAGAATTACAAATGAAAGCCTGCAAGTATGCTAGGCAGACCCTGCCTTTGATTTCAGTTCTCTTCTTCCTGATTATTTGTAATAATGCTTGAACAGTAATTACTGGTCTTGGAAATTAAGTTTCTTTCCCCTCACAAAATGACTTGATTTCCTTTAAAAATTTGAATCACTCTGAAGAGGAAATTTATTTCTCATTACAATAGTATCATTCTCCTGCCTCCTTTCCTTCTGTCTCACTAATAAATGGGATTAACAAAAAAGAAAGTGTTTGTGTGTGTGTGTGTGTTTGAGAGAGAGGGAGAGAGAGAGGGAGGGAGGGAGGGAGGGAGGGAGGGAGGGAGGGGATAAGAATGAAACTCTCATAAGAAAATACAGAACTGGCAAAATTGTTCATGTGTTTCATATACATATGTTTCTCTGTGAAAAAACAGTGCTAAATATTTTGAGAAATTCACAAAAAGAAAGAAAATAATAGCTTTTCAATCCAAAAATACAGAGAGAACTGAAAAGACTTGATTACTTTTACTACCTGGCATTTTCATCCATTCACCAGATTTTATATAAAAAGGGATATGCTACATATTTTTCTGTTTCCTAATATGAGTTTAATTTATTTGGAAGTTTTACTGTAATTTTTTTAAAAAAGATGATTGTTGTATATACCTAAATTTAATGCATACAAACACATACAATCTGGTACCACAGCCTGTTGCATGCACTAAGAACTTAAGTAGAATTTGGACTGGTAATATACCAGAGAATACCATGATAGTAAATCAATTAATGAAGCTGAAAAGCCTCCTAGAAGGAGGCAATTGCAAATCACTTCTGTCCTGTTGTTTGGTTGAGTCCATACCACTTGCCAAGTTCAACTTGAGTGTATCTTTACCTAACCACCCCCCCTTCCTTTCTTTCTCTTTCGTTCCTTCTCTATCTCTTTCTTCCCTCCCTCTCTCTTTCTTTCTTCTCTCTCTCTCTCTTTCTCAATCAGTGATTCTGAGCAGTTTACAACTCAAAAAATATATTACACTTCAAACTATTAGAAACATGTTAAAAAAAAAAAAACAATGAAACACCAGAAACATTCAAATTAAATATATGTAGGAGCAAGATACTTGGCCAGTTAGCAATATAGCCAGGAATTCTATGTTGAGCCCATCTGATTAATCCCAATGCATTTTATTTTCTTATGCTAGTACAGGCTCAATCTGGAGGGAGGCAATTGACAATCATTCTAGCCTCTGTATAAAAATTCAAGTCTAATATACTTTGATGCTGAGCCTTTGGAAAGCTTTAGACAGTATATTATTGTTACAACTCTTTTCTTTTTCCTATAGTGGACTTTAAAATAAAATAAAGCCAGCTTTTCTTTTAGATTTTTTTTTGGTTGGAGCTTTGTGTTTCATTCACAGGTTTGTTCACATTCTACTATTTAAAATACACACATTGCATTTGTAGCAAATAAAGGAGAACATTTTCCTCACTTCTGCCCAGTGCTAGCCAATTTGCATAATTACAAAGAAGGTTCATGGAATAGAATCAATCACCCGATTCTTCTGTGCAAATGAATGATTGCTCAATTAACAGGGCAAGTGATGTGTGAAAACCATGCTAGCTGTTCCCAGTGGCTGCTCAGCAGACAACAGATAGACCAAACCATGACTTCATTCATTCTCCGTTCTTTTATTGGTGCTTTCCACTGGTATCTTGGAAGTGAGGGGGGAAAGTCCATGTTATGCTACGGTGTACTTCCTGAAGTCTAGAAGTAAGTATTTGTTTATTTTTTTCAAAATGAACTTTCTCAAAAAGTAATAAATGGTTCCTTAAAGAAAATGCTAAAATGATAGAAAAGCTTCCTTCAGAGTAGAACAAGAGCCACTATTTAATACTATGGTCAAATACCAAAGCCAACACTTATCATGCCACCTGATGATATGTCTGAAAGGCTGAAGATGTTTTGGCAGCAAGGGTTACATCATAGCTATTATTTCAAGTTTTTCAAAATGAAATGCCCAGGAAATTCTATCATTTTTTAGGCCAATGTGGATCAAAAGCTAAGCCAAAATATGGATTGTATCAATACAGATCTGTACATAATTTCTTCCATTTTCCACTATGTATTGTTTGATTCCAACAACGGCTACCAATGTGCTACAATCCATACAATGGGATCTGTCAGCAAGAATGGCTTTCCATTATTCTACTCTTGTTTCAGCAGGCATGCAAGCCACAACCTTGTATTTACGAGATGTAACTACTCAACCGCTGTAGAATTTCAGGTTCCACAAATGCATTTGTAGTGCAGTTACATGGCTCTGTATTCCAAAGTTGTCATGTTGAATGAAAAAGTTCTTGTGTGTCTGGAGAACAGCGAACCTTGATATTTGCACCCAACCACCACCCAAGCCTCAAGACAGACTGAAAAGAGGGAATAGTTTTACTCTTCCAGAGACTCTTTTTTCATCTTTACAACCTTGTAACAGATTTAGGCCTGGCTCAGTATTAGTTCAGTATGGTAGTTCTAAAATAAAACTTGCTTATGAATGATTTTTCCTTTTTATTTTTATTAACTAGTATAAATGTAGCAGTGTGTTCTATTGGTTTTGTAATAATGGTTAATTCCACACTGAAGTATTATTCTAAAGCATGAAGGCAAAGCAAATTTTCCTTCCCACTTGCTCAGCACATTTTAGCTTTAACCAAGTAATTACTTGCATCAGATCATTTATCAGATTAAGCAACTCATTGCCAGAAATTTATCTGGAAGTTCATGTTCTTTCTTTCACTTTAAATAGATGTGCATAATAAATACATTGTTAAATTACTAATCAATGCAGTGATTCAGACATGAATTATTTTAACCTAAACAAGTACAAAGACATTGCTAACATTTTCCTTAACTGAAATGTAGTCATATATAATGTGCTGTTTTTCTTGTACTTTTCATCAAATAAAGTTAAATTTTTAAATGTAATTTAGTCACCCATCCTTATCTTCAAGAATATTATTTAAAATGATAATAGTTTGATAATAGTAGAAATGTGTTTTATTACTGATTTAAATATTTGTTGAAGACAATGCATTTGAATATCTGAATGTTATTTGCATTAAATATTTTGTTTATGAATTGTTCTAGGTCATGTTGCATTTAATGGCATTAACATTTGCTCACAACAGATACGTACAGTAATGGAAGACAAGTACTATGGGTTAAAATTTATCTATAAACTGTTCAGCTGTTTGAACATAAAATATTATAATACGGCTACATATTTAATGTGAAATATGGTTGTATATTTTCAGATTGGCAGGTTGCACAGCAGGTGAACCTGGTGTGGGATCAGAAGTAAAGCAAGGGTGAATTTGGTTAGTACAAGAATGGTAGACCACTCCAAAAAAAAAAAAAAAAATCACATGATGGGAAACTATAAAGAAAGTAAACATTTTTTAAAAAATCCTGCAGAACACAATGGCAAAACACTTTTGCATTTAAGACAACAACCCAGACAATATGTCATCTTCTGGACTGGAGCTCAGACTAAAGAAGACTTTATTTTTTTAAAAAAACAAACAAACAGTTTCTTCTTTTAAATAAAACAGGTTCTTTATGGCTTCTTTGAAAAGAATGCTTAAACTAGGATGAAGAGTAATGATAGAACATTTGAATTTACCAAAATTAAATAATTTATATCGTATTATTGGGGAACAAAAGAACTGTTTTTATTTAACATATGAAAACTTTAGGCTGATTAAAACTGAAGTTAACATATTGCTCAGAGGTTTATACAGATTTCCAGTCCTTTAAAAAATGATAAGCATACACTTGGTTCTATGCAATTAATTAATGATGAAATATTGAACTTTAAATGTCATGATAACTATAAACTTCTTATTTATTTACTAACACTATTTTACCTACTGTTTTTCTTTCTTTATTTATTTTTATTTCTGTAATTATATATTCTGATTTTTTTCTTGTTTACCAAATGGGAGCTTAGTATTTACCTAAAACAAAGCTAGTCAAAAGACTTTATGCCGCAAAGGTTCCCCTCACACATACGTGCTAGTCGTTTCTGGCTCTAGGGGGCGGTGTTCATATCCAGAACAAAGCCAAAGAGTCAGTGCTGTCTGAAAATGTTTCTATGGTCATATGGCCAGCATGACTAAATGCCAAAGGTGCACAGAACACTGTTACCTTCTCACCAAAATGGTCCCTATTTTTCTACTTGCATTTATACATGCTTTCAGACTGCTAAGTTGGAAGAAACTGGGACAAGTAATGGGAGCTCACTCTATTACACAGTGCTAGGGATTCAAATTTCCAAACTGCGGATCTTTCTGATTGACAAGCTCAGTGTCTTAGACACTGAGCCACCGTGTCCCTTTACTTTATGCCTTACTCAATGTGAATTAACCACATACTAGAATGAACTATTTGCACAATGATATTAAGACAATAACATAAAGCAAACTTAATATTTTCTTATTGACTTGAAATCAAATCACAGTTATTGAGAAATCCCACTGTGGGCAAATCATAGGTGTTCATGTGTAGTACATGTGTATGTGTACTTGAAGGAAAGTTTAATCAATAACATATGACACCCATGAATCCTGGAAGATTTATTTCCTCTGTTAAGCCCACAGATTTCCTTAAAGTGCCTCAAATCTATAGCAGCTGAAATTCAAAAGGATCTTTCCAGTGGGGTATTCATTTATCTTGTACTCGTCACCTATACCATAGCTCTAGATTGACAGATGTTTTTATAATGCAATCAACCAGAATTATAATGATCTGCTCAATTCACATATTTGCAAATCTACAAGACACGTTGTACAATAAACCAACTATATGGGTAGTGTAGCCTAAATATTATTGATCTGGTGATCCATGAATATTCAATCATCCTGTTGTGGCCCGCTGGTGGCTGGGGGACCTGGCAGCAGAGTTGGACAGCAAGAAGGTTGGGGAGGAACCTGGGTCAGTACTGGAGGCTAAGGAAGACTCAGACAAGGGATTTGCATTAGAGGCAGAGATGGGGCCAGGGCAGGCTGGCAGTCATTAACTGCCTTTGGCTTGGACAGCAGTGAGGTGGGGGAGCAGCTGGAACTGGTTCCCAGCCTGTGCATGCACAGAGCTGCCAAAAGGAAAGAACAATTACAAATTCAGGGTTGATGTAGGATTAAGACCACAGGTGGATGATGATAATCATGGATATGATGATAATGATGGATAATCCTCCCATAAGGATTAAAAGAGGAGAAAAGGGGGAGGAGCTTTTGCAAGAAACAATTCATTTGTTCATTTGTTCCATCATTGTGAAGAGTTGTGTATCCTACAGATTCTGCTAAGCCCTTCCTTGTCAGCACTGCATTTGGAAATATTTATTGGGCAGCTTTCCAAGATAGATAAGATTTGAACTCCTAATTATACTTTTGAAAGACAATTTGCCAGGCCGTTGGCTGAATGTGAATGCAAGAGATTCACATTCATTTAATGAAAGGTGTTTGGTTGGGACAAAGAGTCTGCTTAGTGCTTTTTGGGAAAGCCTAAGATAGAACACACCCTTGAACTAAATGAAATTTCATACTGATGGGTAACTTGAGGCAATATCTTCCCTGTTTTTATGTCATTTTCAATGTTAAAATTGGGATAACAGATAATCAAAGTTGGAAGGGACCTTATAGGTCATCTAGTCCAATCCCCCACCCAAGCGGGAGACCCTACACCATTTCTGAAAAATGGCAGTCCAATCTCTTCTTGAAGGTCTCAAGTGATGGTGCTCCCACAACTTCCAGGGAATGGTGGGAGAGGGAGAGGAAGTAGGAGACACCTTTCATTTGTCTTCACTGAAGCTTCCTTTTAATTATCTCCCTGAATCAGATGGACTATTTAAATTTGCCTGGATTTCCTTCATCTTATGCAAAATGGTCCTAATAATAATTAACTTTATTTTTTTTTACAAATAAACAAACAAAAGTCCAGAACATAAGGGCAGAGTGATGTGCATCTTATATAACTTTGACTGAGAAAGCATATTGGATTCCTTAGTCCTAAAAAATACAACAGCCTACTATTCAAAAAAATATCATTAAAATTACAGCAACTGCAATGGTTCTAAACACTGAGTCTTGTGCAATCTTGCCTGCTACAGGCTTTAAAGCATATCCTCAGTCCACAACTGGCACTAGTACCAACAGCTGTTATACCGTTTGGCTTTCTAGAATGGTTCTGACAGCAAATACAGTCAGGATCCACAGTGGGTGTTTATTTATGTGTACACTGCTCTTTGGATGTTTGCTTCCAACATTAATGCAGATGCACTTAATTTGAAGTCAATAAATAGCTCTTGGAAGAAGGCTAATTTGTGCGCAGCTGCAGTTAATCAGTGTGCCGAGGAGCACGCACCAGACCCAAACACCCTGCTGAAACAGATGGCTTTGCTGCTGCCACCACTGCTGTCCATGCCAGCTTCCCTGTGAAGGTTAAACTGGAGTGCTGAACCAGGGACATTTTCATTCACACACCATATCACACACTTGAAGAAGGCAGCTTGGCAGTTTTTTTCACGTCAGATCTTCCCCAAGCAATTACTCGAGAAATGCTTAATGCTCAGTAGGGGGAAAAACTAAACAATGAAGAAACAACATCAAACCCTGAAACTTGGATTGATTTAAAATGGCAAAGATCACACAGAATCATCTCATTAGTTTTAGAGTGAACAATTTTCTTGATTCAACTCAGATCCTGACTAACATTCATGCAGTTTTCTTGGCACATGTATGGAAATGGGCTGCCTCTGCCTTCTTCTGCCTTCTTCCTTTTCCTTATTTCCAAGTTCCGTCAATAATTATTAGGTAGTAAAATACTGGCAAGGGGGGCATACAGGCTTCTCCTTTTACTTATTATTTGCCAAGGAGGTTAGGTCTAGGGATGTAAGAACTTTTATGAATTTGCATACATAAAATGCAAATTTTATGAAGCTCTGCATCTTGATAGAATATTTTACTTTTCTGTCTCTAAGTTGTGCTGGAAAACTCTGATCTGAAACCCTAGAGACTCACTGTCAGTCAGTGTTAGCTCTACAAAAGTACAAGATCCAATCTTATGGTTGAACTTAAAAGCATCACCAGAATACACTGGAGACTGTAAAAGATCTCTACAGTCCTTTTTTCATTAGCCAGACACCAGGTTTTACTCAAACTTATCTCCTAATGGTGAGAGCAATCAACCAATGGAATAGCTTGCCTTCAGAAGCTGTGGTTGCTCTATCACTGGAGGCTTTCAAAAAGAGAACGGATAATCATTCATCTGAAATAGAACATGTTACCTAGCCTGATTAACCAAACATTTGAAAAACAATCCACAAGCTTGGAAAATGAACCTTCACCCTCATCCTACACCCAGGTTACAGATATTTGCCATTATGGAATAGGGTCTCCTGCTTGAGTGGGGAGAAGTTGGACTAGAAGACCTCCAAGATCCCTTCCAACTCTACTATTTTAAGTTCTATGTTTCTGACACAGTTACTTTAGATCAGGGATGTTCAACCTTGGCAACTTTAAGACTTGTGGACTTCAACTCTCAAAATGGAAGAATTCTGGGAGTTATGGGAAATGAAGTCTTGTCACAGTTGGACCTACCTGCACCTTAGACTTTAGTAGGCTGAATGAGCTTGTGAAACCTGATAACACTCATTTTCTTTTTATTTTCTAGCATTATCCCCTTTTCACTTCTGATTCTGAAAACTTTGAAGACAGATTTTGTAGAAATCTGTGCATTTCTTTATTTGCCCAGCTCTGAAATACTTTGCTTATGCTACATTTTTGAAAGCAATTATTTTAGACATTTCATTTTTATTTATATGTCAAATGTATAGTATACCCAACTCAAATCTTACATATTTTGTGTTTATTTCCCCTTAATATAAACATTTGGCACACTTTTTTACAATATGAATGCATATGTTAAAGTTTTGAATCCAATTATAACATTTAAAAAAATGCAGGTAACAGACATATAGCTATCTGAGCTGAGGCAGAGGTTTGGGAAGTGGTAAATTAAAAACTAAATAATGTTTTCCCCTCTCCTTTCTCTATTCCTCCATGGTATTTGGTTTGTCATTCTTAACATTTTAAATTTGGAGTTATTTTAATAAGACAACTGTGGAGGTGATACCACAGCACACATGCCACTTGTAGCATCTTGTACTTAAAATAAAGTCACCTTTTCTTGCTTTCCTTGGGATAAGAATGCTTTGCTTGTGAATTATAGTTTTTCCTGACCATAGATGACGAATCAGATAACCTTTAACTAGATTGTTGATAAAGTGTAATAAAAAAAAAATGCTTTATTTGTGCAAAAAACACAGCACTTTAAAAAGATGAGCAATAGATGATCAGTGGAGGAGAAGAAAATATATATAATCAAAAAGGTTATTCCAAACATGCTTTTTCATTTGTCTTTCCTGCCCCTTTTCTCAGTTGCTATTAGATGACTAATGCCCTTTGAGTGACATTGTTGGAGTGAATGTTGAATGAATCAAGGTCTATACAGATGGTACAGTTGTTATAATCTGATAATTTTAACTATGGGAATAATGGTCCGTTCTCATAAGTGCCATGTTATTAAGGCTGATATTTTTCAGAAACAATTCTTGTGAAGCAACCAACAGCCTTACTAGCACTACATTAAAACTACCATATAATGTTACAGATGTGAAAAGATGGAAAATCACTTCAGAAATGCATGATTCATTACAGTAATCATGGCTGATACTGAATTCCCTCATCCTTCTTTCTCCTCTCCTTGTTTCCCTCCTCGATTGTTTAGTGAAGACAGGAATGCAAAAGCAAGGAAGGCTAGAAAAGAGGCATTCTCACATTTCCCTGAAGGATGTGAACAGTGCAGCAGATGCTTGGAATTACAAAACTGTATAAGGAGAATATTGCCTCTGAATATTAATTCATTCATGGCTAGCCAGTTACATTGGTAGAACTTTAGGGAAAAATCTGAGTTAAGTGAATGTCAAAATTACAGTTTTTAAAGTGATAATGATAGGTAAAATTAAAGTCTGTTTTAGGAAATTACAGAGAGAAACTACCAAAAGACAAATTCTGGAGATTGATACAGGAATGATGGTGACATGTTAAAGAGTGGGACTGAAATGAATGTTTAAAATTTAAGTGTCCCATCATAAAATGATGAAAATAAAGGCCCTAAGAATATTCAAAAATAGTAAGGCTGCAGGTAGTATAGTAATAGAACTATACAAGTATGTCAGCCTATTATTCTGAGGACCTAAAGGCAGGACAAGAATCAATGGATGGAAACTAATCAAGGAGAGAACCAACTTAGAACTAAGGAGAAATTTCCTGACAGTTTGAATAATTAACCAGTGGAATGACTTGCCTACAGAAGTTGTGGGTGTTTCAACACTGGAGCTTTTTAAGAAGAGATTGGACAACCATTTGTCTGAAATGGTATAGGGTTTCCTACCTGAGCAGGGGGTTGGACTAGAAGATCTCCAAAGTCCCTTCCAACTCTGTTATTGTGCTAAAGAAATGTTAACATGTGAATATGGTTTATTTATGAAAGGGCTATGGGAACTTCTTTATATTCATGCTTCATTGAGTAGAGCTGGAGATGTCATGGTTGTATCCATGTAGTTTTCTTAGCACCAGTTCAGAATAGACTGGCCACTAATGTTTCCTGAATTTTTTCCTTATCTCTTCAATCTAGCCATGACACTCTTACCCAAGTATCAGGTTCAACCTTACTTAGTTTTCAAGGCCAGACAACATTAGTCAGATAATTCCTGATAACATGATGGAGGTTGGTAGTCCATCTGAATAATTCCATTTTCAGTCCGCACTCTAAGAGCATGGGCACATAAACAGACTACTTCCTTAGACAGAGGTCCTGCATGCCTTTTGTCTAAGTCTCATAGTTTGATACTGAAAAAATATTGATGCATATGTAAACTTCTCCTCAATAACAGCAATTTAAATTTGCAAGGATGAATTCACCTATTTAATAGGAATAAGCCTTGACTTGAAACTTAATTACACCCAAAGCTAAAGGTAGCATCATTTGGTTAATAGGGGTTATTTTCAGGATTTAGAATGTTTAATTTGTAAGAAAATAGCTTTATACAAAAATATATTGACATAAAAAGTATTAAGAAATTTGTAGTTAATTTGAAAATGCAAAAATAGTATGGGAAAGATCTATGAATAAATACTGCACTAAGATGCTGTGAGACTCTACAGCAAACTCACAAGGACACAGTGGAATCATAAACTAACAGCTTGAGGTAGTTCAGAATTGACTGGCTGGCAAATTCTGGGAGTTGAATTCCACGAGTCTGGGAAAAATCTGGGGAATTCTGGAGTTAAATCCACAAGCCTTAAAGTTGCCAAGGTTGGACACCCCTGCCTTAAATGCACCAAGAAAAAAATTATGGACGTGTTAAGGGAACTATGAACGTAGACAGTTTGTGAACCTTTGGAAAAATGTATATGACAAACTAATTTGAAAAGGGTTATTTTACCTATCTTGAGCTCAAGTTTAGGAATGTAAAACAATTTTAATTCCAAGTTGGCTTGATGTTAGTTTGAGTGTTCCAGTCCAACTAGAAAAGATAACAATTTTTTTCTGAAGCTGTTGCCTAATATTAATAATAAAAATCTGTTAAAAATTGGAAAAAATTACAATGCTTAAAACTTACATGCTAACACAACAGCTGGTGTTAAAAAAAGAAAGCTTATCTTAGAGACAATTGACAGTTCTGAGTTTTACCAGCTTAAGATTGACTCAGCCTTCCATCCTTCCAAGAGCGGTAAAATGATGATCCAGATTGTTGAGGGCAATATGCTGACATTGTAAACTGCTCAGAGACGGCTATAAAGCACTGTGAAGCAGTATATAAGTTTAAGGGCTATTGCTATCAGATGCCCAAATCATGTATTTGAGTTAGGTCATATAAAATGATTGATCGATTGAGTGATTGAATGAATGAAGGAATGAATGATAGAAAGAAATAGTTTGTCACAATTCATTTGTATTCAAGGTCTTAATACATGGGAGTGGGAAATACTCAAAGATGAAGTCAACAAAATAGGGAAAATCTTCAGAGCAGAGAACAAATGCTATCATGGCAGCACTAAAAAGTCTTGATGTTGCAGGCTGAGAGATGACTGTGTAAATCAATAAAATTGGTAGGGTAGGAAAATACCTTTTTTCTGTTATTAGGATGGTTGGGACATAAGGCTACAGGTCAAATGTTATCTGGCAGCTGTTCTGAGAGACAGAAAGTCAGGACTCTGGTGTTTTATTTGTGGCTCTACCATTGATTTTATTTGGGAAGGAACAACTTAGCTGTGCTCTGGCTTTCCACTGAAAACTACAGGTGGCCACTAAGATTTACTTGAAGACTTCAAAGACGAAAGATGCATCAAAATGAATACATATATCTTTAATCCTCGGCTCCTGGGACCCTACCATCTCTTGAGTGAAGTTGGGTGGCATCTCAGCAGTACTATGACATTCAAAATATTTATCCAGTTGCAGTTAAAGCTTTATGAATCTTTTAAATTTATGTTTAGGAATATCTCATTTTTTGCATGCTAAGTTCCAAAGATTTCAGAATTATTTGCTTTGGATTTATTTATTTATTTATTTATTTATTTATTTATTTATTTATTTATTTATTTATTTATTTATTTATTGGCAATGCCAAAAAATGCTGACCGCATATAAAATAAGATGGTTTTCTTAGATTAGGTGGAAGTTATGGTTGGTGCTGAAGAAAAGCATGAGAAGAAGTTCAAAAAGTGGAAACAGATGCTTCAATGTTGGGAAATAAATCATTAAAAAACTTAGGTTTTCCAACATAGAGACATCAAAGTACTAATTTTCTTATTAAGGTTAGAGCACTTCTCCAGTCCAAACTATGTTTCTATACCTACAAAACTACAGGTTGCTTGAGTTGTCAAGCAATCACTATTATATCTTTTAAAATAATTACAAGTGCATTAAAGACAGAAAAAAAATCTATCATTGTGTTGCTCTTCAGAATCCATTCCCCAACAGAACTACAAATCTCCCCCCCCCCAACAAGCAATTTTGTCTATGAGAAATGCAGTTTTGTAGATATCAGGAATTCCACCAATACAGCTATTATATAAATGAGAACATTGATTCTTCTCCAGAAATATTTACTCAAAAGGGTATTTATTCTGGAAAGAAGTACATTCCTATTTTAGTGGCAATAAGTATCTGTGGACATATTTGGCTTCTAGAAATTATAGTTCAAAAACATCTAGACAAGGCAAAATTTCCCCATCTCTGGCACAAAGCTTGGATATACAGTAGGATCCAGCTGTTCCTTCACATAGAAATAAAACTTGTCAATAGCAATGAGTGACATTTCAGCTAAGTCTCTACTTTGCATAGTCCTGTTAAGACAAGACATGTCCTGTTTGAAATTATGCCTTGCTTGAATAAGAAAGCCATGAGGCTGACTGATAAGGAAGAATTTGTTAATCTCTCTCTCTCTCTCTCTCTCTCTCTCTCTCTCTCTCTCTC
>BLBF01000005.1:22964707-22976638 GCA_015471245.1 Laticauda colubrina
CTCTCTCTCTCCCTCCCTCCCTCCCTCCCTCCCTCCCTCCCTCCCTCTCTCTGTCTCTCTCTCTCTCTCTCTCTCTCTCATTTTAAAGCAACAGGCTTTATATCTCCTTCAATTCATTGGGGGAAAAAATGAGGTGTTTTTTTTTTACAACTATGGAAGAAATTAATGAATCCACTGCAGCAAAATATTTGTTTAGCATCTATTTTTGACCCCCTCCCCCAATTCATTAAACTGAATTAGGGTTGTCATTCCTTTTTCTTCCAGATATCACTTTTTAAAACCATTCACATGGAAGGGATCCAAAAATAAAAATAATGGCATTAGTTCAACACATAGCCTGGGGCAAGATAGCATCACTAACTGTTCTTAAACACTCTTTATACATAGAAGTCAACCATGCAAAAAGAAAGCTGGTGGTCAAGAGGAGAGTATTATAATGTTCCAAAAAATGGAGGAATCTGTAAAGAGGGAGACAATTTAAAAAAAAAAATCAAGAGGGTGGTGGTAATGATACAAAGTCCTTCCCTTGTTTATGAGGTTTGCAACCTTGTAATCCATTTTAGCTAAATGAAGTGCCAAGCTAAAGCCCATGTCACACTGCACCAATGGATGGAAAGAGGATGTAAAATGGAGAGAAACACTTGCCATCCGTTGGTTAACACGATGCATCCGTTCTGTACTCACTGCGTCCGTTTTTCTGCTGCTCAAAACTTTTTGAACGGAAAATGTATCCAACGCATCCATTCTGCATCCGCAACGCATACGGGGAACATCCGTTCTGCATCTGTCGTCATCCGTTACGCATCCGCTACATCCGCTAGGCATCCGCTGCGCATCTGCGCAACTCAAATCCGCTCCAGCGGTAAAGGACACAGGGAGGAAGTGAAATGGACACGGAACGGATGCGCAGCGTTAGTAGCACGGACGGAAAAAGGATGAAAGCAGATGCAGCTTGCAAAGAAAGCATTTAAAACGGAAAAAACTTTCGCAGAGGGGACCTATCTCAGAAATTAAGGATGTCTTGAGGATGTCTAGAGGATGAAAAAGGACACATAGTGGAAAACCTATATTTCCTATAAAAAGGGGGAGCAACTCACCTGGATCTCACTTTCAGTCCAGAAGCCCTACTGTGCAGACCTCTGCAGCCTTCATCTGGCTCTTGCTCTTCCACAGCATCGATTGATGTCCACCATGGATCATAACACAGTCCTTTTGGTAGCCACCATCATTCTGCAACAGTGCGAAGCCATCTACAGGCTCTTTCAACTGTTCTACGGGAAGAAAAGGTGGCAGCCAAGAAGCGTCTGGGTCCGAAGATGGATCGGGAGATGAGCAGAGTACGGACTGTACAACAAGCTGATGGTGGAGCTGAGGAACAAAGACCCTCGTGCATTCCAGAAATTCATGAGGATGCCTCCAGCCATGTTTGATGAAGTTGTGGAGCGGCTGAGACCCAGGTTGACCAAGCAGAGTACCAACTTCCAGCCCAGCCTGGACCCTGGGTTCAAGGTGGCACTGACTCTGCACCACCTGGACTCAGGGACCACCCACAGGAGCATGCAGTATGGCTGGAGGGTGCCACAGAACACCATTAGCATTGTGGTCAGAGAAGTGGTGCAGGCCATCATCAAAGAATACCTGGAGGAGCTCCTCCAGTGCCCCTCCACTGAAGAAGGATGGAAGAAAGTTGCAGAGCAGTGGTATCAGAGGTGGAACTTCCCCCACACCGTTGGAGGCATAGATGGGAAGCATGTGGCCTGCAAAGCTCCAGCCAAGTCAGGGTCCACTTATTTCAACTACAAGGGCTTCTTCAGCATCATCCTCTTTGCCATGGTCGATGCTGACTACAAGTTCATGTACATCGATGCTTCAGGCAACGGGTCAGCTTCAGATGCCCAGGTATACAACGCCAGTGACCTCAAGGAGGGGCTGGAACGCAACCTCATCATGGGCTTCCCAGATCCAGACCCCCTGCCCAACGACACGCAAGATGTGCCCTACTTCATTGTGGGGGATGATGCCTTCTCCCTCAGAACCTACCTCATGAAGCCCTACACTTCCAGACTCCTCACCCGTGAAGAGAGGATCTTCAACGACAGGCTGTCCAGGGCAAGGCGGGTGGTGGAGAACGCCTTTGGCATCCTGGCCAACAGGTTCCAGGTACTTCTCACCACCATGCAGCATCGTCCAGAGACCGTGAGGAGGATCTTGGAAGCTTGCTGCATCCTGCACAATCTAATGCGCACCCGCTACCCAGTCTTGCAGAACAGGCTCGTGGACCTCCAACAAGGCAATGGGGACATGGAGCCTGGGGAATGGAGGCAAGGGCGAAACCTGATAGACACTGAGGATGTGCAAGGCCCCAACAGAGCCTCACGTGAAGGGAAGAAGCAGAGCAACCTCCTGAAACACTGGTACAACTCCCCAGCTGGAGCAGTGGAGTGGCAAGACAGGATGGTAGATGCTTAATGGATGCTTCCTTGAGCCTGTCTCATCACACTGATGAGATTGTGCCATGTATGTTGAGTGGCCCGACAATGAACAGGGCATTTAATAAAGAGTTGTGTTTATGTTGAAATGTGTGGATCAATGCTTACATTATTATTGATAATGAAGGGCCATAGGTGTGGCACCTGGGAGGGTGGACCATACAGTCCCACTATGCTTGCACTAGAGGTTTATCTATCCCACAGCTATTACCCATCCAAAGGTATCCCTGCCCATCCCACAGGTATTTTAACCCATCCCAAAGTTATCCCTGCCCATCCCATTGCTATCTTAACCCATCCCAAAGGTATCCCTGCCCATCCCACTGCTCTCCTTACCCATTCCAAAGGTATCCCTGCCCATCCCATTGCTATCTTAACCTATCCCACAAGCATGCAAAGGCTTAAACCATTTCTAAAGGTTTCCACCAAGACTTTATTTACAAAAATAAATGAAACAAGTGTGTGAAGCAAAGATAATCTTTATTAATAACAAGCTGTAAAAGAAAAATGACCCAAGTCAAGTGTCCAAATAAAGTCAACAGGTAGCCACCCAGTCTCTGGCACTATTCTTGGTCACTCTGAGGCGTGCCAAGTCTCAGGGGTGAAGGGTCCAGGTGCTGTGGAGGTGGCTGCTGCTGGAGTACTGGTCTGAAGTGCCACTGGGGTGCCTGGCCCCGAGAGGACAACAGGGGACAGTATGTTGAGGAAGCTCTCAGACAGCTGGCTCAGCCCCATGATGTTGAGACCTCCTTCCTCCATGCCATGGGGTGTCAGCCCCAGTACCGATGACAGATGTACTGAGGATGGGCTTGGCTGTGGGGTGGAGGAAGGAGCAGCTGGGTGAGGACTGGCGTGGGTGGCATCAGTTGCATGGGTGGCATTGGTGGCAGCAGTGGCGTGGGTAGCATTGGTGGCAGCAGTGGAACCGGTGGCAAAGGTGGCATCTGATGAACCTGTGCCTGGACTGGGAAGGGCTGCTGCCTGTGCTGCTGGACCTCCTGGTAGCCGTAGCCCTGGTAGGTGAGGGCCTGTGGAAAGCCTTGGAATGGGAGTGACATCACCTGGGGTGGAGGAGCAGACCTGGACTGAGTGGGAGCAGGTTCATCTGGATCTGGAGGGTTGTCAAGCAGATCGGTGATCCTGTCCTTCACCACCTGGTACTGGGGTTCCTCCATGTCCATGAGGGTCTGGTTCACATAGGTGAGGAAGGGCTTGCGGTTGGAGGATGAGGAGTCGATGTGGACCAGCTGAGAGAGGAGATCCACGTTGCTACTGATGGTGTCTCTTATCTCCAGCAGGACAATGAGGCTCTATCTCTCCGGTTTGCCTCTCTGCCATTCTGTGGAGGTGGAGCTGGGGGTGAATGTGGGTTGGACTGTGGTGGAAGTGCTGTCTCCTTTCTCCCACTGCATCAGGGGGTCCTCCACGGGCTCCGCCATGGTTAGTACAGCCGTCGGGGGGTTCTCCGTCGTGGCACGCTCCACAGACACCTGCCTGGAGACAGGAGCTGACTCCCTGCTGGAAGAGGACCGGCTCTCAGCAGGCTTCCTGAGAGAGAGGGTTGTGAGAGGGGCTGCTCCTCGGTCGCGGATCTCACCCTCCAGGAAGCTGCACTTGGCCATGACATAGGTCTCTCTGTCTGTCAGCTTGACTGTGGCCTGGCCAGATTTCTTGAGGTGCAGCTTCCCGTACCAGGTGTGCATGTGCTTCCACCAGCCGAGGAGCACCTCCGAAGTGTAGCCCAGGCTCTCCGCCTTCTCTCTCCAAGCAGCCTGCTTCCTTTTGGTGTCCCTATAGAGCCTGTGTCCTTTCCGCCAAAGATACTCATTCTCTCTCAGCCACTCCAGCACCTCATCCTCATGTTCCTCCTCAATGTTGTATTGCCTCCTCTCCCGTTCTTGCATCTGCCTCTTCCTCCGTTTGGCAGGACCACATGGGCCCTTATCAGAGGGGCTTCCAGGTTGTAGGGGCTGCTCCTCCACACCACCAGCAGCAGCTGCAGCAGCAAAAGCAGGACCAGCAGGTCCAGCAACGCCAGCAGCTCCAGCAGCACCAGCAGGACCAGGATGAGCAGCAGCATAGTAAGCACCAGCAGCACCAGCAGCACCAGCAGGACCAGGATCAGCAGCAGCAGAGTAAGCACCAGCAGCGCCAGCAGCACCAGCAGCACCAGCAGGTCCAGGAGCACGAGCAGGACCAGCAGGAGCAGAAGCACCAGCAGGACCAGGAGCACCAGCAGGACCAGGAGCACCAGCAGGACCAGCAGGACGAGGAGCAGCGCCAGCAGAGTAAGCACCAGCAGAAGCACCACCGCCAGAAGCAGCTTCAGCAGAGTAAGCACCAGCAGAAGCACCACTGCCAGAAGCAGCATCAGCAGAGTAAGCACTAGCAGAAGCACCACCGCCAGAAGCAGCATCAGAAGAGTAAGCACCAGCAGAAGCATCACCGCCATAAGCATCATCATCAGCTCCTCCAGAAGCAGAAGCAGCAGAAGCCCCAGCCCCAGAAGAGCGAGCCCGTGCTGCAGAAGCCCCAGCAGAAGCAGAGTGAGGGCCAGGGGGTGGGAGGGTGGCCCTGTCCCTCTTGCCAGGTCTGGCAGCAGATGGCTGAGGCTTTCTCTTCTTCCCCATGGTTGTGGGGTTGCTGGCTGGCTGGCAGGCTGGCAGGCAGGCTGGCAGGCAGGCAGGCAGACAGGCAGGCAGGCTCGCAGGCAGGCAGGCAGGCAGGCAGGCAGGCAATGTGTCTGGAAGCAGGTCTTTCCTCTGAATGGTGACCTGCTTGGGAGCTGCTTCCCTTTATATCCACGGGGCTGATGCAATGCATCCTCCCCGCATGCGCAGTGAACGCTAGGCATCCGCTAGGCATCCGCTAGGCATCCACCATGCTTCCGCTAGGCATCCGTTAGGCTTCCGCTGTGCATCCGCTTCATCCGTGCGGCATCCGCTCTGCATCTACTCTTTCCGTTCCGCGTCCGCTTTGCTGCGCTCCCCCAGAAGCCTTGCGGATGTGCCATCTGCTCTCATCCACTTCCATCCGCTAGACTTCCATGGAGCATCCACTTTCCATCCGCCCTACGTCCTCCCCCCATCCGTTCCTTTCCGTGTTGTCCACTGTGGTTATGCAAATTTTTGCCCCTTTTGAGAGCAGATAACAACGGATGGAACATTTTTCTCGTCTGCTGTGTCCTTTTTACAAACGTTTTGCATCCGTCGGCCAGTGTGACAGGGCCTTAAGTAACAAAGCAAAACAAAATCCAGAATTTTAATGGGCTGTAGCAAATTAATGCTTTTGATTTTAGATTTTTGCAGTTTTCCTTTATACCTGTTGACTGATATTTTAATTTACAAGCCTTGATTGTAATTTTAAAACCAAGGATAGAAATGTTAAAGCATGAATGAATATGGTTTTCTGAAACAGCATGAGACAATTCACTAAAATATTCCCACAAGAGAAATTCATTATATAGAAGTCACAGAGTTCAGCACCAACTGGGACAAAACTGGGACAATCAAATCAGCAGATGAAAGCCCATCATTTACAGTCTAGCCAACTCAAAGGTGGGTTTTGTGTGTGCATAAAATAAGAAGCCATGTCCCAATAGCTTTGAGACCAATATAATTTGATTATGTACCTCCTACCTCAAATCAGTTACCCTTTTATTGTAGCTTGCATCAGGCAAAGATGGTTGCTCAGTCTTTGGTTAAGTTAAAGTGAGTGAAAATTCTCCAAGCACTACCAACAGGATCTGTACTTTCATTGCTTGTTGAAAATCTGGAAGACATTTTAACCAAAAGAAGAAAAGATTGCTGCTCCCAAATCTTTGAGCAGTCTTAGCAACCAGCACGTGGTTTTCCATCCCAGTAAAATGAACTAGCTTGTTAAGAGCTTTTTCCATTAGAGCAATCATCATCTCCTAACTGCAATTTAAACAAGTGCTTCCCATCTACATCAGTGATCAGAAGGAAATAGTGTAAGGGGAAAATGCCTTGAAATGCGATAGTATCTGTGAATAAAATCTTATGTGGTATTCAAGAGGCTGCTCCTGCATCACGATTCATGAGCTCCCATTGTCTCTCCATTTCAGAGCCCACTTGTTAGAGACTAATAAGCCTTTCATAGTTCCCAATAAGCGACAGAGTAAAGATGTGCGTAGGTGATATCTCTGTATTCAAGCATAAGTGAAAAAGAAAAGGAGAAAGACACCGACATAGAAGATGAAATGAGTTTTGCATGTATAATGGAATACAAATCCATGTGTGGGCCGCAGATGAGTCTAAGCTTTGAAGAGTACTGCCAAAAACTAGGGAACATAGCTTCATCTACAGATTTTGAACAATGTATTTCTTAACTCCTTCTGCAAGGAAAAACAAAGTAGTTACCAAAGGTCAAACTTAACACGTGAGGTATTGTCATTCAGTTAAAACAGGGGTTCCAACTTCTGGGCCGCTGCCCACTAGTTGCTGTGAGGTGTGGAAATGGTGGACAAGCATGTGCACCCACTTGCAGAGCAGCAAACGAGAACATGCACACTATTTGCTCAAGTAGTGGGCAGGTATGCGTGCTGTTCACACAAATGGAGCACATAGACATGCTTGCCAGCTGCTCAAGCAGAAACATCCCACCCCTCCCCCCTTGATAGTTTTCATAGAATTGGCTTACCACAACCCACAATTTATAGAAATGCTTCCTTTGTAGTAGCAAATTTACAAATCTTGATTGTGACTAACATTCCCAACCGAGGCTTCTGTTTCCAGATTTTAATTCTTGCTCTATGGTTGCCTTATGTAGTGACAAAAATTATGCTTTATCACTGCATTTTTATTAATGTTTATTTCCCTAAGCATTATCTTTATGTGATTCCTAGGACCAAGTCCCTCCTCCTAGATTGCCATATAAACATTTTAAGAACTGTCTTGGTTTCGGAAAAGAAAAGAAAAATCCCTCTCCCTTATTCTCTTTTACTTTGTACTGCTTTCTGGAAGATGAGCAGCTTCTTTGCAACTCTTTTGCCACTGAAATATAGCATCCATTTACAAATCAGATGAGGGGGAAAAGAGCAAAGTGGAAGGAAGCCACTTTCAGAAAGGAGCTGAGCACAAGGAAATAAAAAGATGAATAAAGCTGTCACTGGCCTTTTCTTTATGTTGCTCAGGCAGTTATTAGGCGCCCAGAAAAAAGGCAGATGAGATATATAGTTCCTAATACATCGTCCATAATATACCACTGTACAGAAGGCATACAACTTTTCAAAGAGTTGTCAGGATGGAAAAATATTGTATTTTATTGAGAAAAATATGACCAGAAGGCTGTTGAATACACATTTGGGCAGAGGGAGGGATCTCTAAAATAAACAATCTGCAAATGCTTTTCTCTTTTCCTATTCTCTGTAGGTGAAAAATGGAGAAATTATTAAGAGTTTATAATTAAGTAGGATGAAATGTTTTATAGCCCATAAAATGCAATTGACTGAACTGCTAAGAGTGAATAGTACATAGAGCATTGGCAAGCACATCCACTTCCAAATCTATATCCGTCCAGCTAATCACGGAAGCACATTGTATATGCAGATGTTCTCAAGCTATCCAGTCCTCTACTTTTATCTGGATAGCTGTAGCACCAGTTGCTGGCTTCTTATAATACTGATACTGTTTTTTTATGTTGTTTATTTCAGATTTATAGGACTGCCAGACTCCCACAATGTGGCTCTGGACTGCATGCTACATAAACAAACAACAAGTTAAAAAAGGAAAGGAGAAAACTAACTACAACAACCAGGCAATATATAAATGCAAAACTTTCTGCTGGCTTGACTATGGCTGATCACCTTCCAGCAGCCAATGGTGGGACCAATCCACCAGGCTACAGATAGCCAGGGTGGGATCAGAGTACCTGATCTCCAGTGAACAAAAAAGTGGGTAGTCTATCCAGTCTTCAGAGTGCTAGAGTAGGACTGGTCTATCGAACCACTCAGCAGCATTGTGGCAGCATGGCAACACTGAAGCAACCATAAATGTGTCAAATTTCAATCCCATGAGAGTCATGGGCCACAAATTTTGAATGCATCCTGCAAATTAGTCCAATTGAGGTTTTATTGTTGTTCAGTCACTAAGTTTTGTCTGACTCTTAAGAGACCCCATGGACCATAGCATGCCAGGACTCCCTGTCCTTCCACTATCTCTCTGAGTGTGTCCAAAGTCATGCCTACTGCATTGATGACCCTATGTAACCATCTCATCCTCTGCTGTCTCCTCCTTTTATCTTCTGTCTTCCCCAACATCAGGGTCTTTTCCAATGAGTCATTTCTTCTCCTTTGATGGCCAAAATATTTGAGCCTCAGCTTCAGTATCTGTCCTTCCAAAGAGTAACCAGGGTTGATTTCCTTTAGGATTGACTGATTTGATCTCTTTGCAGTCCAAAGGACATTCAAGAGTCTTCTACAACATCACAATTTGATAGCATCAAGCATACATTCCTCAGCACTCAGCCTTTCTTATGGTTCAACTGTCAGCCATACAATAGTATTGGAAAATCATAGCTTTATCTATATTATTTGAGGTATCTGTATTCACTCTGCTAAAAGTTCTATGCTTAAGAATTTTAGTAGTATATAGATAATTCATTAGAAACTGAACACAAAAGTGTTCATTGACTAGAGATGGTTACTGCCAGTTACAGTAATGTGTAAAAATTGCAACAAATATTGACTAAAACCATGTAAATAGTTAGAATGAGCTTTATTTTTTCCCAACTATTCAAAGTCTGTGGAAAATTCTTCTAAAGTATTTCTATTTCATAAAGACAGGTCTGGCCTAAGATATTTTGTTGGTGATGTTTAATGGCATGATAACACTCTCCTTTGCCTTCCCCCTCCAGTGGTGGATTCAGCTGGTTTGCACTGGTTCATGCAAACCAGTTGTTAAATTACCCCTCCCCCGCTATCAAAGTGGATCCTGGGTGCTGCAGTGCAATGAAGAAATGGGAAATTGAGCGGCCGGCATGAGGGAAGGAGAATGCCACTTTCTCTCTTTCTTCTCCCTGCTTCTCCTCCTTCCCTCATACCAGCTGCTCCAGTGCCCATTTCTCCATTGAAGTACAGTGCAATGCCCAGGATCCACTTTGATAGCGGGGTGTGGTGTGTAATTTAACAACCAGTTTGCCCAGGGTCAGGTTGGCCATCACAGGAGGCTTGTCCCACATGTGTGGTGAAGATGTAGGTTGGGCCACACCTCCCACGAAAGCCAACCTGGGCGAACCAGCTGTTAAATTATTTGAATCCCACCACTGCCCCAATCTATGTTCTTCCATGTAAGATGAAAAGTCAGCTGATTTTTATTCTTGCAGCAAGGGAGGCTAGCTGAGGGATCATTGTAAACTTCAAGAAAGGAGGATGGTTAACCTGCCCAGGGAACAAAGCAGGAAGAACACCTGTAACAATCATGTATTGGAGGCAGCTTCCCATACTAATTGTTGGAGTGACCTTGAGAGAATAGAATCTTGGGAATGGATAAACTGTATTTTTGTATATGTGCATATTGCACAAATATCTGGTACAAATAGTTTTGCTTGCGATGGAAACAAGAGAGATTTTAATGAAAACCACACTAAGAAGTTAAATTGTTCCCTCATCTATAGCCCTTATTCAATTTCAAATAAAGCACACATATATTGCTTTCTTTTCTAAAGTTAACGTTTAACATTGAAATTAATATAGGGTCCCTAAAATAAAGTTATACAATATTCATCTCTCATCTTATACCAGGAAAAAATTAAAAAATAAACTTGTAACTCTTTCTTTACACTATTGCATTATGGATAGCAATGGATGTATATATATTCTTAATCAAGTACAAAAATGTATAAAAGAGTATCTATGATCATCTAGCAAATACTTTGGTAACTTTGTAAATGGAAAAGAAATTTTAGATTTTTTCAGATATAGGGTTTTGAATTTTGAGTAATTTATAACCTGAGGAATTTTTATTTATCTGTAACCTCATTCTGTTACTGATGGAATTTGATTCTCACCTCAATGTTTCACAATTATTAAAAATAATTCTTTTTTTTTTCCTAACCATATTTTTAATTTGTAAGTAATATTTAACTTGCTTCTTAACAGATATGAAAAAAAAATATCAGTATGTTCTCTTCCACCCCAATTCCTATCTATATTAGTTTTCTAGCATTATTACCATCTGGACACATTTTACAGCAATTTTCAAATATATGAACGCATAATGAAAAGACTCTGGGTATGCATTCCCTTTCCTCAAACTTAATTGAAATTCTCATGTCTTAAATTGTTACCTCTTATTTTTATTCCTTGTACATTTAGGGCATTTGGTTTATTGTCACACAAGTTGCAATATGTACATTTTAACCCTGAGTAGGAAGAAAACTTTGAACAGAGTGGACTGGAGACACATAAAACAATAATAACAATAGGAGTAAGAACAGAAATGGTCAATTAATCCTTTGGATGAATGCTTGATTCTCCATCCAGATCAGGGTTGGGCTGCTACTGGTTCACACTGGTTCATGCAAACTGGATGTTAATTTTACATTTGGTTCGCCAAACCGGTAGTTCCAATGACTGGCTGGCACTGCCCACCTCTCTTCTCCCAGGAGTCTCCATGTGGCTCATTTTGGAACCCAGGTAAATGCAGGCCCCATGAGGAGGCTTGAGTAGGGAAAAAAATGGGGCTCCCGGAGATTCCGGAAGGCTGGAAATGGGCCCATTTTTGGCCACCACAGAGCCTCTGGAGCTGGGTAGGGGGAAGTGGGTCTCCTTGAGGAGAACCTCCAGAGCCCATGGGAATGGAAAAATGCCCTTCTGCCATGGTGTAGGAGGCCAACTAGGCCACACCCACCATGGCCATGCCCACCCAGCAACGAGGCTGAGAACTGGTTGCTTAATTTTTTGATCCAAATATCTTTCAACCATGGGAAATAATAGCCTTTGAAATGACTGCATGATATTTAGGTTATCATGTTGTATGAGCTGCTAAACTCAAACCTGGGATTAAATGTGGTAATTTTGTTCCAAAACTGCCCTGATGCTATTTGAGGTTAAACTAATTCTCTGTTGTGAATCATGTAAATATGGAATAGAGTGTTATCAGAAGATTAAACCTTCTTCTTCCTGATAGAACACAGAATTCCTAGTTGTTCTCTATAAAACTTGCCTATATAATTTTAACTCACTGTGGCCATAAAGGCAGGATTGGATGAGAGGCAGAAAGGACCAGGGCAGAGAAGCTGTGCTCTGATTCCATCTTTAATAGACATTTTTATTCCTACTTTCTACATTTAAAATGGGAAGAAAAAAATAGAACATGACAGCTTACTTTATGCTGGTTGAAATGATATATAAAAACTGGTACTTCTATATTTGAACAGGAAAATATTTGCTGTTGCCACTAGATGAAAATACTTCCATATATAT
>BLBF01000005.1:22977038-22996587 GCA_015471245.1 Laticauda colubrina
ATCTTAAAGTTGCCAGAGTTGGACACCTCTGCTTTTAAGGCATAGAAGCATTGGAATAACCAAGCAAGACATAGAAGATAAAAACTGACAAGCTTAAAAAAAGTTTTAATTATAACTTAATTGGAACTTCTGCTCATAGAGTTGTTAATAATAACAGAGAAGAACTTTCTTTGAATGGAAGAAATATTCTATGCTGCAAAGTTAATCCTCACAATATAAGCAAAGCTGTGCTGGTTCAGGCTAAAGTTTTACTCCACCATTTTACTCCATTAAACAAAACCTTATAGAGATGCCCCCAAGCTGGCCATGAAGGCAATGGCATTTGATTTATTTCCTACTGAGTTTTCACTAGTAGATTGCTAATCAGTGCTGTATCTGGGCCAGCTAACTTTCACATTTTATTGCCAACTATGCAATATTTCCCCTACAGTAGAAACTCCCTCTCTCTTTAATTTTCCTGTGTGGAAAATCTGCCCGCTCCTGTTAATTTCCTGCACTATGGATTTTGACAACCTGTGATGTTTCCTAAAATGGAATTTGTTTCTGTCTTCTCACCCTGCCCACAACCATTTTCCTGAAACTTTCAGGCTGACAAGGCCAGCACTTTTTATGAGGTCATGTATCATGAACAAAGTAGAAATTAGATTTCTATAAAAATGGATGTTGTAAAACTGATAATTGTTAAATGAAAATTCAGAAATCATGACTATAATTTAAATAGAAATACTTTACACTCATACTGTACATGGAACCAACTGAGTCAGTTTGTAGTCTTGGTACTAACTACCAGTATTGTTGGCACATTTCAAGTGCCCCATTTCCCATTCCTAAGGTTTGTCTTTAAACTTGACTCAGTTTTTTAAACAAAGCACTTATCAAACAAATGGGAGATAGCTATACAGTTCACATCCTAAATCCCATACAGACTTAGTTGAAACTATGGAAACACTTCCAAATAAGTTAGGTCAAATTTGTTATGGCAAAAAAAAATATTGGGTGGAGATCAATGGTGGTATTCAGCAGGTTCTGACCAGTTCTGGAGAACCGGTAGCAGAAATTTTGAGTAGTTTGGAAAACCAAGCCATGCCCACAGAACTGGTAGGAAAAATATTTGAATCACACCACTGGCAGAGATATGGGAAAGCAGATGCTGGGGGGAAAAGACATCCTCAAATATTTGGAAGGTGTAAAGGCAAGTTAATTTGCCTGTTAACTGGACAGGCATCCACCTACAACATTAACCACTAGAAAACTCATTCATGCTTTCTTATAAAAGACCCAAAAGCCTCTGAAACAGAGACAGTGCCAAAATAGGGACAATATGTGACTTCTCTATGTAAAAATATATTCTTTAATATTTAAAGCAGATAACTGTCTTCTAATACTTGAAGGGCTCTCACAGGGAAGGGGGTATTGATTTATTCTTCATAGCACTTGAGGGCAGGACAAGAAACAACGGGTCATCAGAGGTCTCATCAGAGGGATGTCCAATCTGGATATAAGGAGGAATTTCCTGACAAAGAGAACAATTAATCAATTGAACAGTTTTGTCTCCTGGGGTTGTAGGTGCTCCATCGCTGGAAGTTTTCAAGAAAAGATTATATAGTCATCAGTCTGGATCGGATTGTATAATATTAATTCAAATATTAATATTAATATGATATTAATTCAAAAACAAAGGATTATAGCATCCTGCTTTGACAGGGAGTTGTGTGAGGAGACCTCCAAGGTCCCTTCTGGCCCTATTATTCTATGAATCTGTTTTATTCCCATTAAACAGCACCCTATGTTATGAATTGTACACAGAAATTCTTGATTTTGTTGATCATAGAACATTTAGGAATTGTCATACTAGAGAGATCAACAGATAAATATTGAACCAATTATCTGAACTGTAAAAAAATGTATGCAGATACTTTGTGCATTTCCATCATCTTTAATCTAACAGCTCTAATGCTTCAAAGAAAAATAATAAATCAAAACAATGTCATTGGCTGTTATAACACATCCTTAAAGATATGAAGAAGAAACCATCTGGCTTTCAAACCAGGTTCCCAAATTCTCTTCCCATCACCTTGAAGCTATAATCCTCTGCCTTTGAATTAAGATTGGCTATTATTTCTTTGCTTCAGTGGCCAACCTCTATGCTTTCACTGTCATACTGAGCAACATATAAATCCACAGTTCAGGCAGGCAAAAAAACCCAGAATGTCATGGCAGTGATTTGTCCTTTCAATAATGGTGAGTTACAGCCTCATTTAATTAAGCCTTCTATTTTCTCTGATGTTAAGCTTGGGTCACATCTTTTTTTCATGCTACATAAACAAGTTTTATGGATCATTACATGGATTGGTGTGCACAATCAGATACACTAAGCAAAATAAAAAAGGTGGCTGTGATAAGGAATGTTCAAATGGCAAATTCATTTGTCTCTGTCATCTCAAGAACAACTAGAGGCGTGCAATTTTGAGAACTACAAGTTTTGTGATAGGTTCCATCTGACTTTAAGGAAAAAAAACTATAGAGGACTCTTAGATGGTAAAGGTGAGGGAGCAATACTTGCAAATTATAAACTCATGAGACAAAGATTCATATGTCTTAAAGGCTATTTATATACAGTGAAACTCAAAAAATTAGAATATTGTACAAAAGGTCATTTATTTCAGTAATGCAACTTAAAAGGGGAAACTAATATATGAGATAGACTCATTATATGCAAAGCAAGATAGTTCAAGCCATGATTTGTCATAATTGTCATAATTATGGCTTACAGCTCATGAAAACCCTAAATCTACAATCTCAGAAAATTACAAGCAATCAATAAAACAAGGATTGTACATAGAACAATATCAGACCTCTGAAAAGTATAAGCATGCATATGTACTCAGTACTTGGTTTGGGCCCCTTTTGCAGCAATTACTGCCTCAATGAAGCGTGGCATGGAAGCTATCAGCCTGTGGCACTGCTGAGGTGTTATGGAAGAGCAGGATGCTTCAATAGCGGCCTTCAGCTCTTCTGCATTGTTTGGTCTCATGTCTCTCATCTTTCTCTTGGCAATGCTCCATAGATTCTCCATGGGGTTCAGGTCAGGCGAATCAAGCACAGTAATCCCACGGTCATTGAACCAGGTTTTGGTGCTTTTGGCAGTGTGGTCCCCATAAAGCTTGTCTGCGGAAGGAAGCATGAAGTGCTCCAAAATCTCCTGGTAGATGGCTGCATTGACCCTGGACTTAATAAAGCACAGTGGACCAACACCAGCAGATGATATGGCTCCCCAAGTCAACACAGACTGTGGAAACTTCACACTGGACTTCAAGCACCTTGCAATGTGTGCCTCTCCATTCTTCCTCCAGGCTCTGGGTCCTTGGTTTCTAAATGAGATGCAAAAGGTGCTCTCATCAGAAAAGAGGACTTTGGACCACTGAGCAACAGACCAGTTCTGTTTTTCTTTAGCCCAAGTAAGACACTTCTGATGTTGTTTGTTGTTTAGGAGTGGCTTGACAAGAGGAATACGACATTTGAAGCCCATGTCTAGGATCCATCTGCGTGTGGTAGCTCTTGCTGCACTGTCTTCAGCCTCCGTCCACTCCTTGTGACACCATTGAATGGCCTTTTCCTGACAATCCTCTACAGGCTGTGGTCATCCCTGCTGCTTGTGCACCTTTTTCTTCCATAGAACTTTCTATTAATGTGCTTTGATATAGCACTTTGGGAACATCCACTTCTTTTGCAATTACCTTTTGAGGCTTTCCCTCCTTATGGAAGGTGTCAATGATGGTTTTCTGCACAACTGTCAGGTCAGCAGTCTTTCCCATGATTGTGATTCCTACTGAACCAGACTGAGAGACCATTTAAAGGCTCAGGAACCCTTTGCAGGTGTTATGGCTTCATTAGCTGAATAAAGTGGGAATATTTAACCTTTTCACAATTTTCTAATTTTCTGAGATTGTGGATTTGGGGTTTTCAAGAGCTGGAAGCCATAATCATCACAATTATGACAAATCATGGCTTGAACTATCTTGCTTTGCATGTAATGAATCAATCTCATATATTAGTTTCACCTTTTAAGTTGCATTGCTGAAATAAATGAACTTTTGCATGATATTCTAATTTTCTGAGTTTCACCTCTATATTGTCATAAGATTTGTGAGTAAACTTCAACTAGCTATATCCACACACTAAATGAAATTATATAGTATGGATTACAGACCCACAAATCACTTTACTGCATTTGTATTATATGAATCTACACTTTGTAGTGAGCTAAGTGTAGTGAGTCTTCCTCCAAGAGTCAATTCTGATTCTAATAGATGCACACTCTTATTGTATAGGTCAGTTCTGGTATCTCTAGCTTAATTCTATTTGTTCCAATTTAATATCCCAGAATGTCTAATTAATTCTTCAGTTATATAACCCAGACAGAAAGAAGAGTGTCATGATAGTATTCCCAAACAAGTGTTATGAGTATGTATTTATATGTATTGTTCTTTTAAATTGATAAATGATGTACGTACTGTTCTTTTATACTGATACTGATAAAAAAAATTCTGCCACATCATTTGCAAGTCTTCTGTCTTTTTAAAATTCTATTCAGGTTGCTTTTCTAATTGCATATACAATATCAAAAATTGAAAATAAAATATAAATATTGTGCTAGTCTTAACTAGCAATGCATTTTTGGCATTTTCTTTTATAGAATAATGTAAATGTGAGAGGTATTATTTTCTTTCCTATGGGTCCCAAGCAATGAATAATTTTACAGATTTTTTTTTAAAGATAGACAACCACTGTTAGGTATGAATGGCTATATTTGTGGTGCAACAAAGAAAGAAAATAGTATGCAACATGTAATCTACCATTATACACTTTTAAGGAGCAACTTATGACTATCACATCCTTAGCAAGCAGTGTTCAGTTTCAAAGATTTGTCTCCAGATCAAGAACCAGTTATAGTGATATTCTCCATTGGAGCATCCAGGGTATACTGCTGCATGAAAGTGATAAAGACATGTATGCTATCTTCTAATGGAGTACATTTATTGTACCCAGAGTTTCATAAAACAGATGTCTACTTTCAAAGGTTATGAAATGAAAATGCTATATGGGCCTAAATAATCAGACAATTGTCTTAAAAAATGAGATTAAAAACTGAAGTAGAGACAGTAAAGAAAGTTAAGAAAACTATGGGAATAAAGTAATCTAGTATGGACAAGCCGGTTCTGACCAGTTCTAGAGAACTGGTAGTGGAAATTTTGAGTAGTTCGGAATACTACCACTAACTGGCCCGCACCCATCTATTTTCTGCCTCCCATGTCCCAGCTGGTCAGATAGATCTTCTTTTGTTGCCCTGCACAGGAGAACCAAATTAGAAAGCAGATTAGTGGGGTGGGGAGAGAATGGAGATTTTATAGTATCCTTCCCCTGGAGTGGGGTGGGAATAGAGATCTGCAGTATCTTTCCCCTGCCATGCCCACCAAGCCACACCAGACCCACCAAGCCACGCCCACAAACCAGTAGCAAAAAAATTTGAATCCCACCACTGGGACAAGCCCATAGAATGCTTTAGGAAAATATGCATTTGTAGGAGATGTCACTAGTCAATCCTGCATACAGCATGATGATCAACTTAAATAGCCTTGTTAAACCATCTCAGGTTTACAAACAAACTCTTTCAGCCTTACCTTCTATTTACCATTCTATTTTTTCACCTGTTTATTGTGACCCTGAGATTAGAAAGGTATGGTTATTTGTTATGTAGAAAAGTAAATTATGCATCCATCCACAAAGCAAATTATTTGAATGACGCCAATTACTTTGACTATTTTTCCTATTTCAGAACAACCACCCATGCAATGAACTCTATTGAAAAAGAAATCTATGCACATCTCTCGAGAGACTCTATATAATCATTTTGCAATACCATTGATACACTTTTATACTTTTGTTGCAATTTGATCAGTTAAGGTGATTCTCTTTGGGATCCTACTGGAACCCATGAATTCCATGCTGTCGACACTAATAACAAAAAAGGTATATAAAATTTCATCATTTGATTAGAACATCACATTCCACCAATACTTATTTAAGGACATTATAATGTAATTTCTTCAGTAAAACCAGGTTCATACCTGATGAAAAACATATAGGATTTAAAACAATATTCTTGATTTATCTCACAATGAGATTTAGGATGTGAGACTTACTGAATAACATTTAAAGAGGCTACAATGGAGTAGTCTAATTTCTACTATGATTCTTGCCTATTGTAGCTTACTCTTGTTGGAGATGGCACCAGTTTGTCCCATAATTATTGGGACCATATTGGAATTACATAATTATTTTGTTCTGTACCAATTTATTATATATTCTTATGTTCATTAAAAAGGTGGCTGCTTATCCATTTCTTGAAATTTTCTCTGTTCTGACTTCACAGCAAAATACTTTTGTACAAGCAAAAAGGAATTATTCTAGAGTTGTCTGGATCACATTTACTAATTATAATTTGAAAAAGTTGCTTGAAACAAGAATAAATCCTTGTTCAGTTTCAATGCCCTAATGGTCATTGGTCAAGTTTTATTTGAAGAATAGTAATTATGAACACAATACATTAGAAATTAACCAGGGATTTGGAACTCTGAATGATAAATATACTTGTCTTGTTATAATCATTCATGTTGCAGATTTTATAGCACTGCATTTTTAAATTCCCTATGAAGGTTTTAAAAGTTCAAACTGATTTTAGAAACTCTTTTCTGGCTTCATGAAAACCAAGTAAAACCAATAAAAAAACTGGGGAAAATGTATTCAGCATTGTCAGAAGAGAAAAAAGGTAGTACTATATATAAAAGAGGACATAGCCTCAAAACTGATTTATAAAGATAAATTGGAAAAAATAGTAATGGTAGAAGTGGTAATACAAAGACACTATTCGTGGGGATATATGCCCCCAATAAAAATCAAGGTGAATTTTACAAAACTTTATACGAGAAATTAATAGAATTTGGCAATTCAAGAATTTGTATTATCGGAGATTATAATGCAATAATAAACAATAGCCAAGATTATGCTTGTGAACAAAGACAATATAAGAAAAGGAATACAGTACCTAAGAAATTTGTAGAAATGGTGGAAGAATTAGAATTAGTGGATGTGTGGAAGAAGAGGAATATCACAATTCACCTTCTACTCCAGCCCACACAAATCATGGTTCCATGATAGACATAGCTTGGGTAAATAGTGAGTTATGTAAGGAAATCCAGGATATAAAGATTTTGGCCAATACGTGGGCAGATCATAACCTGGTACAGATAATCTGGAAAAATAATCGCTATTAAAAAGGTAGATGGACACTCAATTCACAATTATTGAAGGAAGAAGACTATATTCAAAAAGTTAGGGAAGAACTGACCAGTTTCTTTAAATATAATAAAAACAGGATACCTCATTGCAGAATCTATGGGATACAATGAAGGCATATTTAAGAGGAATATCAATAGCCTTTATCGCAAATAGAAATAAAGAAAGAGAGGGAAAATGGAAAGCTCTAACAAAAAGAATAGAGAAAATGGAAAATAAGCAAATGGAAACCCCAGGGAATGAGCAAATTAGAAATGAATTAGTGTTAGTTAAACATGAAATGAATATTTTAGACCAAGAGGAATTAATTAAAAAATTACTATATACAAAACAAAATTATTTTGAACATGCAAATAAATCTGGTAGGTGGCTAGCATATAAATTAAGGAAAGAAAATCAGAAAAGAATGATATATCAATTAGAGGATAAAAATGGAATAATAGAAATGGATTTGGAGGGAAAAAAAAGGAAATCGTAAGCGAATATTTTGAGGATCTTTATAAACAAGAGAAAGTTGACTTAAATAAAATAGAAGAATATCTGAAAGAAGGAACCCTGTATCCATTATCGAATGATAAAAAGGAGCTGCTTAACAAAGAAATAACCTCAGATGAATTAAAGGCTGCAATTCAGAAACAAAAAAGAAACAAAACACCAGGTCCAGGTGGATTACCAAATGAATTATATAAAGAGATAGGTGACATGTTAGAGAATATGCTGTTGGAGGTCTGCAATGAGGTATTACTGGAAGCTAAAATTCCAGAATCATGGAAGGGAATCTTAGATAACATTGATTCCGAAAGAGGGTGCAGATGCCAACCAAATAAAGAATTATAGACCAATAACCCTTTTAAATTCAGATTATGCAATTTTTATAGCAGTGATCGCGGAAAGATTAAAGAAAGTACTGAGTAGCAAAATCATTCGGATCAGAATGGTTTTCTTCCCATGAGGCAAATTAGAGATAATACAAGAATAATAATAGATATATAGGAATATTATGAAAAACATCCAGGAAGCCAAGTAGCCTTGGTTTTCCTGAATGCGCAAAAGGCCTTCAACAACTTGAATTGGGACTTTATGAAGAAGCAGATTAACATGATGGACTTTGGAGGTAATTTTGTAAAAGTGTTAAATGCAACTTATGCTACAAAAAAGGCTAATGTATTAATAAATGGAGAGATTACTAAATCATTAAAGATAAGGAAGGGGGTTGGACAGGGATGCCCTCTTTCACCTCTGCTTTTCATAACAATTTTAGAAACTTTGTTGGATAGAATTAGATCAAATAAAGAAATTAAAGGAGCTAAAATCAAGAGTATAAATTACAGGCTTTCTTAGATGATATCGTTTTTGTTATAGAAGATCCAATAGACTTAGGACCAACCTTACTAAATGAAACAGATTAATTCGGTAAATTAGCAGGATAAAAATTTATAAGGAAAAAACTAAAATGCTAGTTAAAAATTTAACAAATAGAAAACAAAAAAATGGAAGAAAAGATGGGATTACAAATTGTAAATAAGATTAAATATTTAGGCATATGGTTAAAAGCTAGAACATTAAACCTGTGGGAGGATAACTACACCAAATTACTGAAACAGATTGAAAAGGATTTGGAAAATTGGAATACGATGCAAATATCATTATTAGGCAGAATAGCAACATTCAAGATGAATGTTTTACCTAAAATATTATCTGTTTCAAATAATTCTGATACTATTAGATGATTTTTTTTTTCAAAGAATTAGATAAAATTGTGACAAAATTTATTTGGGCAGGAAAAAAACGAGAATAAAAAAAAAAATATTTACAAAATAAAAAAAGCAGAGTTGGATTTGGACTCCCTGTCTAGAAGATCTATTATAAAGCGGTGGCATTAGTGTGGATAAAATATTGGATTAATCTGAGGAACAATAGAATTGTAAAACTGGAGGGTCACGACTTACAACTAGGTTAGCATGCATTTTTGTGGAACCCAAATAGCAAAAACAATCTATATTTTACTCCAAAAGTCTTTAATTAAAATTTGGGCTGATGTTAAAAGAAATAATTATACCAAAATTCTAAGGTGGTTCTCAACAATGGAGACAATGTTTCATTTAAACACGATGAATATTAGTAAAAAACTTAAGTACCATCAAATATTAGATAAAGAGAGAAGAATTAAAATGATACAGGAACTAGAAACACAAGGGATAGTTTCATTGATAATTGATCATATTTTCAAGTAAAATTGAGATATAATAAAGACGTAAAGGAATATGTAATTGAGGTAAAAGATACACATTTAGACAAAATACATTCAAGTCTTGAGAAAGGGTTGCTCTCTAAACTATATAATTATTTATTAGAACATGAAACGTCTGAGACAATTGTAAAAGGACCTATGTTTCCTTGGGAAATTTTTTTTTTGTTTAGTATAGATCTGGACGACTGGGAAGAATTAGGGCAAAAAAAATCTTTTATTAACTAAATCAGTAGCATATAAGGAAAATCTGTATAAAATGATGTATAGATGGTATCTGGCACCCTCTAGATTGGCCAAAATATTTCCGACTGTTGGAAATGCAAAAGGAAATTTGGTACTTATTTTTATTTGGACCTGTCCTGAGACAAAGAAATATTGGTTAAAAATAAAAGAGTGGATAGAAGAAATCATAGAGCATGGGCTGGAGTGGAAACCGGAACTGTTCCTGTTGGGAATGAGCAAAGGGGATTACACCTCTAAAGTAAGATGTCTGACCATCCACTTATTAACAGCGGCACAGATTTCATTAGCACAATATTGGAGGAAACCAAATACATGTTGCTATTCAAAAAACGTATGAGTGTGCCCAATTGGAGAGGCTCATGCTCAAAATAAATGGGAAGGAGGATACAGATTACTATGGGATATGGGTAAATGGTATAATTGGGTAGATTACAAGGGGAAAACACGCAAATGAATCCAAGAAACAAATTATATTCAGCTGTCTATATGAAATGTATAAGAATAACAAAGGTTTTAAACCCTCTTTTCTTTTACATTACTAGTATTATATATTCACTACATCTTTTTATTCATTATTATTTAAATAATAATTTAAGAATAACAAGGGTTTTAAGCCCTCTTTTCTTTTACATTACTATTATTATATATTCACAACATCTTTTTATTCATTATTTAAATAATATGAATGTATTATTAATTAAATAACAGTTATAAACCAACAAGAAGATTAATAGAGTATTGTGAGTTAATTAGTGATTAAGATGTGATCATAAATGAAAATGTGATAAATGTTAGTATTGATTATTAGGACTTATCAATTTTGATACCAATGTAAAGAGGAATGTGTTATTTACATATTATTGATTTCGTATTTTTAAATTTGTATGTTTTTAATTCTTGTAAATAAAGTTTACTTTAAAAAAAGAAAACCAAGTGTAGGTTTACAGTTGCAGATACTCAACAAACAGGTTTGTTCTAGGGTTTGTTTATGTTTTGAAGGTTTTTTTTTTTTAAATAGGGGGTCCATTGAATTTGATTTGGTTGGCAGAAAGGACTAGCATCAGGAATTAGCTAAGTCTGTATTGTTAAAACCTCTCCTTTTGCTTTTGTGAGGATATATATCGGGATATTTCTGTTTGGATCAATTTCCTTAGAGGGCCAGGCTTTCTTAAGAGAAATTCACAGTGTATTTATATGCCAGTGACTGTGGTGGGCAGATAGTACAAATCTTTCACTGAGATCCATATATTTACTAAGCATGTTTGTGAACTGAACCAAGACAATTAAGAGTATCCACAGAGAGAGATGTCAAAAAGGACAAATAATGGGCAATAAGCCAATTACACCTTTCAATACAAAGCTTCCTTCCTAAACTTTTTCTTCTCATGATGGAGAAAAGGAATCTTGATCTTGCTTAAGTCAATGAGAAGGAAAATACATGTAGATAAATTTTAATTTTTAAATATGTACTGAACATATCAGGGTGTCAAATATACAGAAGACACATAAGTTTTAGGGAAGAGAATAACATCTATGAACATTTATCTGTGAAAACTGCTTTCTCCAACCTTTTGCTTTCTGTTTGCTATAACATCCAGAATTGGTAAGCAGGAAAGACAACACTGGCTGGAGAATTGTAATCAAACATATTTGGAAGGTGAGGGAACATACATCTAAAAGATAGTGAGAAAGAAAACATAAAATTCTGAGATTTGTAGAAATTGATCGTTAAAGAGGTTCTTTTTTTCTTTCTTTTCTATGTCTGACTCTTGAACAGGAAAATAATTTCCAATGGTTTTGATTATTTTCAGCAAATCCAAATATTTTTTAAAAATACTTTAAAAAGAAATTCTTCTGTTTAAATACCCCAATGTTTGTGCACTCTATTATTTAGATCAGGGGTGTCAAACTCAAGGTCCGCGGGTTGAATCTGGCCCAAGAGGTGCTTAGACCTGCCAGTGGGGGTGCCCTGGAAACAGTAAAGGACTGGCCAGTGGTGTCTCTGCCAGCAAAAGTAGAACTCAGCCCGCAGACCTTCCGAACTTCATTTTTGCTGGCAGAGGTTTGCAGGAGGCTGTCCCATCCACGCATGGCCCTCCCAAGGTCCATTTTTGATGGTAGAGGGTTTCAGGAGGCCATTGCAACCAAAAACAGAGCTCAGGAACCCATTTTTGCTGGCAGAGCATTGGAGCCACCATAGGTGCCCCTGACATGAGTGATGTCTAGCTGGCCTTGCTCACCTGGCCATGCCCACCCCAGCCCTCAGAGATCAAACACAACCCTGATGCGACCCTCAATGAAATTGAGTTTGACACCTCTAATTTATATGATAACTGCTTACAAATTTAGTACCTTATATCTGAATACATAAATGGATTTCAGTCCCATAACCTTTGAGAGAAGGAAAGGATTGCTATTGTTTGGATTTGAAAGAGACTCACAGTGTTATCTAAAGCAATAAAGTTTTTTTATTTTTATTTCCCAGCCCCACCTGAAAGAAATGATATCTTGATAACCAAAGAACATTACGATAGCTAGTTTCCAAGTAGTTTAATTATGAAATTGTTTCTCTCTAAAACGATTATGCTGTGGAGTCCATTAAATGTATATATTCTGTTGGACTAAAATATACAACAATATTTACATGATGACTATTAAATAGCACATTAGTTTGATGTTCTTTATAAACAATGCAAGGATTCACTTCATTGAGGTCTTCTTCCTACGTCCTGAAAATTAAAGCCAAAGATTCCTGGAGTTTTTTTTTTTCTTTTTCTTTTTTTCAAAGTTTGTAAGACTTTCTTCTTGTCATTATGGAAAGACATCTGGATTTAATTATTCATCTGCTGTGCATTTCACAGTTTGATCACATTAGTGATTTCATGACAGGAAGCAATTTAATTGCTCCACAGATAGCTTTTCCTTATCTCTGGTATATATGCTTCACATAAACCTGCCTTCTTTCTATAGCCAAGGAAGACCTACAAACTATTTTTTTAGGGGGGAAAAACAGTTTCAAAAAGGAAGAAAAATATACCATGATAAAAAATCTTGATTAGAATAATCTTTTCAAAATAAAGATCTTATATTTGGAATGTAACCATCTGTTATGCAGCTACAAAGTCTGCTTGTTACTCTGCACTGTTATATTTGGGAGTTTTCACTTTCATATTATATGGTGTTTTCTTTTTTTGCCACTGGGAATCTTGAAAAAATTGGAATTTTTTCAATTAAATTTAATTCAAATTAAATGAATGAATGAATATTAGTTTAACGTATACAGATCAAAAACAAGTATAAATTAGAACAAGTATAAATTTAATTTTTCCTGGAGCCTCCCTAAACTGTCGCTAAGAATTAATTTTGTTTTACTTTTGATTTAAAAACATAAAAATAAAATCAAGTTTTGGGGCAAATTATACCCATAATCAGGTTTTGCTAAATTTAGTTTCTCAAGTGCTTCTACTGGTTTTGATTATGATTAAGGAAATTATTGATGCTAACACAGTTAATGTCACCATAGAAATAATGGATGAATTTATGTAGCACACTTTGTTTAAAAAAACCACAGATGAACCTGATAATGCCAAGCCATAAACAAATAATATAGCTAAGTAGAATAGGTGGATCGAGCCAATTGCTCATTCGCATTGATTTCAGCTATGAAAATGGAAGAAGATAGGGTGGTAGCTATCAGTGACCAAACTGATCAAAATCATTTAATCATGGCCTGTAATAGTAAAGAAGGATTTCTAAGAATCCTATGTAAACTGACTTGAAGTTTCTGGGCATAAGATAGGCCATCCATATAAATCTATACACTTGGTGTTGCAGCACCAGGGATGCTGGAATAAGTGGGACAACCTTGGACTCAGAATATGTGGCACCTGCAGAAAGCCATCACTCTACTGATATTGTTCTTGGCAATTCTTAATTGGTTCCCTCTCAGAAAAAGCAACACTAGCAGAAAGAACATCAATGCTATTATTTGCTCAGAGTAGCATTTGTGAGATAGGAGGCCACAAAAATTGATTCAAATAAATAAAACAATACATTTGTGAACTTTTCTGAAAGAATCTTGCTAGTGTTGATACTAATTGATAAATTGTCAAGTAAAAAGACAGTTTTCAGATAATATCACTTGTTACCTCTAGACAAATAATCTAATTTTATGGGTTCACACAACTCACAGAGCTATAAACTCAGTGCTGAGTTTGCACAACACAGTATCCTAAAATGCAGTTAGCCAGTTTGTGGCATAGCATGATAAGTGAATACAGCTAAAGAACCAAGAGGGAGGGAGAGAAAAGTTCACATAGTTCTCTAATCCTGAACCTTGTTCCTTCTAAAGGACTTGTCCTTGAATTGTGATGACAAATCATCCATGAAAATATTTTTTGTAATATAATGCATTCATTAAAAATTACATCATTGTTTAAAGTAAGAGAATGATACTGAATTATCTCATGGAAGATATACAGCATTCTATTATCATTTCCAGAGTCATTTTTATATAGCTTAGCATTTTGTTTTTACCATTTGATTGCTTCAATATTCTGAGCAGATGTTTCAACTAAGATATCTATAAAGGCCCCCCCAAGGCCTTTTCTCAAAATAATTCCAACTAAACTCAGAATCCAGAAACATTTATGGGGGAGAAATGATAACATACAAAATGCATAACCATATTATTGATATGAGGCTTTATTTGCATAACTTCATTACTGTGAATCGCCCTCCACCCCGGATCCTTTGAATCGGGGCCCATGATGATAAATATGACCTTGCTTTTATTTACATGAAATATCCTTTAATGATTAATTCCCTTCTCTCTCTGAAAACTTTTTTTAAAAAACCAGTAATTTCTCTGAATTCTGCTCAAAATATTCCCATTGGCTGACCAGGAAAATCTAGGTTTTAATTATACCACACATCTTCCTCAGATTCCAATAAACTTTTCCACAATTTTTAGAGCAGTTTTTAATTTCCAAGTTTTTCCACTAGTTCCACTAGTTTTTCCAGTAGTTTTTGTTTGATTCTCTCTTTATACTGTAAGAGGAAATAAATTTGATAGTGTATCTTGAATATTCTTTATGTCAAAATTCCCAAATGCCACTTTATGATTCTACCTGTCAACTGTCATAATGTCAGAGTTCCAGTATCCAAATTCTTCTGAATCACACTGAAGCTCTTAATGACCATCGACACAACATACTTCTTATTACACAACTTTTGTGTCATTTGTGTTATAGCACATATTCACCATCTGTTGTTCATTATTACCCTTCTTGTATCATCAAATGATACTACTATAAAATTTAGATTATTAGACTAAACCAGATAAAGCCTCCATATACATTTTTAGAAGAAAGTATAAAATCATAGAAAAATCCTTCACCTAATACATGGAGTCTTCCTGCAATTGACAATTCTGTTATTTTATTTTCAAAAATACCCCCCCCCCAAAAAAAGAAAAAATCCAATCCTTCTTTTGAACCTTAAAATTGTAGTATTCTAAAAATATCACAAATAACTTTAAAAAAAAAAAACTGTGAAGAGTGTTTATATAAACAAAACTTTGTTCCAGCTAAAGCCCCTGTCACACAGCACCAACGGATGGAAAGAGGACATAAAACGGAGAGAAACACTTGCCATCCATTGGTTAATGCGATGCATCCGTTCTGTACACACTGCGTACATTTTTCATCCTCTCTATCCCTCCAGCTTCCGTCTAATGACATTTCATCCGCTCAAAAAGTTTTGAACTGCACAAAACTTTTTGAGCAGAAAATGTATCCAACGCGTCCGTTAGACATCCGCTACGCATACGGGGAACATCCGTTAGACGTCCGTCATCATCCGTTATGTGTCCGTTATATCCGCTAGGCATCCTCTGCGAATCCGCGCAACTCGCATCCACTCCAGCGGAAAACAGACAGGGAGGAAGCGAAACAGACGCTGAACGGACATGCAGCGTTAGTAGCATGGATGGAGAAAGGATGAAAGCGGATGCAGCTCGCATACAAAGCATTAAAATGGAAAAAACATTCGTATAGGGGACGTATCTCGGATATTTAGGATGTCTGCAGGATGCCTAGAGGATGCAAAGGGACACCTAGCAGAAAACCTATATTTCCTATAAAAAGGGGGAGAAATCACCTGGATCTCACTTTTCAGTCCAGCAGCCCTGCTATGCACACCTCTTAAGCCTTCATCTTGCTCTTGCTCTTCCACAGCATCCAGTCATCTCCACCATGGATCATCACACACTCCTTTTGGTAGCCACCATCGTTCTAAAACAGTGCGAAGCCATCTACAGGCTCTTTCACCTGTTCTACGCGAAGAAAAGGAGGCAGCCAAGAAGTGTCTGGGTCTGAAGATGGATCGCAAGAAGAGCCGAATACGGACTGTACAACAAGCTGATGGTGGAGCTGAGGAATGAAGATCCTCGTGCATTCCAGAACTTCATGAGGATGCCACCAGCCATGTTTGATGAAGTTGTGGAGCGGCTGAGACCCAGGTTGACCAAGCAGAGCACCAACCTCCAGCCCAGCCTGGACCCTGGACTCAAGGTGGCACTGACTCTGCGCCACTGGGCCTCCAGGGCCACATACAGGAGCATGCAGTACGGCTGGAGGGTGCCACACAACACCATCAGCATTGTGGTCAGAGAAGTGGTGCAGGCCATCATTGAAGAATACCTGGAGGAGCTCCTCCAGTGCCCCAACACTGAAGAAGGATGGAAGAAAGTTGCAGAGCAGTGGTATCAGAAGTGGAACTTCCCCCACACCTTTGGAGCCATAGATGGGAACCACGTGGCCTGCAAAGCTCCAGCCAAGTCAGGGTCCACTTATCACAACTACAAGGGCTTCTTTAGCATCATCCTCTTCGCCATGGTCGATGCTAACTACAAGTTCATGTACATCAATGCTTCAGGCAACGGGTCATCTTCAGATGCCCAGGTATATAATGCCAGTCACCTCAAGGAGGGGCTGGAACACAACCTCATCATGGGCTTCCCAGATCCAGACCCCCTGCCCAATGACACACAAGATGTACCCTACTTCATCGTGGGGGATGACGCCTTCTCTCTCAGAACCTACCTCATGAAGCCCTACACTTCCAGATGCCTCACCTGTGAAGAGAGGATCTTCAACTACAGGCTGTCCAGGGCAAGGCGGGTGGTGGAGAACGCTTTTGGCATCCTGGCCAACAGGTTCCAGGAACTTCTCACCACCATGCAGCATCACCCAGAGACCATGAGGAACATTGTGAAAGCTTGCTGCATCCTGCACAATCTCATGCGCACCTGCTACCCAGTGTTACCTCCAAGAAGGCAATGGGGACATGGAGGCAAGGGCAAAACCTGATAGATACTGTGGATGTGCAAGGCCCCAACAGAGCTTCACGTGAAGGGAAGAAGCAGCGCAACCTCCTGAAACACTGGTGCAACTCCCCAGCTGGAGCAGTGGAGTGACAAGACAGGATGATAGATGCTTAATGGATGCTTCCTTTAGCCTGTCTCATCACACTGATGAGATTGTGCCATGTATGTTGAGTGGTCCTACAATGAACAGGGCATTTAATAAAGAGTTGTGTTTATGTTGAAATGTGTGGATGAATGATTAAATTGTTAATGATAATAAAGGGCCCTAGGTGTGGCACCTGGTAGGGTGGACCATACAGTCCCACTATGTTTGCACTGGAGGTTTATCTATCCCACAGCTATTACCCATCCCACAGGTATTCCTGTCCATCCCACAGCTATTACCCAATCCACAGGTATCCCTGCCCATCCCACAGGTATTACCCATCCCACAGGTATCCCTGCCCATCCCACTGCTATCCTTACCCATCCCACAGCTATTACCCATTCCACAGGTATCCCTGCCCATCTCACTGCTATCCTTACCCATCCCACAAGCATGCAAAGGCTTAAACCATTTCTAAAAGTTTCCACCAAGACTTTATTGACAAAAAGAACTGAACCAAGTGTGTGAAGCAAACTTGGAAGACAAGTGAAGACACTTGAACCAAGTGTCCCAAGCAAAGATAAAGTCAACAGGTAGCAACCCAGTCTCTGGCACTCTTCTCAGTCACTCTGAGGCATGCCCATAATCTCAGGGGTGAAGGGTCCAGGTGCTGTGGAGGTGGCTGCTGCTGGAGTGCTGGTCTGAAGCACCATTGGTGTGCCTGGCCCCAAGAGGACAACAGGGGATGGTGTGTGGAGGAAGCTCTCAGAGAGCTGGCTCAGTCCTGTGATGTTGAGAGCCCCTTCCTCCAGGACATGGGGTGTCAGTCCCAAGACCGATGACAGATGTTCTGAGGCTGGGTTGGCTGTGGAGTGGAGGAAGGAGGAGTGTAGTGGGGCTGTCTGGTCTGCAGCTGAGCAAGGTGAAGCGTGGGTGGCATCTGTGGCATGAGTAGCATCTGTGGTGTGGGTGGCATCTGTGGCGTGGGTGGCATCTGTGGTGTCGGTGGCATCGGTGGCGTCGGTGGCATTGGTGGTATCAGTGGCATCAGTGGCACTGGTGGCACTGGTGGCGTATGATGAACCTGTGCCTGGACTGGGAAGGGCTGCCTGTGCTGCTGGAGCTCCTGGTAGCTGTAGCCTTGGTAGGTGAGGGCCTGTGGAAAGCCTTGGAAGGGCAGTGACATCACCTGGGGTGGAGGAGCAGACCTGAACTGGGTGGGAGCAGGTTCAGCTGGGTCTGGAGGGTTGTGAAGTAGATCGGTGATCCTGTCCTTCTCCACCTGGTACTGGGGTTCCGCCATGTCCATGAGGGTCTGGTTCACATAGGTGAGGAAGGGCTTGCGGTTGGAGGATGAGGAGTCGGTGCATGCCAGCTGAGAGAGGAGATCTATGCTGCTTTTGATGGTGTTCCTGATATCCAGCAGGACAGTGTGGCTCTGCCCCTCCGGTCTGGCTCTCTGCCTGCTTTCTGTGGAGATGCTGGGGGTGGATGTGGGTTGGTCTCTGGTGGCAGTGCCCTCTCCTTGCTCCCACTGTGTCAGGGGGTCCTCCACGTGCTCCGCCACGGGTAGTACAACTGTCGGGGGGGGGGGTCTCCGTCATGGGATGCTCCACAGATACCTGCCTGGACACAGGAGCTGACTCTTGGCCAGAAGAGGATTGGGTCTCTGTGGGCTGCCTGAGAGAGAGGGTTGTGAGAGGGGCTGCTCCTCGGTGGCGGATCTCACCTTCCAAGAAGCTGCACTTGGCCATCACGTAGGTCTCCTGGTCCATCAGCTTCACCGTGGCCTGGCTAGATTTCTTGAGGTGCAGCTTCCCGTACCAGGTGTGCTTCCACCAGCCAAGGAGGAACTCCGAAGTGTAGCCCAGGCTCTCCGCCTTGTCTCTCCAAGCAGCCTGCTTCCTTTTGGTGTCTTGATAGAGCCTGTATCCCTTCCGCCACAGATACTCGTTCTCCCTCAGCCATTCCAGCACCTCATCCTCATGTTCCTCTTCGATGGAGTATTGCCTCCTCTCCCGTTCACGCGTATGCCTCTTCCTCCCTCTGGCAGGGCCATCTGGGCCTTCATCAGAGGGGCTTCGAGGTTCTATGGGCTGCTCCACCACACCACCACCACCACCAGAAGCAACAACAGTAGCAGCAAAAGCAGCACCAGCAGCACCAGCAGCACCAGCAGCACCAGCAGCATCAGCAGCACCAGCAGCACCAGGACCAGCAGCACCAG
>BLBF01000005.1:22996597-23048312 GCA_015471245.1 Laticauda colubrina
AGCACCAGCAGGACCAGCAGGACCAGGAGCACCAGCAGGACCAGCAGCACCAGCAGGACCAGGAGCAGTGCCAGCAGAGTAAGCACCATCAGAAGCACGAGCACCAGGAGCAGCGCTAGCAGAGTGAGCACCAGCAGAAGCCCCAGCACCAGGAGCAGTGCCAGCAGAGTAAGCACCAGCAGAAACACCAGCACCAGGAGCAGCACCAGCAGAGGCCCCAGCACCAGAAGAGTCAGCCCGAGCAGCAGAAGCCCAAGCAGAAGCAGAGTCGGGGCCAGGGGGTGGGATGGTGGCCCTGTCCCTCTTGCCAGGGCTGGCAGCAGATGGCTGAGGCTTTCTCTTCTTCCCAATGGTTGTTGGCTGGAGCTGTGTCTGGCAGCAGGTCTTTCCTCTGAATGGTGACCTGCTTGCAAGCTGCTTCCCTTTATATCCTCAGGGCTGATGCAATGCATCCTCCCCGCATGCACAGTGAACCCTTTGCATCCGCTAGGCATCCGCTAGGCATCTGCTAGGCTTCCATGATGCATCTGCTGTATCCGCTTGGCATCCGCTCTGCATCCGTTCTTTCCGCTATGTGTCCGCTTCGCTGTGCTCCCCCGGAAGCCCTGCGGATGTGCCATCCGCTTCCATCCACTTCCATCTGCTAGGCTTCTGTGGAGTATCTGCTTTACATCCTGGCTATATCCTCCCCCCGTCCGTTCCTTTCCCTTGTTGTCCGCTCTGCTTATGCAAATTCGGGGCACTTTTGAGAGCAGATAACAATGGATGGAACATTTTCTCGTCCGCTGTGTCCTTTTTACATATGTTTTGCATCCATCAGCCTATGTGACAGTCCCTTAAGCTTGAAACTTATTCTTCTTTTGCAATATCACATAAAGCACAAGGCTCCATGTCAAGTTGTTTTATTTTTGCAGAACAGCTTTTTTTGTCTTGTATATACTTTTTTGGAAGAGATATAGATTTTAATTCATAACATCTCTGCTTTCTACATGCTTGAGAGCTTCATAAGCCTGAAACATTTATTCTGACCTCCACTTGGGCTAGGCTTTAATAATTATTGGCCTTCGGGGACATGCATGTTCATGGAATATTGGTTCCTCTCGCCTTGTGCTTCCCTTTATTTAAGAGAAAAGGACTAGATGACAGCTATGAAAAATGGCAGCTGCAAGGTCTTCTGCAGAAGAGAAATACAAGTTGTTCTGTCATATGTGACGAAGTCCAATGAAATTTAGGCAGACTGTTTCTTTGTTCCTTCAAATCTATTTCTTTTTCTTTCGAAACTTCAGTTAAGTAGCTTACAATATCTCTGAGAAGTACAAAAGTCCTATTATAGAAATCAGAATATATTATCTACAGATTATATGTCAAGGTTACCCATTCCCTTCTCTGTCTGATCTATTTTCCTGAGGTTTCTAAAGTCTTCATCAGCCATTTGTTCCTTTTTATTCCTGTTCCTGCAGCAATACTAAATTAAGCATTTGGATTGGCTGCTGATGTTTGAAAAATTATTATAACTGGACTTCAGTTATATTAATGCTCAATATTTTTTTTAAATGCCAAGTGCTGCCAAATGGTAGCAAATATCAACTGCTATTTATGGCTCCAAAGAAGGCATGAAGATATATTCAAGACAGGTTTTACACAACTATCGCACAAAGGGTAAGGCAAAATAAAGTAACTTCCACTGTTTTGAATGGTCTAGCAGTCACATTTTATATGTTCTATCTTTTATAAAGAACTATGGACTGAAGTACCTCTGGATTGGAAGGGAGATTCTCTGTATATGCAACTAAAAGAAGGAAGAATAAAATTTGGGAGAGAAAGAGAAGTCCGGATTTATTAGAACAACTGTTTTATTGGCAAGTAAGAGTAAAAAAGATTTGAGATTTTGGTTCTTAAGCTACTGAGGAAACAAATGTTTGAAATTTTTATGTATAGATGAAATTTGGAAAAAATCAACAAAAATACTTGAGTCAGCAATTGACTTAACATTTGTTCTCTGTCTTCTATCTATCCATCCATCTATCCATTCATTAATTTATTCATAACATCTCTTGAATGAATTCTTGTCTGCCTTTCATGGAATCCACATTTTAAAGTTTGAACATCTATTTCCAAATAAAGTAAATGACACAGCAGGCTTGTCATTGAATTGTCATTATGTATTTCAAACTAAATGAACACAATAATGATAATATTGCCATCTAGTTTATATGGTGGAACCTACATCCAATAATCCATTAACCACTTTGAACAATTCAAGTGGTCCATAGTAAACAGATACTCTGATGGGAAAAAACAAACAAACAAAAACAAAACAAAACCCTTTTCTGTATACTTAAGGGCTTCTGAAAAGCTCTGAATAATTTACAGACAAACATTGCATGGACTTGCTGCTTGGGTTGTGCATAAAATGGGAAATATGCTTTATTTTCAGGAAGGAAATTGGAAAAGAGTAGGAGCCCATACTGACTTCTATCTCCTGCTCAGGTGAGTGAATGCCTATTGAATTCAAGTATATCTTGTAAAAAGTATATATCGTACTTTTTTCAATTCAATTTCAAACTTTTTTTTTCAATATATTGTACTATGATTGGCTGCTTCACTATATAATTCAAACAGTTTCAGCATGTTTTTCTTTAACCAGCAGTTATGTTGTTCCTCTCTTTGCTTGTATGACGATGATTCATTTATTCTAAGAGTTATTGCAGAAAAGTAAAAAAAAAACCCCACCTAGTACTATTTAATTCTTTAATAAATTTACAATTTGTATCTGCAAACAGCAATATCTCTATCTCTTCTGTATAACTCTCACTTCTTATAAGATGGGGAATATGATATAAATTTCGTAAATAAATAAACATGAATTCTGAAAGTTCAACATGAACTAAACCCTTTGTTTAGTTAGAACTAAACCCTTAGCATTTGAGAATTACAAATAATTATGATTATGATGTAAAGATGTCACTGGATTTTTTTTAAATTAAATATGTTAAGCCTACTAGAAGCTGAACACATACCAAGGGTGCTTTTTCAAAAGGCAACTGGACTTCATTTTTCCTGGAAGACTGAATAACTCTTTCAGTCAGAACTGAAGAAGTTTCTTGGATGAGAAGCAAAATGTCTTCAAGGAAAAATTAAGTTCAGTTGCCTTTTGAAAAAGCACCTTTGGGACAACTATGACCTGGATGACTGAGAATCTCCACAGATGACAAGCTGAAAATATATATTTTAATACTTTCCTTTCAACAACAATACAAGTGAAAAACTGAGTGATGAAGTATGTTGCTTTGCTGCCAAACTTTAGTAGCTTCTCATGTGACTAGGGGGAAAAATTGCTGGAAAGTAAATGCGATCCATGAACTATAGATTCCTCATTATTAAATAACATCATATTGTCCAGATAAATGTGTTAATGTGTGTTTCTTTTCTGTATCACTTGACATCAAACATCTAGTTTAGTTTATTATCCTGCATACTTGTTTGATTAATTATTAAAGTACTTCTAACTGCCATATATATCAACGGAACCCAAAATAGGATACAATCAACAAGACAAATCAACATGAAGTCATGCAAATTCAATAATTTATAATATGTCATTCATGACAGAGCTATAATCAAGAAAGTTAAAATAGCTCAGCATTAATTTGCCATGAAAAAAATAATTATTTCATCATTAGTATGGCCATCTGAAAATAACCCATCCTGTTTCTTCATATACTATACCGTATCAAAGGCAATGGTGACTGTGGTGGTAAAATGATACCCCCTCCAATACATGAGCTGCATGCAGTATCAAACCAATGGGATGTCTGCCCCCAATCATGACTCAGAAATCTGAGAAGGATAATTTAAAATATGATCAATTTTTATATAAAACAAGTAAATATTAGTAAAGTAAAGCAGTGATGTATGAAATGAGCCATGAGATTCTATTATGCATACACTGCAAAGTGACAGTGACTTTTTAAGAAATGCTTGGCACTTTTAAAAAAACTCACAAAAAGACCTTTTCTTACAATTAATACTTTTTGTCCTTTTAAAACTCTGTTTTGCCAAGGTAAAAAGATCATTGCTACAGATTTTACAGTAGATATTCTATATAAGCTTTTTTTTAAAACCTAAATATATGAACAAATAACAATACTTTAAAAATGTAAATTATAATTTATTATCTTCAGAGATCAAACCAGATACTTTCATATTGAATCTGATTACCTAGCAGTATTTATTTTCTTTTTCAAATACCATTTCCAGATATTGTACTTATGTCATTTAGAAATTAACATGATCAGCTTAATTATCCAGTGCATTACAGCCAGAATTTAGCCATCATCATCATCTGGTTATTGCTAAAATCACAAATAGTAGGAAATCATAGAATATTTCCAAACATCTTTCGACACTTTACATATTGCAGTTATCATAATTGGCCTAAGCAACAGTCTTAATCAATCTGGAAATTTGAGATGGGAAATATTTTTATTTTGCTGGTCTTTGATAACTATTACACAACTATCCTAAATAATTCCAAATTATTTTCTGAAAAACAGAATACATATTATTCAAAAGACTGAGTTGAAATACTTCCCTGTTCCCATGAACACTAAATATGTATTAGGAAATCATGACAAATCCTTCTGGGATGAATAGTGGACACAAGCAGTCTACATAGTATTAATGTTTTCTTTTGTGATGAAGGAACATTTTAGTTATTCATTTGGCAAAAATAAGAAACAGAAAAGGAAAATTTAAAAAACAACAACCAAAAGCATTTATGACAGTGATAATTAAGTAGGTATCTTGCTTTTGCTTGTTTTATAAAAGTCATGCTAGATATTTATTATAAACTATATTTTGGGAAGGAGAACATAGCAGCAATCAGTCTGAGCCCCTTTTCCCTATCTGTTTTCTTCTACCTTTGCCCCCTTCAGATGGGGATAATCTAAATGGCTGGACTGCACCAGTATAGAAACAGGATTTTATATATATTTTATATATATATTTGTTTTTTAAGTTTTCACGGGTACTTACATGTGTGCTGTTCAGCTTCCTTCGGGTATTATCCCACGTCACTGTAGTGCTCTTAAAGTTATCCCAACCTATCAGGATGTAGAAAAAAAACATCCTGCCACAATAATAGGCTAGCCTCAAATTTAAAACCAACTGCTGTGAGACCCTGACCCACATACAAACTCTATACAGAAGCCTGATGATGGCAGATGAGATTCTGCTGAAACGTTGCTACAACTTTAAAAGCACTACAATGACGTGGGATAATACCTGAAGAAAGCTGAACAGCACACATGTAAGTACCCGCGAAAACTTAAAAAAACAAATATATATATACACTTTCAGAAATGCTGGTAACCTACAATCAGCCATTGGCTGGTAACAAACCTTCCTTTTCCCAGCCAATATTGAAAGATTATGTAAAATTCTAAAGCCGATGCAAACGGTAAGGATAGCAGCAAATGGTACTTTCTCTTAATCAACTTGGAGATTTGAGCTGGGAAATATGGCAGCCAGCAACATTCAAAGTGGCTCTAAAATAACTACAAGATAGTGTGATGGTACATGGGAATGATCTTGGAAGACCAGATGAAGATCTGCAGCCCAAATCTGGTAAAAGACAGCAATGTTTACAGATGGGGGGAAAGCATTGAAAGCATGTCAGAAAGGTCCCTCCTTAGTTTTTCTGTGCCTAAAAAGAGGAGGGGAGAAATACTTACAATTTAGCTAGATTAAGCTAGATTTAGCTAGTTAATCTTAACTGTGCAATTAAGTAGAAATAATTCATCTCGATGTGCTTTTTGTCTGAACTACCTTGCCAGGCTGACATCAATCTTGCTTAGGCTGAAAGTATTTCTCTTCTCTCCTTCTAGTATTTTAGTATTTAGTATCCTTCTAACAAAGCAAGGGTTATTCCTGTTTCTCCTTTTCTACATATATGCAGCTTACATCACATTTTAAACTTACATTACCTTTTGCTTTAATACAGCAAATCTAAGGTGGTAGTAGTTGCTTAATGAAAATGCCACTTACAAGCCCTTCAAATCCCCAACTCATTACTGCCACTGCTGTTTGGGCAGTCTTGGGCAGAATAACACTGAAATAATGATAGAATCCTGTTCAATGCACTTATGTTGAAGTGGTCATTTGCATAAATAATCATTAGTTAGTGTTCTGTATGCAAATTGGGTTACTCCAAAACATGCAAATCTGATTGGTCAACTAAAGTAAGCAAATAAAGTAAAAAAGGTGGCAAATTCGAACAGCTGCCATTGGTTACAAGCCGGCAGGCTAGCCTGTATAAAAGGCTGCCGCTAAGTCGGCCAACCGTTCCGTTTTACTGACTCCTTTGAATAAAGACTTTTATTTGTTGGAACCCGGTCTACCTCATGTTTTTCCGAACAAAACACTGGCGACGAGGATGGGATCGTCCTGAACACGAAAACTGCACGCGGTGATAAGAAGCCCAGACGACAACAAAGATGCCTGGAAAAAACGCACCACCCGCACCCTTCAACCCCAATGAAGAGGATTGGGATTCCTATGCAGACCGCTTCCAGATGTATCTGGAAAGCAATGAAATGGAGGGAATTTCAGAGCAACGTAAGAGAGCTGTGTTCCTAACACACTGTGGGCCAACGGTTTTCAAGATGGCAAAGGCTCTAGCGAAGCCCCAAGATGTCAAACAACTAACGTGGCCAGAATTGCAACGAATTCTCAAAGCACACTACGCTCCGATGGTGTCAAATTTAATAAAGCGACACGAATTCTACAGGAGAGACCAGAGAGAGGGAGAAACCGTCGCCAATTTCGTTGCTGCACTTCGACAAATAGGTGGTGAGTGTGAATTCTCAAACCTCGATGAGGCAATGAGGGATCGAGTGGTGTTGGGGTTGAGAGACTCGACCACACAGAGTAAATTACTCAACAAACCCAACATCAGTGTAGCCGAAGCTATCAAGGAAGCCACAGCCGCCGAAGCCGCGAAAAAATCGGCTGTTGATATGAAGTAAATGAACATACATAGTGATGAAACGAACCCAACCAAAGACAAAAAACAATCTACCACCACCACGCATTACGAAGAGTATGGCGAAACACCTGACTCTAGCGAAGAAGACGACGAGGTCCACCGCCTATACACTAACAGAAAAGAGCACGAAAGAAGAAATTGGCGGGAATGCGCTGGCTGCGGAGGAAACCATCCCCGAGCCGAATGCTGATTTCTCGATGCCATCTGCAGGGTCTGCAAGAAATGAGGGCATATCGAAAAAGTCTGCAGAAACAAGAAAAGCTACAGCCCAACGAGACACAGAAATGCCCCAATACAAGCTGAGCCAAAACGAACTGAGAGAAAGTGGCAACAAGACAAGCGAGCCAATACACACCAGACTTTCACCATAGGAAGCGCCCAGACGGAAAGCGGGAAGAAAGTTAAAGTCATTGTAGAAATCGAAGGGAAGCCCTGAAAGATGGAAGTAGACTCGGGGTCCTTTCTCTCTATGGTATCGTGGGACATCATAAAACAGCTAGTCCCAGATATCAAAACCAAAGAACTAAAGAAGCAGCACCTAACTCTCAAGGACTACCAGGGAAACCAAATCCCTGTAGTCGGTATGGGACATTTCCGAGTCACCTACAAACAACACGTCAAAGTGCTACCACTGACCATAGTCGACTGAGACAGACCAAGTCTCCTGGGCATTGAATGGTTCGCACCATTGGGCATCGGGATGACCAGGATCGATCGAGTGACTGCAACCGGCTGGGAAGAAGACCTCATCCGGGAATTCCAGGACGTTTTTGACGGCTCACTTGGCAAGTATCGGGGAAATCCCATTTCTTTCAGTTTAAACCCCCAAATAGCCCCACGAAGAATAAAAGCCAGGCGAGTTCCTTTTGCACTAAAGGCAAAAATAGAGGAACAGCTAGACAAATTAATAGCCCAAGGGGTATTAGAACCTGTGGACTATGCCAAGTGGGAAACGCCTATAGTCACACCTATCAAACCCGACGGGTCCATTAGAATCTGTGGTGACTATAAGGCTACCCTGAACTACGCATTACACCCAAGCGCATACCCGGTGCCAGTAGTCCAGCATTTGCTTCACTCCCTGGGAAAAGGAAAGGTTTTCACTAAACTCGACCTAGCACAAGCCTACCAACAACTCCCAGTGGACCCAGAAACTGCGGAAGCACAGACTATAGTTACCCATAAGGGCACATTCAAATGTCACTGACTTCAATTTGGAGTAAGTGTAGCCCCAGGCGTTTTCCAGAGTCTAATGGAACGCCTCCTAAATGGCATACAAGGAGTCGTACCATACTTTAACGACGTCCTGATCTCAGCCAAAGATGAAACCCAATTAAAAAAATGACTCAAAGAAGTACTAACTAAGTTTAGAGAATCTGGCCTCAAGGTGAAAAGAGAAAAGTGTTGCCTAGTTAAGAATAGCGTCGAATTCCTGGGCTATTTAATAGACGGAGAGGGTATACACCCTACAGACAAGAAAATTAAAGCTATCAATGAAGCACCAGAACCAAGAAACAAAGCCGAACTACAAGCATTTCTTGGACTGATAAATTTTTATAATGTATTCCTACCGAATAAAGCCACAATAGCAGAACCATTGCACCGTCTATTGGACAAGAAAGCAATTTGGACTTGGGGTTATAGAGAGAAGAATTCCTTCCAGAAAATTAAAAAATTGCTAACATCAACAAACGTTCTCATTCAATTTAGCAACACACTGCCATTGAGGGTGACCTGCGACGCTTCGCCATTTGGAGTCGGTGCCATCCTGAACCACCAACTGCCTGATGGCAGAGAGACACCTGTCGCATACTACTCAAGGACCTTGTCTAAAACTGAGAGGAATTACAGCCAACTCGACAGAGAAGCCCTAGCAATTGTCGCTGGAGTGAAACGCTTCCACAAGTACCTCTATGGGCAGACTTTTCAAATTATAACAGACCACAAACCACTAATGGGAATTTTGGCGGGAAACAAGCCAACACCAAATATCCTTTCTCCAAGAATGACTAGATGGTCAGAGTTCCTAGCAGCCTATTCCTACACTCTGACACATCGACCAGGGAAACAAATTTCCCATGCGGACGCTTTGAGCAGAGCACCCTTACCAGAAACCGAGGAAGACCCGGCACCAGCAATGACAGCATTACAAATAGAGACTTACCCCGATCTACCCATATCTGCTTATGATGTCGCCAGAGCCACCGCGAAAGACTGAGTGACTTCCCGCGTCCTCAGCTGGGTAGGTAAAGGCTGGCCGGAAAACCAAAAAACTGAAAACTTTAAACCTTTCCAGACCAGACAGACTGAACTTTCGATTCAAAAAGGGTGTTTATTGTGGGGTGATCGGGTAGTCATTCCTAACAAACTACAACCCAGGGTACTTGGGATGTTACACGAAGGGCACCCGGGAATTGTGAAAATGAAAAGCCTTGCTAGAAGTTATGTTTGGTGGCCAGGTATTGATAAGGACATAGAATATTGGGTAAGCTTGTGCAACAAGTGCCAGGGAATTAGACCGTCCCCGCCTAAAGCACCCATTAGAGACTGGGAAACCCCGCGAGGCCCTCGGTCAAGAATCCACATCGATTTCGCGGGTCCTACCAAGGGGCATACATTCCTGATTGTTGTTGATGCCTATTCTAATTGGCTAGAAGTAAAAATCATGCCATCAACGACAACAGAAACTGTAATCAAACAACTAGACAACCTTTTTGCCACCCATGGTCTACCGGACGTCCTCGTATCAGATAATGGGCCACAGCTAACCAGCCTACAATTCGAGCAATACCTAGCTTCCCTAGGTATAAGACATGCCCTAACCGCGCCGGCTCACCCGGCCACAAACAGCAGGGCTGAGAGAATGGTCTGGTTTACCAAAGAGGGGTTAGAAAGAATGGACACCGGTGATGTCCAACAGAAAATAAACCGATTGCTCACTCTCCAACACATAACGCCCAGTACCACGACCAACAAGTCCCCAGCAGAATTGCTCATGGGGAGGAAATTAAGATCACACCTTGATAGGTTGCACCCAAATTTTACACCAGAAAACCCCCCCGACTCCTCCACACGATTTAGGAAATTTGAAATAGGCGAGTTGGTTTACGCTAAAAACTTCACCGGGGACCCTGTTTGGCTACCAGGACAAATCACGCAAATAACAGGCCCCAAATCCTACCGGTTAACAATTGACGACGGCAGGGAATGGAAGTGGCACATAGACCAGCTCCGTTCCCGAAACATAGAACGAAATACAGACATACACCCATACATGGAAAAAACCGGTGATTGGCAAACCAAAAGGGGGGGGGGGAAATGCGAGAAACAAATAAAGAACCGATACAAACAAAACCCAAAGAGATTAACAAACAAAAAGAGCAAATAAAAGACTCACTGTTTGAAGAGACTTGTGTGAAGAGCCCATCGGAAGGGGACAGCCAAGCCAGGTCGACCTGGCCGGAGGAAATGGGAGGGAGCGGCAAAACCACCACCCTAAGAAACTCAGGCAGCAGAATGGCTGACTCACCCTTCCAGACGGTTCCAGAGAGAAGGACGGACGACACAGCAGCCCCATCCGAACCGGTCGAAGTCTCCACCGAAAGTGAACTGCGCAGGTCCAGTCAAGTCAGGAAAAGCCCCGCCTACCTGCATGACTACATCACCACGTAGGACTGAACTAAGGAGGGAGGGGTGTTCTGTATGCAAATTGGGTTACTCCAAAACATGCAAATCTGATTGGTCAACTAAAGTAAGCATTGGATTGGTTCACTAAGAACCAATCCAAATAAAGTAAAAAAGGCGGCAAATTCGAACAGCTGCCATTGGTTACAAGCCGGCAGGCTAGCCTGTATAAAAGGCTGCCGCTAAGTCGGCCAACCGTTCCGTTTTACTGACTCCTTTGAATAAAGACTTTTATTTGTTGGAACCCGGTCTACCTCGTGTTTTTCCGAACAAAACAGCTAGCTAGGGATATTTGCTCTCCTTTTCAAAGTCAGACTGCTCAGCTATGGCAGAAAATCCCGGAAGGTGTCCATCAGTAGCATTGTGGCCATTATTCACTGTTGTTCAGCAAGAATGCTTTGGATAAAGCATCCCACAACTTTTCACTTTAACACTATGAACTATGTCAAGCATAAAAATTGAAATCCCAGCTTCATTGCCAGGATAATAATGTTAAGTTCCCATTAAAGTGCCATCCTAAAATTTCTCTGTGCCTTTAAATCAACAACAGGACCTCATGATAAGAATAATTTTACTCAGAATTGCCATACTGCCCAAATAACAGTAAACCTTCCTGGCAAACATGTTGTTAATTTCATGTACTGATCTTAAAGGACTGCCCAGAAATCCTGCATAGCACATGACTCGTAACTGTTAATGAAGTGCTGCTCTTTTCAGAAAATGACTGACTAAGCTACAATTAATTACAATAAGGTATCAAAGAATATAAGTCCATATAGAGAGTGGTAAGGAGACCCGAGAAGATTATCGGAAGCTTGCTTTCTATTTTTAGGATACTGCTTATAAGCGCTATGTGTTTAGAGCAAAACATTGTTAGAGACCCCACACACCCACTTTACTGTCTGGTTCAGTTGCTCCCCTCTGGGAGGAAGTTTTGAAGTATTTCTAGCAGGAGTTCCAGATTCTGTAACAGCTTTGTTCCCTATGTCATCTGTCTGGTCTTCGTTTTTCGCAAGATTTGTTTTTCTCACCATGCACATGTGTATATCCAGACTAGACTGTGTTGTTTCTCAGTGTCATATAATATAATGTGGGTATATGTATGTGTGTATGTATGTATGTATTTTTTCATGTTCATGTAGAGAATATTGGAGGTGATGACCCTTTGAGAGCTGTATGCAATGAAATTTCATTTTAATGTAGGCCAATTAGCGTACATTCAAAGTTACAATAAATTTATTCTAAAGTTCTATGTAGTTTCAGTCAATCCTGACCTGTCTCCTGTTTTAGTTTAAGCTTCATTAACTTATAACAGTGTATGTTATGTATCTATTCATACATAATACAATGTTGCAAAGGGTTGCAAAATACAACCAGAAGTACAGGCATATTAAAAGACTTTCGGAGAGAACATCTTCTTTCCCTTATAGGACGAAGTTCTGCTTCCTACAGCATCTGAGAAAATTGCCCCGAAATTGTCCTTCAAGTGAAGTTCACTTTCTTCCATTTCCCAACATGCAATGCCATGTTGAATCTTCTCAATCCTTTGTGTTACGCCTACAGTTCTAAAACTAAACTTAAAGTATTCTCCCCCAAATTAATATCGGGAAATAACCATCTAACCATCCTCAAACATTACTAAAGTCATACACTGTACGCAAAACTGTGTAAGAGCTTTCCATATACAAGTTATTTATATAAATCACATTCAATAGAATTTGCTTCTTTGCATTGTGTTAACATATGTATCCATGTATTCATGTATTAATATTGTGCATGAATATATTGAATATGGTAAACTTGCCTGCATGCAGCATTACCCATACAGAAGCTTTATATGCTAGTTATTATGTTATTGTATGCCATTAGTAAGAGAATAAGCTATTAAGAAGACACACTGATTTGTTTCATACAAAAGAAGACACCATTTTCTATTATGCCCCCATTTGGCTCTTGACCCCAACTGACTTCATTTCCCTTGTCTCTCCCCATCTCCTTTTGCATAGCTGTCTTTGCTTTGGATGTCTGACAGTGCAGAATTGACAAACAAAAAACCTTTGCAGTTCCTTGTAGTTACCGGACGGAATATGTGCCAACTTCTTAAAAAAGCTACCTAGTGCCATAGCCGAACCTCCTAAGCATAATCTTTGAAAAATCTTTCAGGACCAGCTCCTTGCCAAAACTATGGTCACAAGCCACAGTCATCCCCATCTTCAAAAAGGGAGACCCCAGCCTAGTTGAAAATTGCAGACCAATCTCTTTATGCTGCATCACCTATAAAGTCATGGAATCAATTATTAACCAATCCATCATCTTCCACTTAGAAACAAACAACCTACTCTCTAATAAACAATTTGGTTTTAGGAAAAAGCTATCATGTAATCAGCAACTCTTACACTGCAAAAACATATGGACTACACAACTCGATCAGGGCAAAGCAATAGATGCAATCCACATAGACTTCTGTAATTCCTTTGATTCAGTGGTACATGACAAACTACTTCTAAAACTAAAATTTTATGTTATCTCTGGACACCTGAATTACTGGATAGAAACATTCCTGTCGAACAGACAACAAATGGTCAAAATTGGGAGCATCCTATCAAATTATGTACCTGTCAACAGTGGTGTCCCCCAAGGCAGTGTTCTAGGACCAACTCTTCATACTCTACATAAATGACCTTTGTGATCATATCAAGAGCAACTGCGTTCTCTTCGCTAATGATGTAAAGCTATTCAATACCACAGACAATACTGCTACCCTTCAAAAAGACCTTGACTTAGTATCAGAATGATCAAACAAATGGCAACTTCAAATCTCAACAAATAAATGCTCTGTCCTACATATTGGCAAAAAAAAATCAGAAAATAAAATACAGGCTGAATAGTCAAGACCTTGTTGATGATCCAAACTCTGTCAAGGATCTTGGAGTACTCATCTCAAATTACCTAAGTGCTAGAGCCCACTGTAACTACATAGCCAAAAAGGTGTTAAGAGTTGTTAACCTAATCTTATGTAGCTTTTTCTCTTTTTAATATTACACTATTAACTAGAGCATACAAAACATTAGCTAGACCAATACTTGAATACAGCTCATCAATCTGGAACCCACATTATGTATCTGATATTAACACAATTAAGAAAATCCAGAAATATTTCACAAGAAGAGTTCTCCACTCCTCTACTCATTGCAGAATACCTTATTCCACCAGACTCAAACACAATTAAGAAAATCCAGAAATATTTCACAAGAAGAGTTCTCCACTCCTCTACTTGTTGCAGAATACCTTATTCCACCAGACTCAAAATTCTAGACCTAGAAAGCCTGGAACTATGCTGCCTTCGGTCTGATCTAAGTATAGTATCATACATTGATATATCTAAGTATAGTGTCATACATTGATGCAATCATACATTGCAATGTCCTACCTGTCAATGACTACTTCAGCTTCAACGATAACAACACAAGAGCAAACAATAGGTACAAACTCAAGGTTAATCGCACCAAACTTGATTGCAGGAAATACGACTTCAGCAACAGAGTGGTCAATGTCTGGAATACTCTACCTGACTCTGTAGTTTTTTCCCCAAACCCCAAAAACTTTAACCTTAGACTGTCTAATATTGACCTTACCCCTTTCCTAAGAGGTAGGGGACATGCATAAGCACACCAACGTGCCTACCGTCCCTGTCCTATTGTTTCTTTTATATACTGCTGCATTTTTAACATTATTGTCTGCAACACCAACTGTCTGCCATTATGCCTATATTTATTGACTTCATTGTATGGCCAACAGAACTGAAGAAATGTTGAACATCACACAGCACCTGTTACAAAACTGAAAGTTTCCAATTGCTCAACAGGAGAATAAGGCTAAAAGCAGATAGAATTGTGTGTCTGCTGTGCTATTTTCCTGGCACCACTTAATGACATTGGTCATTCTGTGACCAACCTGATATAATGAGCCTGACATAATGCAGCTTTTGGGGTTTCATCTTTCTTCATATTTATTTGAGAAAGAATTCAGAATGAAGTTTTTACACAGTTGGTATCACTTCTGATGATTTCCCATTTGCATTATTATACTTATGATACCCTACTTTTTAATACTATTCAAAAATTTCAGCTGGTCCAGAAAAAGCACATCATAATGCTTATTTGATTTGGCAGATCAGAACACAGGACTCCAATATTCTTACTATTTTTCCTGATTGCCCTATTGTACCACATTTAAGTGAGTTTTAAAAACCTGGCTGTTCCTGCCGGGCCTCAGATGAGTGTATGAATCATGGCATCTAAATTTTAGGTGGAAGGAACATTGGATGGATTTGTTCCCTCTGGATAATTTCTGTTCTTTTTAATATGATTCCCCCCTCCTATTTTTATTCTGAAGCTGCTCAGATTTTGGGGGGAATCAGGCAGTCCTGAAGTTTGATGGCTGGATGCAGTGGTGGGTTTCAAAGTAGGTTACCACCGATTTGGTGGGCACACTTTGCACGTGCATGCCAAGCATGCACTTTGCACATGCACAAAGGCTTTCTTACTCACCTCCTGCAATCCTGCACTCTCCCTGTAGCTTCAGAAGCTGACATGCAGAAATCTGCTGTGCCACACAAAGCAGCTTCACTTCAAAAGCCGGGAATAAAGGTCAGTATGGGAGCCTGGGCTCTTGGGGTGAGCCCAAGAGAAGCTCCTCAGAGACAACTGTTTCAGTTTCTGCTGATCTTTGGCACTACCAATATGCCAGAAGTGTGCCTAACCAGTAGAATAGCATCACTGGCTGGATGGCTGAATGATTGAATGATTATTTTTTCTAAGATCAATTCAAAAGTGCTGTTTTTGACCTTTAACTCCAGGAGTCCTGGCAAGAATTTTTCAGGAATCATCTGATTGTGTTTGAGCTAGCTATTCTCAGCTGAGATCATCTTTAAATATCTGGCTTTGTATCTCCCCATCATCTGAGGAACACACATTTAAAAAGATAAGGCCATTGGTATAAAAGCAGTAGTGCAGCCGTCAACACACACACACAAGTACCTTTCAATAAACATTAACTTTTTTGCTTTTTCACCAAACATTTTTGGGTAGAAGTATAACTAATAAAACATGTTTGGATTCAAGATATGTTCTGTTACCTGTTGCACCTTTACTACTGTATTGGTAATTTTATCATTAACCTGTCATCTATAAATTTATATATCTCTGTTATCTTGAGCAACAATACCATTTTGAAAGTTAATATATTTACTTTTTTGCAAGGAATAAGAGATAACTTTGAATTTTTATGCCAAATTGGTTTCTTTTTTACATTAAACAAGCCAAAATGTCATTCCAAATGATGATTGTCAGCTAGAAAATGTACATATAAGAAATATAACAAGATATAATGTATGAGAATCATTTTTACATGCCACTGATAGCATATACTGAAATGTTTTTGAAAATTTCCCATTAGCTAGTGAGATGGTTTCTCTGTGGAAATTCATTACAAATCCTATAAAATCGGTAAATTTCCTTTTGTCATTTAGTATGTCAAATGAAGTACAGGTGACATATATTAACTGTATAGGGATGAACTGCCAGCTGGTTAGAATTGCAAGGACAAAAAAAAAACAGTTAAGGTATTGAAAGGCAATTCTTGTTGAATATTTCATATTATATTATACAGAAATATATTAAGTAAAAGCAAAGTCTGGGGAATCATAGAAACCATCCTATTGGATCAGGCAAATGTCAGCTTTGTTCAGCAGAAGCAACAGTAATTGCACTTAGACTTATATACCTCTTCATAGTATTTTATAGCACTCTCTAAGTGGTTTACAGCATCAACATATTTCCCCCAGCAATCTAGGCCCTTATTTTACTGACCTCAGAAGGATGAGTCAACCTTGAGCCTGCTGAGATTTGAACTGCCAAATTGCAGGCAGCCAGCAGGCAGCAGAAGTAGCCTGCATTACTGCATTTTAACCACTGCGCCACCATGGTTCATATCCTCTCCTGTTAGTAGTATTTGGAGATATGCTTAGTCTGATAGCAGGTAATGTTTTAAAGTGTACATCTTAAAAGTGCAGAGTCAAAATAGTAAGATTTTCAGGTATTAGTGAAAAGATTTTGGGTAACATGTTTGCAAAAATGCATACAGGCAGAAGTGCAAACAAAAATGTATTTCTCAAAATAAAGTTCAGATTCATTTATGTTGATAAAAGCTATTTTCAGAAAGGTAAATATTAAAAGAAATGGAAAATGAACATTCAAACACACTTTTAAATTACAAGTAGATATAGGATGAATTTACAAATTTAAACAAGAGAAATAATGACATTTTTAAGAAGATACATTGATTGTATACTCTCCTAAGAAGATCTCTTCATTTGTCTGGTGAATCTCTTTTTACTACAATATTCATATTTACATTTTTCCTTTACAAATGCATAGCAGTTACACTGAATTCTACAAATTTTCTGATTATTTGTTACCTGAGTAAGAAAAAAAGGCAGATTGTCTGATTCATGATCTGTCAACAAAGCTTAGTTTTATGTTATGGATTATATGCTTACTCTTGGTTGAGGTCTTTCTCAGTCCTTGTATAAGTTTGTAGTTGGATGAAGGATTCATATAAAAACATCATGTTTCTGTCCCAGCATCAACACTGCTGTTTATATAAGCACCAGATATGCCAGGTAAGTAATTTAGGATAGAAATTCATCTCTATGCTTCCTGGTATTCCTAGTATCATAGAAACCATTATGAAAATACCATGCCATGCATTTGCCAATATACACAACAGCTTAATGCCTCTTTTCAAGCAATGAAAAATGATGTTAATTAATCAGAAGCATCATTCATGGCCATCGTAGAAGAGATATCTTTGTAAATTGCCAAAGGGATGGAAAACAGCCACCAGCTGTTCAGAAATTAATATTGCAATATTAATGCAATATCGGGGTTTCAATTCAATGTATAGAATGTAAAGGCCCTGTCACACTGCCCGACGGATGCAAAACGTTTGTAAAAAGGACAGAGCGGACGAGAAAAATGTTCCATCCATTGTTATCCGCTCTCAAAAAGGGCAAAAATTTGCATAACCAGAGCAGATAACATGGAAAGGAATGGACGGGGGGGAGGATGCAGGGTGGATGGAAAGCGGATGCTCCATGGAAGCCTAGCGGATGGAAGCAGATGCTCCATGGAAGCCTAGCGGATGGAAGCAGATGAGAGCGGATGGCACATCTGCAAGGCTTCCGGGGGACCGCAGCAAAATGGATGCGGAACGGATACAGCGGATGCAGAGCAGACGCCGAGCGGATGAAGCAGATGCACAGTGGAAGCCTAGCGGATGCCTAGCGTTCACTGCGCATGCAGGGAGGATGCATTGCATCAGCCCCGTGGATATAAAGGGAAGCAGCTCCCAAGCAGGTCACCATTCAGAGGAAAGACCTGCTTCCAGACACATCGAATGCCTTGCCAGCCTGCCCTGAGTGCCTGCCTGCCAGCCTTGCTGCCAGCCTTGCTGCCTGCCATCCTGCCAGCCTCCATGCCAGCCTCCCTGCAAGCCTCCCTGCTAGCCTGCCTGCCTGCCTGCCTGCCAGCCTTGCTGCCAGCCTTGCTGCGAGCCTTGGTGCCAGCCTAGCTGCCTGCCTGCCTGCCTGCCTGCCAGTCTTCCTGCCGGCCTTGGTGCCTGCCTGCCTGCCAGCCTTGCTGCCAGCCTGCCTGCCAGCATGCCTGCCTGCCTGCCAGCCCTGCTGCCAGCCAGCAACCCCACAACCATGGGGAAGAAGAGAAAGCCTCAGCCATCTGCTGCCAACCCTGGCAAGAGGGACAGGGCCACCCTCCCACCCCCTGGCCCTCACTCTGCTTCTACTGGAGCTTCTGTAGCACGGGCTCACTCTTCTGCGGCTGGGGCTTCTGCTGCTTCTGCTTCTGGAGGAGCTGATGCTGCTGCTTATGGCGGTGGTGCTTCTGCTCGTGCTTACTCTGCTGATGCTGCTTTTGGCGGTGGTGTTTCTGCTGGTGCTTAATCTGCTGAAGCTGCTCCTCGTCCTGCTGGTCCTGCTCGTGCTCCTGGTCCTGCTCATGCTCCTGGTCTTGCTTGTGCTCCTGGTATTGCTCATCCTGCTGGTCCTGCTCGTGCTCCTGGTCTTGCTCGTCCTGCTGGTACTGCTCGTGCTCCTGGTCTTGCTCGTCCTGCTGGTACTGCTCGTGCTCCTGGTCCTGCTCGTGCTCCTGGTCCTGCTGGTCCTGCTGGTCCTGCTGGCGCTGCTGGTGCTTACTCTGCTGATGATGATCCTGGTCCTGCTGGTGCTGCTGGCGCGGCTGCTGCTGTTGCTGATGATGATGATCCTGCTGGTGCTGCTGCTACTGGTGGTGTGGAGGAGCAGCCCCTACAACCTGGAAACTCCTCTGATGAGGGCCCATCTGGTCCTGCCAAAGGGAGGAAGAGGCATATGCAAGAACGGGAGAGGAGGCAATACTCCATTGAGGAGGAACACGAGGATGAGGTGCTGGAGTGGCTGAGAGAGAATGAGTATCTATGGCGGAAGGGACACAGGCTCTACAGGGACACTAAAAGGAAGCAGGCTGCTTGGAGAGAGAAGGCGGAGAGCCTGGCCTACACATCGGAGGTGCCCCTTGGCTGGTGGAAACATATGCACACCTGGCACGGGAAGCTGCACCTCAAGAAATCTGGCCAGGCCACGGTCAAGCTGACAGATAGAGAGACCTACATGATGGCCAGGTGCAGCTTCCTGGAGGGTGAGATCCGCCACCGAGGAGCAGCCCCTCTCACAACCCTCTCTCTCCGGCAGCCTGCTGAGAGCCAGTCCTCTTCCGGCTGAGAATCAGCTCCTGTCTCCAGGCAGGTTTCTGTGGAGCATCCCATGGCGGAGAAACCGCGGACAGCTATTTTAAGCATGGAGGAGCGCGTGGAGGACTCCCTGGCGCAGTGGGAGAAAGGAGACGGCACTTCCACCACAGTCCTACCTGCATCCACCCCCAGCTCCACCTCCACAGAAAGGCAGAGAGCCAAACAGGAGGGGCAGAGCCACACTGTCCTGCGGAAGATAAGAGACACCATCCGGAGCAGCATAGATCTCCTCTCTCAGCTGGTCCACACCGACTCCTCATCCTCCAACTGCAAGCCATTCATCACCTATGTCAACCAGACCTTCAAGGACATGGCGGAACCCCAGTACCAGGTGGTGAAGGACCGGATCACTGAGCTGCTTCACAACCCTCCAGATCCAGAGGAACCTGCTCCCACCAGGTCCAGGTCTGCTCCTCCACCCCAGGAGATGTCCCTCCAATTCCAAGGCTTTCCACAGGCCCTCACCTACCAGGGCTACGGCTACCAGGAGGTCCACAAGCACAGGCAGCAGTCCTTCCCAGTCCAGGCACAGGTTCATCGGACACCACCGTTGCCACCCACTAATGCCACCGATGCCACCGATGCCACCCATGACACTGATGCCACCGATGCCACCCATGACACTGATGCCACCGACGCCACCGATGCCACCCACGTCACCGATGCCACCCACGCCAGTCCTCACACAGCTGCAGAACAGACAGCCCCACTACACTGCTCCTTCCTCCACCCCACAGCCAAGTCCGGCCTCAGTACATCTGTCATTGGTATTGGGACTGACACCTCATGGCATGGAGGAAGGAGCTCCCAACATCACGGGGCTGATCCAGCTGTCTGAGAGCTTCCTCAACACACCGTCCCCTGTTGTCCTCTCGGGGCCAGGCACCCCAGTGCGGCTTCAGACCAGCACTCCAGCAGCAGCCACCTCCACATCACCTGGACCCTTCACCCCTGAGACTGGGCACACCTCCGAGTGACCGATAAGAGTGCCAGAGACTGGGTGGCTACCTGTAGACTTTATTTGGACACTTGACTTTGGTCATTTTTCTTTTACAGCTTGTTATTAATAAAGATTATCTTTGATTCACACACTTGCCTCATTTATTTTATTAAATAAAGTCTTGGTGGAAACTTTTAGAAATGGTTTAAGCCTTTGCATGCTTATGGGATGGGTAAGGATAGCAGTGGGGTGGGCAGGGATACCTTTGGGATGGGTTAAGATAGCTGTGGGATGGGTTGAGATAGCTGTGGGGATAGATAAACCTCCAGTGCAAGCATAGTGGGACTGTGTGGTCCACCCTCCCAGGTGCCACACCTTTGGCCCTTCATTATCAATATTAATGTAATCATTGATCCACACATGTCAACATAAACACAACTCTTTATTAAATGCCCTGTTCATTGTAGGCCCACCCAACATACATGGCCCAATCTCATCCTTGTGATGAGACAGGCTGAAGGAAGCATCCATTAAGCATCTATCATCCCGTCTTGCCACTCCACTGCTCCAGCTGGGGAGTTGCACCAGTGTTTCAGGAGATTGCGCTGCTTCTTCCCTTCACGTGAGGCTCTGTTGGGGCCTTGCATATCCTCGGTATCTATCAGGTTTTGTCCTTCCCTCCATTCCCCAGGCACCATGTCCCCATTGCCTTGTTGGAGGTCCACGAGCCTGTTCTGCAACACTGGGTAGCAGGTGCGCATGAGATTGTGCAGGATGCAGCAAGCTTCCACGATCCTCCTCACTGTCTCTGAGCGGTGCTGCATGGTGGTGAGAAGTACCTGAAACCTGTTGGCCAGGATGCCAAAGGCATTCTCCACCACCCGCCTTGCCCTGGACAGCCTGTAGTTGAAGATCCTCTCTTCACGGGTGAGGCATCTGGAGGTGTAGGGCTTCATGAGGTAGGTTCTGAGGGAGAAGGCGTCATCCCCCATGATGAAGTAGGGCACATCTTGCGTGTCGTTGGGCAGGGGGTCTGCATCTGGGAAGCCCATGATGAGGTTGCGTTTCAGCCCCTCCTTGAGATGACTGGCGTTGTATACCTGGGCATCTGAACATGAGCCGTTGCCTGAAGCATCGATGTACATGAACTTGTAGTCAGCATCGACCATGGCGAAGAGGATGATGCTGAAGAAGCCCTTGTAGTTGAAATAAGTGGACCCCGACTTGGCTGGTGCTTTGCAGGCCACGTGCTTGCCATCTATGGCTCCAACAGTGTGGGGGAAGTTCCACCTCTGACCCCACTGCTCTGCAACTTTCTTCCAGCCTTCTTCAGTGGAGGGGCACTGGAGGAGCTCCTTCAGGTATTCTTTGATGATGGCCTGCACCACTTCTCTGACCACAATGCTGATGGTGTTGGGTGGCACTCTCCAGCCGTACTGCATGCTCCTGTATGTGGCCCCGGAGGCCAGGTGGTGCAGAGTCAGTGCCACCTTGAGCCCAGGGTTCAGGCTGGGCCGGAAGTTGGTGCTCTGCTTGGTCAACCTGGGTGTCAGCCACTCCACAACTTCATCAAACATGGCTGGAGGCATTCTCATGAAGTTCTGGAATGCACGAGGGTCTTCGTTCCTGAGCTCCACCATCAGCTTGTTGTAAAGTCCCTACTCTGCTCTTCTTCCGATCCATCTTTGGACCCAGACGCTTCTTGGCTGCTTCCTTTTCTTCCCGTAGTAGAGTTCACAGAGCCTGTATATGGCTTCGCACTGTTGCAGAATGATGGTGGCTACCAAAAGGACTGTGTTACGATCCAAGGTGGACATGACTGGATGCTGTGGAAGAGCTAGAGGCAGATGAAGGCTGCAGAGGTCTGCACAGCAGGGCTGCTGGACTGATAGTGAGATCCAGGTGAGTTGCTCCCCCTTTTTATAGGCAATATAGGTTTTCCCCTATATGTCCTTTTGCATCCTCTAGGCATCTTCTAGACATCCTTAATATCCGAGATAGGTCCCCTCTGCGAACGTTTTTTCCGTTTTAAATGCTTTGTATGCTAGCTGCATCCACTTTCATCCTTTCTCCGTCCATACTACTAACACTGTGTGTCCGTTCCGCATCCGTTCCACCTCCTCCCTGTGTCTGCTTTCTGTTGGAGCGGATGCGAGTTGCGCGGATGCGTAGTGGATGCCTAGCGGATGTAGCGGACACGTAATGGATGCCTACAGATGCATAACGGATGTCCCCCGTATGCCTAGAGGATGCAGAACGGACGCGCTGGATACATTTTCCGCTCAGAAAGTTTTGAGAAGCTCAAAACTTTTTGAGCGGATGAAATTTCAATAGACGGATGCTGGACGGAGAGAGCGGAAGCAAAATGGAAGCAGTGAGTACAGAACGGAAGCATCACGTTAACCAATGGATGGCAAGTGTTTTTCTCCGTTTTACATCCTCTTTCCATCCATTGGTGCAGTGTGACAGGGGCTTAAAGGATGTGTGTTTGTGCTTTTTTTATTGTCAAAATGTACACTGAAGATAGTATTTAATTTCATTGTACAAGGTGCAATGACAATAAAATAAACTAAACTAAAGAGTAAACTTTAGTTCTTATGGGAAATGAACTTGAACTACTACAGGTGTGAAATGGAGTTTAATGGCAGAAAAGTGTTCTGAAAACACAAAATGACCAAGCTGAACAATGTCAATGAATGGGCTGAATGTTGCCTGCCTACTACTATGTAAATAATAATAATAGTAGTGTAAATGGAAATCTACACTTTTAAGTTTATTTCATTCACAACTTGTTTTTAAAGGGAACAATATTGTACTTCTTTTGCTCCCAACTCTTTACTTTTCCACCGCAAAAAAGAGATAATAACTCTCATTACATTGTGTGACCCAGTGGGAAGTCAGAACACAGCTAATGTTGTAATGCTCCTAAAAGTAAGCATCTCTACTTTGGAGCACTTTTGGAATGGAATATCACAGGGTAACAGGTTCATAGAAATTCCTTTTAGCTTCATCATGAAGAGTATGCTTTGTACATTATATATAACAAATATATTCACCTTGATAATCTTCCAGCAGCATTTGATGTCCAAAATACAAGAGACCGTATAAGAAAATTTTTGCTAAGAGTCTTCAGATTAGAATGGTTAATCTATCATTTAGAACAACAAAAAAAGCATGTCTCTGGAAATAAAGATACAATGCAGAAGCTTAAAAATCACTTATATTATTTTAAAGCCATAAAAGCTTTTGAACTTCACAAACACTGCCTTTAAATACATGTTATTCATTCTAATTTGTTCCTCTTTTTCTTAAATATTTCACTTGAGAAGATTACAAGTGATATGACTACATGATCATTATGGGCAATCACTGACCATAACATTTAGTGAAATGGTAAAGACTGTAATGTTGCACAATAGATGCAAGTGAACAAAATTCCATAGACCTTAAAGTAATTGCAGTTGACCCGTCAGATAAGAAGACCATACTTTTCTTTTCCAAACTTCTCTGATTATTAAAAGCATGATTTAAAAATTGTTCTATTCTATAAAAAGAAGAGCATAGAAATACATACATGATTGATTCCATCTCCCTGTTGAACAAGAGCTGAGGGGATGTTCTTAAATCTCCCTTCCCACATAGATGAAGGCAAGAATCTGATCTAGCTAAAATAAAATCTCTCTTGTGAGTCAGTCACAGTCACAGATTGTTAGCAAAGGTACAGTAAGTAGAAGCAGATAAGCTTCCATACCAGCCTAAACTTGATACAGATAGATCATAAAAGATGCTGTAAATCTGCCCAAATTACACATCTATACTTTTAAATGTTTATATTCCTTTTTGGTACAAGCAATTGTCAAACAAGAATTTAAACCTCTCTATCCCATCCGAGACTGTCATTATCCAATTTTGTGTGAATAAGAATCATGTCTTCATGCCCTCAACTGTACCAAATATAGGTAGTCCTTGACTTACAACCACAATTGAGCCCCACATTTCTGTTGCTAAGTGAGACATTTGTTGAATGAGTTTTGCCCCATTTTATTTTTTCTTGCCACAGTTGTTAAATGAATCTCCACCGTTGTTAAGTTAATAACATGGTTGTTTAGTGAATCTGGCTTTCCCATTGACTTTGCTTGTCAGAAGGTTACAAAAGGTGATCATAGGACCCTGGGACGCAGCAACGATCATAAATATGAGCCAGTTTCCAAGCATCCAAATTTTAATCAGGTGACTTTGAGGATGCTGCAACAGTCATGTGAAAAGCTGTCATAGTTTTTTCAGTGCCATTGTAACTTTGAACGGTTACTAAATGAACTGTTGTAAATCAACATTTTGTACTTGACAAAATAAGAGTTATTGTATTTTCCAAAGTCCTGTGATTGGTAACACTCCCAAAAATATCAATATCAATTAATCCAAGGTTTTTACATATTTTACTGTTTCTTTTCAGGTCTTAGTCCTTTAGAAAAACTGTAAAAAAAAATTGCCTTGCTTAGCATTCATGCAACAAATGCTAATAGTTTAGCTTATAAATGGACAACTTAGTTCATGTTATTGGAAATCTTGCAATCTTCTCTCCAAATCCACAAAGATTCTCATTTTAAACACAAGATGTTTTCAACAGAACTACAAGAAAATATTTCCTAAAGTCAATTTCATAATATAAGATAATAAATTTATAATATACTAAATTCAATGTTTCTAACAGGAAGGAAAATATCGTAAAGGATTCAAAGCAATTATAAACAGTATTGAAATAAATATTCTTTTTCCCTTCCTCATTGTTGATCTTGGCTCATTTCTCAATCTTACAAAATGTGCAACATTAATCAGTGCACAACAGTAAGCCATGGATTATGATTTGTGCATATAGGTCTGGGGAGCTCAAATACTTTGGCTACTTAATTAGAAGAGAGGACTCATTGGAAAAGACCCTGATATTGGGGAAGATTGAAGACAAAAGGATAGGGAAATGGCAGAGGATGAAATGGTTAGATAGGGTTATCAATGCAATGAATATGGGCAAACTCTGGGAGGATAAGGGAGCCTGGTGTGCATGAGATCATGTAGAGTTGCACATAACTTAGTGACTGAAAGATAACAAATGCCTGAGGAAGAGGAGAAAGCAGTAAAGTAAGTTGTATATAAAATAGCTTACGTAGAGATCTCCATTGTGATTGTGTATACATACACACACACACACACACACAATCAACCTATCCTCCTGTTCTCAGAAGAAGTCATTTTTCAGGAAAGTATAAAAAGTGTGTCAAGTTAAATGTAAAACTATTAAATTTTATTATTTTAAAAATCTGTCTGTTATGAGGTTATGAAGCAATATATGCATCCAAAGGGAAAAGTAGTAAGCACTATCATTTATCCTGGTTCAATTTATAGTGTTCTTAAAATAATATTGTCTTTTTCCTATAATCTTAAAGTATAGTAATAAAGTGCTTAAGTGCAGAGGTTGCCCCAATGCATTTAGTGCCCGAATGAGAAAACACAATACAAATTGATATCTGATAATCTGCCATTGGGTATAGTTTACATTATCCTGTAACCTAGCCAGTATTATATTTCACAATGAAGGATCAAGATCTATACTTCAAATAACTGTCTTCAGCTACATCTATGTTGGAACTCAGCTCCAAATTTGTCCTTATCAAAGCTTAATCTCATTGTGTTAGTTGCTGCTGATAGTATTCTCTGGCACAGTATTCCCTGACTTCACTTATAGTGGTGTTTTTTCTTTCTGCTACTTAGCAGAAGTGAATAAAAACCCAGTTAAGGGATTTTATCTAAAACTCCAGAAGTTTGTTTTGTTTGTGTAATATTAATGTGTTCACTCCTATTAAGAAGTAATTAAAGTTTAAAAAAGAACAGTACAATCAATAATAAACAAAAACAACTTAAAAATTCAGCAGTTTCTCATGCCTTCATCTCTGGATTTATTCCATGCTATCCCCCAAAATCCTACAGAAGACTTTAAGTTTTCACTGCTCTTCAAAAACTTAATAGAGAGGGGCCATCCTCCATAAGTTAAGGCACATATGTCTGGGGAAAACTATTCTGGAGGACCATCATTATATTTGGGACTATTAATTGAGAATAGCTAATTTTCGGACCCTTAATGAAAACATTCTTATATGCCTTTTTTCACAAATGTTATTGGAACCAGAGTTGTTAGTTTCTGAAATAAGGAATTACAAAGTAATAAACAACACTTTGACTTGCTCCAGAAGTTGACCAGAAATAAAAACAGTCGGTTTGGCTATCCTCAGCACATCCATAACTATCCATACTGTTGAATCAGCTGAAGTTTCTGAATAGCCTGGAAGAGCTGTAGATTCTACTTGCTGTTTTAGCAGGTGATGTGAGTCCAAGAGGATACCAGGCTGAGAGCCAACTTTATATAACTTATGTGAAATCCCTATCAGAGTTGAAAATAGTAATGTGCAGGATAATATACACACTTACTTTCATTTCATTATTCTATCCATTTAAAAATATGCCATAATTAATGTTAGAATTGCAGCAAATGTTTGATATTTGTTTGAAATGTATAGGGTTTCTTGCTTGAGCAGGGGGTTGACTAGAAGACCTCCAAGGTCCCTTCCAACTATATTATTCTGTTATTTTAGGTTCAATATACTAACTAACCTATTTCTCTTGCAATTCTTTAAATGATACTGATTTTAATGCTGCCTTCTTAATTTCCCTAATAATAATAAATTATATCTGTTTTTATTGTAATTTCACAATAATAGAAGCTGCCCTATAATTACTTTGTTGCAATATATTTAACTGAATTCATAATAAGTAAGGACATTTGATCTTTCCAACATATTCTTTTCTACATAAAGGAGGCATTATTTTGAGAAAAAATTGGTAGAAATGCCTGCCCCCCGCCAAAAAAAACCCCCAAATGTTTAAGAGTCTCCTTGAAGAATTAATTAGAGCAGGGATCGCTAACCTTTTGGACCTCAGAGACCACCAAACTCATAATTTTAAATCCCATGGACCAGAGACCCTGGGAAAATACCAAAAAAAGTCTGTAGGAAAATTCCCCACGCAGTTTTTCTATCAATCAATAGTTCTTTATTTGGGATCGCAGGACACCGTCTGCAGCTCTGTTCTCAGGGGGAGGGAGGGAGGGAGGGAGGAAGGGAGAGAGAGAGAGAGACTTTTGGCTTCATGCAAGGAAAGCAGCAGAAGCAGCAGAAGTCTTTCTTTCTCTGTCCCAAACTCCGCCAGAAATGAGTCTTTGTGAGACTTGTCACGCTGACACAGCTTCTTGGAGCAGGATGCCCTGCAGGGCCCCAAACACTCATTTCTGGCAGAGTTTGGGGGAGAGAAAGAAAGACTTTTGCTGATTTCCTGTGTGCAGCCCAAAGCAGAAGAAAGAAGCAGAAAGAAACAGCCCAGTGGCCAGGCAAGTTCCCCCCCTCTGCCCATTTACCCCTCCCCTCACTACCTCATGTTGTTCACAATGCAAGTGACAAAAGCCTTGTGTTCCCATGGGCCATGTGGGCAGTGCAGCCTTGTGTTCTTGCGCAGCCTGGTTTAATTGCTTTGGGCGGGTGCTTTGGCAGTGACATTTCTCTGGCCCACTGGTTGGCGACCACTGAATTAGAGCTGTGTTTCTCAATGTCAGCAACTTTAAGAAGGGTGGGTTTCAACTTCTAGAATTCCCCAGCCACCATATATTACACTTATGGTCTTTGTGTTCTCAAAGCCTGGCATTTGTTTCTAGAAAAAGAAATTTCATGCTGCAAATCTTGTAGAAACATTGTATTCTACACACAAAAAAATATCCAATTGATGATGCCTCTTTGTAGTTTCTTCATGGTAAAAGTAAATGGATAAAGTAATTTCCCAGGGGCAAATTAAACTACTACAGAACTGGAAAAAAATAGCTTCTTTTTTTTAAGAGTTAAACGTATTTGCAAATTATTAAAGCTTTTATTTGCATGCACTTGTATATATTTTATTTATGCCATATTTCAATGTTTTCATAAATGTATTTCTTAGCAAGCATTTCTCCCAAAGTAACCAATGTTGGTAGGAAGTACTAGAGGATATTCCGACTCATAATTACATTTTAAAGACAAACTGGTTTCAGAAACAAGACATATGCTTGTCAACAGAACTTGAATACCAAATAGTGATTACTCCCAACTAATAGATTAGGGGCCAATTGCTGGTCAAAGGTGAGCCAACTTTTCATGTATCACAGATTATTAAATGTCTCCAAATACATACATTTGAGGCCAATCAGCTAAGAAATTTGGACCACCTGCATTTGCCCCAAGTCCATAACACCCATCCATTTACCTTTCATCCATTCTAATGCATTGAGTAATATCTGCAGTTCCCAACAGAGTCTATTGCAGAATTGACTCCTGTACAAAATTTAACCTATCTGAAGCTAGAAGTACATCTTAGTTAAATGATGTTAGTAGTAGAGCTAAAACAAGTTTGAAACCAATGGTACTTTTAGTCCCAGTAAATAATATAGGTCAGCAAGGGAATGCACATATACTATATTTGTATGATCTGATTCATAATTTGATAACATTCCAATTTTACAAGATATCCCAGACTACATCTATATAACATATATAACCATAAACAATCTTCATTCAGGTTCATAAATGGAGAATGCATGTTATTCAAACAATAATTCAATATTTATTGAATTCAATAATTTAGTGGATAATTCAAATACTGAGTTTGTCCTACATGATATTATAGCAACAGGAGATTAATAAATCAAAGAAATAAATTCTGGATCAGCTGGAAATTTCAATTTTTAGATAAATGAAATAAAAATGCAAAAAATATTAATTAAACCATAAGGAATATTTTACTCACTGGAGATACTATATACCTAATACCTTTCAAGACTTATTGTACTCTAGGATTATCACATTTCACAGAAGAGACAAGATTAACATACAGTATAAGCCTCTTGGGCTAATTCAAAAAGTATAGAAAATAAAGTTTCTTCTGTGAATTCTTACAGAAAGAACTAGCACAAGTTTTCTTAAGATAAAATACACCAATGAATGGAGTTTTTTCTCAGTGCGACAATCAATGTTGAACCAATCCAGCAAAAATGCTTTGAATAATTCTGTCCGCTTTTCTTGACTCTGAATTTACAGTGTAACTCAATTCTTGTTGTAGCACCATGACTTTTCTTAACATTGAGAAAAATCACTGCTTTTTTTCTTTCTATTATAATCCACAATCAATACATACATTTAATTATTTGTGATCTTTCTATGCTCATCTTAATAAATAACAATACTAATAAAGATACAAATATAATCAACATATTTAAAAAATAATGCAGACTAGCCTACGGTCGTAAGATTTCTCAGTTCAATATTAACAAGGTCTGACTCTGCTTATCTTTGTGAGCCTGCATGATGAGCTCTGACCAGTTAAGAATGCTCTTTGGTCAGGTAAGAAGGGTGGTCAGGCCAAGTATACAATTTTCAACTATAGGAGCAAGGCTATCAGCAATAGCATGACTAAAAGGAAAAACAGCATCCCTCTCATCATCCCTCTCATTTGGATGCAGTACAACCCTACTCTAACTTCAGTCTGCACTCCAAGACATAATGGTATTAAAACCAGAATCATTTAAGTGCACAATTACCATATGCTTCAATATCCTAGGCACAGCAGCAAGTCAAAGTGAAATTCTCCCAAAAGGTACTGTTTGATGGGAGAACCTGGTATGTCAGGGCCTCAAGGCCTGTGAGAACAATTTAATACCACACATAAGATTTCCAAACAATTTAAACTTGAATACAGAACAAACTCATATTGTGAGGTTAAATCTACATTTTCAGTTAGAATCAGCAGGCAGATCTGATCATCAGATACAGAGGTACTTCATTAAATTCCTAACCCCAGGGAAGCATCTGTATGCATTTGGTTGAAAAGTCTATGATCATTTAAATCTAATGAAATAAATAAAACAATCATTCTGAAAAAAAAACAGAAAGGGCATTTTTGTGGTGGACATGGTTGCTTTAAATAAAGCACAACATAAAATATAGGCCTATGTACACCTTATGGTATCTTTAAGAGAAAGCATCACCTGTGTTTAATATAACTTATTCAGATGGAACTGAACATATTTACCAAGTGAATGAATGAATTATCTTTCACCATGATGGTAATAAATTGATTTCCTCTTGAGTGACAGTGAGTTGTAACAGAAGTGCATTTTGACTTTTACCTTTCTTCTAGAATGAAAAGTCAAGAGTTACCACTTTAATATCAGCCAAGGCAAGTCTATTAATTGTAGCATGGGTGGATCCAGGAAATCATGGTTAAAACTATGTTTCTAAATACTGATGTATACTTTATTAAATAATTCTAGTACTTTTTTCATCCATCTTTTGAAGGTAACAATTTAAATCAGTACTACATGTGTTTCATGATGTAAAAGTACAGAATTGTGATAAGGAACTAAAGCACATTGATTTTGAAAACATTTTATGGGTACTCAATAGCAATTTTAAGAGACATAAGAGTCTCAAAATAGTTCAGATAACAATGTTTAATTTTTTTTTAAGATGACAATTATCCTATAAAACCAATTTAAAAAAAACACAAGATTCAGGAATTGTGGAGAATCACAAGTAGAGGGGAAAACAAACCTTTGCAAAGATATTTTGTAAATGCCTTTGAAAAGCATCTGTGGGTTATTCATAAAGTAATTCTAAACTTCAACATGCCTACTTAAATGTATAACATATGGAATAAAACATCTGTTTTGTGTTACTATTTTAATCAGAATCTACGGGTTTACTTACTTTGGTGTAAATAAAAAAATGTAAAGCAGACTATAACTATTTTGCAGAAGATTTTATATGCACTTTCACAAAATTATAGCATGCTATTTATAAATATTTAGCTGTTTGTTTTGAATTGAATTTGCCAAGCTTGAGATCTGCCACCTGTGCTACATCATAAAAATGATCAGAAAGTAATTAGTTAAGTAGGTTAGCTAAGTAGGTTGTCCTATTGCCTCTATCAAGAACTCATGCCACTTATAAGGTTTGGTCTTTTAATAAGCCTCAAGGAAGTAGCTGGAAGTCTTTTTGTTCTGAAGCTCTTGTTGGACTCCACAGGGATAATTATTATTTGGGGAGAATAAAGCATTGGCAAGATGGTGGTTTTCTTAGATTAAAAAGATTTTGTGGAATCATTTTAATCTGACTTGCAGCCTAAAATGTTTTAAGATGTATCAGTCAATTTCTACAGCCACAAATTAAACAATGTAAGATATTTATTTGACCCATCAGCTTTTCTACTTCGACATATTATTATGAGAAGAATGTTATGCATCATACCACTGGACAAATTACACTAATGATGCCTGACCTTATCTTTAAGAATCCAAAGAAACCTGTAAGTCTCCTAAATCAACTTCAGCTGTCATGAAGGGTTAGATCTTAACACATTTAAAATAAAACTGAGCTGGATAGAGAGCCTTCTAGGAATGATATCCATTTGTATATTTAAATTGAGTTTGAAATGGTTGCACTTCTTCTTGCAGCTCATAAAAAACTGTAAATTCTTCAATTGACCAGAAGTAAATAACAATCTCAAAATTTGGGAAATGTTCATTTTTTTAAAAAAATATTTTGGTAAAACATACATCTGGAAAAAAAAGAAGAAATAGGCTGGAAAACAAAGGAACACAAAACATTCAACTTACCTGAATGGTAGGTGTGGAGCGATTTTTTCGCGTTGTAGTAGTGGCCATAGTAGTGGTAGTTTCCATGACAGTGGTGGACATCTCTGGTGGCATAGAAGTTGTAGGAGCTGTCCCCAGAATAGATGGCACTTCACCAACCAGCCGAACACTTCCATTGATTTTGATGTTGGGGTTGTTTTCTGCTGCCATGTTCAATACTTTCAAGCCATTGTAATAGAGACCGGAAAGCTGACCTTGGAAGAGACGCCCTCTATCTTTTCCTCCAATGGCTATTTGAGCCTGGGTGTTGAAGATCGTTAACTGTCGTCCTAAGTGAAGGGGGGGGGTGAACATTGTTATTGCTAGGAATATTCTTCCCCCTTTTTAAAAACCAAAATGTTCTATGTTATGTCCTGGTTGAATGGGTGGAAGATCAGAGTGAGTTTTCTGACATTGGTGGTGATGGCAATTGTGATGGCTGAGTGACTGGAATGCAATACTACAAAAAATTGTCTCATTGTGTTACAAATTAAGATAAAACAGATCAAACAAATAACAATGGACCCAGATTTTCTTGGCCTTATTCTCATAAATGTAAACTTAATTAGCAGAAGCCAGGATTCCAAATTTCACCCAAGTGATGAACTCAATCCAGTTTTAAGATCAAGCATTCTGCAATTTTTTTTTTTTTTTACTGAGAATCTGAGAGAGTTCAGTTCAATGAAACTACTCTGATTTTTGCATATTATGAAATTTAAGAAAATTTGATCCTTGCATGTACTGAATAATCCTGTCCTATGATTTGGAAAAAGATATAGCATCAAAGATGGATAAATGTATGCTTCATTACTCCTTAAAACATAAAATAACTATATTTCTGAATGAGGATATTTTCTACATTTAAATAAAGTACAACTTTAAGATAATATAAGATTATCATTTCTATCGAAGAAAACAAAATACATCTTAAAATAAAATTAGTGTAAACAAACAATTCTATTCCTTGGATACCTCACTTTCACAGTAAAATTCTTTGCAGTCATTTCCACCCCACACTGAAGTTATGGAAATCAGACCCAGTACCCTGCAGAAAACTAAATCCAAGCGAGAAGGATTCTTATAGTCTTCTCTTTAAAGCAGTGGTCGCCAAATGGTGGGCTGTGGCTCACTGGTGGTCCATGAGAAAGTTTTGGTGGTCCGCAGAGAAATGCCCCCCCAAAGCACCCCCCCCAAAGCAATTAATCCAGGCTGCGTGGAACACAAGTCTGTGCTGAGCACAAAGCTGCCCACATGCTGGCCCCACTCTTTGGTCAAGCACAAACCTGCAAAAAGCAGTGCAGCCCTCACCAGCCAGGATGAGGTAATGGTGCTGTTGCAGCAAGAGGGGGCTGGCAGCAGAGGCAGGCTGAAGCAGCTATGGAGATAGCTGGAAGGTGCAAATTTGCACATTACAGGTGCCAGACCCTATGGCGGAGATTTCCAATCCCACCACTGGCCAATCTCATATTCCAGAGCTCCAGTAATCACAAGACTGGCCCTTTGGTCACCCTGAAGAAGCTCATCCATGGCAGGCCAATGCACAGGTCAGTCCTGTGACTACTGTAGCTCTGGAATATGGGACCGACTTTCCTACTGTCAGCAAGCCACTGCCAATCAAATTTCATATTAGTGGTCCACGGGATTTGAAATTATGAGTTGGGGGTGGGGGGCTGAAGTCCAGAAGATTGTTGACCCCTGCTTTAAAGTATCAATTCCTAAACACAGGTTTATCTTTGAAAAGTAGCCTATGCTTTGACTAGTAAGCAATTCTATGGAGAGATGTTTTGAAAAGAGAGAATATAGTGGTGAACCTGAACTCTGCTAGGATCTCAAAATGAACTGTTAGTAGGTTCTACAATATATCCCCCATTTTTCCAAGGATTGCTTTTTCTTCATCAGTACTAATAATGTGTCAGAAACCCAAATTTGATTGTACAGAATCATCATAGTGAATCTTCCTTGAGATTGCAGAAATGAATTTCCCAATTCCTTAAAGGAAAACAGGAAGAATTCAATTCTAGTCAAAATGAATCCCCACAAACAATTTCCTATTCTACATACAAATCAAGGACATATTCATCCCGTTAATTCAAAAACACAATTCAAATTTTGACAATTTTTTTTCTCTTTCTCTTGTTCTTGCCTCATCATTTCTGGAAAATTAACTGAAATGTTCAAGAATTACATTCCTTGTATATATGATTTGTTTGCATTCAGCTTTCTAAATACAGCTATAAATTTGATATAATAAACTCAATATGTAAGCTCACATGGATTTAATATTTATTCATGTGTTTTAGAGTGTATTAAATGTAAATATCCATTGAAAAAAGAACGATACTAGCCACATTTCAGAAAATAAAGTGGAATTAGTATTATTTCATTCAGTCCACTTCTCCCAACATTTACACACACATGTCCATTCCCTCCCATCCTCCCTTGCACACTCACCACTTTCTTTCTCTTTTCTATCCTGATAAATGCCAAATTCTACTGTGTCATAAGTAGAATCTAAACCCAATTACTGATTCTCTGTGATTAAAGAATAGGTGGGGAAGCTCACCAATTTTGGTCGTCGTGGCAGGTCTCGAAGTCAAGTGGTGATGCGGTGTTGCATCATCTAATGGTGACGGGATGGGTCATGGGGAAGACAATTGGGACAAGAGAAGAAATGTATCTGAAAGGAATTCCTATTTCAAGGAGGATCCTAGCTAACCAAGCAAAGTAGATGTTTATGGGAAACGCTGAGAGTTGGAGGAAGCAGAATGCACATCTTCATGTGCTGTCCACTACCGTAACAAGAAACAGATCTTCATTAAGCAAAGATGGACTAGTGTACAAATGTAAAAATAGCAAATTAAAAGAAGAAAAAAAATGAAAGGATTGATATACTCTGTCCTTGGAAAGCAATTAAATCTTAATTTTTGAAATCTCTTCTATGATCTCTTTCCTCTCATGCCCTTTTCTCCTTATCATATGCATTTGTTGCATGTGGCTTGGGAGTGGCATGTTTCATTTTTCTGTTGTGTGAGAGAATAGTAAATCTGGCTTGGCTCAATTTTTAAAAATAAACAAATAATTGCTGTAGTGATAATCTCATAGCCATCTTTAGGTTATAGAGATGATTGTAATAATAAGACTATGTACACTCCAATCTCTTTCAAGCAATGACATTATATCACATGGAAAATTCTGATGGGTTCTCATTAAATTTGGACATACAATACTATTTGCAGGGTCATTTTTTCAGAGATGCTATAATATTAACAACTGCATTTTTTTGTTCATTCTCATGCAGTGCTATCAGCTGGAAAATGACACTTGAGGCAAATACTTTATTATCAGTCTCTGACTTTTCCACAGATAAAAAATGTACAGGATATTCAACTGCCACAAAATTACACATTAATTAAGACTTCTACTCAAAACCTACCCATGTTCTTTGGCTACATTTCTGAAAGGAATTAGTTCCCCCAAGAAGGTCATAATATAGGGAGTGGGGAAAATTTCCTAGCTTGGAAAAATATAATAACCCAGAAGTAATTCAAATTAGCAGTTTGAAAGTGCTCTATTCTTTCTTTGGGTTCCAGAAACAAAAATTACAGAGAGACAATGAGATTTCAAAACTTATGACCAGATTCTATGACCAACAGCCAGAAAAAGGCAGAAACTGGAAAGTGATCTACATAGTTTACTCCATTTTTTCCAAACTATTAACAATTGACAAAGGCTACCATGAGACCCAACTGCTTTTCTGATAATGACATCCTTCATGTCTAATGACACAAAGCAAAGTTAGTGGATTCCATTAAAACATATTTTTAATTTCTTAAACAATCCAAGGAGAACCAAAGACAAAAAAAAAAAACTACTATACCCACCCTTTGTAGATCACCAAAGGATGGGTAGGGTATAATTGTCATATAGTATTTAGAGCAGAAATTGCACTTGTTGAATGTACCATGGAAGACTTGTCATTGATGAAATATATTTGTCGGGTAGGGCCATACTTAAGGGACAGATGTGGTTTGGAAAAAATATAGGTGTTATATAGCATATATATAAACTATATAGCATATATATAGCATATATATAAACTATATAAAAAAATATAGGTCTTATAAAATATAGCACCTGTTGGAAACACTTTCAGGCAGTGTTTTTTCTTGGAGTTGTGCAGCTGCCCTTTGTATCTGCCACACAATAATAGGGAACAGATGTGTTTGATTTAAGGAGTTTCCAACAGATCCTACATGCAAATCCAACATGTTTTGAGTCATATTTCTTCCTTTGAACAACTATATATACTTCCCAGAGTGTCAGAAATGGACAGTTTTTAAATGGAAAGAATTATGGAATGTCTTTGGAAATTGAACGAGACATGTTAGCCCATTGAGTCCAATCCTTGCTTAATTTTGTAATTCAAATTACAGGATCCATGACAACTATTTGACTCTATTTGAACATATCATGTAAAAGTGACCATCACCTTCCTAGTTAATGCTTCACTTTCAAAGAACCTTGATTGGTTTGTTTTGAGAGAGTTTAATGTGTTAAGGACAGATTTTGCATCTCATGTTTCTTAATTAACTTTTTCTATTTTTAGTTGGTTTAGACACCTTAGTATCAAGCACTGTCTTTGCCAATGCTTAGCTTATCCGGAAAACTCAGAGTTAACCTCAGATTTAGTACATTCTCTCTCATGGTCCGTAATCTTTGGAACAACATGCCCCAGAGTTTATAGTTACTACTCTCCAAGGGCTATATTTTCAGGCCTACTTGTGGAACCCATCACATTTTTTTGTATTTTATTTATTTGGCTCTGTCCTGATGATAATTATTTTTAAATTATTCATTTTAAATTGTGTAAGACTCCAAAAAGACAAAAGAGTCTTTTTGGAGTAATACAGCTGCTAAGTCCAATAAATTAATGTATTAACTGTTGAAATTAATCTTCAGTTAATTTTCATCTTAGGCATTTCAGTCTTAGGTATTTTAGTCATGCTATGTTCATTAAGTTACTTCATAGATCTACTTGGTAAAAAAACCAAACCAAATTTGCATTTAATCTCTGTGCTGTTTCTTGATGGCTGTTGTTGCATGTAAGACCTCAATCTAGTTCAAAACCATTATGAATGGGCAAGAGAGGTTTAAATATTTACTGCTGCTTTCCAAAATTTGTGTCTTCCAATAGGAGTTTAAAAAGGCTGTGAAACTCCATTGGTGCTAGTGTGTAAGGGGGAGCAACTGAACATGTGTAAGCAAATGAGAAAGCTTTATTTGATTTATTTGTTTTAGAAATATAACCATGCATATTGTTCTAACATCCTAGATACAATTACCTGAAACAGATGACCTAATTTTTTTTTAAAAAAAGAAAATGCATGTGTTTCCTTCTTGATTATTTTCTTCTTCTAGCATAGCTGACAAGGCAGGCAACACACAGCAAAGCTACATTTTATAACAAAACAATGACATAAAAAATGTGTGTTTGCTAAAAGGACAATCACAGGACTCTGGAGGATCAGCTTTTAACTAAAACCACTTGTATGAATTTTTTTTACTTGATGATCAAGTGGAAAACAATGGACAAAAAGAAAAAAAATGTACAAAGGAAACATGCATAGTTGAAATGTCAGGTCAGACTTTCACCTTTCCTAATGTGATAGATCTCATTCTTACAAAATAAGAAAGTTAATAAATGATTTTGCACATATTCTCTATTTCAAATGCATCAGTGTAGTACTGCGCGCTCATTGTGACTAAGAAAATGCAAATTGTGTAGTATAGGTAGTTAACTATGGAAATTGGAGTTCTGTCACTAAGCAACAGGTTTTAAAATTGTTTAAAATCATATGACCGTGCTGACTTATGATGGCAGTTCTGGCAGTAATTGTTAAGTGCGTTGTGTGTGATCATTAAAATGCAACATCAAGTGACTGCAACTTGTGATTTCCTCATTGACTTCATTTGTCAGAAGCCAACAGTCAAGGTCACAAATACCAATCATGTGGCTGTGGTTGCCAAGTGCACAAACCATGTTCACATGACTGTGGGGATGTTGCAGCAGCTGCCATTTCAAGGATGAACCTTAAGTTTCCTTTCTCAGTATCATTATAACATCAAATATAATTAAACAAGTGGTTGCTAAGCGAGGACCAGATGTACATGAGGTTTTCTGTATTCCATTTGTGGGATTTACATAAAAGACAAGCAGTGTTTGCCACTATTTCATCCAGGATACGTATAATTTGTAATCCTTTAAATCAATTTGATTTGGTTTTGAAGTTAAAAATGTCCATATAATCTGGTTTTCCTATTGACAAAACAGTAAAGGAAATTAAAAAAGAAAAAAGAAAACTCTATCCATCATAATACCAATTGCACCACAGAATGCTGGTTCAAAATGCTGAATTTCAGAGTTAAGGCTACAAAATCTATCTAAAACTTGTCAAAAATCAGCAGCTGATGGATGAGGTAGTTTTGTGCCATTTGCTTCCAAATGAGCCATCAACTGCCAATTTATACTAAGTTGGGTGATATACTGCATCTTCCTGCACACAACAACATATATGCTATAATATATTTATAATTATTTTTTCATTCTGTTTTTTCCATTTGAAAATGAATGACAGTATGTAACCCTTTTCCACACTTGGGTGCTGCTGTCAATATACTGAGCACTGAGCAGTCTTTAAATAACTACTTTATTGCTAGCCAGAGTTCATAACAATTATTTGCCCTGGCTTCACTCATGAAACAGGAATGGGTAGCAGCAGATCTGTGAATTTTTATATGTTGCATTTTAATGTTTCCCATTTTACAAAGAAAAGGAAAACATGAAACAACAAGCCTGTTTCTAGTATTTCAGAGTAGCTGAATTTAGCATAGCTATTCAGGCATTTATGATGCCTACAGTAGCCCCAGTTCTCACTTTACAGTTCAAAAGTTGGTGCATGCGTCATCAAATGAAAACATATCTATTTCTCTCTCTCATTACACACAGACACAGCATAATAGTGGGCAGAAATATTAGAGTGCTGTGTGTGTTACTGTAGTATAAAGACTATGTCCTTGCTCCAATCAGGCACCCTCTGGATGTGCGAGGCATGCAACAACCAGAATTTCCAGGTAGCATTTCCAGTGGTTATGGTACTTGGGAATTCTAGAATTACAGTCCCCAATTATTTAGAAGATGGTAGAATGGAGAAGGTTTATGTATAATGAAAAGTTATGTATAAAGGTAATGGTAATACAAACACTAGATTGTTCTTAAACACTTGAGGCCCAAATAAATTTTAATTTCCTTTTGTTTATCAGTTGTTGTGCAGTTATAAATAGATAACTGCCAATTAAACAAGAGAATTAAACTTACAGTAATTCTAATTTTTAATTTTATACAAATAAAATTTGTGAAGTTAATTGATTGACAGAGCACATCTTTATGCATGTTAACTAAACGGATCATGTTCCTAAGTAAATGTACATACAAATAATGCATTGCTGAATTAATAGATTTTTGGACAAAAATTTTCAGGAACAATCCATTTAAATTTCAAATTCTTGTTAAATATCATTTTGATCTCTTCCCTTCTTTCTTCCCTATAATGGAAAAACAGCTTTTCCATTCCTTCCAAACATGCTTTTAATTCCACCCCCACAATTCAATCACTTTTAAAAAATCACTTAAGAATTTCATTATGTACTTAAGTACCATTAATTTTGCTGGGATTCAAGGACACCCAACTTTCTTGGCATGGCATCCATTGTGTGAATTGTAAATTATTCTGTTATAGGTCCATTACGTCTGGCAGATAGCTACTCTTAGTGTTCTCTCTTTGACAGAGTAATCCATCCATCTTGGCAGCCATCAATTTATCATGTTCCATTTTGATAGCTATCTATCCTCTCACTCATCATCTTTATGAGGTTGTCTGACATAAGACTTTTCTGATGCATTAAGAAATAAATGAATGACTGCATGGGCTGGCGAAGTGTAGATGAGTGAATAAATGACAGGTATTGTTGGTACAGGTATGGTTCCCCCATGCATTCTATCGAATCAAAATATCATGTTTTAAAAACTGATATTATAGAAAATGATAGTATATCCCATTCTATGATAAGCTAGATAGTAGGGCTGTCATGCTTCAAAAAACAATTTGGAGAGGAATATGCTTCGGACTTTACCCAAGCACGGGATCTTTCTGCTTAAATGGCATGTATTTTTTTCAGCCTTTGTATGAACTTGAAAAAATATGAGGAAGTTTTACTGATTGGAGTTAAAAAGCTCATCCTTAATGTAATACTTACGGAAGCCTGAAAGCAGATGTATGATTACTTTGGTGCTGTGCTTATTTTTGCATAAAGTCAAAGCAGATCTTTTGAATCATTATTAAAGTATATACAGCCCTACTAAATAATACAAAATGATTTATGATTCTCTATGTCAAGGGCCATCTCACCCTGTGCTCCCTAAAAATGTTTGAAATCTCTGTGGTTTTGTTTAATTATGCTTCTATTATGTGATTGTCTTTTAACAAAGCAACACCATCAAATTGTCGTTGTCATCATCACCACCATCACCACTGACAATGGCAAAAACATCAATTTCAGAACATTTAAGACAGTAGACATGTAAATATCTTTCAGCATGCTTATCTCAAGTTTAGGAAATAAAGAAATAAAAGAGCAAACAAAAAAGTGAAACTATGGGGGGGAACTACAAAACAACAGCAGGTTTTCAGGCAAATGAACTTCATCACATCATTGGGCATGCACTGGTTCAACAAAAGCAAGGCCACTGTTGTCTTTAGTGTTAAAGGGACTATCTTTTTTTCAATAGAAAGAGAAAGTTATCTACTTTTTAGACTAAATATGTTCACATTTAAAAAAAATCTGTTCTCATAGACACTCATCACATTCAGGGGTTTCAATCATTGTTCATTATTCTGCCACCTTAATTATAAAGTATAGCACTAACAGAATGTTTTAGGTCAGTTGTATATCTAGGGATCCATCAAACTAAATTACAATTTAGCAATCACATCTGACTATTAGTCTTGGAGATTATTACCTCCCTAGCTAAGGTGTTTGGTAGAAATTGGGAGACCATGAGTTCTAATCCAACTTAGGTACAAAGTCATCTGGATAATCTTGGACCAGTCACTTTCTTTCAGCTCTATGAAGGAGGCAATAGTGAACCATTTTTGAAAAACCTTGCCAAAAAATCAGCAAAAACTTTCCCTTGCAGTCTCCAAAAATCAGACATGATTGAACAGAAGAAGAAAAAAAAATGCACTTCACACTTTTTGCAGACTTTAATATAGGATAGCCTTGTTTTCAGTTTAGGACTGAAAGTAATTATGCTCTAATTTAAACTTCTCATCCAGGCCTACCACTGGTATGTTTTTGGTTTTCCTATGGTTTTAACTAGCAATACCATTCATGTCTAGGAATCTATCAGCAATTTAAAATTCTCCAAAATAGGACAAATTGGTTTTGGAACACTATCTGAACAGTTTGAATTTCATTCTCAATGATCCAGTTTATTTCTCTTTGTTTGGGTAAATTTCTTCAAACCCTTTATCCTCTGCCATGGTTTTCCCTTATTTTACTCTTATTTATACATTTAAATGGATGCCTTCCCTTTAACACATTATCATCTTTCTCATATTTAGAGATTAATGTGTGTGTGTTGTTATTTTTATGATTAGACAACCATTTAAAAAGTTGCCTTATTAATGGGAAAATAAATAACATATTTACCCAATATATGCTCTTGAAATAAAAAACAAATCTGAAATTCAAATCTGAAAAAAAAAACTGAAATTCAAAAACAATTCTGAAAACTCCTATCTGGTTGTCACCCAATTCTTTTTTTCTAGCAGAGATACTTTAAAAAAGTAATCTAAAGTTGATCTAGGATTTGCTAAATTATAAAACTGGACCTGATATGTTTTATTTCATATAATACCCAACCTGTAGAAAAAGAATCAACTTTCTAACACAGCTTGTGGAAGTTAAGCAAATTTTTCCTTGAGCAAAATACTATCATATTCAAAAGTCAGATTCAAAAAGGCTGATGACAGAAACTATGTGCATTATGAAATATGTGAAGTTTATCTTTTAACTGAGGAGTCTCCAAACTTGACAACTTTGAGACTTGTGGACTCCCAGAATTAACTCCCAGAATTCCTTAGTCAGCCAGGAGTTCTGGGAGTTGAAGATCATAAATTTTAAAGTTGTGAAGTCTGGAGACTCCTCTTTAACTGATTGGTATGGCATGTGGAGATAATTTCTCAACACTTGGCAAAATTTCAGGGACAAATTTCAGTATGGTACACTATAAACAAATATATATAGAGGGAAAAATATCTGTGTACAAAAATTTACCTATTGACAGACTCTGTTGGTTGAAACCATTATAAGAGAAATGAAATGAGATATTTGGACTTGAAAATAGTTAACTTCCTCTAGAATACTCTAATTGTAAGCTCTGTGTTTATTTCAATAAGGTTTGAACAAAATCCCATGAGGAACATTTGCAATCAACTTTCACTGGGAAGTGGTTAAGTAGTTGTAGAATCTCATTAAACTATTGTAGTATATTTGTGAGCATATTTGAGTTGTTTCTTCTAAGGACTAGTATATTACTTTCGGAAATCAATGGATTTGAGAACTGTTAAACTGAAAGAAATATGCTTGGCCTACATTTCTAAAATACAATAGTTTCAATCTAGAATGCCCACATAGAAAATGGTATTGCATATAGATGTATATTTTTTTGCAGTTGGATTCATCTTTGTGTTTAGATTAAGATATGCATCAAAAGTCCATAAAACTTTATTCCGAAGAAAAATCAGTTGAGTTCAATGAGACTTACCTTTAGGGTAAGTATAAGATATGTGTAGAGTGTAACCAGAAATGAGAATAGCTAGTCTTAAAATACAAATCAATTACCTGTGGCTACACTCTTAGCATTCTCATTAATGCATCAATTAAAAATTTGTATTTGCAGGTCCGTTCTGTTGATCCAAATGGGAATCGGTTATTGTATCAGGCAGCAAGATTCCATGGCATGTTTTCCTATATTATATAGACCAGTATTTCTCAACCTTGGCAACTTTAACATGGCTGGCTAGGGAATTCTGGGAGTTGAAATCCCTATCTTAAAGTTGTAAAATTGAAAAACACTAATGTAAACAATATTGAAACAAGGTGTATTCTGAAAAATACCCATCATTTTTCACTTTTCCCTATAGAGCTTATATGAACATTTAAATACTATCCCTTAGGATTCAAGAGTTGTAGAAATAAATACCCAAAACACATTAGCTTAATTAAAATAATGAGGAGTCATAACTGTAACATTGTTTAAAAGGGAACAGGATAACTGAAAATAATGTTTGAATAATTAGATTTCTAAACAAGTTTAAGAACTTTGATGAGATACATAGATAGATGTAGACTATACTATTTTAAAATAGTTCATGCAGTGGTTATGGAGCCATAATACATGTTTCATTTTCCTTTTTGGTTTTTTTAAATGGTGTCTTAGCTTTTGCTTTTTGCTTTGATATTTTTTTATAGTAAACTTTGAATTTCGTCCCTTTAACTTTGTTTTAATAGCAATGTATTGTAGCATGATTTATCAACATATGGCAGGTGGAAATTGACACAAATTATAATGAAAATTAAAAGGCATTTATGCAGCAGGCGATTCCAGTTTAAGAAACATTTATTTGCAGGCTTTAAAAATGAGGGTTTAGAATCAAATGGATTTAAAATGAAAGTTTTAACAATGGTTACCTTTTTCCTGTAGCCATTCCTCTACGGGTCGGTTATATTTGAAGGGGATTTTCTGTTTTACCAATTGGAACGCAGTATCAGTGTTTCCTTTAAAGTTTAAAAAACAGCTTAAAAACAATCTGAAAAGTCAATGAAATTGTTAAAAAAATAAAACATTCTAAGTTACTTTGATTTATTCATTTAGTTATGAAGGAATTTAAACAAACACGAAGGTATGTAGTTAGACTTCTTTTTAAATGGTAGAGAATAGCACACTGTCATTTCTTGGAATTCTAGAAAACTTTCCCATGTTTCAAGCATGTCTTTTATGAAGAGTAGATTTAACATGGAAATCCTTTCGATCAAACATATCAATTTTCGGAATCATGCTGGCTCACTTTTCTATACCTCCACCTGCTTTTACATGATAGAAATAGGAATCTGGAATTCTGAGAATGTTTCATCTATTGCCATCTTCTTGCATTCATAGAAAATGTTTCACAGACCTAACATAAGATACACAGTCATGGGGCTGGAAGAATCTGGAGATCTTCCAGTTCAATCTCCCACCCAATGTGGAAATCTTAGTACTTTTCTAAACAAATGTCTGGGCCAATTTTGTACCTACAATCCCAGAAGGCAAGCTGTTCCATTCCTTTAAAAAGTCAGGAAATGCCTTCTTATTTTGAATTCCTTCTTCAAGATCCTCATCAGTTATTCTTGTCTTACACCATGGGTAATAAATCCACATTCTCTTCATTTTGACAGGCCTTCAAATATTGGAAGATAGCTATAATCCCTCCTTTTAGCTTTCACTTCAGCAGGGTAAGCATTCTCCATTTCTTTAACTGTTCTTCATAGGATTAGTCTGCAATACCTTCAATATCTTTTTTCTATTGAAATGCAAGACTGCACTGGTTCTTTTGGCAACTGAAGAAAATTGCTGGCTCATATTAAGCTATGATCTTCAAGGAATGTCCAATTTTTCCCCCACACTTACTACTGAATCAGGTATTTCCTATCCTGATCTGCATAGTTTTTGTTTTCTTTTGCCAGAAAAGTGGAGAACCCCACACTTATCACCATTAAGCTGCATATTTTTGGTCCTATATTCACACCTATCAAGATCATTCTGTATTCTGGGACTGTTTTCTTTAGTAGAAATTCCTCCCACCCTCTGCCTTCTTCCAAGCTTCATGTTTACCTGCAAATTAGAAAAAAGTATATTTACTATCTTCTCATCTTATCCATGTCATTCCCTTGGTTTACTAATCTAGTCACTTTGTAAAATAGTACAATTTGTCTAATGCCATCTAACACCATCTATTTTTAACAACACCTTGCTATCTTCCTTTCTACTTATTTGCAAATCCACTGCTGAATGAACTTTCTAGGATTTTTTCAGGTGTTAATGTCAAATTGATTGGATTGTAGTTCTTTGTTACTTTTTACTGTTTTCCCTTTTTTAAAGACTAAAACAAGATCAGTTCTCCAGTTTTCTGGCACTTCCCATGTATCACAGGACATTTCAAAGATTGCAATAAAAATATATGCTTTGAAACAGACCTTTTCAACTTGATGCTGTCCAGATGTTGGGAACAATAATTCTCAGAATTCTCTCAAATGAGTTGATATTGTAACCTACAGAACTTCAGCATGAATACTAAAATCTCCAGATAAAATAGGACTACTATTCTCAGAATTGAATTGTAGTCAATGGATCTAGTGAGTTTTGGTGAAAGGTAAGATACGTACACATATATAGTTTCCAGCTTCCCTTCTCAAACTATTATAGCTAAGAAATAAAACCTTCATTCTGATGGGCTCATATATCTTTATAAGATATAAAGATATCTTATATCTTTAGAATAATGAGGCACTATTTCAATGTTTAATGTTTGTTTTTACATGCCTGTGTGGTGAAAATATTATGTGTACTGAATGTATAACTTTATAGCAGGGTATATCAGATTAGTAGTTTTGCCGAAGATGGTTGTAATAGCAGAGATGTTTAAGTGATGTGGCTTACTTTTCCTTATGCTTCCTATATAAAATAGTTTATCTTCACAAGGCTCTACGACTAGTTAAAGTTTAGCTCTTCCAAAAACAAATAAGTCTCTAATTCTCACCCCACCCCACCCTTAATTGATCATGTCCTCTACAGTTTAGCTTGAATGCTATATCTCTCCTTTAGAAATGTTTTGCCAAGGCCAGGCACATGGAAGGTCAGCTAGGATGAATAGGCTGGTACTGTCTCACATAAATTTTGATAGCTATGAGGCAAGAAGTACAAACAACACATACAACATTGTCCAGCATCTCTAGAAAGGAGGATAGATAGATATAAACCAAGGACAATATCTTAATTGAAATGTCCTTGGCAATTATTCAAATGTTTCAGGTTCATCCAAACTGCTGACAAGTTGTATCACTGAACCATCTCCAGGTGCTGTGTTATTTATATCACCTATATTTTGTAAAAGTATAAAACATGACAAATACTCTAGGTATTTTGAGTCTTGGTGTATACCTAGGAAGAGTATTTTAGCCAGGAAAAGTAAACATGAAAAATATTTTACACTATCTGCAACAATCTAGGGGATTCTCTATAGCTCTTTTTCATTGAAAAGGAAGGCCTCCTAGATATCACGGGGATATAAAATTCTGTCCTTATTTATAGTTCTTTATGGAATATTGTCATGATTTTGTTACTGCCTTATATGTATATACTTTTTTATTTATTTTATGCTTTGCTGTCAAAGTCATTCTTTTTCTTATGCTATACTTAATGCATTCTTCAGCTTTTTCTCTTTCTGCTTCCAGATTCACCTTTGGCAAAACCAAAAGGTTTGGAGTGCCAGTGAATTATTTGCTGAATATCAGCAAGTGGTGTGGTGCAGCATTTAAAAGCGATAGTGAAAATCTGTGTTACATTCATAAAACTATTGGGCTAGCTTATCTGAGGTAGCAGTTCCAATTATATTCTGGCTGGTTAGACTGCATTTCAAATACAGCATCCAGTTCTGAACACTGAACTTAAAAGTGACACAGAGACATTTAAGCAGGTTCAAAGGATTTCTACTCAGATAATAAGGATTTTAGAAACTTCACCCTATCATAAATGGTAAAAGAAGTTGGACATATTGTATTTAGTCTGCAAAGGAGGAGACTATGGGGAGATATAATAGTTGTTTACAGATATCTAAAAGGACATCATGTGCATGACAGAGTGATCCTGTTCTTTGTTGAATCCAAGGGCAGGACAAGAGCAGACAAATAAAATCAAAAGGAAGGAAGTTGGGCTGAATATGAGAGAGGATTTCCTGATGGTGAGACCTATCAAGCAAAAGAACACTGATTAGAACAGAGGTGAATTACCTCTTAGAAGCTTTCATATTGATGCTGAAGGGTCATCTGTCAAGGATGGTTTAGTATGAACAAGAGATTTGAGAACATGACCAATAAGAGCTCTTCCAGCTGATATATTCTATTATTCTATCAAGCAAAGAAACCAATTGCTGCAACTAAACATCTTTACAGAGCAATTGAAATAGGACAATTTTCTCCACCACACTAAAGGCAGAAAATTAATTTAGGATTTACAAGACAGTCTTTATGACACATCAGTTTTTTGTCATCTACACTTTTGTCACATTACTATATTCCTCAATGTCTAATACTTTGGATGGCTGTTTCATTCTGGCTAATGGTTGGGTTGGCCCTGCAAGTCCTAAGAGATATAGGTGCTGTTAACTATAACTTAGAATTCAGGGAGTAAAAAAACAAGCTACTAGAAGATGAAGAAAGAAGATCCTGAATGGAAAGAAATATAGCAGATCAGTGTACAATGTGCAATCCTATTAATATTACTTAGATTTAATTAAATTAAACTTTGTACAACAAGCAATTATCTTCTTCAAACCCAAGAAATGAATTGCTAATCTCTACCATCTCTTTCAAAATTTTGATTTTAAATTTAAGTTTATATTTTTATTATGAAAATCATTTTATTTATACACAATAAGATACCATTAATATTGGGAGGGAATTGAAGGATTTCTGGAAATTCAACAAAGTTTAAATTGTAACATTAGAATCTTTTCATATTCCTTTTTATTTATTTATTTTTCATTTATGTCAACCGTTCACATGTAAAAACATGTGCATGAGAATGTATTCATCTTTATACTTCATAGACAGGAGTGAATTAAAGGCATGTTGCTTACAATTATACACAAATATAAAGTAAAGAAAGCACTATAATACCAATTACGAACATCAAATTCATTAAACTAACCTGTTTTTAGGAAGCAGCTTAGATTAAAATAACATAGACCTCATCAGGAACCAATAATGCTTTTACTTTACACAAAACTATATAATTATAATTTACAAATTCTTTGGATAATTAACCTGGAACTCTTAAGAAAAAGAAACTCATAATACCGGCACAAAAATTCCATGAACATAACAAGCATTCAGTCATTTATATTTCATATTTCATAATCTGATTCTTAGCAGAGAGAAGATAAAGTTTGTAAGTGCTACATTTTTCATTTTTTACTTTTGCTACTTATGGCTAAAGATGTGGCTTTTTCCATTTGCTAATGGATATTTGAGCATTGTAATTGCTTATTTCCAAAACCTCATTGTATCTGCTTAAATTATCAGTGTAAAATTACAGAAAAACAAAGAGAGTAAAAGAAAAGAAAATCACTCAGTTTTTTTGGAAAATGACTTTGGCAACTTTAATGCTTCTAAAAGAGGAAGTTACATAAATATAACTTATGCATTGTATGAGAGAAAAATCATAACTAGATGGCATTTTATAAGGATAAACAATAAGTGTTACTTCCTTTCTTCCACTCTATAAAGCTACATGAAAGAAACAGAAGTTACACATGCATATTTCCTGGATAATTTAAATATGTAACTATGACTTATGGTTTTTACTGGTGTGTTGCTTCATTTATCTCATTAAAGATTTCACAGACAAGCTAGACTTCATTACACAAACAACAGAATGTTTTTGTCCTCATTTTTCCCTTAAAATTCAGGTAAATTTCCATCCAAATAAAATTTGGTCCATTAAATCTATTTAAAGACCAAAAAAGAGTTTCTAAACCAAAAAAAATAAAAGGGCTGTTTCGATAATGCCAAATTTTGCCTCTTGATGAACATATGTGTAATGATGAAATGGTCTTATTGAAGTAAAGCAGAGTAGCATAAAGATTCCAACAATCTCTAAAAAACAGAATTAACAAGTTTGCTTTCAGGTGGAATGTTAAGATAATCTGATAAATTATGACATCTTTGAATATACTAATAAGAAACCTGGAGAAAAAAAATAATTTCTCCTAAAGCCCATGTCACACTGAACCAACGGATGCAAAGAAGATGTAAAACGGAAAAAAACCCTTGCCATCCATTCGAAAATGCAATGTACTCACTGCCTCCGTTTGGCTTCCTCTCTATCTCTCCAGCATCCGTTTATGGTCGTTTCATCCGCTCAGAAAGTTTTGGGCTGTCTAAAACTTTTGCACGGAAAATGTATCCAGTTCGTCCATTCTGCATCCTCTACGCATCCGTTACGCATCCGTTACGCATCCGTAACGCATCTGTTACGCATCCGCTATATCCGCTAGGCATCCGCTGCGCATCTGCGCAACTCCATCCACCCGGACGCAGGGAGGAAGCGGAACGGATGCAGAACGGATGCCTAGCGGATGCAGAACGGAAACAAAGTGTTTAAAATGGAAAAAACGTTCGCAGGGGGGACCTATCTCGGATATTAAGGATGTCTAGAGGATGCCTAGAGGATGCCTAGCAGAAAACCTATACTGCCTATAAAAAGGGGGAGCAACTCGCCTGCATCTCACTTTCAGAACAGCAGCCCAGCGGTGCAGACCTCTGCAGCATTCATCTGCCTCTTGGTCTTCCATAGCATCCAGTCATGTCCACCGTGGATTGTAACAAAGTCCTTTCAGCAGCCACCATCATTCTGCAACTGTGTGAAGCCATCTGCAGGCTCTGTGAACTCTACTGCGAGAAGAAAAGGAGCCACACAAAAAGAGTCTGGATCTGAAGATGGTTCGCCAGAAGAGCAGAGGACGGACTGTACAAAAAGCTGATGGTGGAGCTCAGGAACGAAGACACACGGGCATTCCAGAACTTCATGAGGATGCCTCCAGCCATGTTTGACAAAGTTGTGCAGTGGCTGACACCCAGGTTGACGAAGGCAAACACCAGCTTCCGGCCCAGCCTGGAACCTGGGCTCAAGGTGGCACTCACTCTGCGCCACCTGGCCTCAGGGACCTCCTACAGGAGCATGCAGTACGGCTGGAGGGTGCCATCCAACACCATCAGCATTGTGGTCAGAGAAGTGGTGCAGGCCATCATCGAAGAATACAAGGAGGAGCTCCTCCAGTGCCCCTCCACTGAAGAAGGATGGAAGAAAGTTACAGAGCAGTGGTATCAGAGGTGGAACTTCCCCCACACCGTTGGAGCCATCGATGGCAAGCACGTGGCCTGCAAATCTCCAGCCAAGTTGGGGTCCACTTATTTTAACTCCAAGGGCTTCTTCAGCATCATCCTCTTCGCCATGGTCGATGCTGACTACAAGTTCATGTACATCGATGCTTCAGGCAACGGCTGATCTTCAGATGCCCAGATATACAACGCCAGTCACCTCAAGGAGGAGCTGGAACGCAACCTCATGGTGGGCTTCCCACATCCAGAACCCCTGCCCAACGACACGCAAGATGTGCATTACTTCATCGTGGGGGATGACGCCTTCTCCCTCACAATCTACCTCATGAAGCCCTACACCTCCAGACTCCTCACCCGTTAAGAGAGGATCTTCAACTACAGGCTGTCCAGGGCAAGGCGGGTGGTGGAGAACGCCTTTGGCATCCTGGCCAACAGGTTCCAGGTACTTCTCACCACCAAGCAGCATTGCCCAGAGACCGTGAGGAGGATCATGGAAGCTTGCTGCATCCTGCACAATCTCATGTGCACCCGCTACCCAGTCTTGCAGAACAGGCTTGTGGACCTCCAACAAGGCAATGGGGACATGGAGCCTGGGGAATGGAGGCAAGGGAGAAACCTGATCGACACTGAGGATGTGCAAGGCCCCAACAGAGCCTCACATGAAGTGAAGAGGCAGGCAACCTCCTGAGACACTGGTGCAACTCCCCAGCTGGAGCAGTGGAGTGGCAAGACAGGATGGTAGATGCTTAATGGATGCTTCCTTCAGCCTGTCTCATCACACGGATGAGATTGGGCCATGTATGTTTGGTTGGCCTACAATGAACAGGGCGTTTAATAAAGAGTTGTGTTTATGTTGACATGTGTGGATAATTATTACATTATTATTGATAATAAAGGGCCGTAGGTGTGGCACCTGTGTGAGGGATAACATTGTTCACCCTAACTGGTTTAGGTGAAATAATAACTATGAATCATAGTTAGTGTATGTTAGTGTGTATGCAGCTTTAACTGTGGAAATAGCAATTAAAGGAGTGGCTATGAAAACAATATAAAAGTAGCAAGACTACGGCTCACTCTCTCTCTCTGGCTTTGATGATCCCTGATTACTGCTTGGAATCAAGACTGCATTGCTCGAACG
>BLBF01000005.1:23048322-23073861 GCA_015471245.1 Laticauda colubrina
ACATACAAGCTTAGCTCACTCATTTATCTGTGTGCCTATCTGACTAAAGCTGCACATTCTGTTTAGCTTGTCTACCTAACCCTGGTTGGGGAACCCAGGCTTAACAACCTGGAAGGGTGGACCATACAGTCCCACTATGCTTGCACTGGAGATTTATCTATCCCACAGCTATTACCTATCCCACAGGTATCCCTGCCCATCCCACAGGTATCTCAACCCATCCCACTGCTATCTTAACCCATCCCACAAGCATGCAAAGGCTTAAACCATTTTAAAAGTTTCCACCAAGACTTTATTAAAAAAAAGAAATGAAGCAAGTGTGTGAATCATAAATAGACTTTATTAACAACAAGCTATACAACAAAAAAGAGTCTCTGGCACTCCTCTTGGTCGCTCAGTCCCAGGGGTGAAGGGTGCAGGTGCTGTGGAGGTGGCTGGTGCTGGAGTGCTTGTCATCAGCTCCTCCAGAAGCAGAAGCAGCAGAAGCCCCAGCCCTGGAAGAGCGAGCCCGTGCTGGAGAAGCCCCAGGAGAATCAGAGTAAGGGCCAGGGGGAGGGATAGTAGCCCTGTCCCTCTTGTCAGGGCTGGCAGCAGATGGCTGAGGCTTGCTGTGCTTCTGCATGGTTGTGGGGTTGCTGGCTGGCAGGGAGGCGGGTAGGAACCAAGGCTGGCAGGAAGGCTGGCAGGGAGGCAGCCACCAAGGCTGGCAGGAAGGCTGGCAGGCAGGCAGGCACCAAGGCTGGCAGGCAGACATGAACCAAGGCTGGCAGGAAGGCTGGCAGGGAGGCAGGCACCAAGGCTGGCAGGCAGGCTTGCAGGCAGGCAGGCACCAAGGCTGGCAGGCAGACATGGACTAAGGCTGGCAGGAAGGCAGGCAGCAAGGCTGGCAAGCAGACCGGCTGGCAGCAAGGCTTGCAGGCAGCAAGGCTGGCAGCAAGGCTGGCAGGCAGGCTGGCAGCAAGGCTTGCAGGGAGGCTGGCAGCAAGGCTGGTAGCAAGGCTGGCAGCAAGGCTGGCAGGCAGACATGCAGGCAGGGCAGGCAAGGCAGTCGATGTGTCTGGCAGCAGGTCTTTCCTCTGAATGGCAACCTGCTTCCGAGCTGCTTCTGTTATATCCGCGGGGCTTACGCAATGCATCCTCCCCGCATGCACAATTAATGCCAGGCATCCATTAGGCTTCCGCTGTGCATCTGCTGTGCATCCGCTGTGCATCCGCTTCATCCGTTCGGCGTCTGTTCTGCATCCGCTGTATCCGTTCCACGTCCGCTTCGCTGAGGCCCCCCGGAAGTCCTGCGGTTGCGCCATCTGCTCCCATCCGCTTCCATCCGCTGGGCTTCCGTTCCACATCCGCTTTGCATCCGCCCTACGTCCTCCCCGCGTCCATGTTATCCGCTCCAGTTATGCAAATTTTTGTCCCTTTTGAGAGCGGATAACAACGGATGGAACATTTTGCTCGTCCACTGTGTCCTTTTTGCATCCGTTGGCCAGTGTGACATGGGCTTAAGGAAGGTAGTATAATATGTTTTAAAGACACTTTAACTTTTCAATCAGCTGTGTATAAGATTATGTTGTACATAAATGAAGACCATAACTTCAGAAATAGATTAAATTTATTAAAGAATAACAAGATTTATCAATAACTATTACTCTTTAAGACTAAGTAAATTAATAAAAGCCATATGTGCTAACAATTAACCACCTTATTACCTTGGCAGGAACTAAAATTTGTTCCTGCTCAATGGCATAGCTATCATATAGGCCAAAGAGTTTGAAACCAACACTTTCCCAAATAAAAATGTATTTTAGGAAATATAGAGCCCTCCAGAAAGGCTTGTTGCCAAGTACAAACTTAATACCTTTTTGTCATGTGCTGGGTTCTAAGATAGGTGAAAAATTGTTGCAGCTTTTTGACCTGTTTATATGGCATGAGTTGGAATTGCTGATATTTATTTCCTGTATAATACTTTTTTTGTCACTTTACAATCTTTCTTATGCTTTTCTTCACAAAACATTCAGGGGGAAAAAACCAAAACTATTATTCTCAACTTATATTTGCAATACTGTATGACCAAGCAACACAAAGTTTTGGCAAAGCTGGCATATGAACCAGACTTTGTAGCTCAGATCTAGTCTTTGTATTGCTGCAATATGAATACAAATAATAATAATAAAGTATTAAAGGCAGCTGTGGGAAAGACTTATTTTTAGAAAAAGAGAGGCCTGCGGTGTATAATGTCTAACAGATTGTTTATTTATAAAGGCTTTCTAGCATCACAAGGTTAGATGGGCATCGCAAGATCATACAGAAAGTGACAAAACACAGTGTCATTGCTCTATTGCTAAGTGGTGTTACTTAATCTTCAGGAGTTCTATTGGCTGTGGTTGGGTTTCCAGACCTAATTCAAGGAGCTGTTAACAATCTATTAAAATTAGAATAGAATAACAGAGTTGGAAGGGACCTTGGAGGTCTTCTAGTCCAATCCCCTGCATTGGCAGGAAACCCAACACCTAAATATCTTGGGTTCTCATGACCTCTAAATGTTCTTAGTTTAATCAGTCTGCTTTACAAGATATTACCTTGAGGAGGACTGGGAAATCTGGACAACTGGAGCTTAGATGATTTTCTTTGTTGTGGCAGCCTCTTCACTATGAAGCAATCTAGCTCTTGAACTCAAGATTATTTCTCACCTTAGCCTTTAAAGAAGTGGTGAAAACAGTCCTCTTCCACAGAGCATTTAGTGACAAATTCTTGCATTCCAAAAAGCAGCATTGGGGGAAGAAAGTTAGGAATTTCATCTTATTTTTTACCTGCTTCTATCACTGCATTAGTTTTCACACAAAGAATCCGATGAATTGCACCACACATACATTTTTGAAAAAAAAGTAACACATTAATTTTTAAAAGGCTCTTGAACACTTTTTACTACAGTCTCCTTAATAGAAGTTGGTTCCCGAATGGTGTGGCTTCTTATTCATTCATTGTATATCATTGTTATTTGCTCCACACTTATCAGTTGGTCCTGGAACATTATTTGCAGGTTTACTGTGATAATACTAAAAAGTTGCTTCATGCAGGAAAATTGAAGCACCAAATTATAGGGCTTTACAAAAATTTTGTTCCAACTTTTCCACCACCAATTAGGATAACCTACTTGTACTTCAGTGGGCCCCCTGAAAAAAGAAGTTATTAAGGTATTTGAACAGGAAACTATTTTCAAATTTGTTTCAGCTCTATAACACCTGTTCTTTTTCCCAGTGTATTTCTTACTTGAAAAAAGTAAGACATTCTGGTTCTGTTTTTCTTTTCTGTACTTTCATCTCTCCTACCCTATGATGACCTTGACCTTCTTTTCCCTCCCTGTCTGATCCTGATATTACCTTTAAGTCTTTTCTTTGTTTTTCATTCTTCCCATTGTGATGCTTTATTATCAAGAGCTAAACTTCACATTAAACCTAGCCCAATACACAGGCTTGGATCAAAGGTAACATAGGTACAAAAGATAAGATGAACAGGAGATGAGATGGAGTAGTGGAAAGAGAAAAAGTCAAGCAAAGCTACACCTATTCTCACCAAGCCAACTCATCACTAAATTTTTACTTGATCTGAGGAACGGTAAGTAGCAAATAGTAAAACAGTAAATATCTTCTTTGTAACTTCCTTTTCTTTTCTAATTCTTTCTTCCTCAAGTTTTTGAAACAAAATACACACCAGATTTGGACAGTTCATCTCATCAGAGTGCTTAAAGATAATTAGTAGCTTTGAATACTGTTAGGAATATGAGTCACCTAACAGGTATTTGGGTTAGAAATATATAAACCAGGATAAACATTTTAGTACTATGTCTTTAAGAGATTGCAAAAATTGCAATTGGGTGTGGTTTTCTCAAATGACCATAAGATGGTTTGTCTTAGTCTGAGTCTCAGAAGAGAGTGTGAGTGTATCTCTGTTTCCTTCTATTGGAAAGTATTGCTGTTGCTCCATTTCTTCCAATTAACTGCTATTACTGGATTTAATGTAAGTCTGATACTGAACTGTTTTTGACATTGGAATTTGATATTTGGATTATCCCTGGATGAAAACTGACTGATTTTACCTGTGAATGACTTTGGATTGCTAATTTTGGACTTTGCTTAAACCTTTCTGGAAGTAAAAACCTACATTTACTGTACAGTGTATCTGTGTGCTGTGTGTGTATTATTCAAACAGTACTCTCTATACGTCTCCCTGTATGTGCTCATTCTCCTAATGGGGAATTAGCTCAACAAATACTGGCTCTAATGAAACTTTATAATTAGATTAGAATACTGTTTTCAAAAAGCTGAAAACCATAAAAGCCCATACTTGGTTTTTTGACCTCACAATTAGGTCAAAAAATTAGGTGAGTTACATGATGACATATCATTAATAGATTGAATATTTGAACAAATATCTGAAGGTAAATTTCTCTGGAGTATATCCAACTATCCATCATATGACATTAATTCATACTATTTTCACTATCCAGACATTTTATATACGAGTCTCAAAGGGAGCTTAATGGATAAAGGGTAATTCTTAGGCACAACTGTGGAGAGCCTTTAAAAACCACCTCCTGTCAATAAATGCATTCAAAAATGCATACAATAAAAGTAGATTAAAAATATGCTTGTTGGGGAAAATACTCACCAAACCATTAAATTAGAAAAAAAAAACATTTGCAAAATATCAGTTATAACATTTATCTATTACAATAATGTTTGTTAATTATTGCAATAGTATTTACATTGGAGAGATACACATGAAAATATGTGTAAATGTTCATTAATACATTTAGCAAACTGTTCAGAAATGGGACTTGTGCATACTAATTTATTTTAACACTGAATAATGGTCTCTCCCTGATTATATTTATTTTTATGTTCCATCTTTTCTCCTCAATATAGTATAATATATACAGTTTTTCCCACATTTTATTTTATCTTCATGACAATTAATAAAGTTGAGATGTAAAGCCCCTGTCACACTACACCAACGGATGCAAAGAGGATGTAAAACGGACAAAAAAGCTTGCAATCCGTTGGTTAACGCGATGTACTCACTGCCTCCGTTTTGCTTCCTCTCTATCCATCCAGCATCCATTTATTGATGTTTCATCCGCTCAGAAAGTTTTGAGCTGCTCAAAACTTTTGCGCGGAAAATGTATCCAATTCGTCCGTTCTGAATCTGCTACACATCCGCTAGGCATCCATTCTGCATCCGTTACGCATCCGCTATATCCGCTAGGCATCCGTTCTGCATCCACGCAACTCGCATTCACTCGGATGCAGGGAGGAAGCGGAACGGACGCAGAACGGATGCAGAACAGCACGGAAACAAAGCATTTACAATGGAAAAAACGTTCACATAGGGGACCTATCTCGGATATTAAGGATGTCTAGAGGATGCCTAGAGGATGCCTAGAGGATGCAAAGGGACAACTATATTTCCTATAAAAAGGGGGAGCAACTCACCTGCATCTCACTTTCAGACCAGCAGCCCAGCTGTGCAGACCTTTGCAGCATTCATCTGACTCTTGCTCTTCCACAGCATCCAGACATGTCCACCGTGGATCGTAAAACAATCCTTTTGGCAGCCACCATCCTTCTGCAACAGTGCGAAGCCAACTACAGGCTCTGTGAACTCTACTACGGGAAGAAAAAGAGGAGGCCAAGAAGCGTCTGGGTCCGAAGATGGATTGGGAGAAGAGCAGAGTACGGACTACACAACAAGCTGATGGTGGAACTCAGGAACGAAGACACTCAGGCATTCCAGAACTCCATGAGGATGCTTCCAGCCATGTTTGATGAACTTGTGCAGCGGTTGACACCCAGGTTGACCAAGCAGAGCACCATCTTCCGCTCCAGCCTGGAACCTGGGCTCAAGGTGGCACTCACTCTGCGCTACCTGGCCTCAGGGACCATCTACAGGAGCATGCAGTACAGCTGGAGGGTGCCACTCAACACCACCAGCATTGTGGTCAGAGAAGTGGTGCAGGCCATCATCGAAGAATACCTGGAGGAGCTCCTCCAGTGCCCCTCCACTGAAGAAGGATGGAAGAAAGTTGCAGAGCAGTGGTATCAGAGGTGGAACTACCCACACATCATTGGAGCCATAGATGGCAAGCACGTGGCCTGCAAAGCACCACCCAAGTCGGGGTCCACTTATTTAAACTACAAGGGCTTCTTCACATTGGTCTCTTCGCCATGGTCGATGCTGACTACAAGTTCATGTACATCGATGCTTCAGGCAATGGCTCATCTTCAGATGCCCAGATATATAATGCCAGTGACCTCAAGGAGGGGCTGGAAGGCAACCTCATCATGGGCTTCCCAGATCCAGACCCCCTGCCCAACGACACGCAAAATGTGCACTACTTCATCATGGGGGATGACGCCTTCTCCCTCAGAACCTACCTCATGAAGCCCTACACCTCCAAACTCCTCACCCGTGAAGAGAGGATCTTCAACTGCAGGCTGTCCAGGGCAAGGCGGGTAGTGGAGAACGCCTGTGGCATCCTGGCCAACAGGTTCCAGGTACTTCTCACCACCATGCAGCATCGCCCAGAAACCGTGAGGAGGATCGTGGAAGCTTGCTGTATCCAGCACAATCTCATGCACACCCACTACCCAGTCTTGCAGAACAGGCTCGTGGACCTCCAACAAGGCAATGGGGACATGGAGCCTGGGGAATGAAGGCAAGAGTAAAATCTAATAGACACAGAGGATGTGCAAGGCCCCAACAGAGCCTCATGTGAAGGGAAGAAGCAGCGCTACCTCCTGAAACACTGGTGCAGCTCCCCAGCTGGAGCAGTGGAGTGGGAAGACAGAATGATACATGATTAATGGGTGCTTCCTTCAGCCTCTCTTATCACACGGATGAGATTGGGCCATGTATGTTGGGTGGGCCTACAATGAACAGGGCGTTTAACAAAGAGTTGTGTTTGTGTTGACATGTGTGGATGATTGATTACAATGTTATTGATAAAAAAGGGCTATAGTTGTGGCACCTGGGAGGGTGGACCATACAGTTCCACTATGCTTGCACTGGAGGTTTATCTATCCCACAGCTATTACCCATCCCAAAGGTCTCCCTGCCCATCCCACTGCTATCTTAACCCATCCCACAAGCATGCAAAGGCTTAAACCAATTCTAAAAGTTTCCACTAAGACTTTATTAAAAAAAAGAAATGAAGCAAGTGTGTGAATCAAAGATAAACTTTATTGAACAACAAACTGTAAAAGCAAAATGACCCAAGTCAAGTGTCCAAATAAAGTCCACACCCAGTCTCTGGCAGTCTTCACAGTCACTCGGAGGTTTGCCCAGTCTCAGGGGTGAAGGGTCCAGGTGCTGTGGAGGTCGCTGGTGCTGGAGTGCTGGTCTGAAGACCCACTGGGGTGCCTGGCCCCGAGAGGACAACAGGTGACAGTGTGTTGAGAAAGCTCTCGGATAGCTGGCTCAGACCCGTGATGCTGAGAGGTCCTTCCTCCATGCCATGGGGTGTCAGCCCCAGTACTGATGACAGATGTACTGAGGCCGGGCTTGGCTGTGGGGTGGAGGAAGGTGTAGTGTAGTGGGGCTGTCTGGTCTGCAGCTGGGTGAGGACTGGCATGGGTGGCATCGCTGTCGTCGGTGGCATCATTGGCGTGGGTGGCATCGGTGGCATCAGTGGAACCGGTGGCAACGGTGTTGCCCGATGACTCTGTGTCTGGACTGGGAAGGGCTGCTGCCTGTGCTGCTGGACCTCCTGGTAGCCGTAGCCCTGGTAGTGAGGGGCTGTGGAAAGCCTTGGAATGGGAGGGATATCACCTGGGGTGGAGGAGCAGACCTGGGCTGGGTGGGAGCAGGTTCCTCTGGATCTGGAGGGTTGTGAAGCAGCTCGGTGATCCTGTCCTTCACCACCTGGTACTGGGCTTCCTCCATGTTCCTGAGAGTCTGGTTGACATAGGTGAGGAAGGGCTTGCGGTTGGAGGATGAGGAGTCGGTGTGGACCAGCTGAGAGAGGAGATCTATGCTGGTGCGGATGGTGTCCCTGATCTCCAGAAGGACAGTGTGGCTCTGCCCCTCCTGCTGTCTGGCTCTCTGCCTTTCTGTGGAGGTGGAGCTGAGGGAGTGGATGCGAGTAGGACTGTGGTGGACTCGATGTCTCCTTTCTCCCACTGCACCAGGGAGTCCTCCACATGCTCCACCATGGTTACAACACCTGTCCGCGGGTTCTCTGCCGTGGCATGCTCCACAGAAACCTACCTGGAGAAAGGGACTGACTCTCGGCCAGAAGAGAACTGGGTCTCAGCAGGCTGCTGGAGAGAGAGGGTAATGAGAGGGGCTCCTGGTGCTCCTCGGTGGTGGATCTCACCCTCCAGGAAGCTGCACCTGGCCATGACGTAGGTCTCTCTGTCCGTCAGCTTAACTGTGGCCTGGCCAGATTTCTTCAGGTGCAGCTTCCCGTACCAGGTGTGCATATGTTTCCACCAGCCGAGGAGCACCTCCGAAGTGTAACCCATACTCTCCACCCTCTCTCTCCAAGCAGCCTGCTTCCTTTTGGTGTCCCTGTACAGCTGGTGTCCCTTCTGCCAAAGATAGTCATTCTCTCTCAGCCACTCCAGCACCTCATCCTCGTGTTCCTCCTCAATGAAGTATTGCCTCCTCTCCCATCCCCGCATACTCCTCTTCCTCCCTTTGGCAGGACCAGATGGGCCCTCATCAGAGGGGGTCCCAGGTGGTAGGGGCTGCTCCTCCACACCAGCAGCAGCAGCAGCAGCAGCAGCAGGATCATAATCATCATCATCATGATCATCATCATCAGCAGCAGGATCAGCAGCAGCAGCAGCAGCAGCAACAGCAGGATCAGCAGCAGCAGCACCTCCAGCAGCACCACCAGCAGGACCAGGATCATCAGCAGCAGAGTAAGCATCAGCAGTGCCAGCAAGACCCGGAGCACGAGCAGGACCAGGAGCACGAGCGGGACGAGCAGGACGAGCAAGACCAGGAGCACGAGCACGACGAGCAGTACAAGCAAGTCCAGAAGCACGAGCAGGACCAGCAGGACCAGCAGGACCAGCGGGACCAGCAGGACCAGGAGCAGCTTCAGCAGAGTACGCAGCAGCAGAAGCACCACCGCCAGGAGTAGCTTCAGCAGAAGCTCCAGCACCAGAAGAGCGAGCCCGAGTAGCAGAAGCCGCAGCAGAAGCAGAGTCAGGGAGAGGGGGTGGGAGGGTGGCCCTGTCCCTCTTGGCAGGGATGGCGGCAGGTTGCTGAGGCTTTCGCTTCTTCCCCATGGTTGTGGGGTTGCTGGCTGGCAGGGAGGCTGGCAGGGAGGCTTTCAGGCACCAAGGCTGGCTGGAAGGCTGGTAGAAAGCCTGGCATGAAGCCTGCCAGGAAGCCTGGCAGGAAGCCTGTCAGGAAGGCAGGCACCAAGGCTGGCAGGCAGACTGGCTGGCAGGGAGGCTGGCCAGGGGGCTTGGAGGCAGGCTGGCAGCAAGGCAGGGCAGGCAAGGACTCGATGTATCCGGCAGCAGGTCTTTCCTCCGAATGCTGGCCACTTGCGAACTGCTTCCCTTTATATCCGCGTGGCTTACGCAATGCATTCCCCCTGCATGCGCAATTAACTCTCGGCATCCGTTAGGCTTCCGCTGTGCATCCGCTAGACTTCCGCTGTGCATCTGCTTCATCCGTTGTGCACCCGCTCTGCATCCGCTTCATCCGCTCTGCATCCGCTCTTTCCGTTCCGTGTCCGCTTTGCTGAGGCCCCCCCGGAAGCCTAGCGGATGTGCCATCTACTCCCATCCGCTTCCATCCGCTGGGCTTCCATTCTGCATCCACTTTCTATCCACCCTGCTTCCTCCCCCCGTCCATGTTATCCACTCTGTTTATGCAAATTTTTGCCCCTTTTGAGAGCGGATAACAACGGATGGAACATTTTGCTCATCAATTGTGTCCATTTTGCATCCGTTGGGCAGTGTGACAGGGCCTTTATGATGCATCACCACTAATATAATTGCTGTTAAATTCAGAAATAACATTATATCCATGTAGTGTTTTATGTACATCCATGTAGACATGCATATATCAATTATATTGCAAAAAAGAGCTCTTGCTTTATTTCTACATTTTATTTATTTTTTGTTTTATTTATTTATTATATTTCATATTTCTAGACAAGCCATCTGCACAAGGAGGGGCTTTTTAACACTTTGAATATTGGCATTCTAATCAGGCTTTCATTGTGAGCCTACTATATATATTTTAAACAGTATTTGACCTTATTTTCCAAAATATTTCTACATTTTCATATTTAAAAGCCCATGTCACACTGCCCAACGGATGCAAAAAGGACACAACGGACGAGCTAAATGTTCCTTCCATTGTTATCTGCTCTCAAAAGGGGCAAAAATTTGATAACACGGATGCGGGGAAGACGAAGGGAGGATGCAAAGCAGATGCGGAACGGAAGCCCAGCAGATGGAAGCGGATGGGAGCGGATGGCACATCCACTGGGCTTCCGGGGGGCCTCAACAAAGCGGACGTGGAACGGATAGAGCGGATGCACAGCGGATGCACAACAGAAGCCTAATGGATGCCTGGCGTTAATTGCGCATGCGGGGAGGATGCATTGCGTCAGCCCCGTGGATATAACAGAAGCAGCTCAGAAGCAGGTCGCCATTCAGAGGAAAGACCTGCTGCCAGATGGATTGGCTGCCTTGCCTGCCCTGCCTGCATGTCTGCCTGCAAGCCTTGGTGCCAGCCTTGGTGCCAGCCTTGCTGCCCGCCTTGGTGTCAGCTTTGTTGCCAGCCTTGGTGCCAGCCTGCCTGCAAGCCTTGGTGCCAGCCGGTCTGCCTGCCAGCCTTGCTGCCTGCCTTCCTGCCAGCCTTGGTTCATGTCTGCCTGCCAGCCTTGGTGCCTGCCTCCCTGCCAGCCTTCCTGCCAGCCTTGGTTCATGTCTGCCTGCCAGCCTTGGTGCCTGCTGCCTGCAAGCCTTCCTGCCAGCCTTGGTGCCTGCCTCCCTGCCAGCCTCCCTGCCAGCCAGCAACCCCATAAGCATGCCGAAGCACAGCAAGCCTCAGCCATCTGCTGCCAGCCCTTGCAAGAGGGACAGGGCTACCATCCTGCCCCCTGGCCCTCACTCTGGTTCTCCTGGGGCTTCTGCAGCACGGGCTCGCTCTTCTGGGGCTGGGGCTTCTTCTGCTTCTGCTTCTGGAGGAGCTGATGACAAGCACTCCAGCACCAGCCACCTCCACAGCACCTGGACCCTTCACCCCTGAGACTGAGTGACCAAGAGGAGTGCCAGAGACTCATTTTTGTTTTATAACTTGTTGTTAATAAAGTCTATTTATGATTCACACACTTGCTTCATTTCTTTTTTTTTAATAAAGTCTTGGTGGAAACTTTTAGAAATGGTTTAAGCCTTTGCATGCTTGTGGGATGGGTAAGGATAGCTTTGGGATGGGTTAGGATACCTGTGGGATGGGTAATAGCTATGGGATGGGTTAGGATAGCAGTGGGATAGATAAACCTCCAGTGCAAGCAAAGTGGGACGGTATGGTCCACCCTCCCAGGTGCCAAACCTATGGCCCTTTATTATCAATAATGTAATAATTATCCACACATGTCAACATAAACACAACTCTTTATTAAACGCCCTGTTCATTGTAGGCCAACCAAACATACATGGCCCAATCTCATCCGTGTGATGAGACAGGCTGAAGGAAGCATCCATTAAGCATCTACCATCCTGTCTTGCCACTCCACTGCTCCAGCTGGGGAGTTGCACCAGTGTCTCAGGAGGTTGCCTGCCTCTTCACTTCATGTGAGGCTCTGTTGGGGCCTTTCACATCCTCAGTGTCGATCAGGTTTCGCCCTTGCCTCCATTCCCCAGGCTCCATGTCCCCATTGCCTTGTTGGAGGTCCACAAGCCTGTTCTGCAAGACTGGGTAGCGGGTGCACATGAGATTGTGCAGGATGCAGCAAGCTTCCATGATCCTCCTCACGGTTCTCTGGGCGATGCTACATGGTGGTGAGAAGTACCTGGAACCTGTTGGCCAGGGTGCCAAAGGCGTTCTCCACCACCCGCCTTGCCCTGGACAGCCTGTAGTTGAGGACGGGTGAGGAGTCTGGAGGTGTAGGGCTTCATGAGGTAGGTTCTGAGGGAGAAGGCGTCATCCCCCACGATGAAGTAGGGCACATCTTGCGTGTCGTTGGGCAGGGGTTCTGGATCTGGGAAGCCCACGATGAGGTTGCGTTTCAGCTCCTCCTTGAGGTGACTGGCGTTGTATACCTGGGCATCTGAAGATGAGCCGTTGCCTGAAGCATCGATGTACATGAACTTGTAGTCAGCATCGACCATGGCGAAGTGGATGATGCTGAAGAAGCCCTTGTAATTGAAATAAATGGACCCCGACTTGGCTGGAGCTTTGCAGGCCACGTGCTTGCCATCTATGGCTCCAACGGTTTGGGGGAAGTTCCACTTCTGATACCACTGCTCTGTAACTTTCTTCCATCCTTCTTCAGTGGAGGGGCACTGGAGGAGCTCCTCCTTGTATTCTTCGATGATGGCCTGCACCACTTCTCTGACCACAATGCTGATGGTGTTGGGTCGCACCCTCCAGCCATACTGCATGCTCCTGTAGGTGGTCCCTGAGGCCAGGTGGCGCAGAGTCAGTGCCACCTTGAGCCCAGGTTCCAGGCTGGGCCAGAAGTTGGTGTTTGCCTTTGTCAACCTGGGTCTCAGCCGCTGCACAACTTCATCAAACGTGGCTGGAGGCATCCTCATGAAGTTCTGGAATGCCCGAGTGTCTTCGTTCCTGAGCTCCACCATCAGCTTGTTGTACAGTCCGTCCTCTGCTCTTCTGGTGAACCATCTTCGTTCCCAGATGCTTCTTGGCCGCCCCTTTTTCTTCCCGTAGTAGAGTTCACAGAGCCTGTAGATGGCTTCGCACTGTTGCAGAAGGATGGTGGCTGCCAAAAGGACTGTGTTACGATCCACGGTGGACATGACTGGATGTTGTGGAAGAGGAAGAGTCAGATGAAGGCTGCAGAGGTCTGCAGCAGGGCTGCTGGTCTGAAAGTGAGATCCAGATGTGTTGCTCCCACTTTTTATCGGCAGTATAGGTGTTCCTTTGCATCCTCTAGGCATCCTCTAGGCATCCTCTAGACATCTTTAATATCCGAGATAGGTCCCCTCTGCGAACATTTTTTCCGTTTTACATGCTTTGTTTCCATGCTGCATCCACTAGGCATCCGTTCTGCATCCGTTCTGCATCCATTCCGCTTCCTCCCTGCGCCCGAGCGGATGCAAGTTGCGCGGATGCACAGCGGATGCCTAGTGGATATAGCGGATGCATAACGGATGTAGAACAGATGTGTAGCGGATGCATAGCGGATGCATAGCGGATGCATAGCGGATGCAGAATGGACGAATTGGATACATTTTCCGCGCAAAATTTTTCAGCAGCTCAAAACTTTCTGAGCGGATGAAACGTCCATAAACGGATGCTGGACGGATAGAGAGGAAGCAAAATAGAGGCAGTGAGTACATTGCGTTAACCAACGGATGGCAAGCTTTTTTGTCCGTTTTACATCCTCTTTGCATCCGTTGGTGCAATGTGACAGGACCTTAAGCTCTGTTACAGTCATAAATTGAGGACTACTTGTAAAGGAATTGGAAAGAATTATCAGACTGAAAACTTAAATTACAGAACTCTTCCTAGTGAAACACAAATGATCAGTCAGATGAATTTTAGGAGTAAATTAGGAATAAAATGAATGATGTGTTATAATCCATGAGAGAAAGTTATCTAACTATGGTCTTTTCAAATTGCTACATTTGCAAATGATTCTATTAGTTTGGAACGAGATCACTATATGTGAGCCATTTTTACATGTTTGTTTTTCATTTAGTCTTATAATGACAATGCACATAAACTAATTGCACAGTCACAACCTGTGACCTAACTTTATTTTCAATCACTTATGATGCTTTAATCACTGCTGTGTCATCTTTCAAAGCAGGGATCTCCAGGGCTACATTTTTAACTCTGCTTTTTAAATTATTTTTGATTCCTTTAGGGAAGTTTGCAGCGCAGTAGAATTGCCATCAGCGGCACTTCTCGGAAGCATTGGAGGATTCATTTAAATCCCACAAAATGAATAAAAGATGAAAAATTAAACAGTACAAACTCGAAGCATGAAAAGAAACATTAAGGATCTGAAACAATCCACAAAGCTGTTAAACATTCAAAGTTGAGGCCATGTCCCAGTCATTAATTCAGCTGTCATAAAGTAGAGAGTATAAACATACAAGAATGTAGCCACTTCCCCAAAGAGCACATTTAAAATGTTATCAGCTCTTAACAGCTTTGTACTCAAAAGTAGGCTGGTTCACACTGATACCTTTTGTAAATACTGTATGTAGGGCATAATAGTTGTCACAAGATTTTTTTTTATCATTAAATAAGTCATACGGAGGGGAACTCTAGAGAGTTTAGAGTTAATGGGATTTGGGATACTTAGGAATTATGAGCTGTCCCCTTAAGGGAATGCATCATGGTAAATGTAGTTAAGGCATCCTGGGAAATGTAGTCCATGTCATATGGTCACATCTGTAATTCTGATTGGTCACTAAATTGACCCTTGTTGGGTTGGGGGAGGCTCCCTCACTCTAGCCTGAATCCTCTACCAGGCAGTCTCTTCAATCATGGGGATGAGAGTTTGTTATCTTTCTACACTACAATTCAGATATGCAAAGGATTGGACATTAAGAAAAACCTCATCATAAATGTGAGTTGACAGGATGCCTGATGAACCAATAAAAAGACTTTGTATGGATTCTTTGTGGGGTTGATCTGTCTGCTTTATGCCATCCAAATATTAATAAGCAGAACAGTAGAAAGATAATTTAATCTTGATTCCTGGAAGCAGTAAAAAGATAAAGATAAAACAGAACGATAAACACAAAGATATTTTGAAGCTTGGAGTAAATGTGCATGCTATTTCTTTGTTCCTCAAACCTAGCATCGTGGCTAGGTTTTCACCACCCTTTTCTGTTCAGCGAAAGAAGTGTCTCAAATTACAACTCCTAACTCAGAAAGAACCAATTTGCAAAACAAAGGGAGGGGCCAGGTATTCCTCATCCATCCCTGTATTCATCCAATTACAAACCATTTCCAAACACAATGAGAAAGTTTCAGAAATCTTGCTGGTATTTCTAGAAAGCAAAATTAATTTTGCCTTGCTCATTCCAGCTGAAAGGCTTCACATTTCTTAAGCTCTTGCTGCATCAAAAGCCAAAAGGGGCCCTTTTCAGCTCTGGACATTTTATTGGGGGTCGTAATTCATTACTGACAGACCATCTTCAAAGCAAAGCAGCCCACCCCCCCTCCAAGACACAAGGCTAATTCAAGCAGCTATATGAACAAAAGAGCAATTTCTTTTTTGCTTAAAAAAACCTAGAGTTTATCATTTTTTACGAAAACATTTAACAGTATACCTCTGCATGCAACCTTTGGAATGTTGTACCTTTGGAGTGTTGTATTTGATTGATGAATTTCTCGTCCAGTGAGGACACAATAAATTCCTCTGGGGCTCATCCCCTCCCCACAGACTTAAGCAAAGCAGCCCACAGTACCATCTGGTGGTCTAGGAGAAATTTCCCAGAGAATTCAAAGACTTGTCTGCCAATTTTTATAAGAACTTGTTTACAAATTTTTATAAAAATTACAGGAACTTTCTCAAATTTAACCAGTGTTTAACCAATGAAAAATCCTCTTTTTAAAAATTATTGTGGAAACATTATACAACTTAATGAAAGGTTTCAGTACTACCTGCAGCCCAACCTGTGCTTAGCAACAGCGTCTTCCAGACCTAGCTAGCAACACTAACAGGCAAACCTGCATTTTGCCCTCACGTCTTCAGACTCAGCAACAATGCCTAGTATAGCACTCATTTGTGTAGCAAGCAACACTCACAGGCAACCCTGCATTTTGCTCTCACGTCTTCAGGCTCAGCAACAGCACCTACCATTGCGCCCACTTGTGTAGCAAGCACGCAAAGCACCCTAAAAGCAGCCATACTATGCAGCGCCACCTACATGCTCAAGTACTAAATTTTCCAAAATTTACCTTTGCCAATTTGAAGCATGGCAACTTCTTCAGCCATGACAAATGTCCCTGAAGTACCCACATTGCTAGTTGACCTAGATGCCCTTCTCACACGGTGGAGAAACAGCGAAGATAAACTCAAGTCCATCCAGTCAAGACTAGGTGACCCAAAACTCCAAGCACACATCCAATGCTTTGAGGAGCTTCACAAAGAACATGAAGACTGCGTTGAGGAAAGCAAAAAAGCCCTCCAGGCAGCGCTCTTCAATGCGCTTCAAAAGGAACAAGGAGCAAGGGAGAGTGCCACATCTGAACTAGGTCTTCAATCACAAGCAGCCTCCTCCCACCATTCTAAGAAAGCCTCCTCCCTCTATCCCAAACTGGCTAGATCACAAGCAGGTTCCAGTGTCTCACACCAATTCTCTGCTGCTGGGTCTCACCATCCCTCCAGATCATCCTCCTGTCACAGTGACGCATCTAAGGCCTCCAAAGCAGCAAGTTATGCTGATCAGGCTGAAGAAGCTGAAGTAGAAGGTGCTGTAGCAGACGCAGAGCTATGTGCCACAGAGGAGGTAACACAGCAGAAGGTGGCAGTAGCAACTCAACAGGCAGAAACAGTGGCTCAACAGACAGAAATGGCCAAAGTGCAAGCCAAATTGGAGTTGGCCATAGGGCAAAGAGACTCTGCAACAAAGACGGCATGGGCGGAAGATGGCTGACAATGCCTCCTTCAACTTCAACCTCGAAGATTTGGGAGAGGAGAGCCCAGATACATAGGTCAAGGTCTATGTGGATGAGCAGCACTCGCTACAAAATGAGAAGATAGAACCACGTCAGTTGCCTAGCAGTCTCCCACAACCAGGAAAGCACAGGGATGAATCTCAACCACAGACTCTAAACATCAGTTACGTAACTGATGTTGTATGACCTAAAATAAGAGATTCACTTCCCACCAACAGCAAACCTTCCCCAACTGATGTTGTACATACTAAGGTCCGAGATTCTCTTCCCAGAATCAGTAACCCTACTTCAACGTTTCATGGCCTGCCTGGCAAGCAAATTAGCCCACCAGTGATCACGATGACTTCTCCACAAATAGACACCTGCCACACTCAATCCACAGGCAGTACCATTCCAGCCACAACCTCCACACTACCTGAACTCACAGCCACAACAAGATAACCATGACAAGCCTACACAGCAGCATGAAGTTTCACCATCATCTCTGGAATGGCAGAACGACATCCTCCGTAAGCACTACTTACAGAACACTACAACCTGTCATTGACATATAACCCAAACCTACCCTCTAGATCAATGCCCCTCACCCTATCCACCTCTACAGATGATGCAGACTATTGGAGAGAGCTGGCCATCAGGAGAGGAAAGCTAGATTTAGCCGCCAATGGGATATACAAATTCTCTGATGAGCCAGGTGGCAAATATCTCTTCTGGAAGAAAATTTTCCTGCATACCATTCGGGATGCATGCCTGAAACCTGATGAAGTACTTGTACACTTGATAGTGTGGCTAGGGCTGAGGTCTGCCAAAGCAACAAAGGCACTTTATGCCTCCCACTTAGACGACCCAGATGCTGCCCTACAGTTGGCATGGAAAAGACTGTATGGTGCTCCCACAGCAGTAGAATCAACACTCTTGAACAGCCTCAACAGATTTCCTTAAATTCCTATTGACAGGCGTCACCTGGTCACGGAACTCTCTAATATACTTATACAACTGAAAGGAGCACAATGGGATCCCCGGTTACTGGGACTCGCTTGCCTTGACCATGTCAACAGGCAAACCAAAATCGTTTGAAAACTCCTGCAGGTGCTAATTGAACAGTGGCTCCAGCTGTCTGATGCCTTCATGGCCAAGGTTCACCACAACTATATACCCTTTACCCTTCTCAAATAATTTGTGGCCCACCAGGCAACAGCATGCAACACCCCCAGGGCCTGCAGACTCAAAGCAATTAGTCCTCCCAATGAAAAAAGATACAATAGCAACTATATATCATCCACATGCCCTCTGCCTGCAAGGGGAAAACCCTTCATGGTTGTCCATAAAACCGAGATTGACTCCTCGTCCATAAACAGTTCAGGAGAGGATTCATCAGATACATCCCAATTTAGATCTCCGATTCCAAAGAGAAGCCAGTTTTGCCCTTTGTACCACACTTAACATTCACTGAACAGTTGCTAGGGGTTTGCAGCGAAATCCTGACCAAAAGGAAAGAGTTGATAAAAGAGCTCCAATTCAGCAACAAGTGTTGTAAATTCAAACACTCACTCAAAAACTGCACAGCCAAAGAGCAATGTCATATCTGCAAAAGTGACACGAACCCAACCACACTGCATCCAGAGCCCTCCTTTGAATAAGGAACTTCAACATGCTACAGAAGCACACCCAGAGCCAGTGGCGAGTGTCAATTGCATAGCAATGCAATGGTACAATGTGCAATGGTACACCAGCCCCTCGCCCATGTCATCAGATTTGCTTAGCCAAAGTCTACCAGATGGACACCCAGAAGAAGCAGTGAAGATGTATGTAATACTGGATCCTCAGAGCGATTGCTCCCTAGCCAGGTCCACAAACTTCGACCTCTTTGATGTTCAGAAGGAAGAAGTGCACTTCATGATATCAACGCGCACCACAACAAGATGCACAGCAGGAGGGAAGCTACTGGACTCTGTATAGAGTCATTAGATGGAAGTTCCCAGTTCCTACTGCCATCCGTGCTGGAATGGAACAGGATACCAGATGACCGCAGCCGCATTGCAGCACCAGAGGTAGCTAGCAACATACCTCACCTGAAGCATATGGCTCATCTATTTTCTGCCCTAGATTCTGAAGCCAATATTTTTGCTCTTGCTGGGATTTTATGCCCCTGAAGCCTTAGCGCACACTGAAGTAGTCAGAGGCCCGAGATATTCACCCTTTGGCTTCAAGACAGACATGGGTTGGGGAATCTCAGGACTTGTCAATGATGATCGGATGCAGACCCCAACCCAGGCAGATGCCTTAGCACCATCCATTCTGACAGACTTCTGACGCCCTTTGACACTATGGCAGCAAGAGTACCACTCCAACCCTAAAAGGCCACCAGAAGCAACCACCAGACTTTCACCATTGGCACCAAGAGTACCTGTCCACACTAAAGGGCCACCAGAGGTGAACAGTAGACTTACACCAAGAGGCTCTACATCTGACAAGTCACTGACGTAGTATTGCTGCAGAGAAAGGCTGAACTTGAAGATTGAACCTCAAGCTTTGCATGTGTTGCTTTGTTTGATGCTTTATTGCTATTTACTGTTTCCTTTAGTTATATAGCAAACTATTTTAGTTATATAGTTATCTGCTATTCAGTTAGTATTACTCTTTACTGTTTATCTTAGTTAATTGCTCTTTACTTAGTAAGTGGAATTTACATTTCCAGGCAGGGAGTGTGTTAGGAATATCAGTCACCTAACAGCTATTTGGGTTTAAAATATATAAACCAGGATAAACTTTTTAAAACTGTATCTTTAAGAAAATGTAAAACTGTAATTAGGTATGGTTTCTCAAATGACCATAAGATAGAGCCAGAAACCTTCTGAGTCTCAGAAGAGAGTGTGAGTGTATCTCTGTTTCCTTCCATTGGAAAGTATTGCCGTTCCTCCATTTCTTCTAATTGACTAATATTACTGGATTTGATGTAAGTCTGATACTGAACTGTTTTTGATTCTGACTTTGATATTGGAATTATCCCTGGATGAAAACTGACTGATTTAACCTGTGAATGATTTTGGATTGCCTATTTTGAACTTTGCTTAAACCTTTCTGGAAGTAAAAACCTACATTTACTGTACAGTGTATCTGTGTGCTGTGTGTGTATTATTCAAATACTTCTCTCAAATACGTCTCCCTGTATGCACTCATTCTCCTAACGGGGAATTACCTCAACACTGGTTATGGGCCCAGGCCATACCAGGCTCAGATGATTGAGAGTTGGTGTGAATACACGGTACTGTATACAGACAGCTGTTTACTGTTTAATTGTGGTTTACTATCCTGGTAAAGATGGCACAAGTCACTCAACAACTCGATCACTGATAACCCAGTTGGATGGAACAAACTATGTTTCCTGGTCTATGAAATGCAGTCTACTTCTGCGGAGAGAAGTTTTATGGAATGTAGTTCAAGACCCACCAGATGTAAATGCTTGAGATCCAGATAATGAGGACGATGCCAAGAAGCTTGCTGACTTTAAACAGAACAACGAATGAGCTCTTTGTATAATTGGACTAACACTGAGTGACCAGCAGCTAGTCCATATTCGTGCAGAAAAGCCTGCTGCTAGGTGTTGGAAGAATTTGAAGAGGATTTATGTTCGTGACAGTGTAGGTGCACACATACATCTTACATATAAACTGTTTAGAGCACGTATTCAGAAAGGTGGAGATACGTTTGCTCATATAAACTTCATGAAAAGAACTTTTCAAGAGCTACATGAAAAAGCACTAATATTTTCAGAGCTGCATCAAGTTTATATCATTCTTTCCTCATTGGATGAAAGTTATGATGATTATGTATCTTCACTGGAAGTCCTGCCCAGAGATAAACTGACATTGATTGACATAACTGGAAGATTGTAAGAAGAAGCAAGAAGACGGCTGGATAGGGACCAACTGAGGAAGGAACAACCACAACAAGAGGATTTGTCTTCAACTGCCTATACTGTTAGGAAATGTTTTCTTCTGGGGCTAGGGGACATATAGCTAAATTCTGCAAGAAGGGAAAACAACAGAATTCTAGTAAACACTAGAAGGGTAAGAAGAATGTTAGTTTAGCTATGTATAGCAATTCAATTATAAACCATGATTTGTGGGCTGTTGATAGTGGAGCATCGCAATGCATTACTAAAGATAGAAACAGGTTTGTAAAGATGTCCATGAGTAAACAACATGTATCATTGGCAAATGGATGGAAGATTAAAGCATCAGGTCAAGGTACTGCATATTGTTCTTGTATAAATGAACATTTAACTATGTTATATGTACCTAAAATGAAATTTAATTTGCTTTCAGTAAGAGCTTTAGTTAATCTTAGTTATGTAGTAACCTTTCGGGGAGATAACTGTGTCATAGAAAAAGAGGATAAAAGTGTTACTGCTACTTTAAAAAATGATTTATATGTGATACATAATAACCAGTTGCAGATGGCTAACTCAGTTTATAACAATGTTAAGTCACATGATGAATGTATACATTTATTACATCGATGTCTGAGGCACATTAATTTCAAAATGCTCAAGCAAACTCTTGAATTGTTAGAGGAAGTAAAATTGAAACCCTGTAGCAAGTATTTAAACTGTAATGTTTGTAGCCAAGAGAAGAGTAAGGTTACCCCTGCAAACAGATTAAATGGGTATAAGACCACATAACCTTTAGAGGTTGTGTTTGCTGACATAATTGGTCCTAAGAAACCAAGTTTAGGAGGTGCCTGCTATATTTTGAGTATTATGGATCCTTACTCACGATACAGTTTCTGCTATCTTATAAAAAACAAAACAGAAACATTCCAACATTTCTTTAACTGGCTTAGGTTTGCTGAGAGAAAAATGAAAATGAAAGTAATTACTTTAGTGACTGACAACAGTACTGAGTTTGTTAACAAAAGATTCCAAACTATGTTGAAATTGGCTGGTTTTGAGCATAAACGTTCTGCACCTGACAGACCACAGCATAACTCGTTTATAGAATGAAGAGGGAAAACATTACAAGCCATGGCTTGCACTATGATATCTGATTCAGTTTTACCTGAAACACTGTGGGGTGAAGCCATAATGTGTAGTAACCATGTTTTAACAATGCAGTTAATATAACAACTGGATAATTGCCATTCACTTTTTGGCATAGCAGAAAACTAAATTTAAGTTACCTACACACATTTGGAGCTCCAGCATGGGTGCATATTCCCTCACAAGTAAGATTGAAAGGGCAACATAGAGCTAAGAAGTTATTTTTTGTGGGTTATGAGGTCAACCATAGATCATTTAGATTTTGGGATCCAGGCACAGCTCATGTTTACTGGAGTGCTAGTGCTAAATTTCTTGAGCACGTTGGACAGCATAAACTGGAACAGGAATCCAGCAATGATATTATTTTTGACACCCAAATAGTCCCTAAAGATGAAATAAGTAAACCATAAATAGCCATGAAAGAGGAAGAACAGGCACAGGAGGAAGTAGGAGAACAAACACAGGAGGATGTAGAAGAACAGGAGCAGATGGCACAGGTGAGTCCACCACTTAACCCTGTAATACCTAGACGTTCAACCTGAGTAACATGACCACTTGATAGATATCAGGCTCATATTGTATGCCAAGTGAATACAGTTCCAAATAACTATAATGAACTAAAACTGTATCCTGCTAAGGATCAGGCTGCTTGGCAGGAAGCAATGCATAAGGAACTGGAATTATTAAAAAAGTTGGAGGTATATGAAAATGTTAAGTTACCATCTGGTAAGCATGCCATAGGGTATAAATGGATTCATAAACTTAAGACTAGTGTAGATGGGACTGTTACCCATAAAGCCAGATTAGTAGCACAAGGATTCAATCAGACAGCAAATGACTACGATGAGGTGTTTGCACCTAGTCTGAAGGCTGCTACATGAAGAGCAGCATTAATGTGGGCAGCTAAGGAGAAATACATTATAAATCATTTGGATGTAGAGACAGCATATCTGCATGCACCGTTACAACACACTATTTAAAGAAACCTTTAGGTCTAAAAAATGACAATATCACTGATTGCTGGAGGTTGAAAAAGAATATTTTTGGCTTAAAACAATCAGGATATGAGTGGAACCAATGTATAGTTAAATAATTAATTAAAATAGGTTTTGTAGCTGGCACGGCTGATCCATGTTTGTTTAAAAGAGAAAGTAATGATATAATTTCATTACTGCTATTATTTACTGATGAAATAGCATTAATCACCAAAACTGAACAAGAAGCTGCTGAGATAATTTCACTACTAGAACAGAAATTTAAGATAAAACATTTAGGAGAAATCAAACAATTTCTTGGTTTAAAGATAGATAGAACTAGGAGATGATACAAGATCTCACAGGCAGATAAAATTAATCAATTACTAAAAAGTTTTAAAATTGAACTTTGTAAGCTGGCTAAAACACCAGTGAGCCAGGAGTTTAGCCATAGTGATGTACAAATTCCTGTTTTTGATAATAACATTTATCAGTCCTTGATTAGTAGTTTATCTTATCTCAGTAATTGGTCAAGACCAGATATCGCATACAGTGTTAATCAATTAGTAAGATTTAACACTGAGCCAACTGAAAGCCACTGGCAAGCTGCTAAACATGTGTTAAGATATCTGAAACAAACAATGCATTATGCATTGTATTTGGAGCCAAAAGATGAACTGAATTTAATTGCATATGCTGATGCAAGTTTTGCCACAGACATCAATACACGTAAATCTACATCAGGTACTGTAGTATTATTGGGAAAGGCACTGATTGGATGGAGATCTATTAGAAACATCCAAGTTTGTCAACAATGAAGGCTGAAAACTCATGTTTGTCTTTATTATGTACAGATTTAGTTTTGCATAAGCAATTATTAATTGATATGGGAATTAATGTTTTTGAATGGTTGTTTTTGAAGATAATCAGCAATACAGATGGCTTCAAATATTGCTGTTAAAACAAGAACTAAACACACAGATTTAAGATATTTAAATATGAGACAATGTGTGCAAAGTAAAATGATTAAGCTGGAATATTGTATGTCAGAAAGTAACATCGCAGATCATTTAACAAAGGCCCAAGGCTCTATAAAGCACAAGGCTTGCTGTAAGGATTATTGACTTAGAATGTAAGGTTGTAAATATTATCTTACCCAAAAGGGGAGACTGTTAGGAATATGAGTCAATGAACAGCTATTTGGATTAGAAATATATAAACCAGGATAAACATTTTAAAACTGTATCTTTAAGAAAATGTAAAACTGTAACTAGGTATGGTTTCTCAAACGGCCATAAGATGGAGCCAGAAACCTGGATTGTTTAGTCTGAGTCTCAGAAGAGAGTGTGAGCGTATCTCTGTTTCTTTCTGTTGGAAAGTATTGCCATTCCTCCATTTCTTTTAATTGACTGATATCACTCGATTTGATGTAAGTCTGATACTGAACTGTTTTTGATTCTGGACTTTGATATTGGAATTATCCCTGGATGAAAACTGACTGATTTAACCTGTGAATGACTTTGGATTGCCTATTTTGAACTTTGCTCAAACCTTTCTAGAAGTAAAAACCTATATTTACTGTACAGTGTATCCATTTGCTGTATGTGAATTATTCAAACACTTCTCTCAAATACGTCTCCCTGTATGTGCTCATTCTCCTAACAGGGGATTACCTCAACAGAGTGTGCTGTCCAGACAGTTTAGAGTTAATGGGATTTGGGATAGTTAGTTAGGAACTGTGAGCTGTCCCCTTAAGGGAATGCATCATGGTAAATGTAGTTAAGGCATCCTGGGAAATGTAGTCCATGTCATGTGGTCACGTCTGTAATCCCGATTGCTCACTAAACTGATCCTTGTTGGGTTGGGCAAGGCTCCCTCACTCTAGCCTGAATCCTTTACCATGCAGTTGTTCAATCATCATCATGGGGATGACAGTTTATTATCTTTCTACACCACAATTCTGATATGCAAAGGATTGGACATTAAGAAGAACCTCGTCATAAATGTGAGTTGACAGGATGCTTGATGAACCAATGAAAAGACTTTGTCTGGATGCTTTGTGGGGTTGAGCTGTTTGCTTTATGCCATCCAAGTATTAATAAGCAGAACAGCCTAAATCTGATATGTGTCCGAAACACATGTCATTTTTGGTGTATTACTTCAAAATATATTTTCATTTTTCAATTTAAAAAGGCATGGCAAAATCTGTGTTTTTCTTTTTGTTCAACAGTTTGAACACAACATGGAGATGATTTGGGGTGATTTTTGATCTAATCTCTAACAGAACCTGGCTTAGTATAATTAGGCTAAAGCAATTCCTTCTAGGATAAAATTTCAAATAAACCTGCACTGAATATTTTCAATTACCCACCCTTCCTTCCTTTCATCCATCTCTTCCCACTAATGACTGTATGATTGTAATCTTGTTGCTTGTATCCTAATGATTTTATTGACTGTTTCCTAGTATGATTTGATTACTTATTGTACCCTATGACTATTATTAAATGTTGTACCTCATGATTCTTGACTCATGATGAATGTATCTTTTATGTACACTGAGAGCATATACACCAAGACAAATTCCTTGTGCCACTTGGCCAATAAAAAAAAATCTATTCTATTCTATTCTATTCTATTCTATTCTATTCTATTCTATTCTATTCTATTCTATTC
>BLBF01000005.1:23073871-23095249 GCA_015471245.1 Laticauda colubrina
TCTATTCTATTCTATTCTATTCTATTCTATTCTATTCTATTCTATTCCATTCCATTCCATTCCATTCCATTCCATTCTATTGTCAGTATTCATTTGGCACTCCAAACCTGATGGTAGTATCACAATGTGAAGAAACTGCTTGCCTGTGCTCGCAGTCCATTAATTCTCATGTTGTTCCTCCTTTCATGTATTTTGAAGCTAAAGTATAATATACAAAACTTAGGGTGATAGTTTCCTGCAACCAAAAAAACTAAATTAATATATCAACTATAATTCTTGACTTAAAATTTATTTAGATGCAATTTATAGTTTCAGATTCAAATATTGCAATAAACTGATTGATATATTTGCCTAGTCACAGAAAAAACTGCGCTTGAAAACACTTATAGGTGGCTTCATATGCCAAAATTCTTGGTTTAATACAATGTGTAACTACTTGACAGCACAAGGAAAAACACCCAATGACTTAATAGTGGTCCATCAACATCCCAATCAACCAATAAGAAGCTTCACCCAACCTGACTTCAGATAAATACAATGCATAGAATAGCTCAGTTGAGAGAGGTTCCTTGAAGATGGACTCCAGCATGAGTCCAAAAACTTGAAATGCTAAACCTCTGGTCCTGATTGTTAGGAATCTCTCCACCAATTAGTTGGGTTGGCAATATATAAACCAACAATGTATGTTTGTAGCTTTAAGACAAAGTTATTGTATTGATTTGTACTATGTTCCGATTGGTTGATTGTATTGTGAATTGCCATAAGAGGGAGCTATACATTATGGCTTGCTCTCTGACTTTCTGTATCTCTGACATTCTGTTGCTATCTTAGTTTGACTTTGAGACTCTGTTGTATTTATGCTGTGCTTATACTTTGATATCTTTGTTTACTGGAAATGACAAAGGCAACCAGTAAGAAGATTCTGTAATTGGATATTCTCTGGACTGTAAAATGTATATGACCTGGACCGTTTATTGGACTGTGCTATTTCTTAAAGTAAACTTTAACTCAATTCAGTGTAGCTGTGTGTGGCTGAATAATTATTCATAACTACTATCATAAATGTTTCTGTGTGCATATCCTTGTTACTCAAGGGTTATTCTGTACATATCAACACTGATGACCAACCCAGATTGGATCCTGCAACATTATTCTAGGACACATATATTTGCCTCCAGTCATGTGACTATTCAAGCTTCATAAATTATACTCTTTACGCCACAAGAGTTGGGCTGTGATTTTTTTTCACTTCTGTACCCTGGTAATGTTGTAACAGGAAGAATGAAGTTTTATGTACTTCTAGAAAGAAATGTCCACAGGCAGCCATTAGTCAGACATGACCAATCTATAGAGATCTATATCCACATAAAGCCCCTGTCACACTGCACCAATGGATGCAAAGAGGATGTAAAATGGACCAAAAAGCTTGCCATCTGTTGGTTAATGCGATGTATCCGTTCTGTACTCACTGCCTCCGTTTTGCTTCCTCTCTATCCGTCCAGCATCCGTTTATGGACATTTCATAAGCTCAGAAAGTTTTGAACTGCTCAAAACTTTGGTGCGGAAAATGTATCCAATTCATCCGTTCTGCATCCGCTACGCATCTGCTAGGCATCCGTTCTGCATCCATTACGCATCCGCTATATCCGCTAGGCATCCGTTCTGCATCCTCGCAACTCGCATCCGCTCGGACGCAGGGAGGAAGCAGAACGGACGCAGAACGGATGCAGAACGGATGCAGAACGGACGAAGAATGGATGCAGAACGGATGCCTCGCAGATGCAGCACGGAAACAAAGCATTTAAAACAGAAAATACGTTTGCAGAGGGGACCTATCTTGGATATTAAGGATGTCTACAGGATGCCTAGAGGATGCCTAGAGGATGCCTAGAGGATGCAAAGGGACACCTATACTGCCTATAAAAAGGGGGAGCAACTCGTCTGCATCTCACTTTCAGAACAGCAGCCCAGCTGCAGACCTCTGCAGCCTTCATCTGCCTCTTCTTCTTCCACAGCATCCAGTCATATCCACCGTGGATCGTAACAAAGTCCTTTTGGCAGCCACCATCGTTCTGCAACAGTGCGAAGCCATCTACAGGCTCTGTGAACTCTACTACGGGAAGAATAAGAGGCGGCCAAGAAGTGTCTGGGTATGAAGATGGTTCGCCAGAAGAGCAGAGGACAGACTGTACAACAAGCTGATGGTGGAGCTCAGGAACGAAGACACTCGGGCATTCCAGAACTTCATGAGGATGCCTCCAGCCATGTTTTACGAAGTTGTGCTGTGGCTGACACCCAGGTTGACCAAGGCAAACACCAGCTTCCGGCCCAGCCTGGAACCTGGGCTCAAGGTGTCACTCAATCTGCGCCACCTGGCCTCAGGGACAACCTACAGGAGCATGCAGTACCGCTGGAGGGTGCCACACAACACCATCAGCATTGTGGTGAGAGAACTGGTGTAGGCCATCATCGAAGAATACAAGGAGGAGCTCCTCCAGTGCCCCTCCACTGAAGAAGGATGGAAGAAAGTTGCAGAGCAGTGGTATCAGAAGTGGAACTTCCCACACACCGTTGGAGCCATCTAAGACAAGCACGTGGTCTGCAAAGCGCCAGCCAACTCAGGGTCCTCTTATCACAACTTCTTCAGCATCATCCTCTTCGCCATGATCGATGCTGACTACAAGTTCATGTACATCGATGCTTCAGGCAACGGCTCATCTTCAGATGCCTAGGTATACAACGCAAGTGACCTCAAGGGTAGGCTGGAACGCAACCTCATCGTGGGCTTCCCAGATCCAGAACCCCTGCCCAAGGACACGCAAGATGTGCCCTACTTCATCGTGGGGGATGATGCCTTCTCCCTCACAACCTACCTCATGAAGCCCTACACCTCCAAATACTTCACCCATGAAGAGAGGATCTTCAACTACAGGCTGTCCAGGGCAAGGCGGGTGGTGGGGAACGCCTTTGGCATCCTGGCCAGCAGGTTCCAGGTACTTCTCACCACCATGCAGCATCGCCCAGAGACCGTGAGGAGGATCATGGAAGCTTGCTGCATCCTGCACAATCTCATGCGCACCCGCTACCCAGTCTTGCAGAACAGGCTCATGGACCTCCAGCAAGGCAATGGGGACATGGAGCCTGGGGAATGGAGGCAAGGGCGAAACCTGATTGACACTGAGGATGTGCAATGCCCCAACAGAGCCTCACGTGAAGGGAAGAAGCAGTGCAACCTCCTGAAACACTGGTGCAACTCCCCAGCTGGAGCGGTGGAGTGGCAAGACAGGATGATAGATGCTTAATGGATGCTTTCTTCAGCCTGTCTCATCACACGGATGAGATTGGGCCATGTATGTTGAGTGGCCCTACAATGATCAGGGCATTTAATAAAGAGTTGTGTTTGTGTTGACATGTGTGGATGATTATTACGTTATTATTGATAATAAAGGGCCATAGGTGTGGCACCTGGGAGGGTGGACCATCCCGTCCCACTATGCTTGCACTGGAGGTTTATCTATCCCACAGCTATTACCCATCCCAAAGGTATCCCTGCCCATCCCACAGGTATCCCTGCCCACCCCACTGCTATCTTAACCCATCCCACAAGCATGCAAAGGCTTCAACCATTTCTAAAAGTTTCCAGCAAGACTTTATTAAAAAAAAGAAATGAAGCAAGTGTGTGAATCAAAAATAGACTTTTTTAACAACAAGCTATAAAACAAAAATGAGTCTCTAGCACTCCTCTTCGTCGCTCGGTCTCAGGGGTGAAGGGTCCAGGTGCTGAGGAGGTGGCTGGTGCTGGAGTGCGTGTCATCAGCTTCTCCAGAAACAGAAGCAGCAGAAGCTCCAGCCCCAGAAGAGCGAGCCCGTGCTGCAGAAGCCCCAGCAGAACCAGAGTGAGGGCCAAGGGGCGGGATGGTAGCCCTGTCCCTCTTGCAAGGGCTGGCAGCAGATGGCTGAGGTTTGCTGTGCTTCTGCATGGTTGTGGGGTTGCTGGCTGGCAGGGAGGCTGGCAGGAACCAAGGCTGGCAGGAAGACTGGCAGGGAGGCAGGCACCAAGGCTGGCAGGGAGGCTGGCAGGAACCAAGGCTGGCAGGAAGACTGGCAGGGAGGCAGGCACCAAGGCTGGAAGGCAGACTGGCTAGCAGCAAGGCTGGCAGCAAGGCAATCAGCAAGGCTGGCAGGGAGGCTGGCAGCAAGGCTGGCAGGCAGGCAGGCAGCAAGGCTTGCAGGCAGGCATGCAGGCAGGGCAGGCAAGGCTGTCAATCCGTCCGGCAGCAGGTCTTTCCTCTGAATGGTGACCTGCTTCCGAGGTGCTTCCCTTTATATCCGCGGGGCTTACGCAATGCATCCTCCCCGCATGCGCAATTAATGCTCGACATCCGTTAGGCTTCCGCTCTGCATCCGCTAGGCTTCCGCTCTGCATCCGCTTCATCCGCTGTGCATCCGCTGTATCCATTCCGCATCCGCTTTGCTGCGGCCCCCCGGAAGCCTAGCGGATGTGCCATCCGCTCCCATCCGCTTCCATCCGCTGGGCTTCCATTCCGCATCCACTTTCCATCCGCCCTGCGTCCTCCCCCCGTCCGTGTTATCTGCTCCGGTTATGCAAATTTTTGCCCCTTTCGAGAGCGGATAACAACAGATGGAACATTTTGTTCGTCCGTTGTGTCCATTTTGCATCCGTTGGGCAGTGTGACAGGGCCTTATAGTTTTGCTTTCGAAACAAAATTTCTAATAACAATTACAGATGACTTTGTATCTGTATCTCTCGCTAACAAACAAAACTTGATCACATTGATTTGAGGAAATTAGTTTTTTGGTTGATGCACTGTAGTGGATCCACTCAAAAGTGGATCTTATATATAATAGTATATAATTAAGATATCTTGCTAAAGAATAAAGGTAAATAATGAAATGATTTCCCTTCCTAGTCTGCATTCAAAGGCCAGCTGGGGTAGAAGTAGGCTTTCATTTCAAAACTAGTGATGTTTTTCATGATATATATCTCAAAAGGTAAGAATGCAATGCCAAAACACATTGTATAGCATATTTTGAATTGTCTTTCAATGATAAGTAACTAAAAAACACACTCAGAGTGCACCTTGTATTCTCAAGCAGTTGTTAGTCAAGTTTCAGATAGGACCAGCTGTGGAGTCTTTCATCATGTTTCATAGATCTGGCTCCAATTGCTGTCAAACAAACATCTATTATCATCTCTTCCTCTCCCACTTTTTTTAATCCTGAAGGTTCTCCTAGTAAATTTCATCTTTTGTATCTGTGATAATTTGAATGATATCAGATATAATATTCCACCCTAATTGCAAGCTCTTTGTATTTTGTTAGTTCTTTTACAAATAACCTTGAATTGTGTGCATGTCCTTTCTTCATATCTTAGGTGAGAATCCCTCTTTTTCCTTCAATTCTCCCCTTTAAATATTATCTTTTGATGTCTTCTGGGTGGTTATGTTTAATCTCAGGATTAAGCAGAAGCCCATGGTTGTCGTGAACAGTTTATCAGCTTCCAAGAGACATTTACAAGGAGAGAAAGGCTCTGGTTTTGATAGCAGTGATTGTATTTAGCTTGAAAGATATAGGGCTATTTATCTCCTGCCTGTGAAATGGGGTGGGGGTGGGGAAATGAATGGAGAACACTAGTGGATAACATACTAAATAAAAGTAAAAAGAAAGCTGTGAAGAAAAGAAGCAACCTTCTCATTGCACTCCCAAGTGGGAAAATGATACAAGAAATGGACATTGTAAAACTTAAAATTTAAGCCTTTTGAGGAAGGAGATAAAAGAGGAAGGTGTGAGTTAGCAGTAGCAAGACAAGAAAGGAGACATCTGAAGGACACTAGAATTTATTGTAGTACAAACTTCATAAATCTTAGGTGCTTGATTTTTAGAAGCACTTATACTCATTTCAGAGCTGAACAGTCAATACATAAGTGTTTGTTCCTGCTTTCTCTGGGGAATGAAAATTATCACTGCTAGAATGAAAATATTTTATGAAGTTTATAATTATACCTCATACTTTTTTCCCCAAGAAAGTACAAGGTAGCATATTTAACAAGTTTAATGTATCTCCTAACCTTTCGGTTATGCTGTTTGACAAAATTGTGCAAGATTATGCATCCATTACACCTTAAGGCTACAATCTTGAACAAAATTTGCTAGCAAACAAAGCAGACTTATGCTGTAAAATTTGTATCTGTATATGTTTGCATTAGATTGTGTTGTAAGGTTCCCCTTTGACAACTCTACAATGGATTCTGTTTATATGCTTAATCTGAGTAATTTTCATAATTAACTTCTGGAAGATACTTCCTACACAGTGATATATGTATCCTCTATAATGTATAGCTGGGTTCATCTTTATTTGACCTGATGACCATGTTAGAGACTATGCAGTCCTTCAAATGTTTTGGGACACAAACTTCTACCAGCAGCAGAAAACATATAAGAGTTGTAATCCAGTAACATCTCAAAGGCTACCAGATTTCCTATATCTAATTGATGCAATATAATAACAACAGTACCTAGACTAATATACCACTTCACAGTGCTTTTACAGCCTTCTCTAAGCGGTTTACAGAGTCAGCATATTATCCCAACAATCTGGGTCCTCATTTTACCCACTTCGGAAGGATGGAAGGCTGAGTCAACCTTGAGCCTGGTGAGATTCAATTTGCCAAATTGCAGGCAGCAGAAGTAGCCTACAGTAATGCAATCTAACCACTGTGTCATCGTGGCTCATAATATAGGTTTTCCCCCAATTGTTTTTCCTTAATCCTAGCATCACTGCAAATATTCATTTGTTCCTTTAGATCAGGCATGTTATAAACAAGATGGTTGTCTGTTTGGATCTTAAAGTCCTATAAGATCTTATCCTCTCATTTGCAAAAGCTTCTCAACTTGATGGTCCAGTAGGTTTTTATCACATTCAAATCCAAACATCTGGCTAAGTTTCCAATGAATAATCTTGGCAACTTGGTCATGATGACACCTATAATCAGTTTGTGAAATTGCTTCAGTCCCTGATTAAATGGTCAATTCTTTTCAGTACAAAGGTGACATTTACTGTTCTACATGTTGAATTTTCACCTTCATGCAATTAAGTGGCAAAATTTGCTTTGGAGTCACTAAAATGCAAAGCAGAGCCTCTTCCACTATATATCAATGGAGATTGTGTGTAAAGAGTTCACAGTTTTAAATTTCTAGGAACTCATATTTCCAACAACCTTACTTGGTTGGTCCACACTATGGCCACTGCAAAGAAGGTCCAACAGCGCCTGCACTTTCTGAGGCTGCTGAAAAAGAGCGGTCTGAGTGAGAAGTTGCTGGTTACTTTTTGCTGTTCTACCATCGAGACCACTTTGGCATACTGTATAACGGTGTGGTATGCTGGATGCTCTGTAGTGGATAAGAAGATGCTCCAGAGAGTTATAAACACAGCACAAAAAATCATCGCTTGCTCTCTTTCTTCTTTGGAAGAGATTGTAAAGACCAGACTCCTCTCTAGAGAACTAAAAATCTCCACAGACCATTCTCATCCTGGTCATTCATATTTCAAACTGTTACCATCAGGGAGATGCTAGAAGTGTCTTAAAATGAGGACTAATAAACTGAGAAACAGTTTCTTTTCCAAGGCAATAATTGTCTTGAATCAAACAATGCATATGTGATTTAGCCCTATGTATATAATGGCATTTTTAAACTATCTAACTTACTATATGTTTTAGATAAGTTTTAGACTAGGTTTTTAATTATTATTATTTTAATTATTTTAATTTTTAAATACTTTGTAGGGTGATTGTGATGTGGTGTTTGGGGCACTGTGCTGGAGTAGCTTTCAAATTTCATTTTATTTGTAGAATGCAATGACAATAAAGGTATTCTGTTCTGTTCTATTCTATTCTATTCTATTCTATTCTATTCTATTCTATTCTATTCTATTCTATTCTAAAATAAAACTTTCAGTTTCTTTCTTTAACACTCCTGATCTTAACCAACTCAATATGGGTTTTAAATCAGCTTTTTCCTCTCAATTTTTCAATTAACAAATCAGTTTTCAATTGTTTATTTTCTATATTCAATTTCCACCTTTGTTATTTTAAGAGGTTTCTTTGGCTTCTTTCAGCAAGGGTTCTTGGCTTTTTTTAACATAGTCACTCAGGTCATGTTTTTCTTTGACCACAGTTTGTTTCACCTATAAAAATTCTCTAATCTTATCACTTCTTAGTAAATACAGGTGATCAATATCACTTTTTGGGTACAAAGTATGGTGCGTTGTCATTAGTTTTCTTTCAATACAAGTTAAGCCCATGTCACACTGCCCAACGGATGCAAAAAAGACACAGCGGACGAGCAAAATGTTCCATCCGTTGTTATCCGTTCTCAAAAGGGGCAAAAATTTGCATAACCGGAGCGGATAACACGGACACGGGGAGGACGCAGGGCAGATGCAAAGCGGATGCGGAACAAAAGCCCAGTAGATGGAAGCGGATGGGAGCGGATGGCACGTGTGCTAGGCTTCCGGGGGACCTCAGCAAAGCGGATGCAGAACGGATACAGCTGATGCAGAGCGGATGCACAGCAGAGGAAGCAGATGCACAGAGGATGCACAGCGGAAGCCTAATGGATGCCTGGCGTTAATTGCGCATGCGGGGAGGATGCATTGCGTCAGCCCCGCGGATATAACGGAAGCAACTCAGAAGCAGGCCGCCATTCAGAGGAAAGACCTGCTGCCGTATGGATTGGCTGCCCTGCCTGCATGTCTGCCTGCCAGCCTTGGTGCCAGCCTTGCTACCAGCCTCCCTGTCAACCTCCCTGCCAGCCTTGCTGCCTGCCTTCCTGCTAGCCTTGGTTCATGTCTGCCTGCCAGCCTTGGTGCCTGCCTGCCTGCCAGCCTTCCAGCCAGCCTTGGTGCCTGCCTCCCTGCCAGCCTGCTGCCAGCCTTCCTGCCAGCCTTGGTGCATGCCTGCCAGCCTTCCTGCCAGCCTTGGTGCCTGCCTCCCTGCCAGCCTTCCTGACAGCCTTGGTTCCTGCCAGCCTCCCTGCCAGCCAGCAACCCCACAACCGTGCTGAAGCACAGCAAGCCTCAGCCATCTGCTGCCAGCCCTGGCAAGAGGGACAGGGCTACCATCCCGCCCTCTGGCCCTCACTCTGGTTCTGCTGGGGCTTCTGCAGCACGGGCTCGCTCTTCTGGGGATGGGGCTTCTGCTGCTTCTGCTTCTGGAGGAGCTGATGACACGCACTCCAGCACCAGCCACCTCCACAGCACCTGCACCCTTCACCCCTGAGACTGAGCAACCAAGAGGAGTGCCAGAGACTCATTTTTGTCTTGTAGCTTGTTCATAATAAAGTCTATTTTTGATTCACACACTTGCTTCATTTCTTTTTTTTAATAAAGTCTTGCTGGAAACTTTTAGAAATGGCTTAAGCCTTTGCATGCTTGTGGGATGGGTTAAGATAGCAGTGGGGTGGGCAGGGATACCTGTGGGATGGGCAGGGATACCTTTGGAATGGGTAATAGCTGTGGGATAGATAAACCTCCAGTGCAAGCATAGTGGGACAGTATGGTCCATCCTCCCAGGTGCCAAACCTACGGCCCTTTATTATCAATAATAATGTAATAATTATCCACACATGTCAACACAAACACAACTCTATTAAACACCCTGTTCATTGTAGGCCCACCCAACATACATGGCCCAATCTCATCCGTGTGATGAGACAGGCTGAAAGAAGAATCCAATAAGCATCTACCATCCTGTCTTGCCACTCCACTGCTCCAGCTGGGGAGTTGCACCAGTGTTTCAGGAGGTTGCGCTGCTTCTATGCTTCATGTGAGGCTCTGTTGGGGCCTTGCACATCCTCAGTGTCAATCAGGTTTCGCCCTTGCCTCCATTCCCCAGGCTCCATGTCCCCATTGCCTTGCTGGAGGTCCATGAGCCTGTTCTGCAAGACTGGGTAGCGGGTGCGCATGAGATTGTGTAGGATGCAGCAAGCTTCCATGATCCTCCTCACGGTCTCTGGGCAATGCTGCATGGTGGTGAGAAGTACCTGGAACCTGTTGGCCAGGATGCCAAAGGCGTTCTCCACCACCCACCTTGCCCTGGACAGCCTGTAGTTGAAGATCCTCTCTTCACGGGTGAGGAGTCTGGAAGTGTAGGGCTTCATGAGGTAGGTTGTGAGGGAGAAGGCGTCATCCCCCATGATAAAGTAGGGCACTTCTTGTGTGTTGTTAGGCAGGGGGTCTGGATCTGGGAAGCCCACGATGAGGTTGCCTTCCAGCTCCTCCTTGAGGTGACTGGCGTTGTATACCTGGGCATCTGAAGATGAGCCGTTGCCTGAAGCATCGATGTACATGAACTTGTAGTCAGCATCGACCATGCAGAAGAGGATGATGCTGAAGAAGCCCTTGGAGTTGAAATAAGTGGACCCCGACTTGGCTGGAGATTTGCAGGCCACGTGCTTGCCATCTATGGCTCCAATGGTGTGGGGGAAGTTCCACCTCTGATACTACTGTTCTGCAACTTTCTTCCAGCCTTCTTCAGTGGAGGGGCACTGGAGGAGCTCCTCCAGGTATTCTTCAATGATGGCTTGCACCACTTCTCTGACCACAATGCTGATGGTGTTGGAGGGCACCCTCCAGCCGTACTGCATGCTCCTGTAGGTTGTCCCTGAGGCCAGGTGGCACAGAGTGAGTGCCACCTTGAGCCCAGGTTCCAGGCTGGGCCAGAAGCTGGTGTTTGCCTTGGTCAACCTGGGTGTCAGCTGCTGCACAACTTCGTCAAACATGGCTGGAGGCATCCTCATGAAGTTCTGGAATGCCCGAGTGTCTTCGTTCTTGAGCTCCACCATCAGCTTGTTGTACAGTCCGTCCTCTGCTCTTCTGGTGAACCATCTTCGGATCCAGACTCTTTTGGGGTGGCTCCTTTACTTCTCGCAGTAGAGTTCACAGAGCCTGCAGATGGCTTCGCACTGTTGCAGAACAATGGTGGCTGCCGAAAGGACTTTGTTACAATCCATGGTGGACATGACTGGGTGCTGTGGAAGAGGAAGATCCAGATGAAGGCTGCAGAGGTCTGCACCGCTGGGCTGCTGTTCTGAAAGTGAGATGCAGGCGAGTTGCTCCCCCTTTTTATAGGCAGTATAGGTTTTCCGCTAAGCATCCTCTAGGCATCCTCTAGGCATCCTCTAGACATCCTTAATATCCGAGATAGATCCCCTCTGCGAACATTTTTTCCATTTTAAATGCTTTGTTTCCGCTAGGCATCCATTCTGCATCCATTCTGCATCCGTTCTGCATCCGTTCTGCATCCGTTCCGCTTCTTCCCTGCGTCCGGGTGGATGCGAGTTGTGCGGATGCGCAGCGGACACCTAGAGGATATAGCGGATGCGTAACGGATGCGTAACGGATGCCTAGAGGATGCGTAGCGGATGCAGAACGGACGAACTGGATACATTTTTTGTGCAAAAGTTTTGGGCAGCCCAAAACTTTTGGAGCGGATGAAACGTCCATAAACGGATGCTGGACGGATAGAGAGGAAGCCAAACGGAGGCAGTGAGTACATCGCATTTTCGAACGGATGGCAAGATTTTTTGTCCGTTTTACATCCTCTTTGCATCTGTTGGTTCAGTGTGACATGGGCTTTACCAAGTTCCATTTGGGTCCAGTCAACTATTCCTGCTTTGTATTGAACAACATGGACAACCCATGTTACTATTAAATGTTGTTGTTGCTGTTGTTGTTCGTCGCAAAGTCGTGTCTGGCTCACCGTGTTAGTAACAGCAATTAGCAATAATAATTAGTAACAGTAATTTGTAATAGTAACAAATTATTGTTACTATTACTAATTAACTGATCACAACATGTGAAGTCACAGATGCCAGTTGTTACTGGCGTTGGCCTTCATAAACATTGTGTTCTTCCCAAGAACCCAGGATGTCATGATGTATTGTGATTTATATGCAGATCCAAGCAGAGTGGTTTTTTACAATTGACAGATGGAAATGTTGTTGACATGAAAAATTTCTATGTGCCATGCAATATTTTTTGGGTATTGAATCCAAGACATTGATAACCACTCAGATCACTGTGCTGGTTTAAAGCAATAGTACTTAGCCTTATATATAGTGACACCTCCTTCCTTACTTCCCTCTATGATTCTGTTGTTCTGTTAGGACTACATGTTGAGTGTGATTTGTCAGCAAATAACAAATATATCTGGTGATGATATTGTCTGTCACATTTTTTAAGCTTATCAAGAAATAGGTTTGTCAAATTCAGGATCCACTTATTTCAACTGAATTCAACTGAAGCAACGATTCTGAAATAATTTCCTACCTGTTGCTGACCAAAAGACCATAAATTGAGTTATTGTTCAATGCAATTTTGCTATAAAAGTAGAAACAGTATATTGAACGTCCGCAAGCTACTTTATCACTGTCTGTTATTATGATAAGTTTAAATACACTTATTTAAAATAAGTTTAAATAGGCTGAACAACATATATCTTCCTCTTCTGGAGTTGATGAGATAATTTAACTTTTTTTTCATTGCTATGCTTTAATTCAAAGCACCTTAAGACTCTAAGGTATTTTTCAAACTGAATAAATAAAATTATATCTTGTGGAGTTTTCAAAATAAAAAGAGAAACATAAAACTACATTTGTTGCACTTAGAGTAAATATAAATTTGTATACATTCCTTACTGTTTCAAACAGTTTTTGTCAAAGCATCAGATAGAAACTGTTTGAAGAAGTAAGGAAATGTGTAAAAAACAGTATAAATATTTATGATTTTAAATACTCATGATTGTTTTTGCTTTGTATTGTATTAAATGAACTGAATTATTCAATTATATCCCATTATTAATGACTAAGAAGAGCCACAGGTAGCAATTTTAATAGTGCCAAATAATTTTGACAGAAGTTTGCAGCAATGTGCATTAGACTGGTTTTTTTTTTAGATCACTCATAATCTACACCACATGTTTTCTAACAGATGTAGATTATAGGGTAGTTTTTTTTCATTCTCTGAAGAATCAGATTATATTCAGAGGTGCATGTGATTTCTTCATTACCTGCATCCAATATTTGTGCCATTCTTGTTCTCTAACAATTGACATAACAGAAAATATATTATTGATCAGCATGATGAATATGATCTAATAACTTTTCTTTAAAAAATTGGAAGATATTTAAGTCATCTCTTCATTCTTGCAAGGTGAGTTATAGAATCATTTCTTCACCAAATATATTTTACAGCTCCTACATCAGGATCTAAGGATAATAATTGTTAAAAGGAGAAAGAAATCTTTATTTAGAGATTTACCTGAAGGGTAATGTTCATTAACTGGCCATCCATCTACCTGAAGTGTTGCATTACCACCGTTTCGAGTAAAACGCACAACATGGTATTTGCCATCATTCACAGGAGTGCTCTCTTCTTTGATAGAGATATCTACTGTGCCAATATTGAAGACTACACCAATTTTGCCTTGTTCCTGTGAAGGAAATAAAAGAATTGTGGGTAAATTCTGGAAGCAAAGTCACAGAGTCACAAAGAATGGTTGAAAGATAGACATATTTCAGTCAAAGTAATAAGATGAACAAACACAAAATGACAATACATTTTGCCTTTGTAAGTCACATGATATAAGACTTGATAGAAAGCATGACAAAATATCTACATCAGATGAAGCATGGTGACTGAGTGTCTTAAAGATGCTGGATTTGTCAGCTGGAGAAGGTTGGCTTTTTGTAGTCTGCCTTACCACTGCATGACAGAATGGGTTCCCATCACTCACCTCAGCTTCTGCCAGCCTAGCAGTTTGAAAGCATGCAAATAAATAAATCGGTACCACTCTAGTGGGATTTATAGCAGAAACAAGAATCCAACTGGCAGTGGACTGGCCAAAAGCGAGGCAAAACTGGTGTGGGGAAAACCCTGATGACACTGACACTCCCCCAGAACTTTGTTGGCTGCTCTGTGTATGGAGTACACACGGACACACACAAATTGGGTACCCTGGATAGGGAGTTAGTATATCCTGAATGAACTACCAGTCTTAGCAGCCAAACTACCAGTCTGTAATAACATTGTAGACTTCTGGTTTTCATGTAACAATGCTATATAAACAAATAATATTTACAAAATAAACAAATATAATCTGCATCAAGTGTACCCGAGATTCATTTATTTCTCTAATCCTTTTAAAATCCTATTTTACTCGACTGGTATCAGAAATCGTAACAATATAACATTTAACATGAAAATGAGCATCTGCTTCTCATCTTAAACAAGGCAATATTGATCCCATCTGCACTTTTTATTCCATACAGTTACTTCAAAGCCTGAACAAAAATTACACTTTGAAGAGCAATATTACAAAAGCCAATTTTACAGCCAGAATGACTTATATGTGACCAATAAAAGAAAACTGAACATATAAAGTAAAAACGGAACACATAAGATAAAGCACAGAGAATATGCCAATTGCCTAGGACTGAATCCATCTGTCCTGCTGGTGTCCAATTAGCATTTTGATAAAATTGCATCATCACTTTAGAATCATATTACAGTAATATTACCATAGAAATGGATCAGGAAAGAATGAACATATTAACCAAACACTTCATATGAGTATAGTTGAATAGTAACACATAGGTTTTCTGTATGAACTTGTCCTGGATTATTCCTGGCCTTTTCACTTAAAACTGATTGGATAAAAGATGATCAGAAGGACAATGGGATCCTGTGATCCCACAACACGGACTGATTCTAATGTATTTCTAATTCTGTGAAAGAACAAGAATAAACATAGCAATTGAATATGCATATTTTTCTGGGGATTGACATCACATGGGGAAAATAGAATTCATTGTATCACCTTTTTTATAATTGTTCAGTAACTTCTATTGAAGTTTGCTGAGAACATTATTTGGATTTCCTTTGGATGGTCCATCATAGAATGGAAAAGAGGATGGTCTGGAATTAGGTGGCTGTGATGTCAACTGAGCCATGGGGGGGAAAAAACAATGAAAAGAGAAAGAGAAAAGGAAAGAGAAAAAAATGTGTGTGTGTGTGTGTGTGAACAAACAAGGTAGATAAAATATAGAAGAAGGGAAGATAAAAACAGGTCTAAGGAACCAAGAGTCACATCAGGCCAGGACTAGGATAATTAAGCTGGCTGGATAAGAGCCAATTAAAACTGACTATAGTGAAATGAACAGAGAGTGAACTCAAGCCTCATCTTGGGACTGTGTGAAAATATGTGATGATGGTAGCAGAAGAAGAGTACAAGTATAAATCAAGCAATCATAGGAAAAGATAATAAGGATTAAATTATCTGTTCTTAGAGCAGGAGTCAGAGAATTGAGAAGTATCCCTCATGGAATAAGACATTCTCCTATTCCTGACATGAGGGCTGATTTTTTTATTACTAGAAGATGCAACTGGGATGTGTGGTTGTGGTATGAATATAGCTGCAAGGTGGGGTTGGATACATCAGGTGAAATTGGACCATTACTATATGGCACAATCGGCTGACTAGAAGAAGGCTGATAAAGAGCTGAAGGGAAAGAGATGGAAGAAGACCATCATTATATACTGCTGCAGTTGACTTAATAGTTCTCAATAGTTCATACATATACATATATAATTAAAATATACATGAGAAAAAATTTAAAATAAAAGAACATTAAAAAATAAACAGCATCATTCCCCAAATAATCTATAAAATCTTATTTAAACTAAAAAAGACAGGGAGGGACTCAATCTAATTTTAACCAGGAGGCTATTTGAAAGGAACAGTTCCTCCAGGCTGTGTTCTCTCTCATTTCCAGAAAGTGCTATTTCTCCAGGAAAGATTACATAGGTCAAGCCATTTCCATTTGGACAACTGTACCAGAATATTTTTATTACTGATTATTGTTATTTTGTATCACTGTTTTTATTATACGTAACTTAAATTTACATATACATTGCCTAGAGTCCAACTAAGATGACAGATATATCCCATAATTAAGATAAATTAAATTAAATCTCTGGAATATAAAATTATACAAAGAGGATTTGTTAAGAATTTTTTTCATTCCCACCTGCATGCATGTTTTATTAGTCTACTTCAGTTCTACTTTATTAGTCTCTCTCACATACACACACACACACATATACACAAAAGGCACAATTGGTTCCTCAGCATGAATTTTTAATGGATTCATGAATTATAAAAGCAGCTGTAGTGCTTTAAAAAAACTCTATAACACCTTACTTGATGAATCTAGGTATCTGCTCTCTGTTAAGTTTGGCTGACAATGTTCATGTAACAGTAAGATTTCTAATAACATATATCATTTTATTCTTCTTTTCAAGTTGATAAAAATTGCCTAAATGTGGCAAATATTTCTTTTACCACTGTATTTCTTATACTCCTGATGGACCTTTGTCAAGAGAGGCCAGTCAAAACATATTTCAGGGTAGGACATAGAATATAGGATTCGATAAAGATATGTTTTTAATTTCTGACACTGGAGTCAGGAGTGGGATTCAACAGGTATTACTACCGGTTCAGTACTTACGTTTTTATCTTCAGAGTTACTGGTTCTATAGAGCCAGGAAGAACCAGTAGCATCCCACCCCTGTATGGAGTTCTGTGTAAAAGAAGCAGTAAGAAAGAACCATAGTATATTTCCCTTGACTATATACAGGCAATCTCCAATATATGACCAATCACTTAATGACCATAACCAAGTTATGATGGACTTTCCCAGAGATACTTGTGATTCATTTTTGTAGATGAATGGCTATACACACACCCATTGTCAGGTCCACCATTGTGTCTTGCCATTCTGTTGGAAGCGGGATGGGAGGAAGGGGGAATGCCTTCAGAGACAAAGTGGAGTCTCTCCCAGATGAGTCCAGCCTGAGTTCAAGGCCATAGTGCCCTGAGGGTGAATGGTTTTTGCTCCATTCCTTGCTCCAAACCTTGCTCCTCAAAGTTTCCATTACAAACTTGTGGCATACACATTGGCTGATGGTGGACTGGTCAGGGTGACTGGTTTTTGGGAAACAAAAGAATGCTGTGTGTTTTGCAAGGATTTTTTTCAGATTTTGCCTTGCTTTCCTGCAATCACTTTCTCTCAATAAAGGTTCTTTTGATTCAACTTAATGGATTGAAGAGTCTTGCTTTCCTGTGGGACTGTGTCAGGTCCTTACACCCATGGTCCTGTGATTGCATTTTGGATGCTTGGCAACTGAAGCACCTTCATAGCTGCTTTCAATGCCCTCCAGTCATGTGTTCATAACTTGTAAAAAAAATTGTTGTTGTTTCTGGTGTTTACTTCCATCTTCTGGCAAAACAATGCCCATTCAGCAAAATGGATTTGCTTAACCACTGCAGTGTTCATTTAACAACCGCTATGTTAAATACCCATTCATAAAAAACAACTTTGAATCCAGTCATTCAGCGTCTCAATTTATGAACACAATGACTTACAACCATAATTCTAGGCTCAGTTCCAGTCATAAGTCAAATATGTGTTTCATCAATTGCTCAGCATTGTCATGGACACAATGAATTTTTGGTATCTTTATTATTTAAAACTGCATGTAAAATGGTAAGCTCCACATTTATGAATGAATAAATGAATGAATTCTTTATTGGCCAAGTGTGATTAGACACACAAGGAATTTGTCTTGGTATATATATAACTTTTGTTTTGGCTCCACAATATTAAAATTTGCTTAGATTACTGTCACTTATTTACAGCCAGCGAAGCTGGTAGACTATCTTGATTCTTTTTTTTCTAGGCATGAAAACAATTTAGTGTTCCTATTTAGTGGTCAAGTCAGTTACCAAGGAAGAGGACACATTGGTCTTCATAAATACAGTATACCATAAGAATTGCTCGCTACAGCTGTGATGTAAATATATGTTTTTAAAAAATAAAATGCTATTTTTCCAATTCTATTCCAACCAGGAATCACTATTATTCCTCTGAAGCTTCCTTTTTTATTATGAGTATTAATAGCAAAGGGATGCGTAATTTCTTTATGTACTCAGATCTGCACCACATGATCACCAGAAATATTTTGGCTATAGAATAGATGGAGTAGGACTGCACCAATTCAGATAGGCAGAGGAAACACATGAATGTTTTGAAGTGTTACATAACCAAAAAGGATAGTTCTTGTTTTCTAAAAACAGGACGTTTGTGATATAAAGAACAAAATAATACTACTCTCTCCCCATCTAACTTTAAAATAAAAAAATAAATGTGAACACAGATTATCATGGGATGTGCTGTATGATTTCCTTGGTTTTATAGTTCAGCAGTAATCAGTATTTCTTCTGCATTTTCCATGTATATGAAGCAGCAAGAAGTCATTAACAAGCAGGCAGAGTAGTTATTTAATATTATTAGGGTTGTTTTGAAATTTACTATCTCTATATCCCCCTCATATGCCACAGTTATACCTTTTAAAAAAAATAAAAGTTTTATTTAAGTTTTCACAAAACATATAAATAAAATAAAATATCTTTTTTTGAGAACAGCATGACCCCGGGTTATCGCTTCTTCATATAGACCTAATCTCAATACATATTTATCTTATAAATTCTAATCCATATCTTACAACTATTTTTGTAATTTTTTCAATAACTTTTCCCTTTCTTCACTTCCTATAGCCTTATTTTAAGTTATCTCATTCCTTTCTTAATTCAATTACATATCTTTTTCTAATTTTTAAAATTTTTCTAATCAATGTTTTTATACTTTCATCTGTCCTATTTATAATTTCATATTATCTTTTCTCATAAAACAAATTTTGCCCTGTAATTACTAAAGTATAACACCTTTGCATCTTTTTAAAAATCTTGTTTAAAATGTAAGTTACACCTTTACAGTTATAACATTCATTTTTTAATCTCTATTTTATAACACATACCTATTTTCAATCAAATTCTGCTTGGTACATTCCCACATCATTGAAGTTGTGCTTTCAAAGTTGTAGCAACGTTTCGGCAGATTCTCATCTGCCATCATCAGGCTTCTGTAATGTGTTCGTCTGTGAGTCAGACTTTTACAGTTGTTTCAGTTTTAAATGTGGGGCTAGCCTACTGCTGTGCAAGAATGGTTTTTTCTTCATCCTGGTTGTTTGGGAGTCTTGGTCTGTATTTAATGGTCTTGGAGTTTGCTGTGTTCTGCTTGATTGGTCTGCTTTGTGGTTTTTTTTGTCTTGATTGGCTATCAACATTGTATTCCTGTACACAATGGACACAGGCTTTTCTGTACACAGGCTTTTAGTGCAGCATGGCTCCGAGTAAATGGATGGTTATCATTTATTAGGAAGCTAGGTTTCATCTGGTGCCTGGTTGGGATGTATTTGAGCTGGAGGTATCAGGAGGGATCTATTTGTGCCCACGTGTTTGCCTGGCTTGTAGTGTGGGGATTTTTTTGTTTGTGAGTGCAGGCTACCAAATAATTGACAGTCTGGGGGAATCATCTCTTCTGTTACAATACCAGACCTGAAACAAGAAAAAGACACCACCGCCAATCCCCCTCATCAGACTCAGGCCCAAGCCCATCCTATAAATGAAGGACAACCACCATCCAGAAAACAGACTACGGTTGCCTTGCCAGCTGGCACACCCCCGTGACCCCAAAACCAAACAAGCTGACACACGCCAAGAACACAGACCCAGACCCCAAACTTGAAGCCAGACTAAAAGCCAGAATGCTACATCACAGCCACCCGCTCAGGACATCACATCAGAAAACTCAGGAAATTATACCAAAAGAACTCAAGAAGTTGCAGCACAGCAAATGACCCAAGATATCACAGCACAAGACCAAGGATACCACAGCAATAAGTGTCACAAGGTCATCACACAACCCATAACCCAAGCCGTTACTACACAGGAGGCTAATGGAAAAGAGATCAAAACACAAACGTCCCAGGAGATTACAACGCAGGACCCAGGATACCACAACAAAAGAACTCGCAAGCCCATCACACAACCCATTACCCAAGCCATTAAAACACAAGAGGCTAATGGAAAAAAGATCACTACAAAACAAATGACCCAGGAGATTACATCACAAGATCCAGGATATCTCCACAACAAAACTCACAAGGCCATCACAGAGCCCATTATATCAACATCAACTCCAACAACCAATCAAGAGGCAGCAGTGCAGCCAACCAGCCCAGCACACCAGCACCCCCACCAGTATTTATAGAGAGACGGCAGCTCTGATCACACACTGCTTGCACTGGCATGAAGCCAAAAGCACCAGCCTGAGGATGGCGAGTGGGATCTTGCCAAAACGTTGCCAAGAAAATCTTACATGGGAAAAGACCTGAACACACCTAGACATACATACATACATACATACATACATACATACATACATACGTATATATATATATATATGCTGTTCAGCTTCCTTCGGGTATTATCCCACGTCATTGTAGTTCTGTTAAAGTTGTAGCAACGTTTCAGCAGAATCTCATCTGCCATCATCAGGCTTCTGTATGGATGTGGGTCTCACAGCTTCTGGTTTCAAATTCGAGGATGTTCTATTCTGATTGGCTAGGAGTCTGGGTCTGTGTTCACTGGACTTGGAGTTTGATTGATTGGTGTTTCTGGTTTCTTCTGTCTGTTTTGTGGCTTTGATTGGCTGGCAACACTCTGTTCCTGTGTTGGAGGCTTTCAGTGCAGCTTGGCTTCATGTGAAAGGATGGCTGCTATCCATTAGGTAAAGCCAGGTTTCACCTGGGTGCCTGGTGGGGGGGTGTTTGAATTGGAGGCATCAGAGGGAGTCTGTTTGTGCTCAGGTGTTTGTCTGTTTTGTGGTGTGGAAATCTTTCTATTTGAGAGTGCAGGCTTCCAAATTATTGACAGTCTGCTGGAATCATCTCTTCTATTCATGCTTTCAGGTCTTTTTTCAATCTCTATGGCTTCTCTGATGATTCTGTGGTTGGGGTTTTCTATTGTGGCTAGGGTTTTAGTGCCATTGAAGTTGATGTTGTGACCTGTGGTTTTCATGTGTTGGACTAGTGAGGAGGTGTGTTTCAGCTTTTTTACTGCATTTTTGTGTTCATCTAGGTGGGTACTTATTCTTCTATTGGTCTGTTCAATGTATGTGGCCGTGCATGATGTACAGGGGACTTCGTATATGCCTTGGTTTTCCAGGTCAATTTTGTCTTTGGGGTTCCTCAGGATGGCTGCTATTTTTTTGTCTGTTTTGAAGGCAGTCTTGATGTGATGCCTGTGTAGTATCTTACTGATTTTATCTGTAGTACCTCTTATGAAGCTTAAAAACACACACACACACACACACATATATATATATATATATATATAT
>BLBF01000005.1:23116108-23159429 GCA_015471245.1 Laticauda colubrina
CTTTGCTTCACACACTTGCTTCATTTATTTTATTAAATAAAGTCTTGGTAGAAACTTTTAGAAATGGTTTAAGCCTTTGCATGCTTGTGGGATGGGTAATAGCTGTGGGATAGATAAACCTCCAGTGCAAGCATAGTGGGACTGTATGATCCACCCTCCCAGGTGCCACACCTATGGCCCTTTATTATCAATAACAATGTAAGCATTGATCCACACATTTGAACATAAACAGAACTCTTTATTAAATGTCCTGTTCATTGTAGGCCCACCCAACATACATTGCCCAATCTCATCAGTGTGATGAGACAGGGTGAAGGAAGCATCCATTAATCATTTATCATCCTGTCTTGCGATTCCATTGCTCCAACTGGGGAGTTGCACCAGTGTCTCAGGAGGTTGTGCTGCTTCTTCCCTTCACGTGAGGCTCTGTTGGGGCCTTGCACATCCTCAGTGTCTATCAGGATTCGCCCTTGCCTCCATTCTCAAGCTCCATGTCCCCATTGTCTTGTTGGAGGTCCACGAGCCTGTTCTGCAACACTGGGTAGTGGGTGCGCATGAGATTGTGCAGGATGCAGCAAGCTTCCACGATCCTCCTCACGGTCTCTGGGCGATGCTGCATGGTGGTGAGAAGTACCTGGAACCTGTTGGCCAGGATGCCAAAGGTGTTCTCCACCACCCGCCTTGCCCTGGACAGCCTGTAGTTGAAGATCCTCTCTTCATGGGTGAGGCATCTGGAAGTGTAGGGCTTCATGAGGTAGGTTCTGAGGGAGAAGTCGTCATCCCCCATGATGAAGTAGGGCACATGTTGTGTGTCATTGGGCAGGGGGTCTGGATCTGGGAAGCCCATGATGAGGTTGCGTTCCAGCCCCTCCTTGAGGTCAATTGCGTTGTATACCTGGGCATCTGAAGATGAGCCATTGCCTGAAGCATCGATGTACATGAACTTGTAGTCAGCATCGACCATGGCGAAGAGGATGATGCTGAAGAAGCCCTTGTAGTTGAAATAAGTGGACCCCGACTTGGCTGGAGCTTTGCAGGCCACGTGCTTGCCATCTATGGCTCCAACGGTGTGGTGGAAGTTCCACCTCTGATACCACTGTTCTGCAACTTTCTTCCAGCCTTCTTCAGTGGAGGGACACTGGAGGAGCTCCTCCTTGTATTCTTCAATGATGGCCTGCACCACTTCTCTGACCACAAAGCTGATGCTGTTGTGTGGCACCCTCCAGCCGTACTGCATGCTTCTGTACGTGGTCCCTGAAGCCAGGTGGCGCAGAATCAGTGCCACCTTGAGCCCAGGGTCCAGGCTGGGCCGGACGTTGGTGCTCTGCTTGGTCAATCTGGGTCTCAGATGCTCCACAACTTCGTCAAACATGGCTGGAGGCATCCTCGTGAAGTTCTGGAATGCACGAGTGTCTTCGCTCCTCAGTTCCACCATCAGCTTGTTGTACATCCGTACTCTGCTCTTCTCCCGATCCATCTTCAGACCCAGACACTTCTTGGCCGCCTCCGTTTCTTCCCATAGGACAGTTGAAAGAACCTGTAGGTGGCTTCGCACTGTTGCAGAACGATGATGGCTACCAAAAGGAGTGTGTTACGATCCATGGTGGACATCAGTGGATGCTGTGGAAGAGCCAGAGCCAGATGAAGGCTGCAGAGGTCTGCACAGCAGGGCTGCTGGATTGAAAGTGAGATCCACGTAAGTTGCTCCCCCTTTTTATAGGCAATATAGGTTTTCCACTATTGGAAAGTCCTTTTGCATCCTCTAGGCATCCTCTAGACATCCTTAATATCTGAGATAGGTCCTCTCTGCGAACGTTTTTTCCATTTTAAATGCTTTCTTTGCGAGCTGCATCCGCTTTCATCCTTTCTCCGTCCGTGCTACTAACGCTGCACATCCATTTCGCTTCCTCCCTGTGTCCGCTTTCCGCTGGAGCGGATTTGAGTTGCGTGGATGCGCAGTGGATGCCTAGCAGATATAGCGGATGCGTGACGGATGTAGAACGGATGTTCCCCATATGCGTCGCAGATGCAGAATGGACACGTTGGATATATTTTCTGCTCAAAAAGTTTTGAGCAGCTCAAAACTTTTTGAGCTGATGGAACCTCAGTCGACGGATGCTGGACAGATAGAGAGGATGAAAAACGGAGGCAGTGAGTACAAAACGGATGAATCGCGTTAACCAACGGATGGCAAGTGTTTCTCTCCATTTTACATCCTCTTTCCATCTGTTGGTGCAGTGTGACATGGGCTTTAAGCTCTCAACTTCAGGATAGGATAATTCACTGGAATGTGTTTTTGAGTTCTTACATTCCTAAAAAGCTTGCCTCATTTGACATGCAGGAATAATGTATGACAAACACCAAAGCAATAATGGTAGATAAGAAATTCACATCTTAAGAAATTAAGGCACATTAAAATGAAAAGAGTAAAGTAATTAAAAAGAAAGGAAGGAACCCCTGAAATTAATCGATGAAAATTAGCTTCAACTTCTTTTGTAAAAGAGCAAACAGATACCACTTTGGAACTTACTCCTAAGTAACTCACAAAAATGAGCCTGTAAGATTATGGATATTGGCAAGAACTAGCTGAAGGAAAATTTTGACTTGATTTCCTTTCCTGGACCAAATAACTGATGAATACACAAAATGAAGCCAGTTCATGTTTATTTCTCAGGATCATCCAAAGCCTAGCACCTGCTTCTGTGCTTGTTTTGCCACAATGGCAGAACTTAGACCAAATGCCTTCTCAGTCAACATGTCTGCAAATTGTTATTTATATCTTGGTTACCCTGGTTTTCTTTGGCAGTGGAGATATGAGTTTAGGGCTTGGATTCATGTTCATGTTCTGGCTTTGTTGAAATTTTATTTATTTAAAATGTTTATTCATCAGTCCATATTATATAAAATGCTAGGTGGTCCCTAACCAAACAATTAAAAGAACATCAAAAATAAATGAACACAATACATGTTGCATCCTATGCACACATGCCATGCTTTTCCTTTTGTCTGGTAAAATAACACTGCAGACACCAGAGCTGATCAGACAGGAGAGAAATGACAGCATTGTTCCAATATTTGAGGAACTGCACAAAGAAGAAGGGAAACCCAATAGAAATCTATTTTCTAAAGCACCAGAAGACAAGAAACAATGGATGGACACTAATCAAGGAGACAAGCAACCTAGAATTAAGAAGAAATTTCCTGACCATGAGAACAATTAACCAGTGGAACAGCTTGCCTTCAGAAGTTGTGGATGCTTCATTGCTGGAGGCTTTTTAGTAGAGACTGAACATCCACTTGTCAGAAATGGTATAGGATCTCCTGCTTGAGCAAGGAGTTGGACTAGAAGACTTCCAAGGCTCCTTCCAACTCTCTTATTCTGTATTTTGTAAATACTGTAACATGCTTTTTCTATACCACTGATCTTGCAAACTAAAGCTTGTAACAGCAATTAGAGAATAACAAAATATAGCTATGCTACATTCCCTAAAAATAAATCTGAGACATTCTTTTCTAAAACATTATAAAACCGATCATTACTGTAAAATGTGATATGGCAGCATGTTATTTTTTTTATATATGTAAATGGGAAGAACTACTCTGTTAATTCAATAATGGCTCTATCTTTATCTCAAGGAAATGAGCCAAATATATATATATGCTATACACCAAATATGTTCAAAGAGATTACACCCTTGAGATTTCCATTGACAAGCTTGGTAAATAATAATCAGTTTAAGTTCAAGAAGAATGATTTCCTATTTAAAAGGGACTGGTTACTTCATAGGATGGCTTTGAATAAAAGCCCCACTAAGAAAGGTTCCGTGCTGTTTGGAACTCTGTAAGCTAATAATTTGGTGAATCAAAGAATTACATAGAATTTGATCATGGTCAAAAGAACTCTGACATCTCAAGGGGAAATTCCCTAGTTCCATTCATCGATAATCCATTCCGAGCAACAATGAGGATACATTGGAGCTCTTCTGGCAAATGATAAACAGTATTTTTCACAAGGGCTTTTTGGAATAAACAATGTTCCTAATGAAGAAAACTTTGAAAAATGACATTGTCTTAAATTTCATTCTGTCCTTGTATTCACCACCCCATATCAGTTAAAGCATCCTGCACATTTTGACAATTTGATAAATCCAAAATTAAATGTATCATAAATACACTCACATGCTAGTCCTTGCCAGTCCTATCAGGGTACAAAGCAGATATAGTATAGACCTAAACCTAGTTTTATTACAACTGCTATAGCTCTTCCCTCTTTTATCTTCATGTGAATTGGGGAAGAGTTGTCTGATGCATTCTTATAAATCTATTTCTTGGTATGGGCCCAAATCTCATTTATTTGTTTGTTACTTGGTGACAGATCTTCCCTCTGTTCTTCAGGGCTATCTTCTGTACTCCCTACAGTTCTCTTCATGACTTTATAAAGAGTAAAGGGTAATATCAGTTTGAGGCAGTGGTTAAGGCATAAAGCTAGAATATAGAAGATGGTGAATTCTAGTCCTGCCTCAAGCACAAAACCAGCAAGATGATCTTGAGACAGTCACTTCTTCTTGGCCCTAGAAAGGAAGCAATGGCAAACCACTTCTGAAAAAACTTTGGCAAGAAAACTGCATGGACTTGTATTAGGAATATGACTCACCTAACAGCTATTTGGGTTAGAAATATATAAACCAGGATAAACATTTTAAAACAGTATCTTTAAGAAAATGTAAAACTGTAGGGGGAGGAGCTGGCATCGCGATGATACTGCATGCAATCTTGGAGATCTGAGATTGCAGCCGATATCTTTGCCCCTGGACGATCCAAACAGACCTAAACCATCCCAAAGAGATGGTGATAGTGAAGGGCGCATCCTGTAGATCCCAGGGATATCGCAAAGTCCCTGGTTGATCCAGGAGAAGCCCTTTTGCCAGCGGCAGAGAGGCACCACCACAGCTGCTGAAGTTCGGACAGCTCCGAATGGAAGAGTGGTTGAAAGAGAAAGTGTGTCGGTCTGATGAGAATTGTTCTTTTATTATTCTAAGACTTAAAAGGACTTCAAAGGACACCCTAAGGGGAAAAAGAATCTGTAAAAGTTTTGACAGCGGCGGTTTTTAAACAGAAGTGTCAAAGTAAGGCTTTGCTTTGTGTTTTTCATGGCTGGATTTCTATGGTGATTCTGCATTTGCTAACTGGACTGTTTTTTTCTCTATTTATATTTATTTTTCCTCTTCTCTTCTTTTTTGACTTTGTAATATTTTAGGTTAGAGGCTCCCTTAAGCTATACTTTTTAAAAAAAACTTTTATTACATTTTGTCTGGAAAAGGAGGGGGAGAGTGAGAGTAAAGAAACTTTGTAACACTGCCAACTAGAGGCTTGAAAATATCTTACACAAAGCTGAGAAAGCTGAGAAGAAAGCTCTGAAATTATTTTTCAATGACATTGCTACGTGATAAGATAGAGGGAAGAGCATGGAAGAGTGTTACTGCAGGTGTTCTTCTGGATTTCTATTAACAATTGAAACTTGGCTTTGAAGTTTGGAGAAAGTGTATGACAAGAGCCTTGGATAATTAAATAAAGTGCAGGTTTCTTTAAAAAAAGTTGGTTCACCACCCCCCCTCACCAGCTGTACTGTTCATTTTTTCTTTTTAAAACCTTTATTTTTGTAATATTTTCATCTTTGCTTTCTATTTTAAAGGTTAAGCCTCAAAATTTCCTTTTTTCTTTTCCTTTCTTCTTTGGGATTTTTTTGTTTTTCGATATGCTTCTTTTTTTATTTGAAGATTTTCAATTGGATTAAGGTGTTGAAGAATCTGAAGAATTACTTTTATTTTTTTAATTCTTTTTTACTTTTTGCTCTTTTTAAACTTTTTTTTTATTCTTCTCCTTCCTTTCTACCTAATTACTGATTGGATTAAGGTTAAGAAGAACCTGAATAATTTTTTATTCTTCTTTTCTTTTTATTATTATTGGGTTTTACTCTCTACCATTCTTATTTTTCATTTTGGATTATAATTGGCTATTTCATAATTGGATTAGGGTTTAGAAGAACCTGAAGATCCTGAATTGTTTAAAATGAGTGGGATGTTTATAGCTTCTGGCTCTTCAACTTCTACTTCTGCCTCCCTACCATCTGGAGGACAACATTTAATTCAGACAATGTTAAAGCAAGACAAAGATCAAGAAAGAGTGACTCTACAGATGATTATGTAATGAATCCAAGACCTTAAAATAAAATCAGATACCATAATCAGAAAAGAGAATAGAAAATATTGAGCAAAGAACAGAGAAAACTGATGAAAAGGTGGAGAATATTCAACAAATGATGGTGAAGTATGATGAGAGATTCCAAAAAATTGAAGAAGATAAACAAAGAGACAAGAAGATTGGAGATATTGATATCAGATTAACAGTGGTTGAACAAGATAAAAGTGGGATACTGAAATGGGAGATAGACAGATCAGAATTTTATCTCAGATTGCAAAACATAGAGGAAGAAAAAGGACAAAATCTAGCTGAGATAATGATAGAAATATTGGCTGAAGCTTTGGAAATAACAGAAGAAAAGATGATGGATGGAGTAGATGAGGTAAACCGATTTTTTACAAGATATGCGATGAGAAATTACCCACCAAGAGAAGTTCATGTCAGATTTGCAAAAAAAGCCATTAAAACACAAATATTACAAGTGGTAAGAGAGAAAACATTGAAATACAAGGGCAAAGAGATTGTGGTTTTAAAGCAAATACCCAGAAGTGTGAGAGAGATGAGAGGACAATATCGATTTTTGACTAAAATGCTATTGAAAAAAGAGGTGAATTATAGATGACTAATCCCAGAAGGGTTAATGTTTACATGACAAGAACAGAGATATAGAATTGATTCAATCGAGAAAGCAGAATTATTCTATGCAGAATTTTTTGGAAGGAAAGAGGAGGCAGAAAAAGAGATTTCAACTAATTGAATTTCAAGATGACCAAATGTAGACTGAAAAAGAAGAAGGCGCAGTAGGTGGATCGGTGGAGACTAAAGAACAATGTGAACCAAGATCTATGAGAGCTGCCAAACCTAATTATAAAGCATAATTATGGAAGAGAAAAAACTGATTACAATGAATATAAATGGACTTAATTCAGCTGTTAAAAGAAGGAAATTTTTTCACAGATTAGAGAACTAAAATTTGATATAATTTGTCTACAAGAAGTACATATTAAAAAAACAATATGAACAATTGTTGATACAGCCAAAATGACACAGTCCCAAGTAACTATAGTGAAGTAAAATTGTATCCTGCTAAGGATCAGGCTACTTGGCAGAAAGCAATGGATAAGGAACTAGAATCATTAAAAAGACTGGATGTATACAAAAATGTTAATTTACCACCAAGTGAACATGCCATAGGATGTAAGTGGATATATAAGCTAAAGACAGTTGTAGATAGTACTGTTACCCATAAAGCCAGGTTAGTAGCACAAGGGTTCAATCAGACAGTAAATGACTATGATGAGGTGTTTGCACCTATTCTGAAGGCTACTACATTAAGGGCAGCATTAGTGTGGGCAGATAAGGAGAAATACATTGTAAACCATTTGGATGTAGAGACGGCTTATCTGCATGCACCATTGCAACATTCTATATATATCAAGAAACCTTTAAGTCTTAAAAATGATAATACTGATAATGATTGCTGGAAATTGAAAAAGAGTCTTTTTGATTTGAAGCAATCAGGATATGAGTGGAACCAATGTATAGTTAAAGAATTAACTAAAATAGGTTTTGTAGCTGGCATGGCTGATCCATGTTTGTTTAAAAGAGAAAGTAATGGTATAATTTCATGATTGCTATTATTTACTAATGAAATAGCATTAATCACCAAAACTGAACAAGAAGCTACTGACATAATTTCACTACTGGAAAAGAAATTTAAGATAAAACATTGAGGAGAAATCAAACAATATCTTGGTTTAAAGCTAGATAGAACTAGGGGAGGATACAAGATCTCACAGGCAGATAAAATTAACCAATTACTAAAAAGTTATAAAATGGAACTTTGTAAGCCAGCTAAAACACCAATGAGCCAGGAGTTTAGCCATAGTGATGTACAAAGTCCTATTTTTGATAAGAACATTTATCAGTCCTTGATTAGTAGTTTATCTTATCTCAGTAATTCGTCAAGGCCAGATATCGCATACAGTGTTAATCAATCAGCAAGATTTAACAATGAGCCAACTGAAAGGCACTGGCAAGCTGCTAAACATGTGTTAAGATATCTGAAACAGACAATGCATTATGCATTGTATTTGGAGCCAAAAGATGAACTGAATTTAACTGCATATGCTGATGCAAGTTTTGCTACAGACATCAATACACGAAAATCTACATCGGGTACTGCTGTATTATTGGGAAAAGCATTGATTGGATGGAGACTAGATTAGACAGAAACATCTAAGTTTGTCAACAATGGAGGCTGAATTCTCATGTTTGTCTTTGTTATGTACAGATTTAGTTTTGTATAAGCAATTATTAATTGATATGGAAATTAATGTAACACATCCTATTGTTGTTTATGAAGCTAACCAATCGGCAATACAGATGGCTTCAAATATTGCTGTTAAAACAAGAATGAAACACACAGATTTCAGATATTTAAATATGAGACAATGTGTGCAAAGTAAGATGATTAAGCTAAAATACTGTATGTCAGAAAACAAAATAGCAGACCATTTTACAAAAGCCCAAGGCTCCATAAAGTATAAAGCTAGCTGTGAAGATTATGGACTTAGAATGTAAGGTTGTATATATTCTTACCCAGAAGGGGAGAATGTTAGGAATATGAGTCACCTAACAGCTATTTGGGTTAGAAATATATAAACCAGGATAAACATTTTAAAACTGTATCTTTAAAAAAATGTAAAACTGTAATTAGGTGTGGTTTCTCAAATGACCATAAGATGGAGCCAGAAACCTCATTTGTCTTAGTCTTAGTCTCAGAAGAGAGTGTGAGTGTATCTTTGTTTCCTTCTGATGGGAAGTATTGCTGTTGTTCCATTTCTTCTAATTAACTGATATTACTGGATTTAATGTAAGTCTGTTACGGAACTGTTTTTTGACACTGGACTTTGATATTGGAATTATCCCTGGATTAAAACTGACTGATTTAACCTGTGAATGACTTTGGATTGTCTATTTTGAACTTTGCTCAAACCTTTCTGGAAGTAAAACCCTACATTTACTGTACAGTGTATCTGTGTGCTGTATGTGTATTATTCAAACACTACTCTCAAATATGTCTCCCTGTATGCACTCATTCTCCTAACGGGGAATTACCTCAACAACTTGTCCAGGCAGTCTCTGAGAATCAGTCATAATTGTATGGAAAAAAAATATATCATGAAGGAGTCCTGAATTCTGCCACAAAGGGAACAGTTATCATGCTGACAAATAAGGAGTCTTCCTTAGATAAAAACAAATTACAATCTCTTTAATTCCTACATGGAGAACATGTTGAAAAGCTAAAATTTCCTGTATCAAGCCAGAGATCCCATCTCTTTGTTTTCTTTCTGCAAATAAAAAAGCAAGCTAGTAAATTTCTTGTAGATGTAGCTCCTTCACTACTAATAATACTACATGGTTACTGGCAATTATGTGACTTAAAGCTCCTTTATGTGAGATACCATAAACAGATAAAAATCTATTGTTACAAGATCTTACCATGGTTTCTAGACGAGATAGCTTCAGAGAACGATATGATTGATTTATGAATCACTCTATCCCTCCAGCAAGGATCTGACAACTAAGGGTAAAAAGAGCTTTTTACTTTCCTTGCTTAAAGGGACATCTGGCTAGCAGCCAGTACTGGGGCAAAAGTTTTGAACTAGATGTTCACAGCACCTTAATTTAAAATTATGGCAGCAGCTGAATGCTTTTCTGGCCACTTTTGTTATGAATGTGTAGCCAATGTATGTAGATGTACCTATAGCACTAGAAATCTCTGCTGAACCTAGACTGCAAATTATATCTTCTACAACCATTAAAAGAAATAACAATGAAACCTTGATACAATTTTTTGTGAAGCTTCTGCAACTTTAATGTATTTGCACTGTTGCTGTTTTGGGGACACAGAAGAATTTTGCTTCTGGCTAGACAAGGATGCCTCCTTTGATTTCTTTGGTATGTATTGCATGAATATGGGTGCTACAGCTGGATGAAAATAAAGTAGAAAATCAGTCAAAGAGTTGAAGAAGGACATTATCTCCTTTCACTCCACACCCACAGGAATATGCCTCATCCTAGTGCATGTCAACAAGTCATTTTAAGAACATGCAAGGTCTCTCTCATGTATTATTCCCACAGTGCATAGAGAGACTCTGTACATTGTAAATTCATCCTTTTAAACATTATAATCAAAAATCCACATTGCCTTTCATAACCACGACAAAAAGAAGCTGAGGAAATTTGCTACCTGGGACCAATCTGCTGCTTGTCAGCATTGATTATCCACCCTAGATCATCCCATCCCATTCCATCCCAGTTGAGGGGAAAGTTTAAATTGACTACCAGAATCAATAGCTAGAAGGACAGTTGAAAAACAGAATGACACATACCTTCCCTTCTCCAATTCTTTTGGGTTTTAGCAACTGCCATGTCTTATACCATCCTGACATGTATTAAAGTAATAGGAATCTGGGCAGCATTCTTTGGCAGAGGAACGATGTTGTGTTTTCTTCTTTTTGGAAGGGAGAACAGTTTTTATGTTGCCATTGACATTCATCATCATCCCGGTAATTGTGTGTGTGCTACTACAACACCTCTGAGACCAACTTGACCTTTTGGCAAAACATAAAGGCATGTCTGGAAGCTAGATACCAGGCTGCCAAAGCTATTTACCAATGCTAAACAACCGGCCTCTCCAAAAAGCTATAAAAGGCACAGAGAAAAAAATAAAATAATGGTCCAAATATTTAAAAATGTGACATAAACTGGCTAGTGTGGAAACCAAAATGTATTTATCAAAGAGATCAAAGATGGGAGCTACCAGTGAATGGTCACAACCTCATTCAGAAGACAAATGCCATAGAAGGGGGTCATTTTTTTTGGTGGGGGGATAAATTTTAAAATAATGATTTTTTTTAAAGATTTCAATCAAAGTCAACCACAGAAAGACATGGAAAGTAGGAACTCTTTGCTGAAATGTCATCATAAATAGAGAAACAGCAAGTATTCTGCAGAAAAAGAACATCTTTTTGTTCGGCTAGTTGCTGGAATTCTTGCAGCCACTAGGTGGCACCAACCTGCAGTTGAAGTTTCAAAATCTATTTCTAGCCATTTGTCACTTACAGTTCCCCTAGAGAAAATCTCAAAAAATTTGAAACATAGGGAACTGATGAAGAAATCCCACTCCCCATTCCACCCCAGAAACAAATACATTTGTACATTTCCTGAAACAATTATCACACATTCCTAAATTGTTGGAGGTTTGTTCTGCATGCAAAATTTGGAGATAAAATGTCAGGGAAGGATTAAACTCAATCCATGACAATGAAAGGAGGAAGTTTTCTCACAGGTGGTCTTGCACATGTCTAATAAGCAAGAGATTTAATTACAACATGATATGAGAGAAAACAACTTTAGGCACGTTCAGGAAATCCTTAGATGGAAGAACAAGTCATTGTTTTCTTCTTTCCTTTGTCACTTCAGAATATAACTCACTCTATATATTATTCAGCCCAGTTTAGCCAAATGTACAGGTAGTTCTCAATTTACAACCATTCAATTAGTGACTGTTCGACGTTACAACAGCACTGAAAAAAATGACTGATAACCATTTTTCACATTTATAACCATTGCAGCATCTCCACAGTTATGTGCTCAGTATTGGGACTCTCGGCAGCCTCCATCTACACGGTATGTGTGATGGTTTCACTATCCCAGGATCATGAAAATCTTTTGTGTGACTTTCTGACTAAAGTCAATGGGGAAGCCAGATTCACTTCTTGTTAACTTCACAACTGCAATGATTCATTTAACAACTGTGGTAAGAAAAGTCGTTAAAATGGAGCAAAACTCACTGAACAACTGCCTTGTTTAGCAACTTAAATTTTGGGCTCAATTGTGGTAATTTATTGTGGATTTTTTTTATTGTTATTCTGAAGGAAATTTGGCTTGGATACAAGACCCTTTCCATTTCATATAAAGTAGTCAGTTTCATAGCTCAGGGTCCTCCATACCCTTTCTGTATAAAGACCCAACCAATCAAGATTGTTCAGTTCAATTAAACCTATCAAAGATTTGAATAATAGAATAGAATAGAATTCTTTTATTGGCAAAGTGTGATTGGACATACAAGGAATTTGTCGGTGCAAATGCTCTCAGTATACATAAAAGAAAGCATACATTTGTTAAGAGTCAAGAATCATCAGGTAGAACACTTAATGATAGTCATAGGGTATGATAAGCAATCAAATCATACTAGAAAACAGTCAATATAAATCGTAAGGATACAAAGGATAAAGTTACAATCATAGTCACAAGTAGGAGGGGATGGGTGATAAGGAGTGATGAGAAGATTAACAGTAATAGTAGTGTAGACTTTGTAAATAGTTGGACAATGTTGAGGAAATTATTTGTTTAGCAGAGTGATGGCTTTTGGGAAAAAACTGTCCTTGTGTCTAGTTGTTCTGGTGTCCAGTGCTCTATAGCGTCTTTTTGAGGGAAGGAAACAGTTTATGTCTGGGATGTGAAGGGTCTGTAAATATTTTCACAGCCTTCTTTTTGACTCATGCAGTATACAGGCCCTCGATTAAAGGCAGGTTGGTAGTAACTGTTTTTTCTCCAGTCCTAATTATCCTTTGAAGTCTGTGTTTATCCTGTTGGGTTGCAAAACCAAACCAGACAGTTATAGAGGTGCATATGATAATGCCAAATACATCAATTGGGAATTAGTGAAATGAGAGAAGATGTGGACAGAAAATTTAGTTTGTCTCTCTTGCCAAACTCCTAAAGAAGATAGATAAAGATAGATAAAAGAATATTCTACCTGACTCTGTGGTTTCTTCCCCAAACCCCCAAAACTTTAACCTTAGACTGTCTACTATTGACCTCACCGCTTTACTAAGAGATCTGTAGGGGACGTGCATAAGTGCACCAATGTGCCTACTGTCCCTGTCCTATTGTTTATTTTATTTTATTTTATTTATTTTTGTTATATGTATCCATGTATGCATAACTATGCTTTTACTTATATCTATTATCTTGTAAGCAATTGACAAAAATAAAAAAAATAAAAATAAATAAATTGTATTGAAGGTGGGGCACTCAAGCAAAATATCCTGTGCGTTTTTATGCCTGAATTGGTGTTCAACAGGTGAACAGCTTGGACATGTCTGAAATGGTCTAGAATGTCTTGCTTAAGCTGGGGGCTGGACCAGAAGACCTCCAAGGTCCCTTCTAGCTCTGTCCTGATTCTAATGTTTTGAGGTTGGATACCCACTAGCATGGGAAATTGTTTACCATTACTGCTGCTTCAACAATCATCACCATTTCAGAGTAGTAACCATCCAACTACTGTGATCTATACTCAGATCTCCTTCCAGTTGGTGTCAGGGTTTTACCCATTGGAAACAGAACTCTGAGGTAAGCTGACCCCTCAAAGAACAGTTTTATTAGGAGATATCATCTTGGTACGGGCTGGTGGAAAGCCAGTTCCTGTGCTTTCCACCTCATTAAAAAGTGAACGTTTTACTGTTTTCCCAAACAACAAGACACACTGTCCTATCTGGGTGCTGGCTGGTTGCCTGGTTATTTTTCTCCTCCTCCTCTGGCAAGCCAGCAGTTGGAATGTCCTTGGCTCATAAGAGAACTATTTTGTTTTGGCCATAAAACCCCAGCTATCTGTACACCCTCTCCCCTCTGCTCCAGGCTGTGTCACAAGCCTGAAGCCATGTGAAAAGAAATCCCTATAGAAAAAGCTACAGAAAAGAAGATGGCAACTAGGTCAGCTTCAGGGTTGACAGTTGGATCGTTCTGTGGGGGCTTGTATCTTTGACGATGGTGCAGTCACCAAGTAGAATTTCATATTTATAGTCATAGGTATGTGTGTGTGTGTGAGAGAGAGAGACACACAGAGAGACACACACACACACAGAGGGAGAGAGAGACAGAGACAGAGACAGAGAGCAAACAAAGGTAGATAAAACTAGTCCCTGCAATTTTCTTGGCAGAGTTTCCTGAGTGGTTTGCCATTACCTCCTTCCTAGGGCTAAGAAAGAATAGTAGGCCCAAGGTCTCCAAGCTGTCTTTATGTCTAAGGCAAGAGTAGAACTTGCAATGTTCCGGTTTCTAGGCCATCACTTAAAACCATTGCACCAAACTGGATCTCTAGTTAATTTTATTCTTTTGAGGTGATATTTTGGGGGAAATTGTCTGCTGAAACTGAAATTTACTAAACCTAGCTGAGGATTTCCTATATCTACTTTTAAAACTCTCTTCCTCTGTTCTATATGTAAAGTGGGTGATTCCAAATCTGCAAACCTGATTGGTCAAATAAACTAAGCATTGGATTGGTTCACTAGGAACCAATCCAAAGAGCTGCTGAAAGGCGGCAAATTTAAGCAACTGCGATTGGCTACAAGCAGGCAAGCCAGCCTGTATAAAAGGCTGGCCTCGGCTTCAGCCAAGTGTTCTTATTTACTGACTAGTTAAAGAATAAAGTATTTGTTGTTGGAACCCAGTCTACCTCGAGTGTTTTCTGAACAAAACACTGGTGACGAGGATGGGATCGTCCTAAACGAAAAAACCTGCAGGCGGTGATAAGAAGTCCAGATGACAACCAAGATGCCTGGAAACAACGCACCGCCCGCACCCTTCAATCCCAACGAAGAGGATTGGGATTCCTATGCAGATCGCTTCCAAATGTATTTGGAGAGCAATGAAATGGAAGATATTTCAGAGCAACGCAAGAGAGCTGTGTTCCTGACTCACTGCGGGCCAACGGTTTTCAAGATGGCAAAGGCCCTTGTGAAGCCCCGAGACGTTAAACAACTAACGTGGCCAGAATTGCAAAGAATCCTCAAAGCACACTACGCTCCGATGGTGTCAAACTTAATAAAGCGACACGAATTTTACCACAGAGACCAGAGAGAGGGAGAGACCGTCTGATTTCATTGCTGCCCTTAGACAACTAGGGGGTGAGTGTGATTTCCTGAACATTGACGAAGCGATGAGGGATCACGTGGTGTTGGGTCTGAGAGACTCGATCGCACAGAGTAAATTACTCAACAAGCCCAACATCACCGTGACCGAAGCCATCGCGGAAGCCACAGCCGCTGAAACCGCGAAAAAATCAACCGTCGCAATGAAAAAGATGAACACACACAGCGAAGAAACAAACCCAACCAAAGACAGAAAGCAGCCTGCCACCGCAACCCAATACGAAGAGTCTGGCGAAACATTCAAATCGAGCGAAGAAGACGACGAGATCCACCGTTTGCTCATGAACAGAAAAGAGCGCGAAAGAAGGAATTGGCGGGAGTGCGCTGACTGCGGAGGAAACCATTCCCGCGCCGAATGCAGATTTCTCGATGCTATCTGCAGGCATTGCAAGAAACAAGGGCACATCGAGAAAGTCTGCAGGAACAAAAAAAGCTACAGCCCAACGAGACGCAGAAATTCCCCAACACGAGCTGAGCCTAAACGAGCTGAGAGAAAGTGGCAACAAGAGAAGCGAGCCAATATACACCAAACTGTCACTATAAAGAGCGCTCAGACGGGAAGCGGGAAGAAAGTTAAAGTCATTGTAAAAATCGAAGGAAAACACTGCAAGATGGAAGTGGACTCAGGGTCCTTCCTCTCCATGGTATCGTGGGACACAATAAAACAGCTAGTCCCAGGTATCAAACCCAAAGAATTACAGAAGCAGCACCTAACTCTCAAGGACTACCAGGAAAACCAAATCCCTGTAGTCGGCATGGGACATTTCCGAGTCGCCTGCAAACAACACGTCAAGGTGCTACCGCTGACCATAGTCGACCGAAACAGACTAAGCCTCCTGGGCATTGAATGGTTCGCGCCATTGGGCATCAGGATGACCGGGATCGATCGAGTGACTACAACCGGCTGGGAAGACAACCTCATCCGAGAATTCCAAGACGTTTTTGACGGCTCACTTGGCAAGTATCGGGGAAATCCCATTTCTTTCAGTCTAAACCCCCAAATAGCCCCACGAAGAATAAAAGCCAGGCGAGTTCCTTTTGCACTAAAGGCAAAAATAGAGGAACAGCTGGACAAATTAATAGCCCAAGGGGTGTTAGAACCTGTGGACCATGCCAAGTGGGAAACACCTATAGTCACACCGGTCAAACCCGACGGGTCCGTTAGAATCTGTGGTGACTATAAGGCTACCATGAACCACGCATTACAACCAAGCGCATACCCGGTGCCTGTAGTCCAGCATTTGCTTCACTACCTGGGAAAAAGAAAAGTTTTTGCTAAACTTGACTTAGCACAAGCCTATCAACAGCTCCCAGTGGACCCAGAAACTGCTGAAGCACAGACTATAGTCACACATAAGGGTGCATTCAAATGTCACCATCTCCAATTTGGAGTGAGTGTGGCCCCAGGCGTCTTCCAGAGTCTAATGGAACGCCTCCTAAATGGCATACAAGGAGTCGTACCATATTTCGACGACGTCCTGATCTCTGCCAAAGATGAAACCCAATTAAAAAACAGACTCAAAGAAGTACTAACTAAGTTCAGAGAATCTGGCCTCAAAGTAAAAAGAGAAAAGTGTTGCCTAATTAAGAATAGCGTCGAATTCCTGGGCTATTTAATAGACGGAGAGGGTATACACCCTACAGACAAAAAGGTTGTTTACTGTGGGGTGATCGGGTGGTTATTCCTAACAAACTACAACCTAGGGTACTTACTATGCTACACGAAGGTCACCCGGGGATTGAAAAAATGAAAAGCCTTGCTAGAAGTTATGTCTGGTGGCCGGGTATTGATAGGGACATAGAATACTGGGTAACCTCATGTAACAAATGTCAAGCAATTAGACCATCCCCACCCAAAGCACCCATTAGAGATTGGGAAATCCCACGGGGCCCCTGGTCACGAATCCACATCGATTTCGCTGGTCCAACTAAAGGACATACCTTTCTGATTGTTGTGGATGCCTATTCTAACTGGTTAGAAGTAAAAATTATGCCATCAACAACAACTGAATTAGTAATAAAACAACTGGACAGCCTTTTTGCCACCCATGGCATTCCGGACGTCCTCGTGTCCGATAATGGACCACAACTAACCAGCCTACACTTTGAACAATACCTAGCCTCCCTAGGTATTAGACATGCCCTAACCGTGCCGGCCCATCCGGCTGCAAACGGTAGGGCAGAGAGAATGGTCCGATTTACAAAGGAAGGGTTAGAAAAAATGGACACTGGAGATGTACAGCAAACAATTAACCGATTGCTCACACTCCAGCACATAACACCCAGTACCACAACCAACAAGTCCCCAGCAGAGCTACTCATGGGGAGAAAACTAAGATCACACCTTGATAGATTGCACCCAGAATTCATGCCAGAAACCCCCCCCCCCGACTCCTCTACACGGTTTAGAAAATTTGGAATTGGCGATTTAGTCTACGCCAAAAACTTCACTGGGGACCCAGCATGGCTACCAGGACAAATTACCCAAATAACAGGCCCCAAATTCTACCGGTTAACAGTAGATGATGGCAGGGAATGGAAGCAGCACATAGACCAGCTTCGATCCCGAAATATAGAAAGAACCACAGACATACAACCATTCATTGAAAAAACCGACGAATTGCCAACTAAGGTGGGGGGGAATTGCGAGAATTAAATAAAGAACCGTGAAAAAATAAAACCAATGAAACATATGAACAAAAAGAGCAAATAAAAGACTCACTGTTTGGAGAGACTTGCGTGAAGAGCCCATCGGAAGGGGCCAGCCAGGCCAGCTCGACCTGCCCGGAGGAAACGGGAGGGAGCGGCAAAACCGCCAGCCTAAGAAACTCAGGCGGCGGTAAAATGGCTGACTCACCCTTCCAGACGGTTCCAGGGAGAAGAACGGACGACACAGCAGCCCCATCCGAACCGGTCGAAGTCTTCACTAAGAATGAACCGCGCAAGTCAAGTCGAGTCCGGAAAAGCCCCACCTACCTGCGAGACGATGTCACCACGTAGGACTGAACTAAGAGGGGAGGGGTGTTCTATATGTAAAGTGGGTGACTCCAAATCTGCAAACCTGATTGGTCAAATAAACTAAGCATTGGATTGGTTCACTAGGAACCAATCCAAAGAGCTGATGAAAGGCGGCAAATTTAAGCAACTGCCATTGGCTACAAGCAGGCAAGCCAGCCTGTATAAAAGGCTGGCCTCGGCTTCAGCCAAGTGTTCCTAATTACTGACTAGTTAAAGAATAAAGTATTTGTTGTTGGAACCCCGTCTACCTTGTGTGTTTTCTGAACAAAACATCCTCAATCTGAGCCCTCCAGATATGTTGTAACCATAACTACTAGATATCCCTAGCAGCTTCTAATCCAAAGGTCTGAAGTCTTTCTTTCCTGTCCATTATGATGGTGCCATAAATATTGGTAGGAAGCTCTGATCCAGGAACTTTGGCAGCACTGAATTACAAAATAAGGAGTTTTTGGCATTGGCAGCTCCCATTAGAATATGCCTCCAAGAAGCTCCAAGAAGCCTGGTATACATTTTACAAACTTTCAAATATCAGAGAAAGCTTCTATTATTTAGAAATGCAGAAAGTATTTTAAACTGCTCAAATGCTTCCAAGTGGTTTAATTTGACAGTTCTCTTTTTTTTAGTCTGTCAAGACTATTATTTTATTATTTGATTGTTTGATGATCATTTTTTTGTTAATAGAGCTCCGAATTCTTATTTAGTGAAGAACTTTTTAAAATAAAAAACCAAACATAATATTTGCACTAATCTGAGATCAACCATTATTGTAAAAAAAGGAAAAAAAAACATTTTTAATACAGAAAGAAATGGTCATATTTCTGTTCTGAACTTGGTGAAAAAGACCTGACGTTTCTCACTGGTCCCTGGCTGCTAATCTCTGCCATAACTTACACTGTGTTTGAGAGATGTAAATAAAGCAATAGCCACATGAAACAAACACTGTCTACCTTTTTCCTACAATTTATTTCATTTTTAAACATTTATTTATTTTATGGTTGGGAATGATTTCTCTGTGCCGCTTCTCTCTTGGGACACAGATAACAGATAATCATAATTGGAAGAGACCTTGTAGGTCATCTAGTCTAACCCCCCCCCACTCAAGGAGGAGACCCTATACCATTTCTGACAAATGGCAGTCCAATCTCTTCTTGAAAGTCTCAAATGATGACGCTCTCACAACTTCTGAGGGGAAGCTGTTCCATTGGTTGATTGTTCTCACAATCAATCTCATGTTCTACTGGATAGGTATAGGATTCAGCACTGAAATACTTACTGTCCTATTATCAATAAGTTAATTAGTTTCTATCTTTATTCTACTTTGCCCTAGGAACTTATTATTTTATCCCAATAACTGTAATACGGTGAAGTAGATCAAGCTGAGACAAAGTGATTGGATTAAAATCAGCCTGTAATTTAAGAACTTTGCAAATAAATTTAATTTTTATGACAACAATCATAGGGCCATGAGTTACCTAGTTTCAAGACAACATTTTCCATAGTTTATGATTTTTATATTTTCGCTTTTAAAATATTAAATTCAGTTTACAAGTTCAAACGACATTGTATGAGCAAACAAGGTAGACCACTGGTGCCTCCCAGTTCTTTCACATTAGTCTCAGCCAATATACAAGGATTCTGGGAACTTGTTTTTTTTAAAAAAAAAAAAACATTTGGAGACTACTTGGTTGACTATTTATGGATGGATATAACAGAATGGAAGGATGTAACAATGAAAAGGAAACCAAAAGAAGACTCAATTTCTGGAAGGTTTAAGTTTTATTAATTATTGTGAAAACAAATTGTCCCTACAGACTAACTTGTTTTTACTAGAATCTAAGAGAAGAAGTTCTAAAGAGCAGTTTCTGGTCTTTGTGGCTTCAGTCATTGACCAAAGGCTAAGCTACATGTAATTGCTTTATCCTAAAGAACAAAGGTAGTAAGCATTACCTTAATCAAATAAAATAAATCAATAATGCTCATCTGGGATTTATTGTACAGGTTGGAAGAATATTTGGATGCAACTTACTATTAGTTGTTTCTTGTATTTTATTTTTACATTGTACTTTATTTCTGCTTCATGCTTTGTTTTAATTTTTTTAAACTCAAGACTGTTTGTTCACAGCATAGGTTTTTACAATTTGAGGGCATGCAGGAAATAACATCATAATATCTGTTATTTCATCTACTGAAGGTATTTAACATCTTCCCCCTGAGGTAAAATTTGCTTTAGAAATCTTTCTTATTTTAAAATTAGAGTGGGGAAAATGAATTGGTACTGGACTTTTCGTTTCACATGAATGCTTCCGTGGGGCAGAATGAAAAGGAAACATGAGGCCATGTTCAATTCTGTTGTTTATTGTTTTATTTTTGTCTTATAGCACATTTTATCCCACCTAGGGATGACATCACTTAGAAATGTGCATGCATTCTAAAAGAATGAAGGAATCAGGCTGCTAGTCCTGATTACTAGGTAGATGGTCAAAGGAACCATTTGAACAGAAAATGATCTGTAATTTTACAGAGGCAAAAATATGGAAACCTGATGAGTGCTGTATAATGGCAAAAATGTTTGCAATACTGCTATAGATTCTTGTTATAGGTATGGTAGACATGAAAGTTCCATGGTAATTTCATGACACAACTCACAGCTTCCATGCATAAAAAATACAATGGTGGGAAGCTACTGCCCTAGTGAAATCCATGTGTTGTGATAGGTGTGAGAGCACCAGTATGCTGACAAGGCGGGTTAGATAAATAACACTTCCAAAACTATTGTCTTCTTTCTCAGTGGGAATGTGGTTGAAAATAAAAGGGCACCCTTGCTTTTTTCTCAGGTTGGGAATTACATTTTTAAGTGTGTGATTGCTTCTTTGCTGCATCCTTGAAAAAGAGTTGGAAAACAATAAGTGGTCCCAAAAATGCTGGTTTACAAACTATGGAACACCATCATTAAATACAACATCCCAAACACTGCTCAGCATCAATCGTATTCTCAAAATAATTAAGCCAGAAAAACTGCTACCTATATAGGCTAATGGCCATTCCAAAATTTTCATCTTCTTTGAGTTCAAACTCTAGTGCCCTCTCTTCCATTTTCCTGTATTTTTCTCACACTTGCTCCTAAGAGGCAGTTACATATTTATGATCCTTGCTTTCTTGCCCTGGGATTCTCTGAAAAAAATCCTGGCATTAAGTCTGGGCTGCAAAACTCCAGGAACTAATAAATGCAGCTAAAAGATACAAAAAAGTCTCTAGCTGTTTGCTGCTGGTTGCCCAGTTTGTTGATAGCCAAATATGGTATCCCTATTAAATCCTAGCCATTGCTGTCACAACATACTAGACAATTTGATTTATTCTTAAAGGTATTTCCCATTTGATGAGCACCACTCTTTCTTTTCAGGATTATATTCTTAGCAATGAAGTAATCTTAAAATTGTAAAGTGTTTTTTTATAAATTGAGGTGGAAAAGGAGGCTATTTGAGAAGGTTTTGGCATTTGAACTTGAAGTGCAGAAGACTACAAAGAAACGTTTAGTCTAATTTTCTTCAGTTTAGCCTTCTCAGATTATAAATGGTAGAAGGGAGGTGTAATATTCCTTTATGTAAAAAAATACTCTGTAAAATAAATGTTTATTTTAATCTTCCCTTTTTCCTCTTTCTATTCAATGAAGGAGAGAATTCTTTAAACTGGGAGTGTTCAGCCGCATTGAATAAATATGAATTGTCTTGTGCATCATATAAAATATATCAATAGTTAATGTATATAAATCGCATTCTCATGTTAAAAGTTTACAATCTTGTGGGCTGCGTTACTAGCTGGCCAGGGCTGCATGAGGGCCATGGCTTTAAATGAACACTGAAGTCATGATATGGAGACAATTTCATTTCTTGATTCTATCTCTTGATCAGTATTCTCAATCTTTTCCATTTTAAGCTGTGTGAATTTCAACTCCCAGAATTCTGGGAAAAACACTGATCTAGATGAAGTGATCATCATTAGCATTGCAACAATCCCAATCCTTCAAAATCTGGTTTTCTCTTTTGTTCTGAAGGCAAAGTTTGATACCTTTTTTTTACAGTGGTTATCATTGTCACCATGTTTTTGTTTAAATGCTTTTTTTTTAAATCTGCTTTGGACCACTACCTTTCAAATTATTTTTCTTAATTTTAGGATGATATATAGAGAGAATGCCTGATTTCTCTGCTCAGAAACTGCAAGCACCTCCCATTTTGTGCTAAAAAAACCTATCCATTAGCAGAAAAATGAGACAGAATTGTGAGTGTTCATTTTATGCAGTGGTAACGATAAGATGATGTGCACGACACAATGACATACATAACAGCCTTGCCATTATACTATTATTTTAAAAGGTAATAAGATGATTTCAGCTGAAGCCTTGTCAGCTTCAGAGAGGCCTTGTGTTTTTTGAAATTGCAGATCAGAGAGATGGGGGGAGGGGAACCCAGGTGGCCAGATCTCTCTCTTTTTTTCCCTTTCACTCTCTCTCAGTCTTCAGCTTAGTGCAATTGTAGCTCAGCAACATCTTCAACACCTGAATTTCATGATATTGCAGTACTCAGAACTGAAGAGCAGCCCAACATATTTAGCAATGCATTAATTGCTGTGCCTGTTACACCACCTTAAATATAGAATCCTGTTAATATGAAATATAAAAGCAGGTTCTGTAACCTTTTGTAATTGTTGGGAACACCTGGCATTTAAATAGCATGTTATGAATATTTTTATAAAAAGATCTAATTGAACATCATAACCACTATGTCACATTGTGCAGGTTTTTTTAGGTTTATAACAAGCCATATTCTTCATTTCCTGCCATGTGCATAGGAAATCTAACCCTTCAGAAGAAGTGAAAGTATCAAATTTGATTCCTCCACCAGTGTTTGAGATCTTCTTTCAACATGGGAAAGGACATATCCTAGGAGGGCATCAAAATAATCTGTGTAAAAGGTCTAAAATTTGGGAAGACAGCTGAAGAATGGAAACTCTCACTAAAACAGCTTTTATTATTATTTTTATTATCTATAGAGATTTGCAGTCATTGAGATCATGGTAGGCCCAAAGGTGATTTTTCAAACATTCAATTCAAACATTCAATTAAAAAAATTATTTTTTATCATGTATTAAAATTTGTTTGCAATCCATCTCACTGTAATATCTTACAGGGTGGATCAAAATCATGCCATATGGCTCTACAAATCTGAAATTCTTGTTGTTTTACAAATTCTAATTGTTGGTCTTATTGTTTGTTTCTATCAATGTTTGTGTTTGATTTGATTCTCTGTCTTTAGGCAAAATGTCCTTAGCTCTCTTCACGTACTTCTTGTCCTTATTATAGCTCACATAATTGTTTTACATTCCAGGCAGAATTGTTTTCAAATAAGAGTAGGAATAGAGAACATTTTAATATGTCTGTGTTATAAAGATATAGAAATGTTCATTGTTGCATAACAACCGTTCTTTGAACTATTACTATCCCCATTGTGCTCTGTACTCCCTCTAATATTTTCTCAGTCAACGTTCTGCAACATCTTTGTATGAGGCTAATAGCTATGTGATGTGATTCTAATTATTGTATCTCCATTGCTCAATTATTCAGCACATTAAAAAGGCTGTTTTATGATTTGTTCATTAATGGCATTAAAAACTCACACACCTTAATTGCTGTTCTAAACAGGCATAACTTAAAAACAGCAACTCTGAAGACTAAATAATTGATACATATTTATAATTAATAAATTAAACAACTAGGGAGATCAATTGTTGCATACAAAAAAAAAGTCCTTTCCATTAAGTGATCAAGAGCACCTCTTGCTGATTTATTAATCATGAAGGGAAAAGGAAAAAAAGATGTGTAAAAAGAATGGTATTCAAAATAGAAATAGCTGTGCAGGAATTACTAGCAGACTTTGGGAATACAGAACTGGAGGCAGGAAGACAGGGAACAAATAGAAGAGAATTACAGAAGATAATCTTGCATCCAAGAGGCAGAGGAGACAAGAAAGAGACTGAGCTTAACTCCCCTTTAATTACACTTGGTATAAATTGTGTGGGAGAATTACCTTGGTAGCTTTCAAATGTGTAGCTTTTTGATATACTACCCCACTAGCAATAAAGATCTTTCCAGATATCCATGTGTTTTTTTGTTTTTGTTTTTGAGCTTGCCAACACTGTATAGCAGGCATTAGTCAACTATGGCAACTTTACAACCTGTGGATTTCAAATCCTAAAATTCTGGGAGTTTAAGTCCACAAGTCAATAAAATAGTTCCCCACCACCCCATTGTACAGATTAGCAATGGTAGAACTAGTATGGCAAGTAAATTTTGTAGGCAGTAAGTTTTGTAGTGTAGTTAAATCATCTCCCAAAGAGAGCACACAATGTATTTTCTATTTTTAAGAGTATTAACTTCATAATTTTTGCAACCATGGCTACTTTGAATTGCAAACCTTCAAATATGACAGTATCAAATCATTATCGTATTATCGGGTATCCTCTACAACGCTTCATTCATATGGCCTGGAAATCCATTAAAACCAATGGGGTTAAGTTGGTCATTATTCATTTTCCCCACTAATTTCAAAAGAATTTAAATATTCCTTCATTTGAAATCCCAACAAATACGAGCTTTTGCCTATGAACATGAAAGATCTTCAATATTAAGCTATCCTGGACAATATGTTTATATCCCTTCTCTATGGAGTCGACATTATTTTCACATACTTCAAATATCATGATAGAAAATTAACCATTACAAAGCATAATCTGCATACTTTCTTTTCCTTACTTTTCTCCCATTTAATTCCTCCCAGTTTATAGTTCCCTCTTGATGTTGGAAGCCATTTATTGATTATATAATTATTTAAGTTAAATATACATATACCAGTTCCCAGGTTGAAGCATCTCAAAACAGTTAATAATAAAACAGTAATAAAGTATATAATAAAACTGTAATGTAAAAAATATTCAATGAATCATCTGAATTTAAAATGTGGCAAGAAAGAAAAGCAGCAATGTGTCATCAATCATACTATAAGGCCTGGTTGAAGACATGAATTTATAATAGTTGCCTAAAAGATTCTACAATAGGCACCTCCTGAATTTCAAGGGAAATAACAAGGTCTATTGCAATGCACTTTGTTCCGTCCGGAAAAATGCGAGGTAGACCGGGTTCCAACAACAAAGTCTTTATTTCAAGTACAGTTGCAAAACGGAACATTGGCTCAAGCCGCGACAGCCCTTTTATACTTTTCTGTCTGCCGGCTTGTAGCCAATGACACTCATTTGATATTGCCGCCTTTTTTTGCAGCTTCGGGGATTGGTTCCTTTTGAACCTATCCCCATTTGTTCTTAGTAACCAATCAGAATGAGTTATTTGGAGTCTACTATTTTTTTATACAGAACACACTTTACATAGGGTTTCTGTTGAAGGGTATTTATGGGACCATATCTTTCCCCGATTGTTTCTATCCAACCCAGTATTTTCACAAGCAATCTGCTATCTTTGATGGAAGACACCACAAAGAACTGCGGTGGTGCAGTGGTTAGTATGTAGTTCTGCAGGCGGCTTCTGCTGGCTGCTGGCTGCCTACAATTTGGCAGTTCAAATCTCATCAGGCTCAAGATTGACTAAGCCTTTCATCCTTCCAAGGTCGGTAAAATGAGGACCCAGACTGTTGGAGAAAATATACTGTTTCTATAAAATGCTTAGAGAGGGCTGGAAGTGGTATACAGTATAAGTTTAAGTGCTATTGCTATGTTACAGCTGTACCCACTTGGACAAAAAGGTAAAGTTGTAGAAGCACCTGTACCTTTAGGAACCAATCTCCCCAAGTCAGGAAGTACTTTTCAGTTTTAGGCTCCAGTCAGTGGTGGTATTCAAATAATTTAACAACCAGTTCTCTGCCCTAATGATTCCTTCCAACAGCCAGTTCACCAAACTGCTCAGAAAGTTAACAACCGGTTCTCCCAAAGTGGTGCCAACTGGTGAATCCCACCACCATTCCCAGTCACTTAACTTGCTTCTTCAATTGGCTCTATGGCTGCTCTCATAGCAGCCTCAGGCAAAAACAAACAAACACCAGAATGTGAGGTATTATCATCTTTCAAGGCAGAAGGAAACATAGCTCATCCTATTTCTGCCATTGTTTAAGGAAGGGTTTCTCAAACTTAGGAAATATAAGATGTGTGAGTTTTTACGCCCCAGCCAGCAAGCATGTCCCAGCTAGCATGCAACCAGGATCACAGAGGCTTTCAGTGGGAAACATTTATTCAGTAGCAGTAAATCTATTTCTTCAGTGGCAGAATAATCCTATCAAGACAGTTACCTCTTTTTTTCTCCTCATAATGCAGATCTATCTAACAGACAGAGTCTTGAACATTACAAAGAAAAGACATTAAATGGATCATTTTCCTCGTACATTCTTTCATAGGAATATTTTTAAAAGCCGGAAAACAAAGAAGTGTATCAATCATCTGAAATCTTGAGGGAGGCATTATCAGCACTGAAATATCCCTGTTAGCTCTAAATAATTGCTATATTGCAAAGATTCAGATATAGAATTTGTTCAAAACCACTTTAAAAAACAAGAATCACAGCATGCCTTTCTTCATCCATTCGGTATCTTCTAGACTTGTTAAAGACTTCTAAAAAGGCTTCCTGTATGTCAAACTTTGGGATCATCTCAGTTCTGCTGAATTTTTTTTCTTTTTCTTTTTGCTTCTAGAGTGAGGCAATCACATCTTAACTCCCTGTGGAGAAACTCAAGTTGTATTTTTTGTTCCTAAAGAATGTTAAAGCCAGCATTATGGAAATATTCACCAGCCATCTATCACTGTGAAGGCCCCTTCTTGGCCTGTTCCTCCTCAATGATTGCATTAGATTGAGTCTATTAAATATTTATTCCCCTCTTTTTAAGGGGTCATATGAATCTCCATAACTCACCTTAGTGGGCCTAAATTTATATCACACCAACAATAAAATCCCAGAATTTGCTCAGGCATGAAAAAAGGAATCATTATTGAGGGAAACAATTAAGATTTATATGGAATAATTGAATTTAATGGACTTGGTATTTGACATATCCAACTGAAAGAGAATATATATTTAATTCAAGTGTGTGCCATAATTTTTTTAGCTTTGATTATTTTTTAATATTGACTTTATGTCACCAAATTCAACATAGGATAATGCTTCTTTAAGCACATATTTTTGCAATATCCTTTACTTACTAGATTTATTGAGAAAGTAGTGAACTATACAAATATACTGAGTGAAAAAAGCTAGAAAATTGAAAGGACAATATTTTTAATTACACATTACATGGAATTTGACAACCAGTCAATGTAAATGGATTCTCTGTGTCCTTACTATGCCTCAAAGATATTGCAGTGTTCAAAAGATAAATTATGCCCCCCTTCACTTAAAGACCAGATTACACTGTTCACCTATGAGCGGATTTTCTATAATTGTACTTTGAATGGACAAGTATAATGAAATATAGAACTCATTTATAAAAAATACTGTAAGTTAAAAAAAGAAGAATAGTTATAGAAGTGTACTAGAAATTAATACTTGAAGATTTACATTAAGTATAGGTAGAACTGTAATTATTGTTATAAACATGTATTATATTTTGCTTTTTGCTTTTTCTGTTATTGTTTTCACCTTTAAAATAACTTTTTTGCATTTTCTTTTTTTTTTTTTTGAGGATGTATGTCTTTGCATTACAATTTTCTTGGTGTTTTGCTTCTTTGGTTTTTCTATTATTATTTTAAAAGCAATAACAAAACAAATGAATAAAGGTTTTCTTGGGTTTCTCCCCTCCCATAAACATGCCCAAATTTTGCTTTAAATCCTACTTAGTCATTATTCTCATCGGCAAACTCTAGGTATAAAAAGGGGAAATGAGACAAATCTCTTAATGCTTGCTAATTTTATGAGAGGAAAAAAAATCCTGATGCAGAAACCTATATATTTGTATCATACTATAAATCTATAAATTTAACTTACATGACTAGTTTCCAAATGACAAAGCTCCCAACACTTTTGTCTATGTCTATTCAGCATGTATGTATTCATGAATCTTGTGGTTTTAAGTCCACCCCTTTCATCAGATTCTGGAGTGCTTTACAATATTAAAAGCAGAAAAGACTAAAAGAATAAACCATGTGTTTCAAGAGCAAAAACAAGTATGTAAGCTATTCTGAAGCTGTTCTGTCTTCTCAGGACATTTTCCCCAACCCCCTAAATGGTGAAACTTGAATGGTTTGCAAGTAACTCATGAAAATTAAAGTCCAGTCATACTCTGAAAACTCAGAAAATCCCCTATTAAGTATCTCCAAATATCATGGCAAGCTAAAGTTAGCAAAAATGTCCAATATCCAGTGTTAAAGCATCCATAACTTCTGAAGGCAAGTCGTTCCACTGATTAATTTCTCCTCGGTACCAGGCTGCTTTCTCCTTGGTTAGTTTCCATTCATTGCTTTTTGTCCTGCCTTTAGGTACTTTGGATAACTGGTTGTCCCCTCTTCTTTGGGGTAGTATTGATTATCTGAGTGACAAAGTACTTGCATGTTTTAATCTAACATTAAATTATAGGTACAAAAAGATCCAGAAGATAAACGCACGATACTAACATCCCTCACTCCCATTCCCCTAGTGGGTAGAATCTAAAGGGGAAGTTTGTGAAGCACAAACACAGCATCTTGCTTTAAGAAATCCATTCCTTGAAATCCGCTCAAAGAGGGATCCAAGCCATCCCCATTTTTAGGTTTTTGATATGCAATGCAAGACTGCTTCAACTTTTGGCTTGAGGGAAGCAATGGTTTAAACAAAAACTAACTCAGCCAAACAGAGGGAAATAGATCTACTATTCTATCTATTAATAAAAGGATATTTGTCCAAGTCAAACTTATTAAATTGCTTCTGAATCAAGTTTAGGACTGTGTCTTTCTTTACATGCAACATATAGTTTTTTGAAAAAAAAAAAAGATTTTAAATCATCACCACCAAACAGAAATCAGTGACAATGTCTAAAGTATAAACAAAAATTAAAGTAATAATCAGCATTTGTGGAAAAACAATGTGAGGAGATAGAAATAAAAAGAGGGAAATGTGTAGAATGTCCTTGGTATATTTTAAATCTTTTTTCTTGTTTTTCTTTTTATTTGTTAAAAACCCTTTAAATGTGCATATGTAACTTTGTCTTTTTCTCTTTTTTTTGCTTACAGGTTTTACTTAACATTATAAGTAAAGAATAACATAAAACTTTCAATAGATTTTAGATTACATCCCATAAGACTATATATATATCTTTCTTTTCTTCTTTTTTATAATCTTGTGTATTTGTATATTATTTTTCTAAATTTTTAAATAATCATTATTTTTTAAAAAGATTTGGAATGTGTATTTTAAATCAATAGGTTAATTCCTCTAACCATCAGTGCATATCTGCTTATTGCATGTAATATGTAGACAACAGGCTCGTTTCTTTATTACAAATGCAATCATGCATTTTATTCTTTATCAGAATAAAATACATTATTCTATCAGTCCTTCTGCTTTTTTTTCTTTACTTTTGTGGGATTAAATGGACCTTGGGAATAGCAAGCCTGCAGGAAACTTCCATGTGGATATTCTGTCAAATGCACAGTGGTGGTCTAGGCAGTCTTTCTAAATTTCCAGCTGTTTGAACCTGTTTCTTCTATTTCTGTTTCAATTTCACAGAGGCTTCCCCACAATGATGTGGCAATCAAAGGAAGCTCTCCAAGTACTGATGTAACTGGATTGAACAGAAGTGCACTGCCAGACTGAATGCTTAAATCTCCCTCTGGTGGTTTTCAAAAGTTGGCAGGTATGAATTATGCTGTGTAAATAGGGAGAATTCAGTGGTGAAATTGGGCAGGTTTTGACAAGTACAGATTTCCAGCTAAATGTGATAGAGTTCCAAATAGCATGGTAAAACATAATGGGAATTTCAGGTGTGACATGTGCTCAACACGGAGACATCTGCTGCTCATTCTCTAATTTTTAAAAGTTCAGTTCAGTGTAGTCTAACAAACTGACTACACATACACTTATGTACAGTAGAGTAACTGCTCACAGTGAACTTTTGATACACTTGGATATTTAGGTGCTCCTCCAACAGCTAAATTTCTGCTTAGACATCTTTTTCCTTATCTTGCTTGCTTTCATGAGCTCACTCATTTCACAGTGCAAATGTCACTGGTTAGTTGGGCTTATAAATAAGTCTGACAATATGAAAGGAATTAGAGATGGATAGCATTCAGCTGAAGGCAGTGGAAGAAGTGGTAAATAGTCTATGGATCTCATAATTTCCTTTATGGTAAAGATACTTAATACAGTTAGCTACAGTTAGCTTTCTAGGGTGGGTCTGCTGGCACGCAAGCTGTCACCCCAGTTCAGTTCCACTGTGCATGCGCGCGCGCCTCCCACCAGCCAGCTGATTTTGGTGGTTTTGCCGTGCATGTGCGTGAGATGGGGTGCATGCAGGAGATGCATGCACATGTTCAGGGGGCAGGGGAAACATGGGAGAATCATGCATGCATTCGCAGGGGGCAGGGGAACATGGGGAGTTGCACGCTCATGCACAGGGAAGCAGGAGGAGTGAAGGGGGGTATTGCACATGCATTATATTATGAGTGCAGGCATGTGTGCATGCGCACACATACATACGAGCTCACTTTTGACATGTGACAACAAAACAGTTAGCCATCACTAATCCAGAAGCTATGTTGATAGCAAGCAACAAGGAAATATTTTTTTAATTAATGAGAGGATAAATGAGAAGGGTGAGCTGCTCTGATTGAGAATGTCTTTTTTTTCAACTTGGTTAAAAAGTTGGGGGCTTTTATCTGTTTGCCAACTGCATGGAAGAGCTACATAAACTCTGACAAAGATTGTCAGACAAATTTGTGTCTGAGCACCTGTGAAGAGGTACTTGTACCTTCTGCTAGATATTCACAGAGGCTATATGGATGATGGGTTTGTTCTTTGTCAATTTGAGGTGCTATATTGAATCAAGAAGCAAGGACTGAAGCCATTAAGCAAAGAAGCCAAGAGAGAATCCTTGGAGAAAGCAGAATCAGAAAGGGAGATAGCACTAAGGCTTTATTGCAAAGAGCAGACCAGGAAAAAAAGCAAGGAGATGCATGAATGAGGTGTTGGCTACTCAGAAGGCTAGAGAATAAATTGCCTTTCCTTTTTTCCTCTCCTTCTGTATAGGCTAATAGTGAGAAGAAAATAAAATTATAGCAAAATTTCCTAGTGGACTTAAAATAAGAAAGAACTCATTAGATTAGTACTGAACTAATGCAAAGAAGGGAGAAAGAAAATTAAACAGTAGAACTGATGAATTTATAAGTTCCTTATAAAATATCTAGTAGTTTATTAAGATAAGCTAGTAATTATTTTCTTTAATAGCACAGTATCAATAAACAACATTTTAATTTGGAAATGAAAGCTCTTTGTGTATCATGTGTATGTGTAAGTTATGTGTGTGTGTTCTCTTGCATCTTTCTTATGTTCCGGCACTCTCTGCCCAGTTAAGCTTCACAAGTGAGCCAAAACACAAATGTAGGTCAAAATAGTTGTAAAATTGCATCAAGGTATATCCCCACCCAACCACCTCATACAGAAAACCTGATCACATGGTTTCATAATATACATGTAGGAATGCACTATAAACATTTTAATTGGACTACAAATGAACAACAATGGGGAATGGGAGATAAAAATTGAAAATGATGTCAAATACAGGGTGTCATTGATGAAACCAGGAAACGACTGCATTCATCATGATTACGAACATGACAATGATTACGAACATGACCACAATACAAATAACTTGGCAGCTCAAATCCAAGAAGAAACTTGGATGGGAAAAGTGTTATATATACAGTATCCTGAATAAATACCTCAAATTCATTAGGTCTGCTGTTGCGTTATGGGAAAAAAAGACTCGAAACCCAGTTGATCCTCTATTCTTTTTATTTTCTCTCCAGCACTTACTGGAGGAGTCTGTTGGATTTTCTGGGCTATATGTGGGATGTAGTCTGTCTAGGTTTGATCTTAGTTTTCTTCCCATTAATAGTTTTGCTGGGCTTTTATTTGTTGTGGTGTTTGGTGTAATGTGTTGTATACTTAGTAGCTTGTATATTTTTTCCTGTATATCTCCAGCTCCCAATTTGTGTAGTGTTTCCTTAGTATAATGGACCATGTGTTCCGCCTGCCCATTCGTAGCCGGCTGACCCAGCGCTGTTAGTGCATGCCTTATCCCTTGTTCTGCTAGGAACCTCTCAAATGTTATTGCCATGAATTGTGGTCTGTTGTCAGATACAACTAAATCCGGCAATCCATGTGTTGTAAAAAGTTTCCTTAGTTGTCTAATAACAGCTTCTGTTGTAGTTGAGTGCATAATGCTTATCTCTAGCCAATTTGAGTAAGCGTCTACCACTATTAAGAATGTGTGTCCTTTAGTTGGTCCTGCAAAATCAATGTGTATTCCAGACCATGGTCCCCTAGGTGTTTCCCATTCGAGTGCAGGTGCAGAAGGGGATGCAGGTCTAGATTCTTGGCATCGTTTGCACATTGCTACCCATTCTCCAATATCCTTATCCATCCCTGGCCACCATACATAACTCCTAGCCAGGGGCTTCATTCTGACAATACCCAGGTGACCCTCATGCAGTAATTCAAGTATTCATTCCCTCAATATGTCCGGTATGATCACCCTATTCCCCCCATAGTATACATCCTTTTAAGATCGATAGTTCCATTTGTCTATTCTGAAATGGTTTAACAGTCTTGTCACTAGCAGTCTCTGGCCACCCTTTACCTACCCAATTTAAGATCCGCACCAGGTTTCTGTCTCTCGCAGTTTCCCTAGCAATGTCTGTTGCTGTTATGGGTAGGTTTGCCAACATCTCAATTTGCAGGGTTGATGTGGTTGGTGTAGGATCATCTTCTAAATCAGGTAGGGGGGAATGGCTCAGGGCGTCAGCATGTGTTATGTTCTTTCCTGGTTGGTAGATCAAGTTGTAGTTATAAACAGCGAGGAATTTGGACTACTTCATCATCCACGGTGACAGTATGTTAGGTGTAGCTTTGTTTCCTGTGAGAATTCCTAGAAGAGGTTTATGATCTGTGACAAGTGACAAAGTTCTGCCATAGATAAACTTGTGGAACTGTTTTACTCCTGTTATTGCGGCCAATACCTCTGTATCTAGTTGACTGTAATTCTGCTCCGTTTTTGATAGAGTTTTTGAATAGAATGTGACAAGTGCTTCTTTTCCATTGGGTAATATGTGGCTGAGTATGGCACCAATGCCAAATGGTGACGCATCGCGTGTAAATGTTAGTGGAAGGGTTTCGCTGTATTTTATTAGCACACAGTCTGATGTAAGTAAGTCTCTTATTCCCTGGAATGCTGTTTCTTCTCGTCGCCCCCGGTCCAAATAGCTTTCTTATCAAGCAACCTGTGCAGTGGTTCTGCTATCATTGCTTTCTGTGGCAAAAATACATTGTAAAAAATAATAAGTCCTAAGAAAGCTTGCAAATCTATTTTATTTTTGGGTCTGGGAGCTTCCTTTTATTGCTCTGATTTTGTTTTCAGTGGGGTGGATCCCTTCTTTGTCTATGAGGTATCCCAGGAATTCAACTTTGTTGGTGGCTAATTGGCACTTCTCTTTTTTAACTTTAAGTCCTGCCTCTTTAAGATTTTTTAAGGTCTCCCTTAGGCGGTCTTTCAGTTGTTCTTTGTCCTTGGCTAATTCTAATACATCGTCAAAGTATGGTACCACCCCCTTTATTCCTTGCAATAGGCATTCCATTAAGCTCTGGAATACTCCTGGGGCTACACTAACTCCGAATTGCAGTCTGTTGCATTTGAATGCCCCCCCTGTGAGTCACAATTTTTTGTGTTTCTGCTTTTTCTGGGTCAACTGGTAATTGTTGGTAGGCTTGCACAAGGTCCAATTTCACGAAGATTCTACCTCCCCCCAAAGAGTGTAATAGGTGCTGTACCAGTGGAACTGGGTATGCACTTTGTTGTAGCGCATGGTTAAGGGTTGCCTTGTAGTCTCCACAGATACGTAAGGACCCATCTAGTTTAATAGGGGTAACAATTGGGGTTTCCCACCTTGCGTGGTCTATTGGTTCTCATACCCCCTGTGCGATAAGTTTATCTAATTGTTCATCAATTTTTGGTTTTAATGCGAAAGGAACTCGCCTCACCTTGAGCCTTATTGGGGCTATATTTGGATTTATATTAAATGAGATAGGGGACCCTTGGTATTTTCCCAGTTCTCCATTGAAGACACCCTGGAATTCTTTCATCAGGTTCTCTTCCCAGTCTATCTCAGTGATGTTGTTTATTCCAGTTACTCCGATTCCTAATGGTGCAAACAATTTGAGTCCCAGTAGGCTGGGGTGATGCCAGTCGACTATGGTTAATGGAAGGACTTTAGTATATTTTTGAATTCAACTTTGAAATGTCCGGTTCCGACTACAGGAATTCTGTTTCCCTGGTAGTCTTTTAGTGTGAGTTTTTGTATTTCTAGCTCTCTCTTGTTTATATCAGGCATTAATCTTTTTAGGGTATTCCAATATATCATTGATAAATACGAACCTCAATCCACCTCCATCTCACATGGCTGACCTTCTATGGTGACTTGCACATGTACCTTTTTCATATTGATAGAGCTTGAGTGTCCAGTAATTATTGTTTGATGCATTTCCTCTTTTCTATTGGCTTCTTTCCACAGCTTGTTTCTGTTTTCTTGACTCCAACGGCTCCCTATTTGCTTTTCCTTATCCCTGGGAGGGGTATTCCATCTTTGTCTGGGGCTATAGTTATTTTTAGTTCGGCATGCCCTAGCTATGTGTCCCCACCGTTCACAGTACCTGCAAATAGCATATAAAAAACAGCATTCGGAATGTGGATGGTTTCCTCTGCACCCAGCACAATGGAATTCTGACTTCCTTTCATTTCGCTCCCATCTACCTTTTTCTGACTGGAATTGATTTACCTCTTCTTCTTCCTCTTCGTCTTCTGATAGGGATTCAATGTCCTCATGGTGTGTTGTAGTGGTGAGTTTTTGAGTTTCCTCTGGTGTTTTATTGTGTGTTTGACTAGTGTCTTTTGGGGTTTCCTTTATCAATTTATTCATTTGTCACATGGTGGCTGTTGATTTTTGTGTTGCTTCTGCTGCGGTGGCTTCTTCCATTGCCTCCGTTAATGTTATTTTAGGTCTTGTTAGTAGTCAACCCTGTAGTGTAAGGTCCTTTAATCCGAGGACCACGTGGTCCCTCATGGCCTCATCCATGTTTAGTAATTTGCATGCTCCTCCAATGTCTCTTAGTGCTGCAACAAAATTTCCGATGCTCTCATCTTCCTTTTGGTCACGCCAATAAAATTTGTGTCTTTTGATGAGGCATGAAATGGTTGGCACATAATGGGCTTGCAGTAATTTCTCTAAGTCCGTCCACGCCATTTTCTTTACATCGTGGGGTGATGCCAATGCCTTTGCCATTCTGAATACTGTGGGATCACAGTGGGTGAGGAAGATGGCTCTCCTCCGATGTTCGGATATTCTTTGGAGATCACTCCCTTCTAGAAACATGAGGAATTGGTCAATGTAGGATTCCCAGTCTTCAGTTGCTGGGTTGAATGGTGCGGGTGGTCAGTTGTTCCTGGCCATTTCGTCTTGCTCGGTCCTCATTGCCATGTGCACAACTGGGGTCCTTTGTCTCAGTATCCCACCTTCGTCGCCAGTGTTGCATTGTGGGAAAAAAGACTTGAGATCCAGTTGATCTTCTATTCTTTTTATTTTCTCTCCAATAACTGCTTGCCGGCGAACCTGCAGCAGCCTTTTTATAGCAGGCTGCTCGCGGTTTGTGGCCAATGACGGCTCTTCAAATCTCCAGCCATCTGGACCAACTTATCCTAGGTGAGTATGCAAATATATAACAGTGTTGCCCTCCATAGAATCAGATGTCATATAGCAGTATTGTCAACAAAACACATATTTGAAAAAGTTTTAGAATTTGATATTAAGTGGCATGCTTGGTTTGCATTGGCTCTATGCAAAATTCACACAGTTGTGATTTGGTTCTGAGATAGATCCTGCTTACAGTTTCCAATGATTTGGACATTTTCCCACTGACTTATTTTATGATAAAAATAAAGATTTAGTTTTTCACATACCTATAGAGATTGTGTCTAACAGTCTAACAGCAGGAAATTAAGGTGATAGTTTTGCTGTGAGATTATGAAACAGATTGTTTATATTTTTGAGGCAGACTTAATTATGCTCAGTATTGACCAACTGAAATAAATGGAACAGTCCCTTGAAAGATTTGAGGAAAATATCAGATTCTTCAGATTTAGTTCCTTAGTATTTATGTGACTTCTGAAAACCAATAGCCTGTAGTGACATCAAATGACAGAACCTACTAAAGAACCCTTAACTCGAGATCAGGCATGGAGTTTAAATTGTTTACTACAAAAAGTTAATTTTAATTTAGAAAAGGACCAGGGGAAACATTATAGCAATGTTTCAATACTTGAGAGGCTGTCACAGAGAGGAAAGGGTCAACCTATTTTCCAAAGCACCTGAAGGCCAGACAAGGAATAAAGGGAGGGAAACTGATCAAGGACAGATTCAACCTGGAAATAAGGATAATTTTTCTAACAGTGAGAACAATCAACCCATAGAATAGCTTGCCTTCAGAAGTTGTGGGAGTTTCATCACTGGAAGTTTTCAAGAAAAGACTGGACTGCCATTGGTCAGAAATGGTGGAGGGTCTCCTGCTTGGGTGGGGGAATTGGACTAGATGACCTACATGGTCCTTTCAAACTCTGTTATTCTCTTATATCCAATTTCTTAAATGGCATGTGCAGGAGAATTTTTACAATTATTCTTACCCTTGCCTTCAGATAATCCTTATTAACATATTTCAGTGTATGTAGGGAATACTCTGGAGGTAGATTAAAAAAGCAAATGTTAATGTGAAAAATAAAGTCCATATTTTCAACAATATTGCTTATTGAGGGAAATATAGAATCCAATAAGACATATGTTTTTTCAAAGTAAAGGTCAGCAACCTGGCAGCCTCAAACTATTTTGAACTGATTCCCATCAGCCCCAAACAGTGATGGCAATGGCAAAGAAATCCTGGAAATGAGTCCAAAGCAGTGAGCACTAGGCTGCTTTTTGCTACTCAGAGCAAAGGCTGGGGACATTTTTTGTTTTCTCCAGCATGGTCATAGACACACTAGTCTCTATATTAACTTGTGGAAGAGAACAAACGCTGTACTCTACAATCTTAAAACTTACATTTACCAGCCATCTCATGAATCCAAAACTTGTGACATATTGAGGACTTCCTATCTTATTTGATCAACAGTTTTCATAGGCCTGACAGAACCTTTCCCTCTTACCTTTTGTGAAGATTCTTTTATAACTGAATCAGAAAATTAATTTGTGGCATAATTCAAATTAACTTGAAAGAATTATGATGTGTGATTGTCAGTAAAATTCTCCATCTTTCCATCATATTTTCTGTGATCCCCATATAATGTAGTTAATACAATGGATATAATGTAGGACTAGGACCAGGGAAATGCAAGTCTTGACTGAATCTTGATATTCAGCCAGGTGATCTTAAGGCTAGGTCACACTGGCCGACGGATGCAAAACGTATGCAAAAAGAACACAGTGGACGAGCAAATTTTCGGGGGTGGCTCCATCCGTTGTCATCCACTCCAAAAAGTGGCAAAAATTTGCATAAACAGAACGGAAAAGAACGGATGTGGGTAGTATGTAGCAGGGATGTTACAGGGATGTTCATAGGAAGCCTAGAGGATGTATATAGGATGTAAACCGTTCACTGCTCATCCTTTCTATTTCCGTGCTACTAACGCTGTGTAGACATTCCATGCACCTTTTGTTTCCTCCCTCTTTCCGTTTTCAGCTGCAATGGATGTGAGTTGCAAGGATGCCCAGAGGATGCAGAGAGGATACAGCGGACGTTTAATGGATGACAAACGAACATAGAATGTTTGTTGCTCGTATGTCACGGATTTACATTGTACACAGTGGAAAGTTCATCCGTTCACAAAGTTTTGTGCAGCTCAAAACTTCTTGGGCAGATGAAATTTCAGTGGACGGATGCTCAAAGGATAGAGAGTATGAAACACGTATGCAGTGAGTACACAACGGATGCATAGCGTTTTCCAACGGATGGCAAGCTCTTTTTAATGTTTTACATCCTCTTCGCATCCGTTGGTGCAGTGTGACATGGGCTTTAGCAAGGACGCTTCAGAACAAGAATGTTCTGAAATTTTTCCTCAAAAGATAAAATAAGGAAAAGAATCATGTAAATCATTTTAAATTCCACAGAGAAAAAGAAAATTAGTCACATAACTTATAAGAGAGATCTCTTGAAAGTGTTCCTTCAGAAAAAAATATTTTGGTGACTCTGATAGTTTTACAGGCATTGCTCCACAAATAATTAGATTCAATGAACAGCAATATCCAGGGATTTTCTCCATTTTGTACTTCCTAGATGGAATAACATGCAGTTGGGGATCCTCCTAGACCACGGGTTCCCAATCTGGGGTGCAAGATGATATTCCAGGGGGTGCAAGAAAAGTCCAGTAAATAATAGGTTATTGGCTATATGTTGGCATTTTTATTTTCTTTTGCAATGGACTAACTTTGTTTTCATTTTAGAGTTAAGTATCATTATTTAGTGGCCGTCACATACATAGCTGAAAAGATTCAATCCTACCATATATTTAATAATTAAATAATTCAATCCTACCATATATTTACCATATATTTCAGGGGGTGCGAGGTTTGAGTGAAATTTCTTTAGGGGTGCGGGGTGAAAAAAAGGTTGGGAACCACTGTCCTAGACTAACAGCTCTTGCAGTTAGTCAAGCAAATGGCAATCATGATTTCAGAAGAAAAGGAAAGGGGCAAAATGTAGAAACTTTGTGTTTGGTTAGTACTGGAACCTACAAACTGGTACAAAATGTTATGATATTGTGATGAGATTTCTGAAGAATGGAGTCAGAATTTAACATCTACAATGTTAGCAATTATATCTGTTTCTATGGATAGACCATGTCCAAAATATGCTAATAAAGGAATGACAGATGTGAAAGATAATATTTTGAGAGCTTTACAAGATAATGAAGTGAAACAAATTTTTTCAGATATAGAAGTATTAGAAACAGAAATACTTAAAAATTAAAAAGCTTGTTGATTTGTTAAAAGTCAGAGAAGATAATGAAACAAATGACAAGTCGATTGAATGATCTGGACTAGGCTTCTTTCTGGACATACCAAAGAAGCTAGTAAAATTAAAATGGAAATACAAATGATAAACCAAGAAAATGACTTGGGCTTTTTATTAAGAGTTGCAAAAAAGGTAAGTTAAAGTTTCAGTAGTCTTTGGGATGGGAAAAAGAAAAAAATGAAGAAAGATTAAATTCTACAACAATTAGTGAACGAATTACAGATCCAGTCTGTAATTAAAACTAAAAGGAATGAATATAAAGTTAACCTGTTTGATCAAGGTTAAAATAAATCATGTTTCTATAAAGCTCTGGTAACCCTTTATGGATTTTTTGCTGACATCAGCTGAAAACTGATAATTTGTGGATTTGCATATGGGATACATTATAGGAAGAGAATATATTAGTTTGTAACCTTATAAAGGTTAAGTTTGTTTCTACATGTTGCATAAAGAACATTGGAAGTCACTTCTTTAAATACTGTATTTCTTTTTTTCTTACTGTCTCCTTTCTTTTTCTTTTTTCTTCTCTTGTGTCTTTTATTCTTTTTATATTTCTTTGCTGTTTTTTTTGTATTTGCTTTTACTATTGTAGTAAAAATGTCAGATTTTTAAAAAATAAATGAAAGTAGAGAAAACATATTTTACAAGACAAGAAAAATTAGACTTGATATACTGTTCTCTGCAATGTCTTGCCCTTCTTCCACTTTACTCCAGGTCTCCTGTTGAGACCACCAGAGAGATGATTAGGAAAAGGATGATTAAAGAACCCTCATTCAGAATTTTCCTCATGATTTCTTCTTCACAGGTAACCTAAAGACATTTGCTAATTGCTCTCCTGAGTGGATTTTGGAGGCTTTCTATGATTTAAACAAAGGAAAGCTCATTAACTAGTTTCTCAGTATGTGGTTGCTTCAAAGTTCCAATTTATGGATGAGGACTCTACTATTATCCAAATGATCCCCCACCCTCCCAAAAAAAGTCAGGCTACATTTCAACAGAGCAGAAGCAAAAAATAAATTCAACCCACAGACCTTGTACAAATAGATATAACAAAATTAACTATTTTTCCCTCTAACAACTTCATAGATAAAGCAGCAATAATAATTAAATACATGATTTTTTTTATTTGATACTTTTCACCACTTTGAGAAAGGTGCCTTTTTTAATTGCATGAGAAACCAAATCTGTACACAATTAAAAATAAGAAATAACAAAATAAGGTCAAATAATAAGCAAAAATAAGTATAACTGTGCAAATTATTAGACTTTTTTTTTTAATCAAATGAAACCTAGGTCAAAAAGATTCAGTTAACAATCTTTAACCGAAATATTTAAGCCAATTCAGATCCTGAGAGATGATATATTTCTTCAAAAGTGCCTCATAGTTAGAAATGTTAACAGAGAAATTTACCTGTGGTGCTAAAATCAGTTACAGATAATATGGCCAATGGTGAAGGATGTAAGAACATCCGGACAGCCACAGATTCTCCACTATTGGTATAACTTATCCAGTAAAGCAGCTTTATACCATTCTACATTTACCATGGTTTGTAGGGCCAGTCAACGCTACTGTTAAATGTTAGTTTTTGAGAAGAACTTAAGACAACCACTTCTTCTAAAGAAGCTACAATGTAGATGGTAATTTATTGCAATCTGTTCTTTTTCTGGATTCCAGAGAATAGCTAAGGACTTAGGGAGAGAGGAGATGTAGTTAAGAGATGATATAATCAGAATTTGGCCGACAATAATTAAGCAATACTGGGGAAAGAAAGAGAGATGAAGAGTCATTCCCATTTTCTGATTTTCCTCAGTGAATCTTTCCTAAGCAACTCTTGAATCTACAGTAAATCTAAGTAGCATAACCTTAGCACAAACTGATGACTTATTTTCTCCTTTGGATACTAAAGAAATGGACTAAGCCTTTGGGAAGAAGTTATTGTTCAAAATCATATCCTTTTGTCTCTGTTAGGTCCGCTACACTAATTACATAAGACTGATAGATAGCAATTATGGATACAAAATACAATAAAGGAAAATTCTCATAGGGCCTCTTCAGTTCACTATGATACTTGGATATTTCTTTTCCACTGTCTGACAAACTGCTTAAACAAAATAAATGATTAAAAAAGAATAACTTGATATTTTAATTTAAATTAGATTTTTAAAAATCTAAATTCACATTTAATGATAAAATAATGCATTACTTGCCTACAAATCAAAATGAACATTCATTTCATTTTTTAATCATAAAACCTGAAAGGAGGAGAATGGCCATTTAAATTTATTTAAATGGATTATTAGTAGAAGACATCACCCAAATACATTGAACTATATTTCATTCCAGTCGAGTGCCAGTTTGGTGCAGTACTTAAAACATCAGGCAAGAATTTAGAAGCCCAAAAACTCTAATCCTGCCTTAGGCACAAAGTCAGTTGGGTGATCTTAGGCCAGTCACTTTCTTTCAGCCTGAGGAAGTATCAATGGTAAACCACTTTTGAAAAATCTTGCCAAGAAAACTGTTTGTCCAGATAGTCTCTGAGAACTGGATACAATTGAACAGAAGAAGAAGAAAAACATAATTCATTCACTTGCCAAGCTAACTTTCCATAATAAAAACAGAAAGAAATTTGCAGTATATTATTCATCCAAAGCAAAGAAATTAACCAGGAGTTCAACTATGAAAAAAAAAAACTTAATTGTGGCAACATTTCTGCAGAATCTCATCTGCCATCATCAGGCTTCTGTATTGAGGTCGTATGTACGAACATACAAACATACGAACTCAATACAGAAGCTTGATGATGGCAGATGAGATTCTGCTGAAACATTGCTACAACTTTAAAAGCACAATTACAATGACGTGGGATAATACCCGAAGGAAGCTGAACAGCACACACACAAACACACACACACACACAAACATATATATATGAATGCAGTTCAGCTTCCTTCAGGTATTATCCCATGTCATTGTGGTGCTTTTAAAGTTGTAGCAACGTTTCAGCAGAATCTCATCTGCCATTATCAGGCTTTTGTATTGAGTTCGTATGTGGGTCAGGTTATCACAGCCGTTAGTTTTAAATTTGAGGGTAGCATACTGCTGTGCCAGGATGTTTTTTTCTACATCCTGATTGGTTGGGAGTCTTGAATCAGCCACAGAATCATCAGAGAAGCCATAGAGATTGAAAAAAGACCTGAAAGCATGAATTGAAGAGATGATTCCACCAGACTGTCAATCATTTGGAAGCCTGCACTCTCAAATAGAAAGATCTCCACACCACAAGCCAGGCAAACACCTGGGCACAAACAGACTCCCTCTGATACCTCCAGCTCAAACACACCCCAACCAGGCACCCAGATGAAACCTACCTTCCTAATAGATAATAGCCGTCCTTTCACGCGAAGCCAAGCTGCACTGAAAGCCTCCAATACAGGAACACAGTGTTGCCAGCCAATCAAAGCCACAAAATAGACAAGAAACCAGAAACACCAATCAAACAATCCCCAAGTCCAATAAACACAGACCAAGACTTCCAACCAATCAGGATGAAGAAAAAAGCATCCTGGGACAGCAATAGGCTAGCCTCAAATTTAAAACCAACGGCTATGAGAGCCTGACCCACATACGAACTCAATACAGAAGCCTGATGATAGCAGATGAGATTCTGCTGAAACGTTGCTACAACTTTAAAAGCACTACAATGACGTGGGATAATACCCGAAGGAAGCTGAACAGCATATATATATATATATA
>BLBF01000005.1:23170816-23195302 GCA_015471245.1 Laticauda colubrina
TCCCACAGGTATCCCTTCCCATCCCACAGCTATCTTAACCCATCCCAAAGGTATCCCTGCCCATCCCACAGCTATCTTAACCCAAAGGTATCCCTGCCCATCCCACAGCTATCTTAACCCATCCCACAAGCATGCAAAGGCTAAACCATTTCTAAAAGTTTCCACCCAGACTTTATAGAAAAAAAATAATGAAGCAAGCGTGTGAAACAAAGATAAACTTTTTTAATAACAACCTGTAAAGTAAACATGAACCAAGTCAAGTGTCCAAATAAAGTCCAAAAATATCCAGGCAGCCAGTCTCTGGTACTCCTCTTGGTCACTCGGAGGTGTGTGCCCAGTCTAATTTTCAGGGTGCAGGTGCTCTGGAGGTGGGTGCTGCTGCAGTGCTGGTCTGAGGTGCTGATGGAGTGCCTGGCCCCGAGAGGACAACAGGGGACGGTGTGTTCAGGAAGGTGTCGGACAGCTGGCTCATCCCCGCGATGCTGAGAGGTCCTTCCTCCATGCCATGGGGTGTCAGCCCCAGTACTGAGGACAGATGTACTGAGGCCGGGCTTGGCTGTGGGATGGAGGAAGGAGTAGTGTAGTGGGACTGCCTGCTGTGCAGCGAGGTGAGGAGTGGCGTGGGTGGCATCTGTGGCATGGCTGGCATCGATGTCGTTGGTGGCATCATTGGCGTGGGTGGCATCGGTGGCATCAGTGGAACAGCTGGCAACGGTGCTGCCCGATGACTCTGTGCCTGGCCTGGGAAGGGCTGCTGCCTGTGCTGCTGGACCTAGGGGTAGCTGTAGCCCTGGTAGGTGAGGGGCTGTTGGAAGCCTTGGTATGGGAGGGACATTACCTGGTGTGGAGGAACAGACCTGGACTGGGTGGTAGCAGGTGCCTCTGGGTCTGGAGGGTTGTTAATCAGCGTGGAGATCCTCTCCTTCACCAGCTGGTACTGGGGATCCGGCATCTCCTTGAGGGTCTGGTTCAAATAATTGAGGAAGGGCTTGCAGTTGGAGGAGAAGGATTCGATGGGGACCAGCTGAGAGAGGAGACCTATGCTGGTGCGGATGGTGTCCCTGATCTCCACCAGGACCTTGTGGCTCTCCCCCTCCAGCGGTCTGGCTCTCTGCCTTCCTGTGGAGGCGGTGGTGTGGGTGGATGGGACTTCGGCAGCGGTGGACTCGATGTTTCCTTTCTCCCACTGCACCAGGGAGTCCTCCTCGCTCTCCACCAAGCTTTCAACACCTGCCTGGGGGTTCTCCGCCATGGCACGCTCCCCCGAAACCTGCCTGGAGACAGGGACTGACTCTCGGCTGGAAGAGGACTGGGTCACAGCAGGCTGCCTGAGAGTGAGGGTAGACAGATGGGCTCCTGGTGCTGCTCGGTGGCGGATCTCACCCTCCAGGAAGCTGTACCTGGCCATGACATAGTTCTCTCTGTCTGTCAGCTTTACCACGGCCTGGCCAGATTTTTTGAGGTGCAGCTTCCCGTACCAGGTGTGCATATGTTTCCACCAGCTGAGTAGCACCTCCGAAGTGTAGCCCAGACTCTCCGCCCTCTCTCTCCAAGCAGCCTGCTTCCACTTGGTGTCCCTGTACAGCCGATGTCCCTTCCGCCACAGATAGTCGTTCTCTCTCAGCCACTCCAGCACCTCATCCTCGTGCGCCTCCTCAATAAAGTACTGCCTCCTCTCCCATTGACGCGAACGACTCTTCCTCCCTCTGGCAGGGCCATATGGGCCCTCATCAAAGGGACTTCGAGGTTGTAGGGGCTGCTCCTCCACACCAACAGCAGCAGCAGCAGAATCATTATCATCAGAAACATCACCAGCAGGATCATAATCAGCAGCAGCAGCAGCAGCAGCAGCAGAATCACCAGCAGGATCAGAATCAGAATCAGCAGCAGCAGCAGCAGCAGCAGCAAGACCAGGATCAGCAGCAGCAGAGTAAGCACCAGCAGCAGGACCAGCAAGACCAGGAGCACGAGCAGAACGAGCAGGACCAGCAGGACCAGGAGCAGCTTCAGCAGAGTGCGCAGCAGAAGCACCACTGCCAGGAGCAGCCACAGCAGAAGCTCCAGCAAGAGAAGAGCGAGCCCAAGCAGCAGAAGCCCCAGCAAAAGCAGAGTCACGGACATGGGGCGGGAGGGTGGCCCTGCCCCTCTTGCCAGGGATGGCGGCAGGTTGCTGAGACTTTCACTTCTTGCCCATGGTTGTGGGGTTGCTGGCTGGCAGGAAGGCTTGCAGGAAGGCTGGCAGGCACCAAGGCTGGCAGGAAGCCTGGCAGGAAGCCTGGCAGGAAGGCAGGCACCAAGGCTGGCAGGAAGGCAGGCACCAAGGCTGGCAGACAGACTGGCTGGCAGGGAGGCTGGTAGCAAGGCTGGCAGGGAGGCTGGAAGGGAGGCTGGCAGGGAGGCTGGAAGGCAGGCTGGCAGCAAGGCTGGAATGGAGGCTGGAAGGCAGGCTGGCAGGGAGGCTGCCCAGGAGGCTGGGAGGCAGGCTGGGAGGCATGCTTGGAGGCAGGCTTGGAAGCAGGCATGCAGGCAGGACAGGCAAGAAACTCAAAGTGTCCAGCAGCAGGTCTTTCCTCTGAATGGTGACCTGCTTCCAAGCTGCTTCCCTTTATATCTGGGGGACTTGCGCAATGCATCCCCCCTGCATGCGCAATTAACGCGCGGCATCCGTTCCGCTTCCGCTGTGCATCCACTAGGCTTCCGCTGTGCATCCGCTTCATCTGCTGTGCATCCGTTCTGCATCCGTTTTTTCCATTCTGCGTCCGCTTTTCTGAGACTCCCCGGAAGCCCTGCGAACGCGCCATCTGTTCTGCATCCGCTGGGCTTCCGTTCCGCATCTGCTTTGCATCCGCCCTGCGTCCTCCCCGCGTCCGTGTTATCCGCTCCAATTATGCAAATTTTAACCCCTTTTTAGCGCGGATACAACGGATGTAACATTTTTCTCTTCCGTTGTGTCCTCTTTGCATCCGTTGGGCAGTGTGACACGGCCTTTATTAAAAGCATTAAGCTCTTCCTCTCTTTTATTTCTTATCTCTAATTCCAATTATTTACATTTTGGCTTTATTGTCCATCACCACCAAAACCAATGCAAGGCCTTAATACAAGGTCCATCACCACCAAAACCAATACAAGGCCTTTACTGTAATGAAAATAATAATAAATAAAAAGTTTTCCTACCTTGCATGCATGTCTTACTTGCTAATAATTTATAGAAAAAAATTATAGAAAAAGGCACTTTTTACTTTTCTGCAAATCTGGATAATTTATTTGTATATTTACTGTTTAAGTCTATAGCTAAACACAAGTTTTTATTATTATTTTTACTGTTATTCAAATATTAACCCTAAATATTAAGTAAAATCACAATTCAATAAAATAATTGTTAAACATACAAAAATTGAAAAACTAACATAAAAGAGAAATATTTCCCCTCCCAATAAACAGAGGGGGGGACAGGGAGAGTGGGAGAGAGAGAGAGAGAAGGAAGGAGGGAGGGAGAGAGAAATGGAATTGTCATGGCAACAAATCAGCCAATGGGGACTGTTTGGTGATTGAGACACAAAATTTGTTGTGTGAGCCATATGAGATGGCTTGGAGCCTGGGTGTAGTTTCGCTTAACTGTTCTATGTATATGATAGTTTGTCTGTCTTTGCTTGAAAGTACTTGCTACTACTACTTCTCTCTACCACATTGTATGAGTTTCATGTGTATTGTATACAAGCATCATGTTTTATATTATTGTATACAAAGAAGTTTCTTCTATATAGAATCCTGCTGAATTATTTGCTTGTGTCACTACAAAGTGCAACAATCATTCTACTGGCTGAACCAAGCAAAAATCACAAAGGTCAGGAAATGAAGCTCGTCAGAACAACACTGCTGATATAGAATCCTCCAGAATATTCTCTTGGTGAAAGAAGCCTAACAAGTTGGTATCCATGTGCATATCCTTTCTTAATCTCACAAGGAAAATAAGCAGTCATTGATAACTATTTAGTAGTCAGTAATACTACTGTAATAGTCAGTAATAAGTAAGTAATAGTCAGGGCCTTAGCTATTTCTGTAGTGATGAATCCAAGTAAAGGTATATAGATAGATAGGGAGGTGTTATTTAGAGTAGACAAGAGACTAAGAGTTTTAACTATGCTTTAGGAATGAAACCAGCTGGCTGAGTTTGGGCCAGTCACTTTTCCTCACCCCTAGGAAGAAGACAATGGTAAATTAGTTTTGAAAAGTGTTGCTAAGAAAACTGCACGAACTTGTACATGAAGACATGAGAGTTAAGACTGACTGAAGGAACAACAACAAAAAGAGTTGAAGAAAACTTAAATAATAGGTGGGATTGATTGTTGTGAAATTCGGATTTGTAAGAAAGTGTGCTCTGGTCAGCAAGTTAATTTGTCTATTTAAAAAGCTAAAGGAAAGATGGTGGATCATCTGAGTATGAGTAGCTCATCAACCCTGTTGGGTGATCTTATTGCTACTTTTCTGAAAGAATAGGAGTTCCACTTTGAAGCATAGTAGTTATAAATTGATTGTTATTAGTGGAGTGAAAGACTCTCAGAATAAGAATGATAGGCTAACTGAAAACTGTTGGAGCTGTTCAACTTTTTTGTGCTTAGAAAATAAGCAGAATCATGTCTGTTTGGGAACTGGGCTTTAGGTTGTCCTTGGAAATTGGGGGAAAATCCCATACAAAAAGACAATAAAATAAACTTTCAAATTACTGCAAGGAAAAATTCACGAATTTCAAAAAACAATCACCTTGTTACTTTTTTGCAGCATTATTATAGCTTATGAACATTCTCATAATTAGTATTGCTTCAATATGTACATGTTCTGAAAACAACTGTATGAACTTTGAAGCTGAAACAAATCCTCCTTTCTTTAGAGTTTTGAAATATGGTACTAATTTCATAGTTATTATTATATACCATTATTATATACCATTATTTAGAGGTGAAATGAATGCAAGTTACAAAAAAGACCTTTTCTCTGGGAATTTCATAACTTTCATAAAAATATCCTGCTTGAATGATGGCTATAGTCTTGCTATAATCTTGTTATAAAGTGAAGAGAATTGAGATATAAATGTAGTTGTCCTTCGTATGAGAGGATACCATGTCTTAACTATAGAAAGTATTGCTAAGTGCCCATGAATACAGAAGAATCATGTTTGTGTCATCCGCTGTGAATGGCAGTGCTTGTTACCCTTATTAACTTTAAAGCATGCAGTCATCAACTGTCAGAATTCGCTATTCTTCAGAATACTGGAAGTTGAAGTCCACATGCCTACAGTAAATTTGTCAAGATTGACAAACTTGGCATCAATGTAGAAACATAAGGTTGAATAGGCCTCACTGCCAAAAGAAGGGCTTCCTTTGATAAGCCTGCTAACCATAAACCAGATGCATGAGTTCATAATTGTCCATCCCCCCCTTTTTTTTTAATTCTTGCAGTTGCAATTGGCTATGTTTTGAGCCATAGTGATCTGTTATTCTGAAAAGTAGATGGGTTTTGCCTGAAATGCCAAGACTAGATCTCTCTTACCTGATAGGAAGTAGTAGAATAGGAAATCTTTTTCTTCCAGGGGTGAGTGAAGGGCAAGTATAAGAGGAAAAATGCCAAAGTATAGGTTGATTGAGCCATTGGCATTCCTTCATATGAACTGGAACTATGTGAATGTAAGGTTGTGACTTCTCTTTAGTGCCTTTAGTACTAGTGAATTGAGTTTGGGATTTTTGAATTGTAATGTTCCTTTAACTTATTAGTTATTTGAGTGTTTCATTCACATGGTGGGTAGATGATATAGTGTCTGACTTTCACGAAGCATTTATCGTTGCCTTTAGAAATATCAGTAACAGGGTGAAATCAGCTAACTTTGAAATGTACAGCCTCAAAAATAAGATATCTCTCTATTGTTTGCTCAGTTTGTAAGTGTATGGTAGAAATATTAATAAGCAGTGCTTTCTTAATAATTAATAAATTCAAAAAGGGCAATGGTGGGCATATTCCCAAAAAGATTATATATGATTGCTAAAGTTAAAATAAATACTTAATAGCAGCCAACTATAACCAATTAAAGGATTGCCCATAAAAGATATATATTCAATAATTACACTTTTACTGTAGCCAACACTGATGAGTTGTGTTCTTTGGATTTTGTTCCCCTTGTCCAAGTGTACAATGCTGCTTACTTATATTTGTATTGCTGTCTTCTCCCTTGCTACCATTATTTTCTTTAGTTTAGGCAGCCAATTTCTAATAACAGTGTCTTACTAAGAGTGAGGAATTTGGTGCTCAATAAGTTGTTCACCCCAAGTAAATACAATATATTAAAATAATAGAATGATATATTAAAATTCAACTGCACCAGGTGTCAGATCCGTGTATCTGTCATTTCTTCAATGGAGGAAGAAAAGAGGCGGGGGGAGACTGATAAAGAAATCCTTCTTGATGTAATCTGAATATATTTAATGTTATGTCGAATTTGTATAACCTACACATGATACAATGGAGGGATGAAACCTAGGTGGCCAGAACCTATCACCTCTGAAAGAGACAGCCAGGAGATGAAGAGACCATAAAAATCCAACAGTAAGATGTGTCCTGGGAAACTCTGGAAAAGATCATTCTAAAAAGGGGTTGGGGGAATTAACATGTTGGCTCTTTGTTTTACTAAATACACTTCAAGATAAGGGGAGGGGTTTTAAATTCCCTTATCTATCTCTGCATGGTTGAGAGACCTTAGACACTGCTTTTAACCCCTACATGAATTGTCTCATCTCAATAAAGGATTCCTTTTGATACGTTTTGATATGTTCTCAGAAGTTCATTCTAGTTGATTGAATGGGAAAAGTTCTGTACCCTGACATAAAGCAGTGTCTGCAATAGAGGTCAGCCCAGAGAGGATTTAAAAAAAAAAAACCTTCACTCTTCCAAGGGGACCCTGCAAAAAGGAAAATGTCTGAGTACAGCAAGGACCAAGGGGAAGCCAAATGTTCTTAGTAGCAAGAAGAATAGCTATTGAAAAATCTATTTTTGATTAAATGCATTCTTGATTACACACACTTAGGTTTTAATGTCCATTTCATTTCCTCAATCTGATCTTTTGCTTTTGTCTTCCATTTGTTTTCTCCCATCCATTCCATGTGTGATTGATTTAAGGGAGAAGGAATAGGGCTGAGATAATAACATGTGCTACTTCAGTTGAATGTTATTGAGACATAAAGTAAAAAATATGTATGACTGCAAAGAATTCCAAAAACAACCCATGGGAACCTATAAATCAAATTTATGGAAGAATGAGGAGGAGAAGCAATAAGATGGACTCCAAGTGCAAAAGACGGAATGGTAACTGTAACATTGATCAAATAATGGATATTCAGAAAGTAAATCGTGGAGTGCATAAAAGTGAAATACACTTTTAGAGATTGATTACAAAAATATTATCAGTGCTGGACAAAAGCTTATTCTCTGCAAAATAGCTTGGTTATTTGCAAAGCCACCATGACGAGAGCTGCTACCCAATTTGACTTCTCCAGGTCTAATCAAGGACTGAAAGGAAGAGATCCAAGTTTCTATATTGTCCAAACTCTAGATGTGAACCTTGATGTCAAAATCCTCTTTTTTAATACAAATTCATCACTTAAACAAATATAAGGGATTGTTAGCAATAATTAACCTTTCTGTAGCAGTGCAATAAAAAGAAAAATGAATGTATATATTTTTTTCCTTTTATTGCAATTTAATTATTGTGGAATTAAACAAATATATAGCTAAAGTTTTCTAAACTACAGGTAATCTTCCACTTATGACCACAATTGAGCCCAAAATTTATGTTGATGTCTGAGAATTTGTCAAGAGAGCTTTACCCCATTTTACGACATTTCTTGCCACAGTTGTTAAATGAATCACTTCAGTTGATAAGTTAGTAAAGGCCCTGTCACACTGCCCAACGGATGCAAAACGGACACAACGGAGCGGATAACATGGACGGGGGGAGGATGCAGGGCGGATGGAAAGCGGATGCGGAATGGAAGCCCAGCGGGTGGAAGCGGATGAGAGCGGATGGCACATCTCCTGGGCTTCCAGGGGGCCTCAGCAAAGCGGATGCGGAACGGATACAGTGGATGCACAGCGGATGCACAGCGGATGCACAGCAGAAGCCTAGCGGATGCAGAGCAGAAGCCTAATGGATGCCGAGCGTTAATTGCGCATGCGGGGAGGATGCATTGCGTCAGCCCCGCAGATACAACAGAAGCAACTTGGAAGCAGGTCGCTATTCAGAGGAAAGACCTGCTTTCAGACACATCGACTGCCTTGCCTGTCCTGCCTGCATGTCTGCCTGCATGTCTGCCTGCAAGCCTTGCTGCCAGCCACCCTGCCAGCCACCCTGCCAGCCTTGCTGCCAGCCTCCCTGCCAGCCTTGCTGTCTGCCTGCCTGCAAGCCTTGCTGTCTGCCTGCCTGCCAGCCTTGCTGCCTGCCAGCCTTGCTGCCTGCCTGCATGCCAGCCTTGGTTCATGCCTGCCTGCCAGCCTTGGAGCCTGCCTCCCTGCCAGCCTTCCTGCCAGCCTTGGTGCCTGCCTCCCTGCCAGCCTTCCTGCCAGCCTTGGTCACTGCCAGCCTCCCTGCCAGCCAGCAACCCCACAACCATGCGGAAGCACAGCAAGCCTCAGCCATCTGCTGCCAGCCCTTGCAAGAGGGACAGGGCTACCATCCCGCCCCCTGGCCCTCACTCTGGTTCTGCTGGGGCTTCTGCAGCATGGGCTCGCTCTTCTGGGGCTGGGGCTTCTGCTGCTTCTGCTTCTGGAGGAGCTGATGACAAGCACTCCAGCACCAGCCACCTCCACAGCACCTGCACCCTTCACCCCTGAGATGGAGCGACCAAGAGGAGTGCCAGAGACTGATTTTTGTCTTATAGCTTGCAGTTAAGAAAGTCTATTTTTGATTCACACACTTGCTTCATTTCTTTTTTTTAATAAAGTCTTGCTGGAAACTTTTAGAAATGGTTTAAGCCTTTGCATGCTTGTGGGATGGGTTAAGATAGCTGTGGGATGGGCAGGGATACCTTTGGGATGGGTAATAGCTGTGGGATAGATAAACCTCCAGTGCAAGCATAGTGGGATTGTATGGTCCACCCTCCCAGGTGCCATACCTATGGCCCTTTATTATCAATAACAATATAATCAATCATCCACACATGTCAACATAAACACAACTCTTTATTAAATGCCCTGTTCATTGTAGGGCCACTCAACATACATGGCCCAATCTCATCAGTGTGATGAGACAGGCTGAAGGAAGCATCCATTAAGCATCTATCATCCTGTCTTGCCATTCCACCGCTCCATCTGGGGAGTTGCACCAGTGTTTCAGGAGGTTGCGCTGCTTCTTCCCTTCACGTGAGTCTCTGTTGGGGCCTTGCACATCCTCAGTGTCTATCAGGTTTCGTCCTTGCCTCCATTCCCCAGGCTCCATGTCCCCATTGCCTTGCTTGAGGTCCACGAGCCTGTTCTGCAAGACTGGGTAGCGGGTGCGCATGAGATTGTGCAGGATGCAGGAAGCTTCCATGATCCTCCTCACGGTCTGTGGGTGAGACTGCATGGTGGTGAGAAGTACCTGGAACCTGTTGGCCAGGATGCCAAAGGCGTTCTCCACCACCCGCCTTGCCCTGGACAGCCTGTAGTTGAAGATACTCTCTTCACGGGTGAGGTATTTGGAGGTGTAGGGCTTCATGAGGTAGGTTGTGAGGGAGAAGGCGTCATCCCCAACGATGAAATAGGGCACATCTTGCGTGTCGTTGGGCAGGGTGTCTGGATCTGGGAAGCCCATGATGAGGTTGCGTTCCAGCTCCTCCTTGAGGTGACTGGGGTTGTATACCTGGGCATCTGAAGATGAGCCACTGCCTGAAGCATCGATGTACATGAACTTGTAGTCAGCATCGACCATGGCGAAGAGGATGATGCTGAAGAAGCCCTTGTAGTTGAAATAAGTGGACCCCGACTTGGCTGGCGCTTTGCAGGCCACGCGCTTGCCATCGATGCCTCCAACGGTGTGTGGGAAGTTCCACCTCTGATACCACTGCTCTGCAACTTTCTTCCATCCTTCTTCAGTGGAGGGGCACTGGAGGAGCTCCTCCTTGTATTCTTCGATGATGGCCCGCACCACTTCTCTGACCACAATGCTGATGGTGTTGGGTGGCACCCTCCAGCCGTACTGCATGCTCCTTTAGGTGGTCCCTGAGGCCAGGTGGCGCAGAGTGAGTGACACCTTGAGCCCAGGTTCCAGGCTGGGCCGGAAGTTGGTGTTTGCCTTGGTCAACCTGGGTATCAGCTGCTGCACAACTTCATCAAACATGGCTGGAGGCATCCTCATGAAGTTCTGGAATGCCCGAGTGTCTTTGCTCCTGAGCTCCACCATCAGCTTGTTGTACAGTCCGTCCTCTGCTCTTCTGGCGAATCATCTTCGTATCCAGACGCTTCTTGGCCGCCCCTTTTTCTTCCCGTAGTAGAGTTCACAGAGCCTGTAGATGGCTTCGCACTGTTGCAGAAGGATGGTGGCTGCCAAAAGGACTGTGTTATGATCCACGGTGGACATGACTGGATGCTGTGGAAGAGGAAGAGTCAGATGAAGGCTGCAGAGGTCCGCACCGCAGAGCTGCTGTTCTGAAAGTGAGATCCAGATGTGTTGCTCCCCCTTTTTATAGGCAGTATAGGTGTCCCTTTGCATCCTCCAGGCATCCTCTAGGCATCCTCTAGGCATCCTGCAGACATCCTTAATATCCGAGATAGGTCCCCTCTGCGAACGTTTTTTCCATTTTAAACGTTTTGTTTCCGTGCTGCATCCGCTAGGCATCCATTCTGGATCCATTCTGCGTCCGTTCCACTTCCTCCCTGCATCCGAGCGGATGCGAGTTGCGCAGATGCCTAGCGGATATAGCAGATGCGTAACGGATGCAGAACGAATGCGTAGCGGATGCGTAGCGGATGCAGAATGGACGAATTGGATACATTTTTCGCACAAAAGTTTTGGGCAGCTCAAAACTTTTTGAGCGGATGAAACGTCAATAGACGGATGCTGGACGGATAGAGAGGAAGCAAAATGGAGACAGTGAGTACATCGCGTTAACCAACAGATGGCAAGCTTTTTTGTCCGTTTTACATCCTCTTTGCATCCGTTGGTGCAATGTGACATGGGCTTAACCTGGTTAGGAGTCTGGTTTCCCCATTGACTTTTCTTGCCATAGGTCACTTTTTTCAGTGCTGTTGTAACTTTGAAAGGTGACTAAATGAACTGTTGTAAGTTGAGGACTACCTTTATAACCATATTTTTATAACTATGAAACCGCAGTTGAAAACACATCCTTTTTGTCTTTGGTCATGATAAAGTAAAATGTGTGTCTTTTCTTTTAAACAGTTATTTATATCAACATCCCCTTTATTTATTTATTTTTTTGGGGGGGATGTTTTTTTAATGCTCTTATCTTACCATGGTGGTCTCCAATGCTGTTATACCGGTCACCTCACAACAACAAAGTAGCTATTTTCCAAAAGTATTTCTACTACCAAGAGCCCTTATCATTGGATGGGAGGGACTCTGGATTAAAACTAAACTTGTCACCCCAAACAGACTTATTGAGAAATAGCCTCCATTGATCACAGTATTGCTATCAATTGACTTCCCAACATAACATTGTACAGTACATATTAATGGTGCAATTATAAAGGCTGCTTGACCACAAGAGTATGAAATACTTGTTGCATCTGGAGTAATGTGTACAATTCTCAGAAGTATATTTCAAAGGAGGATCGCCAAAGGTCAGAATGAAGCTTAAAGTACATGAACATTGTAGGGAAATGAATTGGGTTGAAAGAACTGAATGTTCCCTTGAAGAAATGAAGACTTATGGGAGACTCAATATCAGCGTTCAGCACACAAAAAGGTGCTATGGGGAAGTGATCAAGAACTGCTTTCCATTGCTACAAATTAGGACCAGAAATAATGGGTACAAACCAATACAATCCTTCATTGCATAAACAGGGAGATAGAGTCAAGATCACATGAAATATTAGTATCACTTTATAAAACCTTTATAAAACCACATCTGAAATATTGCATCCAGTTTTGGTTATTTCATTATAAAAAAAAATGTTGAGACTTTGTCAAGAGTGCAGAGAAGAGCAACTAAGATGATTAAGGGACTAGAGACTAAAACATACGAAGAACAGTTGCAGGAATTAGGTATGGCTAGTCTAGAGAAAAGAAGGACTAGGGGCAACATATAGCAGTGTTCCTATATTTAAGGGGCTGGAACAAAGAAGGGGGGGTCAATCTACTGTGTTTCTCACAAAATAAGGCCAGGGGTTATTTTTTTTTTACCCCGCAAAAAACAGCTAGGCCATCTTTTCGGGGTGGCTTAATTTTCCCCCTTTGCATCCTCGGGCAGACAGGCGGCGACGTCTTGAATGCTGACCTCGGCATTGGTGGGGCACTTCGTATCAGGAGACCTTCTGCCACCATTGCTTTTCCTTCTCCCCATGCTGCTGCAGTATTTAGAGCAACACCATGGCATTTGGTACAGAGGCCAGTGGAGACACTCGGCTTCAGGTGCTCCTGTCGCCACCTTCCCTTTGCCTTCAAAGGAAAAGCCAATTCTTTTAAAAACGATGCCCTACCACTGGTACAACAAAGTCTCCCCTGCCGGAGAGAGTAGCCCAACCCCACGTGGGGAGGCAAATCTCCTGGGGCCGCAGCACAGGATCAGCCCACTTCAGGAGAAGCACCCAGCTGTCATCCCTGCCTGGTGCCAAGCAGAGAGGAAGAGCTTCACCTGGGGTGCCCAGCTCAGCTGACAGGTGGGCCCTCCTGCCCAGTGGTGGAGCTCTCACCAAGGCAATGAGCACTTCCCCGCCAGGCCCTCCATCCTGCCAGGGCTGCTCCAGAGCTGGGCAGAGCCGGGAAAGCGAGCCGCGAGTATGCGTCTGCCTGCCAAGCAAAAGAGCTGGGCCGACCTGAGCTTGGCTTCCTTCCCGAGTCCCTCTAGCCCGAACCTGAAGGGGCCACCAGGAGAGGCTGTCTGAGGAAATGATAGCGCCTACCCATCTATGGACAGGGAGGCAAGGCGATGGCATGCACTGCATCTTCCTCTGAGCTGAGCCCCGCCAAGTGAGCACCTCTGCCCAATGCCTGTGCCGTTGCAGCGTTTGGAGCTGCTGGCACATTTGGACATGCATGGGGATGGGGATGGGCTGGGCAAGGGGTGGAAAGGATGGGCAGCTTCACACTCTCTCTGCCGGACCTGCCAGCCAGGGAAGCACCGCTGCCATCACCTCGCCTCCCTGTCCATGGATGGGTGGGCACTATCATTGCCTCAGGCAGCCTCTCCTGGTGGCCCCTTCAGGTTCGAGCTGGAGGGACTTGGGAAGGAAGCCAAGCTCAGGTTGGCCTGGCTCTTTCGTTTGGCAGGTGGGTGCACACCCGCAGCTCGTTTTCCCAGCTCTCCTAGCCTGAACAGCTCTGGTGTGGCCCTGGCAGGATGAGCAGAGGGCCCGGCAGGGAGGTGCTCACTGCCTTGGTGAGAGCTCTACCGCCAGACAGGAGGGCCCGCCTGTCAGCTGCGCTGGTGCCCCAGGCAAAGCTCTTCTGCTCTGCCTGGTGATAGGCAGGGATGGTGGCTGGGCGCTTCTCCCAGGGTGGGCCAATCCTGTACTGTGGCCCTGGGAGATTTGCCTCCCCACATGGGGTTGGGCTGCCCTCTTGGGCAGGGGAGGCCTTGTTGTACCGGTAGTAGGGCATCGTTTTTAAAAGAATTGGCTTTGCCTTCAAAGGCGAAGGGAAGGCGGTGACAGGAGCACCTGAAGCCGAGTGTCTCCACTGGGCTCCAGTTGCAGGGAGAAGCCCTGGCTGGCCATGTGTGGCTGTGCCAAATGTTGGCAGCACGAGGGGAAGGGAAAGCAACGGTGGCGGAAGGTCTCCCGATACAAAGTGCCCCACCAATGCTGAAGTAAATGCAGGCAACACTATATCCAGGTATGCAGCAAAAGTACTTCCTAATGGCAAGCCCCCCCACCATTCCCCACATTTCACATGTTTAATATAGGCCTTAATTTGGGGGGAGGGGCTTAATTTGATTTTATGCCTATAAAACATGCTAAGACTTCCTATTGGGGGAGGTCGTATTGTTGGAGAAACACTGTATTTTACAAAGCACCAGAGGCAAAACAAGAACCAATGGATGGAAACTACTGTAATCAAGGAGAGAAGCAACCTAGAACTAAGAAGAAACTTCCTAACAGTGAGAGCAATTAACCAGTGGGATGGTTTGCCTTCAGAAATTGTGGGTGTTTTATCACTGGAAGCTTTTGAGAAGAGATTGAACAGCCACTTGTCTGAAATGATCTCCTGCATGAATAGAGGATTGGACTAGAAGTTCTCCAAGGTCCGTTCCAACTCAATTATTCTGTATTCTGCAAGTAGCAACTACCTAAATTTGTGTTAAACATAAGGTAAACCTCCCTGATTGTAAGACCTGAAAAACAGTGTACATTTTAACCAAAAAGTTGTGGGCTCTCCTTCTCTGGAGGTTTTTAAGAGGTAACCCAACCTCTTAAGGATTGTTTAATTAGTTTTCTGCACAATGTACAGTTGAATTAGATGATCCTCCTGTTTCCTCCATGTTTACAGTTCTATGATGCTGTAATGTTTTACTCATAAGATTTAAGATTTCAATCAATTTGATTTCAGCCATGTCTATAATGTTGATTTGGGTTTCCACTTCCCTTGGAAACAGACTCCTTATCTTTAATAGCCATATGGCAGAAGTTTATACCATTGCCTCCATGTTGGGAATCATTTTTCCTAAGGTATTCAAATGTTTCAGATGGGAAATGATTTAATTTTACTTCTTTCAGGTCTATATGAGTTTACCAAAATGGACACACTTTTTCAAAATTGGAAAAATTCATTTTTTTAAAAAAGATGAAATTGGGATAAACAAAAATGACAGGTTTATTGTACTATTGTATTGTAGTTTTTTCTGCTCAGATCAGGTCAGAAACAGGCATGGGGAAAAATAATCACATTGGGTGCAAGACAATACTAAGCACTTCCTGGCTCAAACTCTTATTTGTAAATCCCTTTTTTAAAAAATGTAGATGTAGTACTTGAACAGAAGCTTTTAGTAATGCAGTACAATGGGCTCTAGCATGTCTAGGACAACTTGCCATGGCTAACTCAACACAGCCAACTTGCTGTGGCCAATTTGCTGTGGGTCAACTCAACATGGCCAATTCATCATAGGACAATAGTTACAGTAGTATCTGTTCTGACCAAGGCTTCCTAAGACTGTAATTAAGCACACGGTTAGTTAAAACAACTCTTGTTTTATTTCAACACTGGGAATTATGTTCATTCCCAGCCTATAATGATCCCAAACAGTCCCTTGAGATAAGCACCCACCTTTCTTTCCTTTTAATTGCCGCCAACAACTAAAGTGCCAAATGAACTATAAAAAACCAGCCAAAGTACAAAGTCCATTCAGAGCTTCAAAGATTAATCTGAACAGAACAAATGACTCTGCTTCCTACAAAAGTTTCTTTATCTTTGCATGTCCTTTATACCTTATGGGAATCACTTCCAAGCCTTACTCCTGAGTCTCCCCTTTTGTCTGAGCTGCTCTTGCCTTTTACAGCTCTGCGCACACGTGCACTGGGAACAGGCTCCCCTTGTTCCTCTGCCTCATTGCTGCCAGACTCCAGATGCTCCAGAGTCAGCACTCCTCTCCCAGATGGTCCTGGCCCCATCTCTGCATCGGATACAGGACCCTTGTCTGAGTCCTCTCCAGACCGGTCCCCTTTCTTCCCCACTATCCAATTCTGCTGCTGCCTGCACAGGCTGCTGGTGAACCACAATGCTATAAAAGAAATAGTGGAATAGAATAATTAAAGAAAGGATGCTAAATGAGGGCCAAAATGAAATGTGAATGACACTATGTGTGTGTGTGTGTGTGTGTGTGTGTGTGTGCACATATACATATGCATAAATTGAACTGCTGACTTGTCCCATGAAAAGTTGGCTGTGGCAAGTTTCCCATGGTTAGTTGACCACAGTGAGTTGGCTATAACGAGTTAACAGTGGCAAGTTGTCCCATTCCCTCCTCTAGCTTTCTTTTTGCCCAAGTTGACTATTGTATTGTTATTGCTATGGAAAGGGTTATAGAATTTTTGTTTTCGATATGACTGACAGATCTATGGATATGCCTTGTGTAAAAAAATGAAATCACCTTAGGAGTTGCTTCTTTTGAAACTGGATCTTGGAAGATAACTAGATGAGTAACTAGATTTCAACTGTTTTTGCTTCCAAAGTGTATTTATTTGTTAGGCCAAGAAATTTACTCAGCTCTTCTGTGATAGGCTTTGGCATTTATGTGTTTCTTTATTTAAAAGCCCTGGCATACATATTTGTCAGGTTTATGCATCCTAATCTTAAAGGAATAAAAGAAGCAAAAGCTACACAGATGCTGGCAGCCCAGCACAGAGGTCTTTGGCAGATTTGCAATGGCTTCTGTCCAACCATTTACTCAACATATGTTGGACATGAAGAAGACAAAGATCATGCTTAGTCTCAATACTGAAGGAAAATGTTCCAGAAAGAAAATTCATTTATAGGACTGCTGCCTTCCTCACATTAAGAATAAACAGAGTGTGCTAAAGAAAAAATGATTTGCTATTTATCCTAGTTGTTACATTTTGCAAGGATACTTTGGAACTATAAATATAAAAACATCTTAAGGAAAATGCTTCACGCCTCTCAGGTCTACAAGATTATTTGTTTTCTAGTTCTTCAACATGTAATATTTGCCTGGATTTTGCAAAGACCATTTCATTCATTTTTATGAAATCACTACTCAGCCACAATACTGTACATATTGAAGGGCAAATGTTTTTAAAATTGGGACAATTTTAGAGCAAAAAATATAAGTCCCATCTTCATCATTGTCATCATCAATCATTATTAATTAAAAACTATGTAAATAAATAGTAGATTCACTTATATGTGTGCAGGACTTGCCTCTCAATGATGCAGAATCTACAGTGTGTGATGGAATATTGTCCAGATTCCCAGGAGAGAGAAAGTACATTTGAGAGGAGCAAGATATCTCACAATTTAAACAGTTTGTGTAAGAGAAAGAGGGTGAAGATAGCTTCTCCCTAATAGTTCCCAAAGTATATGCTTTACGGTGCAAGTAGTTTGCTTTACTTTGGCAAGATTCCTATCAATAGATGAGGAGTAATAAAGGAAACTGCTTAGAAGCATCTCAACTTTTCTTTCTTGGTTTTTGGAGCCTGACACAATGACCCATTCACACATAAAAGGCATGTGGGAATGAGCTCATTGTCACCTTGCTTAACTGAAGAGAATTTTATTATTTTAAAGAAAAACTTAGTGAACAGTAAGGACTGAAAGAGAAGATACTCTTTGAGATCAGAGCACTACACCTAGCTAAAAGATGTGGTATAATTATTGAGTTTTGAACTAGGGCTTAAGTTTGTTTGTGTTTCACTTTCTTTCCCTGTCCTGTGCATTTGTCATAACACTACTGTGTTTTCATGTCAACATTAAACAATTACAAGAAATTGATAGATTGCAGATTAATGCTGCATTTATTCCAGAATAAACACTGAATCAGTTTTGTGAATGTTATATGTATCTATTGATGTACTTGGTGAATTAGAATAATTAGATATGGGGGAAATACAAAAGCAACTGGGGAAACAAGTATAAACATTTCGAACTTCTGATCATCCCCATGATGTCAAGCCCTATTAAATTCTGCAACAGTTCCTATTACAAAATCAATGCTTTTGTCTCCTTTTTACAGTACAGATTTCATTCAGATGTTTTTCTCTTTGATAAATTCCCTTCCTGTAGCAGTATTTACAGATCAATCCATCTCTAATCCTTTTCAGTTTTTCATTTACTCAGTCATAAATCTATTATGTCAAAATTTGCATATTTCTGTGTTGCTAAAAATGAGTATGAAGAAATGGCATAATTTTTCATATATGATATTCAGAATGGATACATTTTATATATAACTTTCCATGACCTATATCTTTTTTTGTGCAATTTTGGACCATCATTCTTATTTCAGTAATATATGAGGCTTATTCCTATTTAACATGGTTTCCTTGCTATATAAATTCAATGAATATTCATATTATAGAAACTACCACCAGAGAGGACTTTATTTGAATTTCTTCTCTGTAAAATTTCCTATACATTACTCTACGTTATATAGAAAATTTCATCAGCAACATGTTTGAACAGAAAAACCAACCATAATAAAAAAAAAAAACCAACCAACCAGATGTTTTAGGCATAATGCACCAATCCCTAAGGATGCATAACTCATAATTTGCAAGTGATATTTACTGTGTGTAAAGTGTAATAATTTAAAAACCACAAGTTTGGAAAAATCCACTAGAGTAAATAAATTCAACATTTTCCAAAGTTATGGACATTAAAAATGGATTTTTTAATATCATTTTACTCAAGATATCAGGATCTTCTTTCATTGGAGCAATGATATTACAATAGCTTCCTCTAATATCAGATAAAGAGAAGGGACCAACCATTTCCATAAAAAATTAAATATTGAACAGACTTAATAAATTAATAGGCAATAGGCATAATTCTCACAGTACACACCTACATCTCTGGGAATCTATTTGAAAGAATACAAATTGGCTTTAAACATCTTTGATAATGGCCCTTGCCCATATTCTGGCAGCTTCATTTAATAGGTAAGAGGATAAATGACTGTAACCTGTACTTCAGCCAACTCTATTCCCAATACATAGAGTCTAGCTTCTGCTATTATAATTCTGCAAAATTACAACTTCTATACAATCAATAGAATTTACTACTGTTCCAAACATTTTCTCTATATTTTTTCAATTATTCAATTCGTAGAAAGGAAATTATTTCTAAATAATTTTCAAATGAGACGAACATTAAGTAAATAGCCATAAGTCTTATTAGTTTTTCAGTTTGGATTCTTGTCAGCATTTTAGCTGTAATATAGTCAAGAATTTTCTCTGGGAGTGTTAGCCTTTATTTTATAGAGAATTGTTTGGTAGAAAAATCTTCCAGAGTTCCTGCATTTGAATTAAATCCCAAGAAGGACATCATGTGGCAAATCCTTCTATAGCTGAAGAGCTTCAACAATTCAGTAAGTCCCACATCTTTCACTAATCAACTTCAAAAACAATTCCATATTAAGAAATCTTATGCTGAGCATGGAAAAACCTCTTTAGGAAAACTCTAAACTGCTTGTTGGTACAGTACAAATGATTCTTTCTTTGAACTTGATCCTTACTTCCTCAAAATTCTTTTTCCTCTCTTGGTGGCCTCAAATTTCTAGCACACTATTTTAAATATATTTTATTTTTATCTACTTCATTTTTTCAGATATTTGTGTGATATATTCCAAACAATACTCTTAGATGTGTTTTCTTTATTTAGCATTTATTGCCATTGAAAATATTTTCCCTCCCTCCTTGCACACAAAAGGGCCAGCAATAATTGCTATAGTGTTTTCAGCACTGCATGTACGTTAACTACAGATAACACAATTGGTGTCAAATAAAATTCAAAACAAAAGAAATCATTGGGTGGGCAGTAGTTCAAGGCTCACTTAAGGAGAAATGCCTGCTGTGCAACTTCTGTTTCTATAGAGTTTGTTTGTTTGCCTTTCCTAATTAAAATATGCTCTCTCATTGCCAATCTACTCAATGATTAAATTTCTTGAAAAAAAAAACATTGCTTCATGGAGATAAAAATGAAGCTGCAGTATGAGTAAACTAAAAATAAAAGTCATCTGGTTCACTTTCCTTTCCTCTTTAAAAAGGAACTTTTTAATGATAGGCACACTTACACAACTTGCATTTTTTAAACATTCTTATTCTTATAATCATTATTCAACAGTTCTGTGGTATCCCTCATACCTTCCTCATCACCATAAACTGGAATTGCCAGTCAATTCCACCAGACAAAACCAAATCAAACTATGACTTCAGTTCCAAATCCTTGCAAACAGCCCAGTAGATTATACATTTGATGATAGTGTTTACTTGTCTAATGGGACTAAGAATAGTAAATTTACTTTCCCATTTAAGTCTTGTAGCAGTTAATCCACCTGAGCAACCATTTAAATTCCATATCCAGGTGGATCCTTAAGTGGAAATCTAGTTGTATATGCCAAGGTAGGATAGTGGCGCAGCCATGAAGTAACAGTGCTCATGCTGTCCTTTTAAATTCAAACTCTAAACCTCAAAACAGTCCTAGAAAATACCATGGGACATTACCCTGGTCATATGATTAAACTTCCCAAAAGATCTCAAAACCATGAAACAAGAATCTATGGACACAAAAAGAGCCAAGAAAAAATGTGCTTTGCCACTATTATTTTCATTACTTGATACCAAATTTGGATTTGTAATTAGATCAAATTAGCTCTTTGTATTTTACTACCAATGCTCATCTCATCTCCCAAAATTCATTTCTTTAGCAAAGAGTATGTCAGAATCAATGACCAGAACAAGATACCTTGGAAGGGTAGCCATCTCATCTAATGCTCAGGTCATCTCTGAATTCCAGAGCTTGACAGAGTTCCAGAGCTTCTCTCTCTCTCTCTCTCTCTCTCTCTCTCTCTCTCTCTCTCTCTCTCTCTCTCTCTCTCTCTCTCTCTCTCTCTCTCTCTCTCTGTCTGTGTGTATGGTATTCAGCTTTGTTCCGGTATTTTCCCACGTCATTATAGTTGTGCTTCTAAAGTTGTAGCAATGTTTCGGCAGAATCTCATCTGCCATTATCAGGCTTCTGTATTGTGTTCATCTGTGAGTCAGACTTTCACAGCCATTTCTGTTTTAAATTTGGGGCTAACCTATGCTGTGCCAGAATGGTTTTTTCTTCATCCTGATTGGTTGGGAGTTTTGGTCTGTGTTCATTACTCTTGGAATTTGCTGTGTTCTGCTTGATTGGTGTTTCTAATATCTTCTGTCTGTTTTCTGGCTTTTTTTGTCTTGATTGGCTGGCAACATTGTGTTCCTATATTGGAGGCTTTTAGTGCAGCTTGGCTCTGAGTAAATGGATGGCTATCATTTATTAGGAAGCTAGATTTCATTTGGGTGCCTGGTTGGGGTGTGTTTGAACTGGAGGTATCAGGGGGGGATCTGTTTGTGCCCAGGTGTTTGCCTGGCTTGTGGTGTGGAGATCTTTCTGTTTGAGAGTGCAAGCTTCCAAATGATTGACAGTCTGGTGGAATCAGCTCTTCTATTCATGTTTTCAGGTCTTTTTTCAATCTCTATGGCTTCTCTGATGATTCTGTGGCTGGGGATTTCTATAGTGGCTAGGGTTTTGGTGCCATTGAAGTCGATGCTATGACCTGTTGCTTTCAAGTGTTGGACTAGTGAGGAAGTGTGTTCCAGCTTTTTTACTTCATTTTTGTGTTCATCCAGGCAGGTACTTATTCTTCTATTGGTCTGTCCAATGTATGTGGCTGGGCATGATGCACAGGGGACTTCATATATGCCTTGGTTTTCCAGGTCAATATTATCTTTGGGGTTTCTTAAGATGGCTGCTATTTTTCTGTCTGTTTTAAAGGCAGTCTTGATGTGATGCCTGTGTAGTATCTTCCTGATTGTATCTGTAGTATCTCTTATGTAGGGCAGGACAGCTGTTCCATAGGTCTGTTCATCTTCTGGGTCTCAGTGTGTTTTTGTGGATCAAGCCGGTGATTTTGCTTTTGTGGAAGCTGTTGGCTGTCGGTACTTTAGTCAGGGTGAATAGTTCAGTCTTTATGTGTGTCTTTTCTGCCAGGCATTTGGTTCTGGCAATTTATGTTTTGGCCATGGAGTTTATCTGTGCTGAGTGGTGGTGGAATTGGCCATTGAGGTTGCGGTTGGAGACCTAAAAATCTAAGAAACCCCCAAAATAAAATTAACCTGGAAAAGCAAGGTATGTATGAAGTCTCCTGTGCATTATGTCAGCTTGTTTGGTTTTGGGGTCATTCTTGACACATGCCAAGAACACAGACCCAGACCAAAACCCAGAATGCTACATCACAGCCATCCGCTCAGGATATCAGAAAACTCATGAAATTACATCACAAGAACTCAAGAAGTTGTAACACAGCAAATGAACCAGGATATCATTGCACAAGATCAAGGATACCACAGCAATAAGTCCCACAAGGTCATCACACAATCGATTACTGAAGCCGTTACTACACAGGAGGCTAATAGAAAAGAGATCAAACACAAACGACCCAGAAGATTACAATGCAGGACCCAGGATACCACAACAAAAGAACTTGCAAGCCCATCACACAACAGATTACCCAAGCTGTTAAAACATGAGAGGCTAATGGAAAAAAGATCACTACAAAACAAACGACCCAGGAGATTACAGCACAAGATCCAGGATATCTCCACAACAAAGCTCACAAGGCCATCTCACAGCCCATTATATCAACATCAACTCCATCAATCAATCAAGAAGCTGCAGCGCAGGACACCAGCCCAGCACACCAGCCCCCACCACCAGTATTTATAGAGAGACAGCATCTCCAATCACATACTGCTTGCACTGGCATGAAGCCAAAAGCGCCAGCCTGAGGATGGAGAGTGGGACCTCGTGGAAATGTCACCAAGATATTCTTAATCTTAAAAGACCTGAACTACATATCTGTAGGTTTATATGGGCTTCCAAAAGATTGACAGTCTAGTGGAAGCCAGCACTCTCAAACAGAAAGTTCTCCACACCACAAGCCAGGCAAACACCTGGCACAAACAGACTCCCCGATATCTCCAGCTCAAACACACCCCAACCAGGCACCCAGATGAAACCTAGCTTCCTAATAGATGATAGCCATATTTTTACTCAAAGCCAAGCTGCACTGAAAGCCTCCAACACAGGAACACAGTGTTGCCAGTCAATCAAAGCCACAAAACAGACAGAAGAAACCAGAAACACCAATCAAGCAAACTCCAAGTCCAATAAACACAGACCAAAACTCCCAACCAATCAGGATGTAGAAAAAAACATCCTGGCACAGCAGTAGGCTACTCTCAAATTTAAAACTAATGGCTGTGACAGCCTGACCCACAGACGAACTCAATACAGAAGCCTGATGATGGCAGATTAGATCCTGCCGAAACGTTGCTACAACTTTAAAAGCACAACTACAATGATGTGGGATAATACCCGAAGGAAGGTGAACAGCATACACGTAAGTACCCATGAAAACTTATATATATATATATTTGTATTTGTTTTTTTAAATTTTCGTGGGTACTTACATGTGTACTGTTCAGCTTCCTTCGGGTATTATCCCACGTCATTGTAGTGCTTTTAAAGTTGTTGCAATGTTTCAGCAGAATCTCATCTGCCATCATCAGGCTTCTGTATTGGTTTGTATGTGGGTCAGGCTATCACAGCTGTTGGTTTTAAATTTGAGGGTAGCCTACTGCTGTGCAAAGATGTTTTTTTTTTCCTACATCCTGATTCGTTGGGAGTCTTGGTCTGTGTTTATTGGACTTGGAGTTTGTTTGATTGATGTTTCTGGTTTCTTCTGTCTGTTTTGTGGCTTTGATTGGCTGGCAACACTGTGTTCCTGTATTGGAGGCTTTCAGTGCAGCTTGGCTTCGCGTGAAAGGACGGCTATCATCTATTAGGAAGCTAAGTTTCATCTGGGTGTCTGGTTGGGGGGTGTTTGAGCTGGAGGTATCAGAGGGAGTCTGTTTGTGCCCAGGTGTTTGCCTGGCTTGTGGTGTGGAGATCTTTCTATTTGAGAGTGCAGGCTTCCAAATGATTGACAGTCTGGTGGAATCATCTCTTCTATTCATGCTTTCAAGTCTTTTTTCAATCTCTATGGCTTCTCTGATGATTCTGTGTGTTTTTATGGATCAAGCTAGTGATTTTGTTTTTGTGGAAGCCGTTGGCTGTCAGTACTTTAGTCAGGGTGCATAGTTCAGTCTTTATATGTGTCTTGTCTGCCAGGCGTTTGGTTCTGGTAATTAGTGTTTTAGCCACGGAATTTATCTGTGCTGGGTGGTGGTGGGATTGGGCGTTGAGGTAGCGGTTGGTGTGTGTTTTCTTCTGGTATACGGTGTGTTCCAGTGTGCCATCTGTTCTTTTGTAGATTAGTACATCTAGGAATGGTAGTTGTTTGTTTATTTCCATTTATTTTGTTTCCATGGTGAACTTGATTTGGGGGTGTGTGCTGTTTAGGTGTGTTAGGAAATTGTTTAGCTTTTCTTTTCCATGGGGCCAAATCACAAATGTGTCATCGATGTATCTTAGCCATAGTTTGGGTTTGTGGGTGGCATTAGCCAGGGCTCTGGATTCGAATTCTTCCATGAACAGGTTTGCAATGACGGGTGACAGTGGTGATCCCATAGGGGCTCCTTCAATTTGCTTGTATCTTT
>BLBF01000005.1:23210302-23240947 GCA_015471245.1 Laticauda colubrina
AAGGTTGTCTGCCCTATACCATTTCAGAGAAATGGCTGTCCACTCTCTTCTTGAAAACCTCCAGTGTTGGAGCAACCAGAACTTCTGAAGACAAGCCATTCCATTGGTTAATTGTTCTCACTGTTAGGAAATTTCTCCTTAGTTTTTAGGTTGCTTCTTCTTTGTTCAGTTTCAATCCATTTCTTCTTGTTTTGCCTTCTGCTGCTTTGGAAAATACATTGCCCCCACTTCTTTGTGACAACCCCTCAAAACCGTGTTCTGTGACCTGCTTATCACACTCTTGCATGTGTGATATCACAAACAAAGCATGTGACCCATTTCCTCCTTTTAGTGGTCCATAAAAGTACATCTATAGTATGTGGATGCAGATAATAAAGTCAAAAAAAGGTTAATATTTTTACAGTACTATAGATACATTGAGGCTGGGGGTAACAAGGAGTGGCTGGGAGGGGAGGGACTGGGCGAAACACCCCTTGACATGAGTGATGTCAGGTAGGCCCGCCCACCCAGTCACATGACCAAGCCACGCCTACCCAGTCACATGACCACCAAGCCATATCCACCCAGTCACTTGACCACCAAGCCACACCCATCCAGTCACATGACCACCAAGCCAAACCCACCAAATAAGCCACACACACAGAACCGGTAGTACAAAAATTTGAATTCCACCATTGCTCAGATTAGTAGTGTTACCAAATATAGCAAACAATTAAATTAAAGGGAGTTTACTGAAAATATAATTCCTGAGGAATGCTAAAGAACAATGCTCACTTATTTCAAACATTGCTTGGAAACTGCAAGGTGGCAAGAATCAAGGTGTCCCAAGGTAAAAGTCACAAGTGTGCCTTCTCTAAGTTTGGTGCCTTATATATATATATATATATGAAATAAAATGTTAAATAAGTACTGTATTTCTGCCAGGACTGTTTGTATTCCATGTAGGTGTGACATCTGATACTTGTAAACACCTGAGCTTTCATTCTTCACTTGAGGTGAACCATTGATAATGAAGGCTCAAAAAGCCACTGAAGATGGGGAGCTTTTGCAGGCAAGAAGCGAAGCATTGCAGAAATTAGGGGCCAGGCCTTATTACTAGCATATTACTTTAAAAAAAAAACATACTATGTTGGACTGTGACAGTAAAATAACTTGCCTGAAAAACTAGAAAGCTATTATCACACATTATAAAGCAAAGACAAGGTAGATTTTTGGATGATCCTTTAATTCCAGCTTTAGCACTTTGCATCTGATTCTCGTCCGTAATGGCCAAAGATCTAAAAAAACCCAAAAAACTACTGCCCATGAGCTTGAAGTTTGCCTAATACTGCTATAGATGATACTGAGCAAGAGTATAAATTACACTGAGTTATTTTTCCATTATTCCTGTTTCTTTTCTCATTAATCTTACTATTCGTTTAATAAACTTTTTATCCCAAGGATCTAATCTAAATCTAAACAGTATAATACTGGCTGGAACTAAGAAGGTTAAAGTCAGTATTTCAGTAAGACTCCAAATGGCACTCATTTGGGTAAAGTGCTATTTAAAAAAAACATAATTATAGTAACAAAGAAATAATGATTTTTCCCTTTTCCTTAACAAAAACGGTATATTAAAGAGTTCTCTGGTTATTAAAAAAAAATCAATAGTATTGAGATTTTTTTTCCATCTGTATGTCTCAAATAAGAATTACAAGAACTACTTTTAGAAATAATGATAACATAAATAAAGAAAGGTTACAAGTAGGAGGTTAATAATACCTACTCTACTGTAGAGTACTAAAAACAAGATCATAAGGAGATCATAAGATCTTGTACTAAAAACAAGATCATAAGGAGGATTACTTCAGCAGATTTATAAATGCAATAATTTAAATTACTGTGCATTAGATTATTGTCTTCACTGACTTAGTATAGATCTCCAGTATAAGAATGGGAAATATTTGAAGGTTTGGGAGCTGCACCTCAGCCTTCAGACTTTCTAAAGAATACTATCCAGTGATGCGCTGAAGCTTGCATAAGGCATACTTTCTTGCTGACTGTTCATATATCCATTCAGAAACATTCTTGGCTAATAAACTAAGAAGAGCTAACAAGGTACTAATAAAAGAAACTTGAGATTAGGGTTAGCAACTAAAATGAATTTAGACACCTCTGCTATTGACTATTGTTGGTTCAATAACAGTGGGCCATTTTTACACTGCTTAAATATTAGTTGGAGAATTAACTTCAAGGCAGAGAAGGATGTGCCCCAAGAAGATTACCGAAGAGCTGAACAGGAAGTGGCATAGCAGAATATGGATTTCCTTTCATAGATAACTCTCAAGGACGGTAGATGATTTAGAATAAAAGATTGTACAGTCTTAGAAAAGTCTGATTGATGGAATAGAATTTATCAATGAGTATCTTTAAGCACTTTATTGACTTTAGAAACTTACAGGGGGAAATGTATATTAAAATGAAGGAATATCTTACAAATAAGTAAGCTATTAGAGAAACTTTGAGAAGAAATACTTTACTTCCACTGCATTTTAAAATCATGAGTAGCTGTGTTTATCTTTGAATGGGCAATATTCTATACAAATTATGTTTTCAAAGCTTGACTAGATGCTGAAACTAGATACTGTGCTAAATAAAAGGAAAAAAAATGTTCTAAAGTGCTATTTTGTACTGCAAATCCTGAGCATCCACAGAAAGCCACAGGTACACTCTGACATTCGAAACTTTTTTGTTTTTGGTCCTTGGGGATGCCAAGGAGTTTAAGGCCCTGTCACACTGCCCAACAGATGCAAAACGTTAGTAAAAAGGACACAACGGACAAGAAAAATGTTCCATCCGTTGTTATCCGCTCTCAGAAGGGCCGAAAATTTGCATAACCGGAGCGGATAACACGGAAAGGAACGGATGGGGGGAGGACGCAGAACGGATGGAAAACAGATGCGGAACGGAAGCCTAGCGGATGGAAGCGGATGGGAGCAGATGGCACATCCGCTAGGCTTCCGGGGGACCTCAGCAAAGCGGACGCAGAACGGATACAGCGGATGCACAGCGGACGCCGAGCGGATGAAGCAGATGCAAAGCAGAAGCCTAGCGGATGCACAGCGGAAGCCTAACGGATGCCTAGCGTTAATTGCACATGCGGGGAGGATGCATTGCGTAAGCCCTGTGGATATAAGGGAAGCAGCTCAGAAGCAGGTCACCATTCAGAGGAAAGACCTGCTACTGGATGGATTGACAGCCTTGCCTGCCCTACCTGCATGCCTGCCTGCAAGCCTTGCTGCAAGTCTTGCTGCCAGCCTCCCTGCCAACTTTCCTGCCAGCCTTGGTGCCAGGCTTCCTGCCAGCCTTGGTGCCTGCCTCCCTGCCAGCCTTGGTGCATGCCTGCCTGCAGCCTTCCTGCCAGCCTTGGTTCCTGCCAGCCTCCCTGCCAGCCAGCAACCCCACAACCATGTGGAAGCACAGCAAGCCTCAGCCTTCTGCTGCCAGCCCTTGCAAGAGGGACAGGGCTACCATCCCGCCCCCTGGCCCTCACTCTGGTTCTGCTGGCGCTTCTGCAGCACAGGCTCGCTCTTCTGGGGCTGGGACTTCTGCTGCTTCTGCTTCTGGAGGAGCTGATGACAAGCACTCCAGCACCAGCCACCTCCACAGCACCTGGACGCTTCACCCCTGAGACCGAGTGACCAAGAGGAGTGCCAGAGACTCATTTTTGTTCTATAGCTTGTTGTTAATAAAGTCTATTTTTGATTCACACACTTGCTTCATTTCTTGTTTTTAATAAAATCTTGCTGGAAACTGTTAGAAATGGTTTAAGCCTTTGCATGCTTGTGGGATGGGTTAAGATAGCAGTGGGATGGGTTGAGATAGCAGTGGGATGGGCAGGGATACCTTTGGGTTGGGTAATAGCTGTGGGATAGATAAACCTCCAGTGCAAGCATAGTGGGACTGGATGGTCCACCCTCCCATGTGCCACTCCTATGGCCCTTTATTATCAATAACAATGTAATCAATCATCCACACATGTCAACATAAACACAACTCTTTATTAAATGCCCTGTTCATTGTAGGCCCACCCAACATACATGGCCCAATCTCATCAGTGTGATGAGATAGGCTGAAGGAAGCACCCATTAATCATCTATCATCCTGTCTTGCCATTCCACTGCTCCAGGTGGGGAGTTGCACCAGTGTCTCAGGAGGTTGCGCTGCTTCTTCCCTTCACGTGAGGCTCTGTTGGGGCCTTGCACATCCTCAGTGTCTATCAGGTTTCGCCCTTCCCTCCATTCCCCAGGCTTCATGTCCCCATTGCCTTGTTGGAGGTCCATGAGCCTGTTCTGCAAGACTGGGTAGCGGGCGAGCATGAGATTGTGCAGGATGCAGCAAGCTTCGATGATCCTCCTCATGGTCTCTGGGCGATGCTGCATGGTGGTGAGAAGTACCTGCAACCTGTTGGCCAGGATGCCAAGGGCGTTCTCCACCACCCGCCTTGCCCTGGACAGCCTGTAGTTGAAGATCCTCTCTTCACGGGTGAGGTATTTGGAGGTGTAGGGCTTCATGAGGTAGGTTGTGAGGGAGAAGGCGTCATCCCCCACGATGAAGTAGGGCACATCTTGCATGTCGTTGGGCAGGGGTTCTGGATCTGGGAAGCCCACAATGAGGTTGCGTTCCAGCCCCTCCTTGCGGTCAATTGCGTTGTATACCTGGGCATCTGAAGATGAGCCATTGCCTGAAGCATCCATGTACATGAACTTGTAGTCAGCATCGACCATGGTGAAGAGGATGATGCTGAAGAAGCCCTTGTAGTTGTGATAAGAGGACCCTGAGTTGGCTGGCGCTTTGCAGGGCACATGCTTGCCATCGATGGCTCCAACGGTATGGGGGAAGTTCCACCTCTGATACCACTGCTCTGCAACTTTCTTCTATCCTTCTTCAGTGGAGGGGCACTGGAGGAGCTCCTCCTTGTATTCTTCGATGATGGCCTGCACCACTTCTCTGACCACAATGCTGATGGTGTTGGATGGCACCCTCCAGCCATACTGCATGCTCCTGTAGGTGGTCCCTGAGGCCAGGTGGCACAGAGTGAGTGCCACCTTGAGCCCAGGTTCCAGGCTGGGCTGGAAGTTGGTGTTTGCCTTGGTCAACCTGGGTCTCAGCTGCTGCACAAGTTCGTCAAACATGTCTGGAGGCATCCTCATGAAGGTTTGGAATGCACAAGTGCCTTCGTTCCTGAGCTCCACCATCAGCTTGTTGTACAGTCCGTCCTCTGCTCTTCTGGTGAACCATCTTCGTACCCAGACGCTTCTTGGCCGCCTATTTTCTTCCCGTAGTAGAGTTCCCAGAGCCTGTAGATGGCTTCGCACTGTTGCAGAACGATGGTGGCTGCCAAAAGGACTTTGTTACGATCCACGGTGGACATGACTGGATGCTGTGGTAGAGGAAGAGTCAGATGAAGGCTGCAGAGGTCTGCACAGCTGGGCTGCTGGTCTGAAATTGAGATGCAGGTGAGTTGCTCCTCCTTTTTATAGGCAGTATAGGTGTCCCTTTGCATCCTCTAGGCATCCTCTAGGCATCCTCTAGACATCCTTAATATCCGAAATAGGTCCCCTCTGTGAAGTTTTTTTCCATTTTAAATGCTTTGTTTCCGTGGTGCATCCGCTAGGCATCCGTTCTGCATCCGTTCTGCGTCTGTTCCGCTTCATCCCTGCATCCGAGAGGATGCGAGTTGCACGGATGCGGAATGGATGCCTAGCGGATATAGCGGATCTGTAACGGATGCAGAACGGATGCCTAGCGGATGCGTAGCAGATGCGTAGCGGATGCAGAATGGACAAATTGGATACATTTTCCGCGCAAAAGTTTTGAGCAGCTCAAAATTTTCTGAGCGGATGAAACGTCCATAAACGGATGCTGGACGGATAGAGAGGAAGCAAAACGGAGGCAGTGAGTACAGAACGGATACATCGCATTAACCAACGGATGGCAAGCTTTTTTGTCCGTTTTACATCCTCTTTGCATCTGTTGGTGCAGTGTGACAGGGGCTTTAATGAGGATGGGAACAGGAGCTTCCTGGAAGAAGCCTCTCTAATTTCTATACAGATAATCCTCTGCTTATGACCACAATTGAGATGAAACTTTTTGCTGCTAAGTGAAACATTTGTTAAGTGAATTTTAGCCTATTTTACAACTTTTCGTGCCACAGTTGTTAAGGGAATCACTTCAGGTGTTAAGTTAGCAACATGGTTCTTAAGCAAATCTGGCTGACTTTGCTTGTCAGAAAGTTGCAAAAGATGATTGCATGACCCTGGGACACAGTAACCATCATAAATACATGTCATTTACCAAGTGGCTGAATTTTGATCACTTGACTGTACAGATGCTGCAGTGGTCATAAGTGTGACAAAGGGTCCTAAGTCATTTTTTCGCTGTTGTTGTAACTTTTTTTTTTACAAATTTTCACATAAAAACAAAAATCTCTTTTTAGTGGACAACATATTTCTGGGTCATCATCTTTATACAAATATGACAGCAATTTATACATTCATATATGCATACTTAATTCTATTATTACCTTTTCCATTCCAAATTTTCAGTAAGGAGAGAAACAAACACATTAATTCTGGCCTCTTTCATTCATCTCAATTGAAACATCTTTTTGTTTCATTTCAATTATTTCAGATATAATCCTTTAATATTTATTTTTTAAAAAAAGATAAACACTATATGTTTGAATAATAATAATAATAGGTTGCCAATTTCTCTCTTTGCTTTTAATAGTCTATATGACTTATTAATTTAGTTGGTTCTTTAGTCTGTCATATTCCCTTTCCATTATACATTCTTTTCATAAATTCTCAATTAATACAAATTTTAACACTAAAGAAAAAAATCAAGTATAGGTTTCCCCCCTTTTATTGCTTTGAGTGTGACACCTTAATGGTTAAAATATACCTTTATTCCCTCATCTTGATTCCCAATAAACCATTATTTTTAAGAAGTTACAATAATAATAATTACATCGTTACATTTGTATTCCGCAGCATATTTCCCCCCCCTTAATTTTTAATAAGAGTTATCAATATCTATATTACTCTATTTTCTAAATATTTTTAATTGCAGAAATATTCTTATTACCCCTTGTCACCCTGCAGAATCCCATTTTTAATTCATCAACCATTATCTCTGAAAAAACAATTTCTTTTCAACATTTTACGATTTCTGTATTTCTTTATTTCATGCACCTGTTTCTTACTGCTTCTCTTCCCCCTCTTTTTCCCATATCTTTTCTCATTCCAGTTTATATCCCTCTCTTTCTTAATATCTTCCTTTCCCCTTTTCTGCTGGGTCTTTCTGCCTTTCCCAACTTCACAGGTATTCCCCCTTTTGATTGCCTTCTTAAGTCTCAACTTTTTAGCCTTCTTTATTTCCCTACTTCTTTGTAGCATTCTTTGTGTTAATTTTCTGTTAAAGATGTCTTCTCCTTGAATCGACTCCTCCTCTGAAGCTCTTTCTTCTTGTTCTTCAATCGCCATTTCCATTTTTTCTAACACAGAACAAAGTGATTCGCCTCTTTCCTATAGTAATTCTCTCATATTTTTAAGTTCCATTTTTAATTCCTGAAGAGATATCATCATTACACACTCTTGTATTTTATGATCGTCAAAGTCCACAAAAAAAAAAACTTTTACTTTCCTTCTTTCTTCTTTCAATTTTCTAAAGTTCTCAATTGTTCCAGTCCAGGGTCTGTACCAAAAACATCAATCAATCCGACAGCAGTCTTTCCTTGCTTTTTTCTTTATTCTGGTTCTGCTTTCACTTTCTAAGATTCTTTCTTTGTTTCAATATTTCTTTAAGATTATATCCACACAAGTTGATTCAGAAACAGGATGCTTTCCCTTGTTTGAGCTCAAGTTTTTGTCAAAAGGTGGCACTCTCCATTATACAAAGTCTTCATCTTTTCCCTTTATTTTTTTATTGAGGGTTTTTTGAACCTCAATATTCCAACACAGTCCAGTCTCCAATTTGTAAACTTTATTACTATTATTATTTGACAATCTTAAGTCCAGCTTTATTTTATGCCTGTTTATTTCCAAAATATTTTCATCCAATTTAGTTAAATCTTTAATTCCGGCTTCTTCCTTTCCAGGTTCGAAGCCCCACTTAACTGTCAGAAATATTTTCTTATTTTTTTTTCCTGTCCCTTTGTAATTTCGCTGCTCACTTTACTTTTCTTAAAAATTCTATGTTACCTTAATCCCGGGGTACTTTTGTTTATTTGCATCACCCAATTGTCCCGGTTCATATGTTAGCCACCTCTTTCTTCCCTCCTGCACAAATCTTAATCCAGCTGAGTCCTCCTCTTCGGGGTGGCCACTTTAAACCACCACTACAGTTGTCTTCATAGGGAAAAAGACCAAGCCCAGGAGGGGAAATGAGGCTCCCCTCACCCTGGCTTGTGGCTTCCCCTTACTCCACCACCTCTCCAAGGCAGCTTCAGCCCCTAATCATAATGATTGGGGCTCTCCAACGAAAGACCACGGACCATAGCTGCAGAGAGATGCAATCTATGATCTGTCAGTGAGGAAGCTTCTTCCAGTGATGTTGCAACTTTGAATGCTCACAAAATGAACTGTTGTAAATTGAGGATTAGGAAAAGGCTTCTCCTCACACATACGTACTAGTCTTTTCTGTGCTCATCTCCATTACAAAGCTGGTGCTCATCTCCGTTACAAAGCCAAAGAGTCAGAATTGTCCAAAGATGTCTCTGAGTTCATGTGGCCGACATGACTAAACACTGAAGGTGAATGGAACGCGATCACCTTCCCACCAAAGTGGTCCCTATTTTTCTACTTGCATTTTTACATGCTTTCAAACTGCCAGGTTGGCAGAAAGTAACAGGGGTTCACTCCGAGAAGTGGGATTCTACAGGTTCGCACCTATTCGCTAGAACCAGATGTTAACATTCCAAGCAGTTCAGAGAACCAGTTGTTAGAAGAAATTACTGGCCTAATCCTGTAAGGCAGGAAGGAAACATTCTGGTGTTGCTTATAGAAACTGCCTCTCTGTTAAACCTGATTACATTCTTGGAAGGACTAAACTTCCTGTCTCAGAAACATCTCTGGAGTTTTTTCCCCTCCTTTGCTGGTATTTTGCTTTTGTGGAGTGACCCTTCAAAGTAACAATGGCACCAAAAAAAGTGACTTATGACCATTTTTCACACTTACGACTATTGCAGCATTCCCACAGTCATGAGAGGCCAGACGAGGAGATGTGTGCCTCGATATGAGTGATGTTAAGTTGGCCATGCCTATCCAGTCACATTAAGCCCATGTCACACTGAACCAACGGATGCAAAGAGGATGTAAAACGGACAAAAAACCTTGCCATCCGTTGGTTAACGCGATGTATCCGTTCTGTACTCACTGCCTCTGTTTTGCTTCATCTCTATCCATCCAGCATCCGTTTATGGACGTTTCATCCGCTCCAAAAGTTTTGGGCTGCCTAAAACTTTTGCGCGGAAAATGTATCCAGTTCGTCCATTCTGCATCTGCTACGCATTCGCTACACATCCGCTATGCATCCGCTACGCATCCCTTATGCATCCGCTATATCCGCTAGGCATCCGCTACACATCCGCGCAACTCCATCTGCTCCAGCGGTAAACAGACGCAGGGAGGAAGTGGAACAGATGCAGAATGGATGCAGAATGGATGCAGAACGGATGCAGCACGGAAACAAAGCGTTTAAAATGGGAAAAACGTTCGCAGAGGGGACCTATCTCGGATATTAAGGATGTCTAGAGGATGCCTAGAGAATGCCTAGAGGATGCCTAGCGGAAAACCTATACTGCCTATAAAAAGGGGGAGCAACTCGCCTGCATCTCACTTTCAGAACAGCAGCCCAGCGGTGCAGATCTCTGCAGCCTTCATCTGCCTCTTCCTCTTCCACAGCATCCAGTCATGTCCTCCGTGGATTGTAACAAAGTCCTTTCGGCAGCCACCATCGTTCTGCAACAGTGCGAAGCCATCTGCAGGCTCTGTGAACACTACTGCGAGAAGAAAAGGAGCCCCCCAAAAAGAGTCTGGGTCCGAAGATGGTTCACCAGTAGAGCGGAGGATGGACTGTACAACAAGCTGATGGTGGAGCTCAGGAGTGAAGACACTCGGGCGATTCAGAACTTCATGAGGATGTCTCCAGCCATGTTTGATGAAGTCGTGCAGCGCCTGACACCCAGTTTGACCAAGGCAAACACCAGCTTCCGGCCCAGCCTGGAACCTGGGCTCAAGGTGACACTCACTCTCCACCACCTGGCCTCAGGGACCTCCTACAGGAGCATGCAGAACGGCTGGAGGGTGCCTTCCAACACCATCAGCATTGTGGTCAGAGAAGTGGTGCAGGCCATCATCGAAGAATACAAGGAGGACCTCCTCCAGTACCCCTCCACTGAAGAAGGATGGAAGAAAGTTGCAGAGCAGTGGTATCAGAAGTGGAACTTACCACACACCGTAGGAGCCATCGATGGCAAGCACATGGCCTGCAAATCTCCAGCCAACTCGGGGTCCACTTATTCCAACTCCAAGGGCTTCTTCAGCATCATCCTCTTCGCCATGGTTGATGCTGACTAAATGTTCATGTAAATCGATGCTTCAGGCAATGGCTCATCTTCAGATGCCCAGGTATACAATGCCAGTCACCTCAAGGAGGGGCTGGAAGGCAACCTCATCATGGGCTTCCCAGATCCAGAACCCCTGCCCAACGACACACAACATGGGCCCTACTTCATCGTGGGGGATGACGCCTTCTCCCTCACAACCTACCTCATGAAGCCCTACACCTCCAGACTCCTCACCCGTGAAGAGAGGATCTTCAACTACAGGCTGTCCAGGGCAAGATGGGTGGTGGAGAATGCCTTTGGCATCCTGGCCAACAGGTTCCAGGTACTTCTCACCACCATGCAGCATTGCCCAGAGACCGTGAGGAGGATCATGGAAGCTTGCTGCATCCTGCACAATCTCATGTGCACCCGCTACCCAGTCTTGCAGATCAGGCTCGTGGACCTCCAACAAGCCAATGGGGTCATGGAGCCTGGGGAATGGAGGGAAGGGCGAAACCTGATCGACACTGAGGATGTGCAAGGCCCCAACAGAGCCTCACATGAAGCGAAGAAGCAGCGCAACCTCCTGAGACACTGGTGCAACTCTCCAGCTGGAGCAGTGGAGTGGCAAGACAGGATAGTAGATGCTTAATGGATGCTTCCTTCAGCCTGTCTCATCACATAGATGAGATTGGGCCATGTATGTTTGGTTGGCCTACAATGAACAGGGCATTTAATAAAGAGTTATGTTTATGTTGACATGTGTGGATAATTATTACATTATTATTGATAATAAAGGGCCGTAGGTGTGGCACCTGGGAGGGTGGACCATACAGTCCCACTATGCTTGCACTGGAGGTTTATCTATCCCACAGCTATCCTAACCCATCCCACAGCTATTACCCATCCCACAGGTATCCTAACCCATCCCAAAGCTATCCTTACCCATCCCACAAGCATGCAAAGGCTTAAACCATTTCTTACAGTTTCCAGCAAGATTTTATTAAAAAAAAGAAATGAAGCAAGTGTGTGAATCAAAAATAGACTTTATTAACAACAAGCTATAGAACAAATATGAGTCTCTGGCATTCCTCTTGGTCACTCAGTCTCAGGGGTGAAGGGTGCAGGTGCTGTGGAGGTGGCTGGTGCTGGAGTGCTTGTCATCAGCTCCTCCAGAAGCAGAAGCAGAAGCAGCAGAAGCCCCAGCCCCAGAAGAGCGAGCCCGTGCTACAGAAGCCCCAGCAGAAACAGAGTGAGGGCCAGGGGGCGGGATGGTAGCCCTGTCCCTCTTGCCAGGGCTGGCAGCAGATGGCTGAGGCTGTGGGGTTGCTGGCTGGCAGGGAGGCTGGCAGGAACCAAGGCTGGCAGGAAGGCTGGCAGGGAGGCTGGCACCAAGGCAGGCACCAAGGCTGGCAGGGAGGCAGGCAGGCACCACGGCTGGCAGAAAGGCTGGCACCAAGGCTGGCAGGAAGGCTGGCAGGGAAGCTGTCTCCAAGGCTGGCAGGAAGGCTGGCAGGGAGGCTGGCACCAAGGCTTGCAGGCAGGCTGATAGGCAGGCAGGCACCAAGGCTGGCAGGCAGACATGAACCAAGGCTGGCAGGAAGGCACCAAGGCTGGCAGGCAGACTGGCTGGCACCAAGGCTTGCAGGCAGGCTGGTAGGCAGGCAGGCACCAAGGCTGGCAGGCAGACATGAACCAAGGCTGGCAGGAAGGCTGGCAGGCAGACATGAACCAAGGCTGGCAAGAAGGCTGGCAGGCAGACATGAACCAAGGCTGGCAGGGAGGCAGGCAGCAAGGCTGGCAGGCAGACCGGCTGGCAGCAAGGCTTGCAGGGAGGCTGGCAGCAAGGCTGGCAGGCAGACATGCAGGCAGGGCAGGCAAGGCAGTTGATGTGCCCGGCAGCAGGTCTTTCCTCTGAATGGTGACCTGCTTCCGAGCTGCTTCCGTTATATCTGCGGGGCTGATGCAATGCATCCTCCCCGCATGCGCAATGAACGCCAGGCATCCGTTAGGCTTCCGCTGTGCATCCGGTAGGCTTCCTCTCTGCATCCGCTCTTTCCGTTCCGCGTCCGCTTCACTGAGGCTCCCCGGAAGCCCTGCGGATGTGCCACCCACTCCCATCCGCTCCCATCCGCTTCCATCCGCTGAGCTTCCGTTCTGCATCCTCTTTGCATCCGCCCTGCGTCCTCCCCGCATCTGTGTTATCCGCTCCGGTTATGCAAATTTTTGCCCCTTTTGAGAGCAGATAACAACGGATGGAACATTTTGCTCGTCCGCTGTGTCCTTTTTGCATCTGTTGGCCAGTGTGACATGGGCTTTACCACCAAGCCATACCCACCATCTAAGCCACGCCCACAGAACCAATTGTCAAAAAAATTGAATCCCACCCCTGTTCACTCCGTTATGCGGCATAAGGGATTTGAATCGCCAAAATGTCAACCTTTCTGATCGACAATCTCAATGTCTTAGCTACTGAGCCACCATGCCCCTCAAGTTGAGGACTACCTATACTTAAAAGTAAACCCATTCCCTCCCAAAAAAACCCAATCCACCTGCCCATTGGAGGGTTGTTCACAAGAATGGGAATGAGATTTCTTCTGGATGCAAGAAAACCTTCTCCATTTTCTCTTTTAAAACCATTCCTCTCACCCCATTTTTCAGTCCATTTGTTTACAGAAGGCAAAGGTTCTTCATATTACCTTCTACTTGATCATATATAAGTAGAAAGGCTGGAGATTGGGTTTGAGATGAAATGCATCAACACTTGTTTTACTATTGAAAAAAAAATCAATATACTGTCATCTTTCACTGAACACCGAGACTGAGTGTGATTTTTGGAGGCATCAACCTAAATATTACAGAAAAATATCAGAGATCGCCATAAAAGGAATTCTTTTATTTGGAATGCACAACTGAAATACATTTTTAAGCGAAGTTACTGTTTTAATATTGAAATTCACTTTTTCACCTTTCTGCTCAAGTTTTTATCAGTGATTTTAGTCACCTTGGTGGATCTGTGATAGCACAAATGCATTTTTTCTCTTTATTCTGAGAGTTAGATGATATGCTGCTATTGATACTGACACAATTTTGCATGAAGTGTCTCATTAAAACACTGCAGCAAAACTGCCTTAAATGAACATCTAAAATTTCAAGGACAAAGAAGAAATGACCACTCCTATGAAAAATTTATGGATTTGGAAATTCATAGTTTTTCTAGTCTCCTTAATTCCACAATATGCTTTTTTTAAAATAGAATATTGCAGAAAAAGAAAATACAATTTCTTAATTATTGGAATAATTATGTTATGAGAACAGTTCAGAGGTGGTTTTCAGCAGGTTCTGACCAGTTCTGGAGAACTGGTAATGTAAATTTTGAGTAGTTCAGAGAACCAGCAAATACCACTTCAAATTGGCCCTGCCCTCATCTATTATCTTCCTCCCGAGTCCCATCTGATCGGCTGGATATTCTTTTGTTGCATGCACAAGAGAAGAGAGCTGGAAAGCAGGTAAATGGGGTGGGGAGGGGATGGAGATTTTGCAGTAACATTTCCTTAGGAATAGGGAGTGAATGGGGATTTTGCATTATCCTTCCCCTGCCATGCCCACAAAGCCATGCCTACAAAGCCACACCAAGCCCACAAAGCCACACCCACAGAGCCGGTAGTAAAAAATGTTTGAATCCCACCACTGGAGCAGTTCAGATTTAGTGATATTTTACTGATCACTAGTTTTTCTTACCATATTCAAACATACTCAAATAGTCTTTAGAGATCTCTGAGATTATTAGGGATTCTTCAAGTAACCAGTAATAACAGAGCTTTTGTGAAAGTTATGCTTTATTTTATTTATTTGGAGAATTTATATCGATGCCTACTTGTTCACAGTGACTCTAGCTGGTTTAGAAGCAATAAACACAGTATAAATATGTTGTTATGATGATGATGATGATTATTATTATTATTATTAATCCCCATACCATGCCCCACCCCCCCACCCGACAACAACACACAGTTAAATAAACCATTCCATTCTGCATTCCCCAAGCCCACTGGAAAAACTTTAAACTTCCCTTTTTCTTCTTTCAGGAACAGATTGATAAAATATCTACACACGAATCCAAGTAATATTTCTCTTTAAAAACACAGTAAAGCCCAGTCCCACTGCACTTACAGATGCAAAGAGGATGTAAAACGTTAAAAAAACCTTGCCAACCGTTGGAAAATGCTATGCATCCGTTGTGTATTCACTGCATACAGTCTAGGTCACACTGGCCGACAGATGTAAAACATATGTAAAAAGGACACAGCGGATGAGCAAATTTTCCATCCGTTGTTATCCGCTCTCAAAAGTGCCCCAAATTTGCATAAACAGAACGGACAACAACGGAAAGGAACGGACGTGGGGAGGATGTAGCAGGGATGTAAAGCGGATGTTCGTAGGAAGCCTAGTGGATGAAAGTGGATGGAAGCGGATGACACATCCGCAGGGCTTCCAGGGAGAACAGCGAAGTGGATGCGTAGCGGGAGGAACGGATGCGTAGCGGATGCATTGCGGATGCGTAGCAGATGTGTAGCGGATGACACGGATGCATCACGGATGCCTATAGGATGCATAGCGGATGCGTAGCAGATGCAAAGTGTTCACTGCAGGGAGGATGAATTGCATAAGCTCCGCAGATATAAAAGGATGCAGCTCGCAAGCAGGTCACCATTCAGAGGAAAAACCTGCTGCCAGAGACATCTTGAGAACACCATGGGGAAGAAGAGGAAGCCTGTGCCTACTCCTGCCAGCCCTGGCAAGAAGGACAGAACCACCAGAACCACCCTGGCACTGACTCTGAAGCTGCTGGTGCTGGTGCTGGTGCTGATCCTGGTACTCCTGGTGTTGCTGCTGCTGGTGCTTCTCCTGCTGGTGCTGCTGCTGGTGTTGCTGGTGCTGCTGTTGCTTCTCCTGCTGCTGCTGCTGGTGCTTCTCCTGCTGGTGCTGCTGGTGCTGCTGGTGCTGCTGCTGCTTCTCCTGCTGCTGCTGCTGCTTCTCCTGCTGCTGCTGCTGTGGTGGACCAGCCCCAAGGACCTCAAAGCCCTTTTGCTGAAGGCCCTGAAGGCCCTGCCAAAGGGAGGAAGAGGCAAGGCAAAAAGAAGGGGGAGAGGAAACAGTACTCCATTTCTGAGGACCATGAGGAGGAGGTGCTGGAATGGCTGAGGGAGAATGAGTACCTGTGGAGGAAAGGCCACAGGTTCTATCGCGACACCAAGCGGAAGCAGGCAGCATGGAGAGAGGAGGCAGGGAGCCTGGGCTACACTTCAGATGTCCTCCTGGGGTGGTGGAAGCATATGCACACCTGGTATGGCAACCTGCACCTGAAGAGGGCAGGCCGCTGTCAAGCTCACTGACCAGGAGACCTATGTCATGGCCAGGTGCAGGTTCCTGAAGGGTGAGATCCACCACCGAGGAGCAGCCCCTCTGTCAACCTTCTCCCTCAGACAACCCACAGAGAGCCACTCCTCTTCCAGCCAGGAGACAGCTACCGTGTCCAGGCAGGTGTTTTGGAGGGGCCCATGATAGAACCCCCCCAGAAAACTGCACTCCCCATGCCAGAGGACGTGGAGGATCCCCTGTCTCAGATAGAGCAAGAAGAGGCAGCCAACAGAGACCAACCCTCACCCACCCCCAGCTCCACCTCCACAGAAAGCAGGCAGAGAGTCAGACCGGAGGGACAGAGCCACACTGTCCTCTTGGAGATGAGGGACACAATCAAAGCATGTCCTCTCCTAGCTCGTCCACTTTGACATACCATCCTCCAACCACAAGCCCTTCATCACGTACGTGAGCCAGACCCTCCTGGACATGCCCGAGGCCCAGTACCAGGCGATGAAGGAGAGGATCACAGCTCTTCTGCACCACCCTCCAGACCCAGCTGAACCTGCTGCAACCCACTCCAGGTCTGCTCCTCCATGCCAAGCGATGTCACAGCCCTTCCACGGATTTCAGCAGCCCCTCACCTACCAAGCCTACACTACCAGGACTTCCCATAGCAGAGGCAGCCCTTCCCAGTCCAGGCCCAGGTTCCTCGGACACCACAAATTCCACAGATCCCTCACCTGACCCAGCTGCAGACCAGACAGCCCCACTACACTCCTCCTTCCTCCACCCCACAGCCAAGCCCTTCCTCAGAACATCTGTCATCAGTGTTGGGCCTCACATCCCAGGTCCTTGAGGAAGTGCCTCTCAACCTCACGAGATTAAGTCAGCTCTCTGAGAGCTTCCTGCACACACCATCTCCTGTTGTACTCTCGGGGCCAGGAACCCCAATGGCACCTCAGACAAGCACTCCAGCAACAGCCACCTCCACAGTCCCTGTCCCCTTTACATCTGAGACCATGGGCACACCTCAGAGTGACTGAGAAGAGTGCCAGAGACTTAGTGGTTACCTGTTCACCTTATCTACCTTATCTTTGCTTAAAGACACTTTACTTGGGTCATTTTGCTTTTAAATAAAGTCATACAGTTTGTTATTAATAAAGGTTATCTTTGCTTCACACACTTGGTTCATTTTTTTTTACTTTATAAAGTGTTGGGGAAAACTTTGAAAAAAGGGTTAAGCCTTTGCATGCTTGTGGGATTGGTAAGGATAGCTGTGGAATGGATAGCTATGGGATGGGTAAGGATAGCTGTGGGATGGATAAGGATAGCTGTGGGGTAAGGATAGTTGTGGGATGGGTAAGGATAGCTGTGGGATAGGTAAACCTCCAGTGCAAGCATAGTGGGACTGTATGGTCCACCCACCCAGCTGCCACACATATGGCTTTTTATTATCAATGACAATTTAATCATTGATCCACACATTTCAACATAAACAAAATTCTTTATTAATGCCATATTCATTGTAAGGCCACTCAACATACATGGCACAATCTCATCAGTGTGATGAGACAGGCTGAAGAAAGCATCCAATAAGCATCTACCATCCTGTCTTGCCACTCCACTGCTCCAGCTGGGGAGTTGCACCAGTGTTTCAGGAGGTTGCGCTGCTTCTTCCCTCCACGTGAAGCTCTGTTGGGGCCTTGCACATCCTCACTGTCTATCAGGTTTCGCCCTTGCCTCCATTCCCCAGGTTCCATGTCCCCATTGCCTTGTTGACGGTCCACAAGCCTGTTCTGCAAGACTGGGTAGCGGGTGCGCATGAGATTGTGCAGGATGCAGCAAGCTTCCACGATGCTCCTCAGGGTCTGTAGGCAATGCTGCATGGTGGTGAGAAGTACCTGGAACCTGTTGGCCAGGATGACAAAGGTGTTCTCCACCACATGTCTTGCCCTGGACAGCCTGTAGTTGAAGATCCTGTCTTCACGGGTGAGGTATCTTTAACTGTAGGGCTTTATGAGGTAGATTCTGAGGGAGAAGGCATCATCACCCACGATGAAGGAGGGCACATCTTGTGTGTCATTGGGTAGGGGGTCTGGATTTGGGAAACCCATGATGAGGTTGCGTTCCAGTCCACCCTTGAGGTCACTGGTGTTGTATATCTGGGCATCTGAAGCTGACCCATTGCCTGAAGCATCGATGTACATGAACTTGTAGTCAGCATCAACCATGGCAAAGAGGATGATGCTGAAGAAGCCCTTGTAGTTGAAATAATTGGACCCCGAGTTGGGTGGAGCTTTGCAGGCCACGTGTTTTCCATCTATGGCTCCAATGGTGTAGGAAAAGTTCCACCTCTGATACCACTGCTCTGCAACTTTCCTCCAGCCTTCTTCAGTGGTGGGACACTGGAGGAGCTCCTCCACGTATCCTTCGATGATGGCCTGCACCACTTCTCTGACCATAATGCTGATGGTGTTGTGTGGTACCCTCCAGGCATACTGCATGTTTCTGTACGTGGTCCCAGGGGCCAGGTGGTGCAGAGTCAGTGCCACCTTCAATTCAGGGTCCAGGCTGGGATGGAAGTTGGTGCTTGCCTTGGTCAACCTGGGTCTCAGACGCTCAACAACATCGTCAAACATGGCTGGTGGCATCCTCATGAAGTGCTGGAATGCACGAGTGTCTTCATTCCTCAGCTCTACCATCAGCTTGTCATACAGTCCGTACTCGGGTCTTCTCCTGATCCATCGTCGGACCCACACAGTTCTCTTTGCATAGAAAAGGTGAAATTGAAGAGGGCTTAGTTCTGGTGTTGAATGATGGCGGCTACCAAAAGGAGTGTGCAATGATCCATGGTGGAGATCAATGGATGATGTAGAAGACCTAGAGCAAGGCTGAAGAGGTCTGCACACCAGGGCTGCTGGACTGAAAGTGAGATCCAGATGATTTCCTCCCCCTTTTTATAGGAAATGTCGGTTTTCCTCTAGGTGTCCTTCCACATACTCTAGACATCCTCCAGACATCCTAAATATCTGAGATACATCCCATATATGAACGTTTTGTCCGTTTTAATGCTTTATATACGAGATGCATCTGCTTACATCCTTTCTATGTCCGTGCGACTAATGCTGTGTGGACGTTCTGCATATCTTTCGTTTCCTCCCTCATTCTGCTTTCCGCTGCAGCGGATGTGAGTTGCACGGATGTCCAGAGGATGCTGAGAGGATACATCGGATGTGTAATGAATGACAATGGATGTTGAATGTTTGTTGGCCGTATGTGTTGCGGATGTATATCGTACGCGGTGGAAAGTTCATCCGCTCAAAAAGTTTTGTGCAGCTCAAAACTTTTTGAGCGGATGAAATAGCAGTAGACGGATGTTTGATGGATAGAGCGTATGAAAGACGTACGCAGTGAGTACACAATGGATTCATCGGGTTTTCCAACGGATGGCAAGCTTTTTTGTCCGTTTTACATCCTCTTTGCATCCGTTGGTTCAGTATGACATGGGCTTACGTGTTTCATATGTTCTATCCATCGAGCATCCATCCACTGCAATTTCATCCACGCAAGAAGTTTTGAGCTGCACAAAACTTTGTGAACAGATGAACTTTCTGCCGCGTACGATGTACATCCATGACATATACGGGCAACAAATGTTCTATGTCCATTATCATCCGTTAAACGTCCGCTGTATCCTCTCTGCATCCTCTGGCCATCCCCTCAACTCATATCCAATGTAGCTGAAAATGGAAAGAGATAGGAAACAAAAGGTACACGGAATGTCTACACAGGGTTAGTAGCACAGAAATAGAAAGGATGTAAGTGTGCATCTCATATATAATGTATTCAAAACGGACAAAACATTTGTATCTGGGATGTATCTCATATACTTAGGATGTTTGCAGTATGTCTAGAGTATGTAGAAGGACACCTAGCGGACAACCGATATTTTCTATAAAAAGGGGGAGAAAATCATCTGGATTGCTGGAATGGTGGACCATACAGTCCCACTATGGTTGCACTGGAGGTTTATCTATCCCACAACTATCCTTATCTATCCCACAAGCATGCAAAGGCTTAACCATTTTTTCAAAGTTTTCACCAACACTTTATTAAGTAAAAAAAAATGAACCAAGTAAACTAAGTTTCTTAAGCAAAGATAAACTTTATTAACTTTCTTAGGTATACTTTATGACTTTATTAAATAAGCAAAATGAACCAAGTAAACTGTATTAAGTGTCTTAAGCAAAGATAAACTTTCTTAGGTCAACTTTATGACTGTATTAAATAAGCAAAATGAACCAAGTAAAGTGTCTTAAGCAAAGATAAAGTGAACAAGTAAACAACTCAGTCTCTGACACTATTCTCACTCTGAGTCATGTCCATGGTCTCAGCTGTTAAGCGGGCAGGGATTATGGAGGTGGCTGTGGCTTGAGTGCTGGTCTGAGGCACCATTAGGGTGCTTGGCCCCGAGGGTACAACAGGTGGTGGTGTGTTCAGGAAGCTATCCAAGAGCTGACTCAGTCCCGTGAGGTTGAGAGGCCCTTCATCAAGGACTTGAGATGTCAGGCCCAATACTGATGACAGATTGTCCCCTGACGGGCTTGGTTGTGGGGTGGAGGAAGGGTTGGGAGGAGAGTAGTAGGGCTGTCTGGTCTGCAGCTGGGTGAGGACTGTCATCTGTGGTGTCTGATGAACCTGGGCCTGGACTGGGAAGTTCTGCTTCTGCTGTGGGAAGTCCTGGTAGTTGTAGCCTAGGTAGGTGAGGGGCTGTTGAAAGCCGTGGAAGGGCTCTGACATCACCTGGGGTGGAGGAGCAGACCTGGACTGGGTAGGCAGCTTCAGCTGGGCCTTAAGGGTTGTGCAGAAGTGCTGTGATCTTCTGCTTCATCACCTGGTACTGGGCCTCGGGCAGGTCCCTCAGGGTCTGGCTCACGTAGGTGATGAAGGTGTTCTGGCCCAAGGATGCTCTGTCCAAGTGGACCAGCTGAGGGAGAAGTTCTGTGCTGGTCTTCATTGTGTCCCTGATCTCCAACAGCACACTGTGGTCCTGGCCCTCCAGTCTGGCTCTCTGCCTGCATCCTCTGGAGCTAGGTGTGGGGGTGGGGGTCGGTTAGCCTCTGGTGGCTGCTGCTTCTTCCTCCATTTGTGACAGCAGGGCGTCATCCTCCATGGGATCCTCCAAGTCCGCCGGCATGGGGAATGCAGTTGTCGGGGGGGTCTCTGCTGTGGGGCCTTGTGAAGACACCTGCCTGGACAGGGTAGCTGGCTCCTGGCTGGAAGAGGACTGGCTGTCTGTGGGCTGTCTAAGGGAGAGGGGTCTCAGAGGGGCTGCTCCTCGGTGCCGGATCTCACCCTCCAGGAAACTGCACTTGGCCATGACATACATCTCCCAGTCAGTGAGCTTGACAGCGGCCTGCCTGGATTTCTTGAGGTGTAGCTTGCCATACCAGGTGTGCATGTGCTTCCACCATCCAAGGAGTACTTCTGCAGTGTACCCCAGGCTCTCTGCCTTGTCTCTCCAAGTTGCCTGCTTCTTCTTGGTGTCCTGATACAGTCTGTGGTCCTTTCTCCAGAGGTACTTGTTCTCCCTCAGCCATTCCAGCACCTAATCCTCATGCTCCTCGGATATGGTGTACTGTTTCCTCTTTCCCTTCTCCTTCCCTTGTCTCTTCCTTCCTCTGGCAGGGGCTTCAGCAGGGCCTTCAGGGGCTTCAGCATCAGGGCCTTCTGGAGATTGTTCAGGGCCTTCAGGGGTTTCAGCAGCAGGGCCTTCAGCAGCAGGGCTTTGAGGGGCTTGATGGCCTTGGGATTGGTCCACCACAACAGCAGCAGCAACAGTAGCAGCAGCAGCAGCAGCAGTTTCAGAGTCAGTGCCAGGGGGTGGGATGCTGGTTCTGGCCTTCTTCACCTTGCCAGGGCTTGAACTAGTAGGCACAGGCTTCCTCTTGTTGCCTGACTGACGAACCATGGTGTTCCTGCAAGATGTATGTGGCAGCACGTCTTTCCCCCATATGCTGACTGCGTGCGTGCTATATCCTTTTATATCCGCAGAGCTGACGCAATTCATACTCCCTGCATGCGCAGTGAACACTTTGTATCCGATATACATCCGCACAGCATCCCCTTTGTTTCCTATAGGCATCCGTCATGCATCCGCTTCATCCGCTATGCATCCGCCCCTTCCGCTATGCGTCAGCTGCAAAATTCTCTCCCGGAACCCCTTTGGAGGTGTCATCCACTTCCACCCGCTTTCTTCCACTAGGCTTCCTATGAACATCTGTTTAACATCCCCACTACATACTTCCCATGTCCGTTCTTTTCCGTTCTGTTTATGCAAATTTTCACCACTTTTTGGAGAGGATGACAACGGATGGAGCCACCCCCAAAATTTTGCTCGTCGGCTGTGTCCTTTATGCATACGTTTTGCGTCCATCGGCCAGTGGGACCGGGCCTTAAGTGAGACAATTGAGAACATAAAGCAAATACTGATGACTGGATTCTGTGGGAGCAATTCTGAATTTTTCTGATGAAATTGAAAAATGAGAATCAATTATGGGATTGTACAACTTTTAAACAAATGATTTATTTCAGCTAGCTTGTTATAGCCAAATATTTTGGGAATAAACAAGGAATTCTGGGGAGTCAGTTCGGTAAGAATTCAAGTTGAGACACTGACTTCCATATTATGGCCCTGAATATTTATGGTCTGCAGGCCTTACATTGAGTGCCATAGCTTATTGTATAACTACAGCATGCAATATTAAATGAGAGGCTCGAAAACAAAGTTGACTGAATAGAAATAATCTTTACTCATGCCACACTACTGACTTTGCATCAGTGTACTAATTCTGTCCTCAAATGTCACAAGAACGGCATTTTTATCTTTTAAAGAATTATACTTTAGGCATACTTACACTTAAAACACAACAAATATCTAAACAATATTTCAATCACATGGAAATTTGGTAAGCAGTCTTGCTTGTTAATTAAATAATTGAAGCATTAAAGGAACTCAAACTATATGGTTTTGCTCAGCAGATTCTGTTATCAGGCCAGGTTAATAACTGAGTAGAGTTATAGGGTAATAAGTTTATCCACAATAACTATTTAATAAAAAAGTGCTAATTTATATCTGGATTTTGATCCTTAGATTGGCAAATCAAAAATCTATTGGTTCTATTCAAAGAGTTAGATTTAAACTTGAGGTTTCTCATTGCTGATTAATATTTCAGAAAAGGCTGAACTTTATGGAGAATTATTCAGTTGTTAGAAAAATGGAAAAAAGAAGGCATTTTGTAATGCCATGTTCAGATGGTAAAACTGTTGTCTCACAAGACTTCTAAATAGTGCTGTGCTATATGACTTAGTACAGGAAAACTAGTAATTACTATAGTGATTGGTTGTGTAAATGAATGACACCAAACTTTTAAAACTATGATGTGGATCTATCTATCTATCTATCTATCTATCTATCTATCTATCTATCTATCTATCTATCTATCTATCTATCTATCTATCTATCTATCATCTTTTCATCCCATCCACACAGTGAGAGTACAAAATGATAATTTAAAAATCTCTTTATTCAACATTTAATTCCTCATATGTACATCTTAAGATAAGCTTCTTTTTTTGACCTTATACATTTGATATTTGACAATGCTACAAAGCTAAAGCAACCTTCAATAGATCAGCAAGATACTATTTATTATTGTAAACAGCCATTATAGAATACAACACTTTAGAATAGACCTAGAAAGTCTAAAGTGGTTAATGCATTGTATCATGAACACTCCTGAACAGTTTTGGAAGTAACCAAGAAATACAAATGACATGAGGCTGTTTCTAACATTGTGCAAAAGCCAATCTGGCCACTGTCAAAATATGTATTATTATATATTTCACGTTTTTTGGTAGTTGTTTATCAAAGATCCCTAATAGAAAGGACTCTGATTTAAATTCCATCTGTTCTCTTGTCATTTCCTCCAACCAATTTCTAATTTTCTGCCAATATTTTTGAGCTTCTGCATAAGACCACCATATATTATCCAAAAAATTTCAAGTTATGCAGAAATGGACAAATTAACCTTGGCATTAAAAGATAAAGACACTTCAATATATTATGACAGCTGGAACTGCTGGTACAAATGGATAGATCAAAGATAGATTTCAGACTAAAAGGCAAAAAGAAGATATGATAGAATTGTAGTAGTGATATACAGATATATGTCAGGAATAATTGTGTATCTGGCATAAAATAAGGATAAAAGGAGGTCTCACAAATTGTTGAAGATGAAAATGTTTTTAATTGTTTTCTATTTTTTTCTTTCTATTCTTTTTTTTTCTTATTTTCTTTTTCTCTCTTACATTTATGTACCTGTTGTTGGTCTATTTTAATTGTAAAATCAGTAAAGTGTATTTAAAAAAAAATACAAAAGACATCATTTATTTTATCTTTTATATTGATCACTTGGACCATAACTCATGTTCCAAGAGGTTGTATCTTTTCTTTTTAAATAAATAAAAAACAAATACATAAATAAATATGAAGTAGCTCAATAATGGCTTTAATTCTATAACTTTGCTTCCACATCTTCAAAACACTCCTAAGGTATTTGAGATACTTAGAAATAGAACAAACAATACAGCAATGTGAGGCAGAGAACTAGAGAGTCTGCTAACCCAGGCTGGTAGATAATTAGACATGGGTTTAAATCGAAAAAGGATTTAGAAATCCAAAAATTTAGCTTCGACATTGTGTAGCATGAAGACATTTACAAATGAAAAAGAGCAGTTGGTGTTGTTGTTAAGACGGTGGGTTAGAAATCAGAAGGCTGTTGTCCCTTAGTCATGAAAGCTGAATGGATGACTCTTGAATCAGTCTTTTGTTTTCTGCCCAGCATAGCTTACAGGGATGTGGTTATGGGAAAAAAAAGAGGAAATATCAAAATATTTGCCATTTGAATTGTCAAACTTAAATTATCTTAATAGTTGTGGGACTGTTTGTGGAGACAATAATTCAGCCATCGCAATTCAAAGTTATGTCTTATTGGGTCTATTTATTCAGCAACCTTTTTTTCCATTTTCTCAGCCAACATGGCTCTTATTAAATCCAGAAATCATGAAAGCTTGGGCTATCCATTTTCAAAACCTATGGTTGATGCTGCAAATTTGCCTGACTCATTTATGTTGAGATGCCCCAGATATAACAATGCTTCCTTTTTAAGATCATAAGTTCACTCATAAATTGCCCTCATTAGAGATTATCCTGCTTCATCAACAAGGTCAAGCTTTTTTCATTAGTCCTACAAACAATTTGTCTCTAGTTATGTTCTTTCTCACATCTTTCTGAGAAGACAAGGCCCAGGATTATATAATTCAGTTCTGTTCAGCCTTCTGCCCAGAAGCATATATTTCTTGATCAGCAAAAGAAAATGGCTCCCTGTAAATAGTTCTGTACCATATTGATTTCTCATCATGGAGAGAAAAAAATTGCTACTAAAATGGTTTTATGTGGTAACCAGGCAGGAGTATCAGGTTGTTTGGGTTGTGCTACTGGGGAAAGAATAATAGCAAATGCTATGTTGCCCAGGAAGTGCACAAAAATATATGGGAAGTGGTCCTGAATATATATATATTTAATTTTGCTATGAATTTATATAGGATTTAGGGTGGGAGGCTTTTCTTTAGAAATAATGCTGGTCAGCCCTTGACTAAATAATGTAATAATTATCTTTGACATACATATTCAAATATCCCAAACTCCCAAGCCCAGACTTATTTTAGATAATGAGATGGGCAGCATATACATTTAATAAACAAACAAACAAATGAATAAATAACAGTATTTAAATTTTTTTACTGTTTAATGTAGCATTTGTAACATGCATATATTATTCTGCATTGTGATTCTGTTCTATAGATGTGTAATATAATATATAACATACTGTATAAATGGGTATTCTAAATACCCATTGTTGGAAATGAAGTAGAAATGTGGGGAGCAAAACTAAGTTTAGAAAATGTCACTACTTACATGCTTTCTCATTCTACATTTCCTATTCCTTCTTCTCTCTCTCTCTCTTTTATAAATTCACATACTTAACAATTTGCAAGCTGTAGCTCTTTGTGGATAGAAGATAGACACTTGTGACTTGTCATAGAAGTGTTCTATCCATATCCTTTATATATGAATATCATATATTTTCCCAATTATACATGACACAATAGCTGTTATAGCTCTTCTGTATCATTTGAGTGAGAAGATGTCTGGCGTGTTCTGACAAACATCCAGCCTCAGAAGCCAGCAGCCACTCAAACTACTTGGAATAGTGATAGACAAAAGCAGATAAGAATACTAAGATAATGAGGGTCAAACCCTGAAAAGGTGTCTACACCTAATATACACTGGCAGCTTCAAAGGACACAGTACAAGCAATCAGCCTGGCCGCTCAAGAAGCAAGTATGTCCCAGCCTGTAATTGACCCATGCTATAGCTGCCCTAGTGATACCTAGATTCTTATTTTTTTTTCTCTAAAATGGACCTGTATTTTTTGTTATTTTTGATTTTTATTTTTACTTCATTTGAAGATTCTAGTTTGACAGCTTGGATTAGCTGTGGAATTTTCTGGTGTCTGAATTCTTTACTGAAACATAAGTTTTATCTACTGCTACCTCACCTCTACTGCTACTGCTATTTTATCTACTGCTACCTCACCTCTTTTCCCTAGATCTACAAGGGATTGATTCTCTACTTCCTAATCATTCCTCTTGTTTCTTATGGTGTGACTCTACATTGGACTGGGTGCTCTGAGTCTCTGCACTTTTTATTTAAACCAAATTGATACCACTGGTGTTATAGTCCAGTTGTAACTTTGTTATTGTGTGTCCTGTCTAAAAGAGAATGGTAGCTTAGGAACCTGTGATAAATGCAGATCCTTTATCTGTGCTCTATTTTGGAGCTAATGACCAATTGTAAACAAAGGCTTGTTTATGTATGCTGTGAAAATATTCTTAATTGTTGAGTTCAACTCCATACAGTAACAAGCTCTAGAGATTCATAATCATTATGGTATGCAATGAATGATTACATGGAAATTCACCTAAACATGTTTAATGTGGGTTACTCCCAGGAAAGCATATACATAATTATCATTCTGATGAACGTTTATTTAACAAAACAATCAAAGAGTTATGATATCTCTCTGTGCTGATAAACTTTTACAATAACTGCTTTCTCATAGTTCTTTGATGAATTTCTAGTATTTGTTACTATATGGAGTTGAACTGAACAATGAAGAACATATTCACAGTATGCATTAACAGGCCTCTGTTTACAATTGGTTCAAATAAACAAGATACTACCAATAAAGGAGAACATGTGTAGCTCAAGTTTGAAATGAGGAGTCCTTGGTGCTCTCTGAGCTTCCTTGTTTTCTTGCAGACATTTCATTATCCTAACTTGGTGACATCATCAGTGCCAGTAAGGAGTGCTGTTTGCTATCAGTTTATATTCTGGTATCTTGCCTGTTTGTGTAGGAGGGAGCAGTCTTGAAGATTCTTCAGATGGGCTGTTTACTGTTGGCTCTTTAGCAATTTCTTGATTGGGTTATTGCTTACTTGATTGTTGGTCTAAAGTTAACCTTGAAGTTAATCTATGCAGATTTGAGTGCTGATTCCTGGTGGAAAGGTACTCCAGTCTTTTTCTCTTTTGGGCTGATTTCTTTTTTTTTGCATAGTCTATAGAAGTTGTTAATGTCTATGTGTCTATTGATGGGTGATCTGTCAAGACTTCTAAAAATTCCCTGGCATTTTTGGATTTGGACTGGTCTAGGATTGTCATATTTTCCCAACTGTAGATTAACTTCAGACCAACAATCAAATAAGCAATACCCCAATCAAGAAACTGCCAAAGAGCCATCAGTAAACAGCCCAACCAAAGAATCTCTAAGACTACCCCCACCTACACAGACATGCAAGACACCAGAATATAAACTGACAGCAAACAGCACTCTTTACTAGCACTGATGATATTACCTAGTTAGGTAATGAAATGTCTACAAGAAAGCAAGCAAGCTCAGAGAGCACTAAGGTCCCTCAAACAAATACTTTCTGTATAGCAGAAAACACCAAGATAGACAAATCAATCACATTCCATGAGTTCACTATCACTATTCATTTTGCTCATTTCCTCAATAAGTTGCAAGTATTGTGTTCAGAATAAAACAAATAAAAATCATATTCATGTCACATGCATTTTACTTAGTGTGCATATTTATTTACACAGTTTTCACACATATATTTTTCAGGTATAATAATAATATATGCATATTTATAAACACTTTTTCATATATAATATTTTTTCATTCATTTATTTTGTGGACTTTTCCCCAATGCAAGCATCTGGCATCTATTTATTTATATTATATTATAAGGTATACTCCTGAACCTTGAAAAGAACACATTTCAGAATATTGTTGAATTTGGGTTGTATTTATATTCAGTAAGCATGAGTGATGCACATTTGAATCAAATTGTAAATTCAATTTATACCTAATATGAAAAACCAAGGACTGAGTAATAGTAAGTCCAATTTTCTGCAATATCTTTCACCCATCTTACTACAACAGTAGACACAAAACACATGAAAACTATATTTTAAGCCCTAAAATTAGCATACCAGAATTTTTAAAAGCATGCTCAAAATTGTTCCCAAAAGCTCAGCATTGTTTATAACTTCTGATATGGCTTATTAATTTACATCCCTCAGCCCTCCTCCACACCAAATGCTTAGAGTTCTCTTGGATATAAAAACTTAGTGCATCTCCAAATTACAGCTTAGCCTCCAAATATATTCATTTAATTAATTGATGACCCATTAATTGATGATGACTTGATTGTAACTTTCAGGTTTTTCCAGAAAAATATTTTATATTTTTCCTCAAATTTCCTCAAAAGAATAGCTTGATTCCCAGTGTTCTCCTTTTCTGTAAAATCCAGCTTTTTTTTACAGTGTGGAATTAAATAATAATGTACTAGATAAAATTGTTTACTTAAAAAGTATTTGTTTTACCTAGTTCCATGTTGAACTGATGATAAATAATAATCTGACCCATAACAGGACAAAAGAACTAGAATTGAAGACCACCACTTCATGTTGACATTATAAACTATTTCACAACCCAGACATTAACAAAAGTAGTGATCATTATAACTAGCCATATTATGACCAATATAGAAGTGAATATTTCTCAGAGTATATGATGCACACTAGATGAGGATTTTTAAAATTATATTAACAGGGATGGGAAATAGACACCAGTAAGCAAGAAAAGAGTCCAATGAGTATAACAGACAGTTGGTTTATATCAGGGGTGCCAAACTTGCATCATCGTGGCATCGTCACATGACAACTTTTTCACCTTCGCTAAACCGGACATGGGCATGGCCAGTGAATAACATATCTGGCCCATGAGCTGCAAGTTTGACATCCTGGCCCTAGTTTACATCCTGGCCCTAGTTTACATAGTTTACATACTTTTATCAAAGATAAAAGATTTTATCAAAGATATTAATTATTGAAGCCATCTATTTTAAAGCAGATACTTGGAACTCACATTTCAAGGCAATCTCTGCGATATCATAGATCAAGTTATAACAATATAAGATATATTCATGCACATATAAACCAATGAGAGAACATCATGAAAAGTTTATTTTTTCTAACCCAGAGTTCCGGCCATATGATCCATAACCATGAGCATTCAAAGACCCAGAAAAAGCATCTGCAGACAAGAAACAACAATGTCACTAATGTGCAGAGATCACCATGAAAGCCTATTTTATGGTTGCTGGCATCTACCAAAAATAAATTACTTTTCTTGAAATGATGTCAAAAGGGTTTGCAAAATGAACACTTGAAAAGAGAGGGCTTCTTGTTGAGAAGGATTATCAGCTTGATTCTACATTATCTAGTTTTACACATCTCAGAAATAATCGTTTAAGCCTATTAGGTTCATCAGTGGTGAAAGTGATCCCTGGAGATATATTCATTCAAATGGTCCAATGTAATGCCTAAAAATGGATTATGACAGTTGGAACCAGCTCCACCGTGGTCATAGATAAATCTTCAGGTCATGCAAATGAGTTTCAGATATTTCTTTTACCATGAGACCACTCCTTTCCATTTTCTTGACACTAATAACTGCCATTTCACTCTACCCTCTTGCTGCTTTCCAGCTCTGTTGAAATTATAGCACACTGATTATAGTGTCACATTTGGAACAGATCAGATTGAGAGTCTAATGTAACTCAACAGCAGATTCACCCCAATTTGAGGAGTGAGAAGTCTACATATCCAGAGTAACTTCGGAGGGGGGAAAACATTCTAAAAGAAGGCAGTGACAGAGGCATCTTTCAAGTATATAATACAATTTACCTGATTAACACTCTGCTAACTGTCTCGTTTGGCACAGCAACCAAACAAGACAGACATAGACTTCAACAGATATGGTAGTTAGGGTTGCAGAAAAAACAAATGTAACCATTGAGGACATATATACTGCCTGAACTAGAAAGAGGACTGTGGAAATATCTATAAACCCCACACATCCTGGACATAATTTGTTTTACCTTCTTCCTTTACCTTCTTCCTTTACCTTCTTCCTTTACCTTCTTCCTTTACCTTCTTC
>BLBF01000005.1:23240957-23289504 GCA_015471245.1 Laticauda colubrina
CCTTCTTCCTTTACCTTCTTCCTTTACCTTCTTCCTTTACCTTCTTCAAGATGATGTTACAGGGCATTGCATGCCAAAACAACTAGATATAAAGAAAGTTTGTCCCCCCATACTATTACTCTGCTAAACAACAAATTCTCAAATAATTACTGTCTTTGCCTGGGATGTCAAATCACCTAGTAGGACTGCATTAGTATTAACCTTCTCATCTTTTCTATTTCCTATTTCCTAAGCTTCTTATGACTATGACTTTGTTGTATGAGAAAAATTCCTTGTATTGCTAATCACACTTGGCCAAAAAAGAATTCTATTCTATTCTATTATGTTCTGTTCTGTTCTGTTCTATTCAATATTCCATTCCATTATTCCATTCCATTCCAACCCGTTATATTCTTTGCCTAACTGACAACTTTTTAAAAATCCTAAAAAGATTAGGATTTCTTGATGTGGTTCTGAGTACTACATATGATTGTGTGAACAATTATTATTCATAATGATTATATTAATAATATCACTGTATCCAAATTACCTATTTGAAACCCACCTTAAATTGGACCTCATAAAATAGGCATCTTATATGCTGTTGATAAAAACAGAGAACTGTGAAAGGGTGAATTTAATATATTCAGTCCTAAATCTTTATATCTTAATGTGGATGAAAGATGAAAAATATATAATTAGCTATTTGTACCATAATTCTAAATAGCCTCCTACATAAGTATAACTCAAACTACCCCATCCTACCAATAATGAACCATTATTTGGCTCTTCTTTTATTTGGACTGCTACTTCAAATACTCTCCTCCACACATACAAAGAATCCCTCAACACTTATGATATAACTCTTTAGATATATTGGTCAGTGAAAGCTTTCTTGTTCTTCCACTAGTCCTTTACTCGCCATCAGCAGGAAAGCAAGGCCTTAGGGATAGAGGTTTTTTTTTAAAGAATTAATCATAAAAATTGAGCCTTGGATTATTGACAGGAAAGTCATGATAAATAGCCTTGGTTTCTGTGATGAATTTCAGTATCAGAAAATAAATCTAGTGGAAAAGAAAATCTACCTATCATTCTCACTTTCAGCAATAGAACCCATATTGGCAGTTGGGATTTATTTTCTTAACTCTGAGCATTTACTATTCCTGGTGCTCACTTTCACAATTACCTGCCTACTTGCTCTCACACATTCTGGTCTACTTCTTCAATGGACAAAATCTGACCTTTAGCTTCGTAGTAAAAAGCATCCAATGATTTCGCTTTCCCAGCTATATTTGTCCTGTGTGTTCAGCCAATGTCTTTTGGTCAAAGTCAAACAGAAATGTTATGAATTCAGACTGTGAAAGCAAACCCCTTCCGTACTCCAGAAGGTTTTGATTGCACTTAAGTAGCAGAACTCTCCCAAATTATGTAAGACAGTTCTGGAATTCCATAAATCTATTCAGTCAAACATATGCTTCAATTTTGGATTGCCTATTTTTTTGTCTTCATTAGCAATTCACAGTTGGTTCATTTTTAATCTGTGCTCATGCATTATATTAAGGTTTAATGTGACTTATATATAGCTCTCACTCACCCTTGGCTGATCTTGAAAAAAAATGAGTTGGTTAGATTTGGTGAGTACTTGAAAGGGAATTGATCAAAAATTGGCAGAGCTGTTTGCTAGGATGAGAAGATAAGGGGAGTGGAGTGTGGGAAACAGCCTGGAACACTGAAATGACAAACCATTTCAATTTTACATGCTGCAACTTCGCCACTGTTATTTTCTTTTTTTCCATAAATGTATATTAACAGTACAGATATGAGCCCTGGGAACAGTGGAAAAAGGGGAAAAAATAGTGTGTGGAGAGTTCCCAGTGAAAGCATTCTTTTACATGATGGTTGATTTCTAGATTTAATGTGCATTGTTTGAAAAATGTATCCAATGCCATCCTTTTTATTTAAGGAGACTAGAAAATAATCTGGAGACATTTACTTTGAGTAAAATATCATCCACTACTATTAAGAGATACTTATGTAATATGACAAAGAAAATCTCCAGAGTTATTTGCTTATCAGTGCTGCAAATGCAGCCAACTGTGACAATAAATGGGCAGGTTATTTGTATTTAAGAAAAAGAGGTCTCTTTTTCTTACATGCAGCATAATGCTTAAAAATCACAATGGTTTTAACAGTAGACAATATAATCTCAACTTAAAAAAAAACAGGAAATAAGAAAAAATAGAAAATAAAAACGATAAAAGTATTCATCCATCCATAATTTTCCTGACAGGATTTTCCTTAATTGATGTGTTTGAACTGGGGCCAACTCTTACTGACCACATAGGCAGATTTTCTCCAGGATGATCTGTCTCTATCCATCCATCCGTCCATCCATCCATCCATCCATCCATCCATATAGATATAGATATACATAAAATGTTAGGGGAAAAAACTGAATAAAAATGCTTTCTTGGGGAAAAAAGGGAGGGTATCTTGATAGATAACATTTATTTTTTTCTATTAATCATTTCTTCTTCATGAACCTATCAAAAAAGAAAGCTTGAACTTTCATGTCTTGCTGGAAAGTTTGAACACAGAGGCCAATTATTTAACAACACAAAACAGGCACTGCTGGATTTGACCAAAGGCCTTTTCTAGTCTAGTATTCAGTGCTCAAAATGGCTAATAATATACCAATAGGAGCAGTGGTGGAATTCAAAATTTTTTACGACCGGTTCTGTCTGTGTGGCTTATTTGGTAGGTGTGGCTTGGTGGTCATGTGACTGAGTGGGCATGGCTTGATGGTCATGTGACTGGGTGGTCATGGCCAACCCGACATCACTCATGTCAAGGGGTGTTTTGCCCAGTCCCTCCCCTCCCAGCCACTCCTTGTTACCCCCAGCCTCAATGTATCTATAGTACTGTAAAAAAATTAAGCTTTTTTTGACTTTATTATCTGCATCCACATACTATAGATGTACTTTTATGGACCACTGAAAGGAGGAAATGGGCAAAACAAGAAGCAACTGATTGAAACTGAACAAAGAAGAAGCAACCTGAAACTAAGGAGAAATTTCCTAACAGTGAGAACAATTAACCAGTGGAATAGCTTGACTTCAGAAATTCTGGTTGCTCCAACACTGGAGGTTTTCAAGAAGAGAGTGGACAGCCATTTCTCTGAAATGGTATAGGGCAGACAACCTTGGCAACTTTAAGACTTGTAGACTTCAACTCCCAAAATTCTGGGAGGAATTCTGGGAGATGAAGTCCAAAAGTCTTAAAGATGCTAAGGTTGCGGCCCCGGTAAACAGTCCCTCCAAAGATTATTCTGACATCTTTGCCTGGCCCTTCACTCACACTTGGCATCCTCAGTTTTCCTTCCTGAGCAGAGGGTTGGACTAGAAAACCCTTCTCCCTTCCTCTCTCGTTCCCTCTTTTTCTCTCTTTCCCTCTTTTCTCCTCTCTCTCTCAAAGCCACGGCTGACCAAGCACTCTTCCCTATCTTCCCTCTCTCCCCCACTTTCTCTCTCTGTGTGTCTGTGTCTCTCCCTCAAAGCCTCGGCTGTGCTTTCCTTGGTGCTCTTTGTTATTTTCATTTCTTCTTTTTGGAATCAAGACTGGCTGAACAAGGATCGCCAGCCACGCTGGAAGCATTCTTTCAGGTGACCCTTCTCCTCCTCCTTTTTCTCCTCCTCAGATGTTCATGCCATCCTCCCGGCCCTGCCATAGCTGCCAGTTGCAGGAGGAGGGGGAGGGAGAGGGGAGATGGGTCGGTCGCCCTAAGAGATGCTTCCAGCGTGGCTGGTGATCCTTGATCAGCTAGTCTGGATTCCAAAAAGAAGAAATGAAAATAGCAAAGAGCACCAAGGAAAGCCCAGCAGTGGCTTTGAGGGAGACACAAACACACACACACACAAGTGGGGGAGAGAGAGGGAAAAATAGGGCCCCAGCCGCTTTGCTATCCCCTGCCATCACCCTTACCTACTCAGGCCAGGCGAGAGAGGGGAAGGTGAGGGGCAGGAGGACCAGCCACTTCAGGCAAGGTGAAGAGGCATCGACCAAGCACGGGAGAGTAGAAGCCTTGGAACGGCAGCTCCTGGCTCAGCTGGCCGGAGGGGCTGCTGCAGGCATATCGGGACAAAGATGGTGAGAAGCCCCGGGACATCCACCCACCCACCTACTGGCTGGCCAGGCCAGGCTGAGCTGGAAGAGGTGCGTCAGTCAGGAGAAGACAGAAAATGTGCTCTGGGAGGGCGGGCAGGCAGGTTGATGTCCCGGGGCATACTGCATGTGTAGCAGCTACACATGCAGTGCACATGTACAATAGCCCTGGAACATCTGCCGGAGCTGTGCCATGGCCACCACATGGAAGGGAAAGCTAGGAGGGTGACCAGGACAAGCAGGTGACCAGGCGACCAGTTCTGTGACCCATGCCAAATCACCGCTACCAGTTCTCCCGAATAGGTGCAAACTGGTTGAATGCCACCTCTGAATAGGAACATCCAGAGGCAGGAGATGAATACAAAAATACCCTCAAATATAACTACTGAAGTAGAGAGAGGCATATGTTACTGATAATAGACATATTATCATGACATGATATGTCAAATATATTCTTTAATTAGTCTGAGCTTGGTGACCTTAAACCTGGAATATAATAATGAATAAAAATCTACCGAATGTATGGATTTATAAAGAAACACATTTTATGACCTCTGAAGAACAACTTCTTTCCATCTCTTCGAAAGATCAGTGATTCAGCATGGACACACAGTATTTTTGGCACTCTATCCTATCTCTTTAAACCTTCAATTCAGCATTTTTAAGGCCCACCATTGGTATATTTAACATCAACAAACCTAAATCATTTTGCTTTTTATTTGGGAAAAGGCCGTCTATGGAATACTTTTCCACTGAGCCTCAATGTATATTTAAAAGACAATGTTTCTTAACCTGAGCACTTTCAGATATGTAGATCAACTCCCAGAAATCCACAGCGAGCACAGTGGCTTCTGGGGATTCTGGAGGCTAAAACCCTGACATCTGGCAGTTGGAAAACATTGGTTTAGTAGGAAGCTTTTGGCCCAGATCTTTTAAATATTTTATGCTAATTACTTATATGGATTTAATTGGTATGTTATTTACATATTTGCATTAGGAAATATAGTGACTGGAATAGGACAGCAGCCCTGGAGAAAATCCAAATGTCACTCCATTAAGCATAGAGCTAGAAGTTACCCTAGATATCTTAATTATATTTTGACAGCCCTTCATGATTTGCTTCTTGATATATTTTAGACTTCCCCCCCTTCTCTCCAAATTCTCAGTATTCCAATACATTTTCAGCACAATATCAGCAAACACCTTTTATGAAACTATGATTACGTGAACTAAAACATCTCCAGGAAAGACTATCTGTTGGCAAAGTAGTAAGAGTGAATTAGAGATATGTCAAACAATCATTTCGTGCTTGGGAAATACTCCTTCAAATCTAGGAATGACTTTCATTTGGAATCAGCCATTTTCTTCCAGTTTTAATAAGCCAAAATACAATGTTATAGACATTTCAACATATATAAAACTTGGCTAGTATATTTGAAGTAGAGAAACTTATTAACTAATCTCTGAAAGTTACTTGAAGAAAATTGAAGAAAGAAGAAATATATTACTGGATTGTTGAAAACAATATATATTGAATTGTTCCATTCTTTAAGCACTTCTTGTCTTGCTGGCAGTGGTTTATGAGTGGTGCAGTGGCTCTGACAATTCATCACCCAATACATCTAAAATGTTGTTGGGTTGTATCGATAGAAGGATTAAAAGCAGCAGATATTCTTTCCCCTTTTTTCCTGATCCAGGAGATAAAAAGTGTTGAATAAACTCTACCCCAAAATAAGAAAATTACATTAACTGCAGAAGTAATATGAATTCTGTCCTATCCGTTACTGTGCTTCATCCTTAGGTATGAATAAATCGTTCAGAGGACTTTAGGCTTTTGGCTTACCATGTTTTCCCCATCTTCTGTTCCATAGCCACCCATAATGTATTGTTTTGGTATTCTATCACCAGAGAATGAAATATTGCAGACATTTCTATGGAGACTGAGATGGACCGACATCTCTGACTTAAAATGAGATCTCCTTCTTCAATGAACTCTAAGAGTTCATTTGTTACATTTTTCCATAACAGTTCTCAAATTGTGGAATTATATTGGAAGAAACTTCAAACTACATTCCTGGAGACTTTTAGATGAACAATAAAAACATATTTAGAAATCAGTTACTCACCACCTAGTCAATGAGATGGTGGCATATAAATTTAATCAATAAAAAATACTCCAACTTAATCATTTTTAATTTAGGTTTATATTTTAATTCTGCTCAATTTCGGATTAACACTTTATTTTAAATGGGTTATTATTTAAAGTAGGTAAGGGTGTGTTGTTTTATTAAATCCCAAATTGTGTATAAAATTGCTTTCATTAAAAAAAGTATGAATGCTGATATGAGTCTGTGTTTCTTCCTATTCTTCCTATACCCATTTCAAACCTCATTTCCCTATTTCTTTTTTGAGTTGGGGAAAAAAAGTCCAATAAGCATTTCTAACAACTCTCATAAAACTTTCCTGAACTTTGATCCTTTTGTAGTCATCTGTGCATTGCAGCAAATCTCTATGGTTTGAAAATATTTTTTTGCATCTATTTTAATGGCAAAAGCGTACACCTACCCAATCAATATATGGAGAGATACCTACCAATTCTTGCTCATTTTGTGGTACTCTGGTGTTCATTTGCTTCAATGAAGCTTCCATAAAACTAGTTCCAGGATAGAGTACCACTGAAAGGTCTGAAGAGCTGTCAAATAACCTTCCCTGTGGGATAAGGTGACTCTTTTCCTATTGCAGATTCCAGTTGGAAAGTTCTGTCATCTGTATACTGCAGTAATTCTCTATAGTTTGAAAATAATTTTTTGCATGTATTTTAAGGGCAAAAGCATACACCTACCAAGCATTTTCTTCAATCTAATGCAACTCTATATGCACTTCTAAATATGCTTTTGAACATGCTCTCCCCCCCCCCCCAACTGCATTAAAGGGTTACAGTTTCGGCTTTGAAACTGGGCTACATTTTAATGTTGTGGATTTCAGCAGTGCAAATCAGTCATGTTTATACTGAAACATAAGTCAAACTTTTTTGTTTGTTTTCATTCTTGTGTCTAAATACTTATGATTAATCTAGTACTTTACATTCTTCTGAAACCACTTGCATTATCCATGTTTAAGTATTGACAGACAAATATTGACTCACAGGTATCTTTTTATAAATAGCTTGCATTTTTCATATAATTTTTTCATTTTTCATGTAGCACCATTATGCTGAATGTCGCCTTCATTTGTGATGACAACTGTTGAGAATGCTGCTGTGCAGTACGGTACAACTCAACTTTTTTAAAACACCAAACCATGGACCTTTATTTTAAAAGTGAAAAGGCTAACAAAAAGAAAAGAAAGAAGGAAGAACATATGAACAGTCTTTGTACAAGGTGCTATGATTGAGCTACCTTCACCCAAAGATAGCCTCAAAGTTCTTTCACTGGAGAGGAATTCTTTGAACTAGCTACTCATAGGGAGGCTGAAATCAATGTAAAACAGCATATTGTATGAATAGCCAGTAAACTGCCTCAGGTTGTAGGACTTATTTAAACCTTCAGACATCAAAATATGTTGGAGCTTCCAATGAAGAATTTCTTCTTATATAAAAGTATAATTTATGTTGTTTTAACAGGAACATTAATATTAATCATAATTAATATTGTTTGTAAAAACAATCAAGTTCAGGCAATTTCTTATACATGCAGACTTGTCAATAAGAGCATTTGGGGATCATGCTTATTTGTTTTATTTATTCACTTTTGGAAGTTGCCTGGCTTCATCCAAGTCTAGGAGACTCACATAGTAACTCTGTATGGGATAGCTGATCTTTATTATCCCAGTTTTTCTTCCCAAGAAACTACTTTATCACTTCCAAAATTTAGTACAAAAGAAGCATGATAATATACCACATCTCTTCTTCTTCAGTGAACATCCAAATAACAATTCTCTCATGAGGAGTCGAGTAATGAATTCCTATCTTAATTGAAGCTGTTTCTGTCAATGTGAGTCTTTCAAATGGGCTTTCTTTCCAGCCTCCCTTTCTCTTTCCCTCTCTCTTTCCCTTGGCGAAGCTGTGGAGAAAAGCTTTTAAAGCAGTCAGTGAGCGTAATGAACTTCAATTTCCATTCAACAAGGGCAAAATTACAAACATGTACTTAACTTCCAATTAATTAATTTGTTTACACAACTTCTTTGCTTTGTTTTACTTTCATCATGCCTCCTTTCACCCTCCCCCATTTTTTCTGATATTCATTCATGCTTCCTAAATCTCCAAGGAGAAGAATTAACTTTCAATGTTCCTTCTTTTTCTAAAGTGGAGAAGCTCTTTTTTTTTTTTTTTAAGAATTTACCTAAGATTCCATAGCAAAGTCGAAAGAAACCAACTTATAAATTAGATTTGAACTTCATGCAACAGCGGAATTGCAGATAAGCAACTGGGCAATTGTTGGCATGCAGTAAGTTCCAGGTTCTCCAAGGATCTCAGATAAAGTTACAGATAAGATGCCTGGAATCTTAGAAAGCCACTGCTAAGCAACACTGATAATTAGAACTGGGGATCTTTTTTCTCCTGTGGAGGTGCTTTTATTACATTTCTTATTATTTGATTTCTGAGGGCTACAGAAACATGACAATATCACTAGCATTGATAAAATCCAATTTGGGGCACTTTTTGTTCATAAGATATTTTTGTGGGAGGAGAATTATGGAAAAAAGATTCATTAAGTTTCCCAGATCCTTAACAAATTCATGTTTAAATTTAAATTGTTGCAAAAGACAAGGAAGAAGAAGAAAAAAATCATACTAAATATTATCATTTTGCTGCTGAATTTTGACAGTGAACTCTTAACTGGTGGGCTTCAGACTTCTAATCTAATGGTTTAGGCTGATTAGTGTTCTACTCAGAACATTCCTATGTCAACAGAGTTCCATATATGTAAGGCTGGAAGTTCATTGTTTGAGCTTGTGGATTGGTTTCCGAACATTTCATTACCAGTCTAGGTAACATCTTCAGTGGAATTTAGAGATGTCAGTATTGGTGTTCTTCTTATAAGGGCTTCATATGATCTTGTGATGAAGCACCAACCCTCATCAACCCATACAACCCCCCACCACCACTTAATCTCCCAATGACCCTTCCATCACAGGATCTACTGACCATAAGAAGCCCTTATAAGCAGAACACCAACACTTACATTTTCTAAATTCCACTGAAGATGTTACCTAGGCTGTCAACGAAATATTCAGAAATCAACCCACAAGCTTGGAAAATGAACCTACACCCTCATGCTACACTCGAGCTACAGATATTTGCCACTATCACAAAGTTCCACGTGTCTATTTTATTTACCCAGAATCTGACTTTCAGACCCCATTGCCACTAACTCCAGATTGTTGCAAAATAACTGTATTTGTCTTACCATCCCATTACTGTATAACCATGTAAATAGAAACCATAAGTGTTCCTGTGCTTATATTGTTTCAAAGGGATATTAATGTCCAACATCATATTGGATGATCTTGAGCATTGAGTGGCTATTTGCTCTCAGTTGCTCAAAAAACCCAATCATTTGCCATTTTAACTTCTCTCACATTTCACCTATAATCCTTTGGGAATCAATATTGTTTAGGCAAAACACTGGGAACATAGCATGGTCTATGTAATGGGAATTCAATCTGAAATTCTCAGGAGGGTATGCAAATTAAGTGAACAACACATTAATATTGTAACTGGTTCACACATTTATTAAAATAATAGTTGACTTCAAGTTTTACATGCAGCAGTCCTGTACAATGATTTATTTTTCTCTCCTTCAGATAAGCATGCAATGCCAACTTTAAATAGAGAGGAGGATAGAATGAGATGCAATTCACCTAACCTGCATTGGTTCTTGACTTACAACAGTTCATTTAGTGACTGTTCAAAGTTACTACAGCATTGTAAAAAGTGACTTGTGATCATTTCTCACATTTACAACCAGGGGTGGGATTCTATCAGTTTTGTCCAGTTCGATAGAACCCCTTGTTAATTTTCTAAGAAGTTCGGAGAACCTGTAGTTAGAAGCAATCTCCTTTTGTTTTTTTCCACCCTTATTACATTCTTGCCAGTACACCTAAACTTCTTGTCTCCGGAGCTTCTGAGGCTTGACTTTCTTAAAGGGGAAGGGTTGTTTTAAGATTTTTACACTGCTGTTGGGAGGAAATACTTCCCTGGATAATCAGCACTTTGAAGAAATAATTGAAGAATGAAGCAAAGCTTTTAGTAACAGGGAACCAAAATGAGTGACATTCAGCAAGGCTTCTTGGCTAGTTAGAAAGATTGACATTTAAACGTGAGTTTACATACCCTTTATGAGTTTAATCCTGTGTTTATTGATGGGATAATTTTCCCGATTCAGCTTCAACAAGCAACAGCTACTGTTGTGATTTAATTATTTGTATTATGTTTGAATTTTTTTCCTGCTTCATGGTTTCTTTTTCTATCTAGGGAGGGGGTGTTCCTTCACTGCTTTAGTGATATTTGGCACTGTCCTTTTGGGGTATACTTCCAAGAAGCAGGATGCAAGTTTGGCACTGATTTTTTTTACTGCCTTTCTGGCAGGCATCTGACCTTTCCTTAAATCTGGATGATTTCCTTAGGATATCTTGTGAGGTGAGTGAGACTAGCTGGTTTCTTTAAATGGTGCAAATGGATCTAAGGATTGCTTTTCCTGGATGTGCTTAAATGACATGAAGAGCTTAAGGCCCTGTCACACTGCCCAATGGATGCAAAACGGACACAACGGACGAGAAAAATGTTCCATCCGTTGTTATCCGCTCTCAAAAGGGGCAAAAATTAGCATAACCGGAGCGGATAAAACGGACGGGGGAGGACGCAGGGTGGATGGAAAGCGGATGCGGAACGGAAGCCCAGCGGATGGAAGCGGATGGGAGCGGATGGCACATCCGCTAGGCTTCTGGGGGACCTCAGCAAAGCGGACACAGAATGGATACAGCGGATATACAGCGGATGCACAGCGGATGAAGCGGATGCAGAGCAGATGCACAGTGGAAGCCTAGCGGATGCCCAGCATTAATTGCGCATAAGGGGAGGATGCATTGCGTCAGCCCCGCGGATATAACGGAAGCAGCTCGGAAGCAGGTCGCCATTCAGAGGAAAGACCTGCTTCCAGACACATCGACTGCCTTGCCTGTCCTGCCTGCATGTCTGCCTGCATGTCTGCCTGCAACCTTGCTGCCAGCCTTGCTGCCAGCCTCCCTGCCAGTCTTGCTGCCAGCCTTGTTGCCAGCCTCCCTGCCAACCTTGCTGTCTGCCTGCCTGCCAGCCTTGCTGCCAGACAGTCTGCCTGCCAGCCTTGCTGCCTGCCTGCCGGCCTGCCAGCCTTGGTTCATGCCTGCCTGCCAGCCTTGGTGCCTGCCTGCCAGCCTTCCTGCCAGCCTTGGTTCCTGCCAGCCTCCCTGCCAGCCAGCAACCCCACAACCATGCTGAAGCACAGCAAGCCTCAGCCATCTGTTGCCAGCCCTTGCAAGAGGGACAGGGCTACCATCCCGCCCCCTGGCCCTCACTCTGGTTCTGCTGGGGCTTCTGCAGCATGGGCTCGCTCTTCTGGGGCTGGGGTTTCTGCTGCTTCTGCTTCTGGAGAAGCTGATGACAAGCACTCCAGCACCAGCCACCTCCACAGCACCTGCACCCTTCACCCCTGAGACTGAGCAACCAAGAGGAGTGCCAGAGACTCATTTTTGTCTCATAGCTTGTTGTTAATAAAGTCTATTTTTGATTCACACACTTGCTTCATTTCTTTTTTTTAATAAAGTCTTGCTGGAAACTGTTAGAAATGGTTTAAGCCTTTGCATGCTTGTGGGATGGGTTAAGATAGCTGTGGGATGGGCAGGGATACCTGTGGGATGGGCAGGGATACCTTTGGGATGGGTAATAGCTGTGGGATAGATAAACCTCCAGTGCAAGGTATGGTCCACCCTCCCAGGTGCCACACCTATGGCCCTTTATTATCAATAACAATATAATCAATCATCCACACATGTCAACATAAACACAACTCTTTATTAATGCCCTATTCATTGTAGGGCCACTCAACATACATGGCCCAATCTCATCAGTGTGATGAGACAGGCTGAAGGAAGCATCCATTAAGCATTTACCATCCTGTCTTGCCACTCCACTGCTCCAGCTGGGGAGTTGCACCAGTGTCTCAGGAGGTTGCGCTGCTTCTTCCCTTCACGTGAGGCTCTGTTGGGGCCTTGCACATCCTCAGTGTCTATCAGGTTTCGCCCTTGCCTCCATTCCCCAGGCTCCATGTCCCCATTGCCTTGTTGGAGGTCCATGAGCCTGTTCTGCAAGACTGGGTAGCGGGTGCGCATGAGATTGTGCAGGATGCAAAAAGCTTCCATGATCCTCCTCACGGTCTGTGGGCGATGCTGCATGGTGGTGAGAAGTACCTGGAACCTGTTGGCCAGGATGCCAAAGGCGTTCTCCACCACCCGCCTTGCCCTGGACAGCCTGTAGTTGAAGATCCTCTCTTCATGGGTGAGGTACTTGGAGGTGTAGGGCTTCATGAGGTAGGTTGTGAGGGAGAAGGCGTCATCCCCCACGATGAAGTAGGGCACATCTTGTGTGTCATTGGGCAGGGGTTCTGGATCTGGGAAGCCCACGATGAGGTTGCATTCCAGCTCCTCCTTGAGGTGACTGGCGTTGTATGCCTGGGCATCTGAAGATGAGCCGCTGCCTGAAGCATCGATGTACATGAACTTGTAGTCAGCATCGACCATGGCGAAGAGGATGATGCTGAAGAAGCCCTTTTCATTGAAATAAGTGGACCCCGACTTGGCTGGTGCTTTGCAAGCCACATGCTTGCCATCTATGGCTCCAACGGTGTGGGGGAAGTTCCACTTCTGATACCACTGTTACGATCCACGGTGGACATGACTGGATGATGTGGAAGAGGAAGAGTCAGATGAAGGCTGCAGAGGTCCACACCGCAGGGCTGCTGTTCTGAAAGTGAGATCCAGATGAGTTGCTCCCCCTTTTTATAGGCAGTATAGGTGTCCCTTTGCATCCTCTAGGCATCCTCTAGGCATCCTGTAGGCATCCTTAATATCCGAGATAGGTCCCCTCTGCGAACGTTTTTTCCGTTTTAAACGCTTTGTTTCCGTGCTGCATCCGCTAGGCTTCTGTTCTGCATCCGTTCCGCGTCCGTTCCGCTTCCTCCCTGCCTCCGAGCGGATGCGAGTTGCGCGGATGCGCAGCGGATGCCTAGCGGATATAGCGGATGCGTAACGGATGCAGAACGGATGCAGAACGGATGCAGAACGGATGCGTAGTGGATGCGTAGTGGATGCGTAGTGGATGCAGAACAGACGAATTGGATACATTTTCCGTGCAAAAGCTAAAGGGTTTCACTTTATGAGCTAGAGATGGCTGCTTGATAGTTATCACTGCATTTTAACTATTTTCATTCCTCAAGGTCTCTGGCACCCTACATCATTAATTTCATTAAGCCAGTAACTCTGGCTTGCAGGTATTTTAAATCTAATGACTGGTATTTAGGGCAGCTTTTTGCAAGCAAAGAAGCTTTTTGTATTTTTGTACAGGTAATCCTTGACTTACAACAACTCATTTAGTGACCATGCAAAGTTATAATAGCACTGAAAAAAGTGACTTATGAACATTTTTCACATTTATGACCGCTACAGCATCCCCACTGTCATGAGAGGCCAAGCGAGGAGAAACACCCCTTGTCATGAGTGATGTCGAGTTGGCCATGCCCAACCAGTCACATGACCACCAAGCCACACCTACAAACTAAGCCACACCCACAGAACCAGTTGTTAAAAAAACTGAATCCCACCCCAGCTTACAACCCTTGCAGAACGTGATCAAAATTCAGATACTTGCCAATTAGGTATTATTTATGATGGTTGCAGTGTCTTGAGGAAGCCAGACTCACTTAACAACTGTGTTACTACTGTAACAAATGCAGTGATTTGCTTAACCACTGTGGCAAGAAAAGTCATAAAATGGGACAAAACTCACTTTGTAACTGACTTTCTTAACATTAGAAATTTGGGTGCTCAATTATCATAATAAATCAAGGACTACCAGCATGTAGGTGGAGATTTGGAATTTCAATCATTCTGACCATAATGTTGTGCATCTGTTTTAATGAAATCTGTATCAAAGAAATTACATTTTGCATATTTAAATGTAGATAAAAAAACACCACTGTTTTGTATTTGCATCAATGCTTTTTTTTTTTTCATTTGTCCCAGTGGTGGGATTAAAATGTTTTTACTACTGGTTCTATGGGCGTGACTTGGTTGTGTGACAGGGGAAGGATACTGTAAAATCTCCAGTCAGAGGTGATATTTGCCGGTTCTCCAAACTACTCAAAATTTCTGCTACTGGTTCTCCAGAACTGGTCAGAACCTGCGGAATACCATGTCTGATTTGTCCCTATTAACACCCAACAAAACTTATACCAGAGAAAGAAGACACTTTCCAAAAGTTTCTGAAGAACAGCTATAGGGAGCATCCAATGAGAAGAAAGAACATGTGATGGCAGCCTGCCATAAAATGTGGGGAGGAAGAATGGGAGTATATAGGGAGGGAGGATGATAGGAACCTGGGGTGCCAACTAGAAATAACAGTTGAGAGATCCAAGGACAACAGCATGGGAATGGAAAGATGCGCCAAAATGTGGAACTGTTACCAAAACATCTAATTTGAACTTTATTGGATACCACAAAAACAACCAAGAGGGAAAGGCCCGGGAGAAGGGAAAATTACCAGGTTTATGCTCAAATCTGGCTTTGCTATGCTGTAACCATTTGGTTTCAGTAAAGGTATACCTTTTATTACAAATGGTGTCAAGGGTCTTTGTTTCCTGAATGCCCAAGCTGGAGCAGATCTGACACTCAAAATGTGTCCTGATAGTCTCAGTCAGAAAATTGGAAACTTCAACAAATAAACACTAGCCAGTATTGCAAGTGTGGCATCATCTCCTTTTTCTCCAAGGCCTCAAAACAATTTAAACTGAGATCTACCCTGAACTGAGATCTACCCTGTCAGTTTTTCTCCAAAATGACAATTCTGTGAGGTAGCCTGGGCTGACAAGAAATGATCATGACAAAGTCACCTTGAGAGCTCCATGATCTCCCCAGTCCTCACCCAATGCTGTAATAAATACTCTGTGCTGTGAATTTATCTTACTTTGTAACTGATTACACTAAATAATATTGATTCTGTTTGGTGTAGTGGTTAAGTGGGAAGACTATGAGATCTATGTCCCATTTAAGCACAAAGATAGTGAGTGATCTTGACCCAGTCACTACTTCTTAACCATAGGAAAAAGAAAGCAATGGCATACTATACCTGAAACCTTACTAATTAAATTTCAAAACTTGTCACCAAGTCTCCAATAATCAAGACTTATTTGGGGGAAAAAACCTTTTTAAAATATCACAAATTGACCTCTTTCAATTGCCATACCAATATTTATTTCTCTTTGAATTTCAGATGTACAGCATTTGTTGACTAGTCTATACTGAAGCGACTTGTGTCTATTTGACAAAAACAAAAATCTGAATTTAGACAGATCCATCTCTGAGAAAAAATGTTCAGAATTAACAGGCATTAAAAGCACAGTTCCAGCAGCAATTCAAATATCAGTAAATCCCTACCCTGCTGGAAAACAAACTCTTAAGCAAGGATTAATTATTTTACTCAGCAACTTGAACATTTCACTATTGCTCAGTCAAAAAAACACCACCACCAACTTTGTATAAGAAGGAAAAACAGAAGCAGTCTTTCAGGTTCCTATTAATTTTTTTCCTCCATTTTCTTTCCAAGGTTAAATCCAAGCAAAATGGATAAGTTGATTTTTTTTCTTTATTCGCAGTGTCAATAGATCACGAGGGAAAGGGAAATGCAGAATTAGAATCATAAAAGTATGTGTGGGGGGAGGAGGGAAGGGAGGAAATTTACTGCAATTACAATGCTGATGATATGCCAACATTTGTAAAGGAACCCAAGTCTCAAGAATTGTAGACAAGAAGAGAAACCTTGAGACTTAGGATATAATAAGCTATTAAATGAGAACTAATTAACTAATTGTACAATTTTTACAAATTATACATTTTTAAAAGTAGTAAAATTAAGATAATTCTTTTAAAACTGAAAGAATTTTACAATTACTTATAGGACAAATAATATTTTATTCAGAAATAATATGCTCTATGTTCAAGGGCAGGAACTTCAGAACAAGCATTTAGGATGGCAGATTGTAAATGTAAAATATTAGTAACTGTTAGTCCTCTTTTCATCATTTTTCAGTGAATACTGACAATTTCTGCTTGACATCACAGACTCAAAACTTTTCACTGCTGAAAGTCTGACATTCACGGCAACACGTCAAGGATCAACTGACTTTTATTTTCCATTTCTATATTATATATTTAATGTTTAAGTTCATTTATGCATATACTATACATTTATAGGCTAGGCTATGAGTAAAAGTATATTATCTAAAAAAAACATCATTAATCATCACTACATAACAATAAAATAATATAAAAGCATCATCAATGACACATTCTATAATAATATCCTATTGTTCTGACCTTCCACTGCTAAACCAAGTGTGCCCGCAGCAATAGGTAAGCATATGAAAAGTGAGATGAAGGAAAAGGTAACACACTGAAGGAGAAGGAATGACAGAACATAGGGTGGAATGATAAGAGATCTTAGCCTAGAATCCCTACCTATCCACACACAAACTAAGTCCAGTTTCCCTTGAGTGTTATTGACCCTTATCTAACCATGTGCTATCCATTAGTTGAGAAGATTCCTGTACATTGGCCTTGAGCAATAAAGCAGTTTTATTGAACCTTCACATATGGACCTGAACTATTTATCTAATGAAAAACTTCTAAACATCCCATTGTATCAGTTGTTATTATCACAATCCTATCAATATATGTAGAAACTGTGTGTCTCAACTCATACTTTGGTCTCAAATATTCAAGAACTTTTATTTATCTGTACTTAGGAAGAAATAATAGTGACACCTTCTCCAGACCCTTTCTTATACCGATGACCTGAAGACTTCATTAAAATATGAATGAAAATGATTTTCTCCTCAACCCTAACTCTGGAGTTCCATTTCATTAAGAAAACTATACAGTTCACAGGATAATGACAAAAGAGAATATTTGTCGCTCAGGGTTAGACTGTGGAGTTCAGTTCACTGAATATCTTAACAGAGCATGCTTAACTGGGCCAAATAAAACTCTACCAAATGTAGCTGCATAACATGAGACCCTTAATTAGTTTTAACCTTGAAAGTTTAGTTTTGAACTTGAGAGTTTTGTTTGTTTCTCTTAGAGTTTAGTTTTAAACTTGAGAGTTTTGTTTGTTTGTCTTTGAAGGTTTAGAATGCAGCCCATTTGGCTAGTTCATAGTTTAATGTATTGTGGAAGCTGTGAGAAGTTTTATATCAAAATATATTTTATTCTTTATATAGTTTCCATCTTCCCTTAAAACATTAACAAAATCCACAGTGGTCCGAGAATCAGTCTCTACACTAGATAATTGACAAAATATTTAACCCAAAGTTCCTCAAAATCCCAAATAAGTTACCCAGCCTTAATCCACATATCAAAGGATAAAGTCTGCAAACACAATAGAGTTAATTCAATTAGGTCTCCCAGCAGAACTGCACGTTTACATGAATAAATATCATAGATCTACCTATCTACACAGACACCTCAAATGTCACTGTCGAATTAACATGTAGACACTTCCACACCAGGACAAGCTCTCCTATAAAAGTCTGTTGCTGTACCCCATTTATCTGCAGCTCCCTAAAGGCAAACTATCTGCTTTTAGGAATAAATATTTCTTCATTCATCCCAGCTGTCTGGGTTTCATTTTTATTTATTCTTGCACAGCCCCAGCTCAAGGTGGAATCCCAAATTATTCTTTGGACAAAGCCCACAAAATGAACTAATTCAACTATCAAATGTGATACAAGAAGAGTCATAGTTCTAATTGCCCACTGGACTTTAAAAAGAAAAGAAAAAGGGAAGTATAGAACAGTGTAGAACATATCTAAATTAGTCCAGAGGAAAAAAGGTGGGCAAACTTTTCCTGCTATTTTCAGGGTTGTCTGATAACCATGTCTACAGAATGCTGTCAGACTACCTGCCAAGACTCCGAGCAATGTAAAATTGCCATGGTTCATCTTCCTTAAGAAGGTCTTTCTGGAGGAAATGCTTAACCACCATTTCCCCAGGCTACAAGGCTTATCCCTAAAACTTTATTCTTCAAGCGTAAAAGACTGGCTGGGGCTTTGCACATGGCTGGGATGGAAATGAGGTATGAGCTTTACTTCTGAGCTGCTCTCTTAATGACTTAATTGCTCCACAGAAGACAACAGCTTCATGCAGCCTGCAATAAAAGAAACAGCTGCCAAAAAGAGCTGAAGAGCTAGGATTTGGCTGGCAGAGACACCTATGTTATCAAAAATGTGTATTCTGCTCCAGGGAGGTAGCTAAGCACAAATAGCGGTGGCTTGATTTCTAGGATGGCTATCTATACTCAGCATCCCTTAGAATTACTCCTCTCAATGTACAAAATAAAGAAGAAAAAATTGATCTGTTTTTCTCCTTCTAATCAACTCTGTGCAGTCTACACACTCCTGCACACACCTCTTCTAGCTCCCTGAAAAGACAGCGCCTGTTGCCTGCTGTTGATTTAGCTGAAGCCACTGAACAGCTACATAATGCACAATTACCTCTTTACACATTGTAAAAGAGTCCTGCACAGAGTGAGGCAACAGTAGAATGGGTTTCACATTGTGCCTTTCATCCTCCAGGTAACTGAAAATGCTTTAACAAAACAGTTAATTAGTGGCTGGCAGGAAAGCAGCTGCACAAGGCAAGGAACAACAACCAGGATGGTTCTGGGAACAGCTTGCTCTCTGCTTCAGGTTAGGCTGAAGAGGCAGCAGTGGATGGTTCTGCATTTATGCAAGTTACAGCCAATGTGAAATTTCATATGAAAAATTGGACAACTTTGAGAACAAGGCAATAATCTCTGACAGTAGCTTGCATTCCTGGTAAATCACATATTGATACCTATCCTTCCTTCTTTGTCTCAAGTTAGTTAAGCCCATGTCACACAGCACCAATGGATGGAAAGAGGATGTAAAACGGAGAGAAACACTTGCCATCCGTTGGTTAATGCGATGCATCCGTTCTGTACTCAGTGCATCCGTTTTTCATACTCTCTATCCGTCCAGCATCTGTCGACTGACATTTCATCCGCTCAAAAAGCTTTGAGCTGCACAAAACTTTTTGAGCGGATAAAGTATCCAATGCATCCATTATACATCTGCTACGCATACGGGGAACATCCATTATATGTCCATCATCATCCGTTATGCGTCCGCTATATCCACTAGGCATCCGCTGCGCATCCACAAAACTCGTATCTGCTCCAGTGGAAAACGGACACAGGGAGGAAGCGAAACGGACGCCGAACGGACATGCAGCATTAGTAGCACAGACATAGAAAGGATGAAAATGGATGCAGCTCGCATACAAAGCATTAAAATGGAAAAAACGTTCATATAGGGGACGTATCTCAGATATTTAGGATGTCTGCAGGATGCCTAGAGGATGCAAAAGGACACCTAGCGGAAAACCTATATTTCCTATAAAAAGGGGAAGAAATCACCTGGATCTCACTTTCAGTCCAGCAGCCCTGTGGTGCAGACCTCCTCAGCCTTGCTCTTGCTCTTGCTCTTCCACAGCATCCAGTCATCTCCACCATGGATCATCACACACTCCTTTTGGTAGCCGCCATTGTTCTACAACAGTGCAAAGCCCTCTACAGGCTCTTTCACCTGTTCTACACGAAGAAAAGGAGGTGTCCAAGAAGTGTCTGGGTCCGAAGATGGATTGCCAGAAGAGCCGAGTATGGACTGTATAACAAGCTGATGGTGAAGCTGAGGAACGAAGACTCTCGTGCATTCCAGAACCTCATGAGGATGCTGCCAGCCATGTTTGACGAAGTTGTGGAGCGGCTGAGGCCCAGGTTGACCAAGGCAAACACCAACTTCCGGCCCAGCCTGGACCCTGGGCTCAAGGTGGCACTGACTCTATGTATGTTGAGTAGCCCGACAATGAACAGGGCATTTAATTAAGAATTGTGTTTATGTTGAAATGTGTTGATGAATGATTAAATTGTTATTGATTATGAAGGGCTATAGGTGTGGCACCTGGGAGGGTGGACCATACAGTCCCACTATGCTTGCACTGGAGGTTTATCTATCCCACAGCTATTACCCATTCCACAGGTATCCTAACCCATCCCACAGGTATCCTAACCCATCCCACAGCTATTACCCATTCCACAGGTATCCCTGCCCATCTCACTGCTATCCTTACCCATCCCACAAGCATGCAAAGGCTTAAACCATTTCTAAAAGTTTCCACCAAGACTTTATTTACTAAAATAAATGAACCAAGTGTGTGAAGCAAAGACAAACTTTATGAATAACAAACTGTAAAAGCAAAATGACCCAAGTAAAGTGTCCCAAGAAAAGATAAAGTCAACAGGTAGCAACCCAGTCTCTGGCACTCTTCTCAGTCACTCTGAGGCATGCCCATAGTCTCAGGGGTGAAGGGTCCAGGTGCTGTGGAGGTGGCTGCTGCTGGAGTGCTGGTCTGAGGCGCCATTGGGGTGCCTGGCCCCTAGAGGACAACAGGGGATGGTGTGTGGAGGAAGCTCTCAGAGAGCTGGCTCAGTCCCATGATGTTGAGAGTCCCTTCCTCCATGACATGGGGTGTCAGTCCCAAGACCGATGACAGATGTTCTGAGGAAGGGCCTGGCTGTGGGGTGGAGGAAGGAGGAGTGTAGTGGGGCTGTCTGGTCTACAGCTGAGCAAGGTGAGCCATGGTTGGCATCTGTTGCATGGGTGGCTTCTGTGGCATGGGTGGCATCTGTGGCATGGGTGGCATTCGATGAACCAGTGCCTGGACTGGGAAGGGCTGCCTGTGCTGCTGGAACTCCTGGTAGCCATAGCCTTGGTAGGTGAGGGCCTGTGGAAAGCTTTGGAAGGGCTGTGACATCACCTGGGGTGGGGAGCAGACCTGGACTGGGTCGGAGCAGGTTCAGCTGGGCCTGGAGGGTTGTGCAGAAGACCTGTGATCCTCTCCTTTATCACCTGGTACTGTGATTTGGACATGTCCATGAGGGTCTGGTTGATGTAGGTGAGAAAGGGCTTGCGGTGTGAGGATGGTATGTCGGTGTGTACCAGCTGAGAGAGGAGATCTACGCTGCTTTTGATGGTGTCCTTGATCTCCAGCAGGACAGTGTGGCTCTGTCCCTCCGGTCTGGCTCTCTGCCTGCTTTCTGTGGAGGTAGAGCTGGGTGTGGGTGTGGGTTGGTCTCTAGTGGCAGTGCCCTCTCCTTGCCCTCACTGTGTCAGGGGGTCCTCCACGCACTCCGCCATGGGGAGTGCAGCTGTTGGGGGTGTCTCTGTCGTGGGATGCTCCACAGATACCTGCCTGGACACAGGAGCTGACTCTTGGCCAGAAGAGGACTGGCTCTCTGTGGGCTGCCTAAGAGAGAGGGGAGAAAGAGGGGCTGCTCCTCGGTGGCGGACCTCACCCTACAAGAAGCTGCACTTGGCCATCACGTATGTCTCCCAGTCGGTGAGGTTGACCGTGGCCTGGCCAGACTTCTTGAGGTGCAGCTTCCCGTACCAGGTGTGCATGTGCTTCCATCACCCAAGGAGGACCTCCGAAGTGTAGTCCAGGCTCTCTGCCTTCTCTATCCAAGCCGCCTGCTTCCTCTTGGTGTCTCGATAGAGCCTGTGTCCCTTCCGCCATAGGTAGTCGTTCTCCCTCAGCCATTCGAGCACCTCTTCCTCATGTTCCTCTTCGATGGAGTATTGCCTCCTCCCCCTATCTTGCGTATGCCTCTTCCTCCCTCTGGCAGGGCCTTCTGGTCCCTCATCAGAGGGGCTTTGAGGTTCTAGGGCTGCTCCACCACACCACCACCAGCAGCAGCAGCAACAACAACAGCAGCAGCAAAAGCAGCACCAGCAGCACCAGCAGCACCAGCAGCACCAGCAGCACCAGGAGGACCAGCAGGACCAGCACCAGCACCAGGAGAGTGAGCACCAGCAGAAGCACCAGCACTAGGAGCAGCACCAGCAGAGTAAGCACCAGCAGAAGCACCGGCACCAGGAGCAGCGCCAGCAGAGTAAGCACCAGCAGAAGCCCCAGCACCAGCAGAGTCAGCCCGAGCAGCAGAAGCCCCAGCAGAAGCAGAGTCAGGCCCAGGGGTAGGATGGTGGCCCTGTCCTTCTTGCCAGGGCTGGCAGAAGATGGCACAGGCTTCCTCTTCTTCCCCATGGTTGTTGGCTGGAGCTGTGTCTGCCAGCAGGTCTTTTCCTCTGAATGGTGACCTGCTTGCGAGCTGCATCCTTTTATATCCGCGGGGCTGACGCAATGCATCCTCCCCGCATGCGCAGTGAACGCTTTGAATCCGCTAGGCATCTGCTGGGCATCCACTAGGCTTCTGTGATGCATCCGCTGTATCCGCTTGGCATCCACTCTGCATCCGCTCCTTCCGTTGCATGTCCGTTTTGCTGTGCTCCCCCGGAAGTCCTGCGGATGTGCCATCCGCTTCCATCTGCTTCCATCCGCTAGGCTTCCGTGGAGCATCCACTTTACATCCTGGCTACGTCCTCCCCCCGTCCATTCCTTTCCGTTGTTGTCCTCTCTGTTTATGCAAATTTGGGGCACTTTTAAGAGCGGATAACAATGGATGGAACATTTTCTTGTCCGCTGTATCCTTTTTATATACTTTTTGCATCTGTCGGCCTATGTGACAGGCTCTTTAGGTACAATCAATATGGGCCTAATTCATGGAGAGGAGGAAAATTACCCTCAATATTGGCTTCTCCCTGGTGATAACCCCCCCGATATTAAACTGATATCTTTAAATTTGCCGAGTCATCTTTTTAAAGCCTTTCCTTTCTTCTACTCCCCTCATTTTTTTCTCTTAGAACATAATCTGTTTGTACCACATGTCCAGCTTGCTAATCATTTGTGCAAGGGACTAGACACTCTTTTTTCTAGGAATGATGATTGATTGTTCCTTCAATTTTTAGAGACTGTTTCCAAGTCTACAATTTGAAAACATCCATCTTCTTTTTATCCATATTCATGTTAATACTGGGAAAACCACTTATTTATATTGATTTTTTATTATTATTTCAGAAATTTCATTCCCTTTCATGATCTTTTCTAATATTACTGTGATTAAGCTTTTTAATTGTCTAACATTGCCATCTCCAATGAAAGAAAGAATGTGCAGCACACAGGGTTGGCCTGTAGAGTATTTGGTGTTGAGTTTGAATGATTGTTTTCAGACATTTTATTAATCAGCTAGGTAATACCATTGATCTGAGTAAATGTCGGGTTTTGTGCCTTATATGTAATATATTTAGGGGTATAGCTTTCTTGTTGTTGGTTCCTTGATAGAGTTCTGCCTGATTGTATGTCTGGTGTTGAACCTGCTTATTTGAATGCTGGCTGCTGGGGAAAATACTTTCTTTTTGTTTTCTTGCTGGGTTTTTTATGTTCTCTTATGAATAGAGTGTAAGCATGATTTATCTCTATATACTGATGGCTGGTTTGTCTAAATGCAGACTTCCAGAAATACTCTAGCATTACTGGAATCAGGGAATTCACTGGTGAGTAGGCAAACCCAGAAATTTAATAAACATTCAGTCTAAGGAAACAAAACTGTATCACCTTTACTTCCCCATAGTCAACTATACTGTAAATGTACTAACCATGCTCTTTGCCTTCTTGTCATTATTTCCCATTAATTCAGATTTTAACTTTTTGAATCTCTCTTGTTTTAACTTTCAGCTAAAGAAGTAGTGATGCTTTAAAAAAAAAAAAACAATTAACCACATAGAGACTGAAAAAAATCTTCATAGGTCAGATCATTACCAATTGAACTGTTGTCCCTAAAGGTAAATCCTAAATGGATTAGGAGTAGAGTCGGAACAAGACTTGGGCATTCCAGTATCATCCAGTATCATACTTGTGGTTATGCCCATTAATGATTGTGTAAAACCAAGCAGGCATTTCATTTTGTAGCCTGCGCACCACTCCCCTATGCATCTTGCCACTCTACTCTTCTTACTATTTCTTTTTCACTCCATATCTCCAACACCAGTCCTTGATATTTAGGTGCTGGTTTTACTTTCTTTGCTTTCATTATTTTTATTGCTTTCTAATGCTTTTTAAATAGCCTGGAGTTTGCTTGCTAAATCAGCTCAGCTGCAAGAGTGAATGTCCTACTGCCTCAGAACCAGGCAATACTCTTTCTGGCAGCTATTAGCATAACGCTTCTCTTGGGAAAGCAATGAAGTGCTAACACTGTGCTGTAATTTCTGTGCCACTTGTCCTCATCAATTCCTTCTATCAGCTAGTTTTTAGCCATGAAAATCAGACTTTCTGCAAAGATATTTTCTCAAGATTCCAAGCCAACATTTTATACAAGGGCTTTCACCCATAATTTGTTCTCAGATGCTATGCTCTAGTTTATATTACACAAATAGCCCATTTCATAAGTCACTGATCCTCAAAGGTAAAGTGGCTGGTGCAACAGAAACAAAATCCTGGATTCAATATCCAATTAAAAAAGAAAGAAAAAAACAATCATTTTAATACTTTATATGTCATCTCTGCCAAAGGTATGGAGAGGGAATTTCAGCTGTGCAATGTGGGCTTTGGCATTCCTTTTGCCTGAAATATTTGTTTCAATACAACTTTTAAAATATATATTTTAAATAATTTCAGTATTTTCCTATGCTTTTTTCTCTGACTTGCTTATTCCAGTTTTCTTGCCTGTCTGTTTTAGCTTTTTGCCCTCTTAAAATAGTCCTCAACTTAGTTCTAGGGGGACAAAGATACCCTTTTACCATGTTCAAAAGTAAAAAAAAGTTTTGGCCAATTAAGTAAGAGAAAAAGCTTTTTATCAATAAAATCCAAATGAAGCACAATCAAATAATTTGAAATTGATATCAGCTATGAATGTTTTTGCTCCAAATCCTCTTTCTTACAGTATGTTATCTTAAGCCTTACTCTGAAGTAAATGCCATCATATTTAGTGGTCTTATATTCAGATAAATATATGTACGCTGTAAACTACAGAAGGATAAATGACTAGCATCAGAGTGCTTAGATACACAACAGATGCAAATTGGGATTGATTAAAATCCACATATATTGCAATGCAATATATTTCTCAAGGTTACTATAATATTGTGTGAAACTCAAAACAAATATAAAACAAGGTCCTGTAAACTCAATACCACTTTATCATGCCTTGGTAAGGCTATACTCCAGTTTTGTTCACCACTGTGTGAAAAAGATGTTGAGACTCTAGAAAGTGTGCAGAGAACAACAAAGATGATTAGGGAACTGAAAGCTAAAACATGTGAAGAATGGTTGCTGGAATTGGGTATGTCTAGTTTAATGGGAGAAATAATTGTTCTAATATCTTAGGGTTTTCCACAAAGAGGGAGTCAAGCTTTTCTCCAAAGCACCTGAGGGCAGGACAAGAAGCAATGGGTGGAAGTTAATCAAGGAGAGAAGCAATCTAGAACTAAGGAGAAATTTCCTGACTGTTAACCAGTGGAACAACTTGCCTCCAGAAGTTGTGAATTCTCCAACATTGGAAGTTTTTAACAAGAGATTGGACAACCATTTGTCCGAAATGGTATAAGATTTTCTGCATGAACAGGAAATTGGACTAGAAGACCTCCAAGGTCCCTTCCAACTCTGTTATTCTGTTCTGTTCTGTTCTATTCTATTGTACAATAAAACAATTCAATAATATGATGAAATAATGTATGGTTGACTACTTTTGCCAATGATCCAAATGTGCTTTTTCAAAAGGCAACTGGACTTCCTTGTTTTTTTCTTTAAAGACATTTTGTTTCTAATTCAAAAAGCTTCTTCAGTTCATTGCTTGGATGAGAAGCAAAACATCTCTCAAGAAAAAACAAGAATGTCCAGTTGCCTTTTGAAAAAGCACCTTTGGGACAACTATGATTTGGACAACTGAGAATCTCCCTTGGCATTTACCTTTGCCAGTATATCAGTAGGAAATAGAGAGCTGATACTGATTGGATGGCTTATACTCTGGGGAAGAACTGAGAACTGGTTACATCTCTCTCACACACAGTTCTTGTCTGAGGGGTTGGAAGGCCACATACTGTGATAGCTTGCTAAAACTTTTCTGAAAACAAAAATAAATTTAAATGTTTGTTTTGGAAACAGCTTGTGTGATCCAGCAAGTATGAAATATGGATGATCCCTGTGGCCTTTCAAAATAGTTGCCTCACAGTACTTCATGATAAAGATAAACTGTGTGGTTGGGCTTAGCCCAATAATTTTGACTTGTCAAGCTATCAGAGTAACCCTTAGAGATGACTGAGACATCATTAAAGCAGCATTATGTGTAAAAATTACATTATAGGATTCAATTCTATGATAGATGTCAAGACTCAAAACAATAACAAACTTGGGCTTTAATCAAATTTTGCATGCAGATGCTTTCTGAGAGCTCTTTAATAGTGGTTCTTGGGTGGGGTTGCACAAAACTTTAAATGAATGTTTTGACTCAACAAAGCTTTTTAGAATTATCACAGTGAAATAAATTCATAAATCAAAGCAAGGACCTGCCTCATTGCAGCAGATCTATGGCTTCAAAGTATATACTTCATAATCTTTTTAAGTGTTTCACAGCTTTAATGGCTTTTTAACTGCTTCAGGAATTGTTACAGAGCACAAACAATCCTGAAACTTTAATTCTACTTGAGAAGAATGCTATGGAGGCTGAGTGATGTGATATGCTCTTTGATATTGTCTTCTGTCCAATCAGCTTAATTCTTTGTTGAACTCTCTGCCTAGTAGAGTTCTCTTGGGATGGCAAGGATAATATTCCTTCAGGCTTCATTCATTATCATCATTCCCCATTTTTTAATCTAGTCAGCCTCAGGACTTAACAGTGCTCTCTTTTGCACTAATAGAATGGTACATTTCTATGCTAGTCCTGTCAACACAACTGAGAATTCAACTTGGTTACTAGGACTAAGTCTCCTGATGGTAAGTAAATAGGTGCTAGGCTAATACAAATGCTGTTCTACACATATATTATTTTTAATAATGGGGGCTGCAAAGCTATATAAATATGGCTTTCTGTAGTCCAACTTCTTTCTTTGTGACTTAATGCAGCATTGCAACTGCCTCTGCCAGCCTGCTCCTGCCACTCAGCTAATTAACTAGCTACTTCTGTTGATTAATTAGCTAACACAGAATACTGTCAGCAAGCCACAAATCTAACACAACCAGGCCCTTCCAGCAGTGAGGGGATTCTTATCAAGAGGGGACAAGTTTGCCAACAAGCTTAGTGATCAGAAGCAGCCAAATTGTATCACTGCATAAGGGAAAATTAAAGCTCATTGTTCTGACTTTGCCAATTTGCCCTGCCCAACCTGGTGCATCCTTCTGCAGTCAGTGATGATTCGTCTTTCCTAATAATCTATGCCAGTGTTTCTGAGACTTCTTTCTCTCAAGACATCTGCCCACTTTTTAAAAGTATGCAGGGTCCCAAAAGAGCTTTTGCTTGTATGAGCTATGCTTATCAGTATTTACCATATTAAAATTCAAAATTGACACATATGTTGCTGCTACCACTTCCCACAATTGTTCAATGGAATTTTAATGTTGTGTTACTTTTTCAACATGGTCTGGAAATTAATGTTGATTTTGTGGACCCTAGAGATCTCCAGAGGTTCTAGCATTAATGTTTAAAAAACACTCATGTATGTCAACCCTTCTAACACTTCAGAAAATCTAGAAGCAACAAAGCACATTACCCACAGATGTGCATTCATATGCATTTATCTATATGCATATACTATGCCTGGCAAGTAGAAAAATATGAATTATTTTTAAACTAGTTTTTGAAAGTCACTATTTTTAAAGTGAAGTGAGACACATTTTCTGGCACACTGATTTGTATGCAGCCACTGTACATGGTTCTTTCCTTATCATTGTTACCTTACCTTTAAAAATGACAAATATGTAAACAAATAGATTGCAGTGAAACTCTTGAAGATATTCATCTGAAACTTGACAAGGCTAATATCCTCCCCAAAAGTCTGTTCCTACTATTACCATCCTATATTCTGCCAGAAAAATGAATAGTTAAAGACATCTTGATGCTTCTCCTTTGTAACCTATCAGCTATAGATATGGATAGAAAGCAGCTGAAACAGAATCAGTTTGGCCTCAAATATCAAATTGCAAATTTCAGTCAAAAACAACTTTACAGTTTACAATTCAAATTAAAAGGGCTGATTCACTCGGACCTATTCATTAATGACTTCATATAAAGCAGCAACTGGCAGACTTATGGGCTTACCTTTTGTCCTATAAAGTTCAGAATAACAGAGTTGGAAGGGACCTTGGAGGTCTTCAAAATCCAAGCCCCTACTCAAGCAGAAGACCCTATAGCATTCCAAATAAGTGGCTGTCTTCTTGAAAGCCTCCACTGATGACTACCCACTTCTAAAGGCAAGCCATTCCACTGGTTAATTGTTCTTGGTTAGGAAATTTATCCTTAGTTCCAGGTTGCTAGTTTTAATATTAGCCAACCAAAGGCTAGCACAAAATGAATATTTTTAATTATTAATGAATATTAAGTTTAGCCTATTTGTTTGTTTTTTATTTATTTCATTCACATTTCACTTTTTATTATCTTAATCTTTCTTCATCAAAACAGTATATTCCAACAGCTATTTTGTGGTTGTTTCCTCCTTAATAGTGTTTCGACAATAAAAAATCAGTAACAGAAGGGTAAGGGAACTGTGCATGACTAGTCCAATGGAAAGAAGGACCAGGGGAGACATGATAGTAATATTCCAGTGTTTGAGGGCTCTCACAGAGAGGATTTTTGAAAGCACCTGAAGGCCAGACAAGGAATAATGGATGGAAACTGATCAAGGAAAGATTCAACCTAAAAATAAGGAGAAATTTTCAGACATTGAGAACAATCAACCAATGGAACATCTTGCCTTAGGAAGCTGTGGGAGCTTCATCACTGGAGGCTTTCAAGAAGAGGCTGGACTGCCCTCTGTCAGAAATGGTCTAGGATCTCCTGCTTGGGTGAGTAGTTGGACTAGTTGACCTACAAGGTCCCTTCCAACTCTGTGATTCTATTATCTGTTATCATGCAGTGGGTTGGAAAACCAATATTTAGATCCTAAAGATACAAGCTTCATTCCTCCACCCCTACCACAGCTGTTCCCTTTGGTAGACAGCCTCTTTTGCTTCATCCAATTAACATCTGGGAGAGCTGGAATTGCAGAGGTTGAGCAAAGTGATAATATAAACTCAGTTTACCCACTTCAAACTCGATTGCAGAAAGTACGACTTCAGCAAGAGAGTGGTCAATGCCTGGAATGCACTGCCTGACTCTGTTGTTACATCCTCTTTTAATCTCAAACTATCCACTATTGACCTCACCCCTTATCCCTCACTAAGGGATGTGTATAAGTGCACAATTGTGCCTCCCCTCCCTCTCCTATTGTCCCCATTTATTCATACTTATTTCCTGTACTCTTCCTCATGTTTATACTTATACCGATTATCTAGTAAGCAATTGACAAATCAAATAAATAAAAGTAAATGTGGGCAGCTGTCAAAACCCAAAAAAGATATATTGGGATTCTTCCAAGCCGTTTCCTTTACTATAAAAATCTTGCCAAACTAAAGCAGACTATTTGATCTGTAAAATGTATATTCCAGGAACTGTTATGGAGAAATCATCTTAATTCTATTTTTCCCACACAATATAAAACTGTGATATTTTTTGCTTTTCTTGAATGGATGAGTCATAGTGGCACAGTGGTTAGAGTGCAGTACTGCAGACTATTTCTGCTGACTGCCAGCTGCCTGCAATTTGGCAGTTCAAATCTCACCAGGCTCAAGGTTGATTCAGACTTCCATCCTTCCAAGGTGGGTAAAATGAGGACCCAGATTGTTGGGGGCAATATGATGACTGTAAAAACCACTAAGAGAGGGCTATAAAGCACTGTAAAGTGATACATAACTCTAAGTGCTATTGCTATTCCCCACATCCTGGAAATCCAGACAATATTCATATATCTCACTTAATGACAACTTTGCTCAATGACCGAGAGTCAGGTCTCCAAGTCATAAGTCAAGGACTACCTGTACTTTTTTCAAGGAATATGAGAAGAGATTTAAAAAATGACCCAGAGCTCATACATAGGAATACAAACTGGAATCATGAATTTGGGGCAATGAGTAAAATCATTTTTAAAGACTCCAAATGGTCTGTGACTTCAAAGATGAGTCAGTGAGAGAAAGCATGATTTGAAATTATCATGTCTTTGCTGATTATTCATATCATAGCCTTGGGCGAGTTTGCTTGTTCCCCAGCTCAGATCTGTTCGTTTATAACAATAGGGAATAGATCAGTAGCAGAACTGTTTTGCAGATTAATTAAAGTACACCAGGTGTTATTAAATGATAATAAATATTGCTTATTTTCCATAAACAATTATCTTGCTCCAGATTCAGAAGAGTTTGAAGCAAACTAAAAATAACCAGCAAATGGACTGCAAATAGATCTCACTATAGGTTTGATGTTCCTGATCCTTTCCAGTTTCTCATCCACTTAATAACAATTACTATTCCATTTCTACATAGTCTGTGAATCTTTTTAAAACTACTTTCAAAAATGACTGAAATATAAATTCAACAGCACTGTATTTTATCTGATATAAAATCATGCACACAATTCTTTTAGTATACACATTTTAGATAGACAGTTCTGATATATATGTATATTTTTATACACAACTTTTGGCTATCACCCAGAGTTCTCAAAATGGTTCCACTGAAAGCATAACTGCCCTGCATTTTCTTCTACACCTTTGCTAACAAAAAGCAAATTAAATTAGATCTTCTCAGTATCTAAATCATAGAAATATGCCATTTAAAAATAGTTTTATCATGCCAAACTAATTAACAGAGAAGAAAGCATACAAAAATCAGAGTTTCATTTTAATGTTTCATTTTAATAACCCAGGAACCCAGAGGAATCACTGAAAAAGAAAAGGGAACAGAATCTCAAGTTATCAAAAATGCATTCCATGTTGTTTATAAGAAAGCCCTACAGATTTGAGTTTAAAACAATACCATCAAGGTTTATAGAAAGAAATTGCAAATGGTATCTTTCATTTGCATAAGCGCACCAACATAAAGCAATCATAAAACCACTGAACTTTAAGTAATGCTATTTTAATGTTTCATGTTCTTTATTTTGCCTCTGCTTGGTCTGTTTTGCAACTTTGAAAATTTCAGTTAGAGACATAGAATAATATTTAGGAGATGTTCTAAATACATTAAAGTAGTGGAACTATTACATCACAGAAAAAGTAAATGCCACTGGAATATTTCTTTTATGCCAAACAGATTATACTCCTTCAGTAGAACAGGAGGATTTATAGAGCAGTATTTCTCAATCTCAGCCACTTTAAGATGTGTGGATTTAAACTCCCACAATTCTCCTACCAGCATGCAGGTTGAGGAATTCTGGGAACTGAGGTCCATTTCTGTTAAAGTGGCTGATGTTGAGAAACAATGCTATGGAGAAGCAGAAGACATTCTCCTCGGTGGGCAGGTCTTCAGGCTTCAGTGGTTATTACGTTTCTATCTCATAAAACACCAGTATGTCCTGTTCCATGCAGCTTGATAAATTTTATTACAAATGAAAAATTTTATTTGGTTCTCCCTCTATCACTATTTCTCCAATTTTCCAATGGCAGGTACAAATCTGTGCACCACTTGTGTAATTTCCACGTCTCCCACCAATGCTTGCTTACAAAGAGATCTGCTGACTTTGGAGGAGGGAATGGCAAGAATTGTTCACAACATCCAGCAAGCATATCTTTCCTCCATCATTTAAAAGCTCTCCCTGCTGATGTTCTCCTTGCATCCCTCTTTCAGAAATAATTTTCAACACATTAAGGTTTTGGAAGGAAAGGCTGAGAGCTGCACTAATTACTAAAGCTTTCTGCTTTTCAACTCTGTTCTATGAGTTGGATAATTATAAAATAGACTCCTTTTTTTCCTAGCAATTTTCTGGTGAAAATGTACTCAACTTATCTATATATCTTTTTGTGACTCAGACTGAATGGCAAGTGCTCATCCCTGTCTTGTGTCTGTTGCCTGAGTCTGGAGTCCTGAATCACACAGATTGCTTCAAAGCCTTTGACAAAAAAGAAGAAGGAGGTGGATTTCACAACCTCCACAACTATAATGAAAAGAGGTGTCTGTCACTGCTTACATGCTAATAAACTGCCCCGTGGAGAGCAAAGTCTCAACCCTCATTATGGTAGAAGGGCAGGGATTTTGTCTGCCTCCTACTTACCTTTTATGACAGCCTTGTTAACTACTATTTTACAACCTAACCTAGTGACACAATTTGGCAAAAACTGGATAAAAAGGAAATCAGAGGTCCTGATTTTATTATGATCTCCAGTTTTCATAATCTGTGGACTGCAGCATTTCCCTTTAGTATTACAGAATATATGGTATATGGGGTACCATGCTATTGATGCTTACATATTTATTAATCTGTATCAATTTTAGTATGAGCTACTTTTAAAGACTTCTAACCTTTAGTATGCTTGTGTTTCAGAAGAGGAACAATGCATTTCCTCTTTTTTTCTGTTTGCGTCATGCAACATCTAACTCGTGCATGTATAGATTGCAAAGGGTAGGAAACAGTTCCTGTCTTGCTGTTGTTTATGCATCTCTTGTGCAAACAATTTGATATCATTTAATCTGATAGGACAGATAGAGTGCAGTTGGTGGTGATGAAAAAAGCCCTTCCCGATCAACATTTCCTGTAGAAACACAACAAAGCAAGAAGAGGGCAGCTATTGCTAATTGTATGGGGAAAGTTAGGAGATAGCCTCAGATATTTCTCAGTTAAAATCAAAATAGTTTAAAACCTAGTAATAAAGGTGGAGTTCAGAATTATTTGTTGCTTTCATCTTTCAACCATTCAAGGTTGTTTGGTTCCATGGTAACCTTTATATTTCTCTTGTTGGAAAAATAAACCCCCCTATAACACCCCTCTTTTTTTAAAGCTAGGTTACACATCAACCCCAAGCACATCTGATCTATTGGCAATCTCAAATAAAGGCGCAAGGAACTTAACCTTTGTCCACCTACATTGACACTTGGGTATCAATTGATTAAGCATGTTTCTCTGGGAAGCTAACCAACACCAGAAAATAACTATAAAAAGAAACCCCCTCAAGATCTTTCATCATAATATTGTACCTTAAGGCCAGACCCCTCATAAAATTCCATACCTAGGAAAAGATCTACACATCTGAGATCAACACATCTCATAGGGCAAGGAACACCTGAATTTACATATCTAACATGGCTTGTGATCAAAGTCCATTATTTTTATAAGTACTAAAATTCTTAGCATTCCAATTTTGTAGTCTACCTTCGATTGCTATACTCCATGTTAAGTGGTTGAATAAAACTTTCAAGTGTATTTATTCATGATGTCTCAAATTCAAAGTCAGGACTTTTGCTCCAACACTCTCTCAGATTGAAATAAGATTAAAATTTACTACACTACTTTTAACTATATTGTAAATGGTATTTTAAAAGGGGAATATGTCCATAGCAAGATTGACAGGGCTGAAATGAAAAGCATGACCACTTTGCCATGTGTGGAAGAGCAACAGAGATACTTTACAACTACTTAAATCAAACCTCTGTCTAGCACCTCAGCCAGTGAAGCTCAAATATTTTTCTACCATTACAATAATTTCTTAAATAAGACTTTTATTTCTTTCATGCTTATGTTTAATACTTCATTCTATGCTACACTTTTCATTTGTAAATTACCAAATCACAATTGGCAGTGGGATATAGGTTTTTGATAAAAATAAATAAAAAATAAATAAACTACCTGAAGAACCTAACTTTCTTGCCCAATGAAAGAAGATGGAACAGGTCAGTTGAGATTTCCCAAAGCGATTAAAGAAAATAAGAACTGATACTGCTGAATTGCTATAATCTAAAACAGCCTCCCTTTGTTTGAGACCAACTAGAAGGAATGAAATGAAATTCAAATCCCCAAGGCACCAATGTCAGGATTATATGAGTCTAGCTACCTAGGTGATGTTAACTGCTTTACAATGGACTTTATGGTGTATGTATATGATATAATAAGCCATAAAAAGGACTTAGTCGTGAACCTGCTCAAATGCATTGGGATCACTGTATCTTCTTTTACCAAACAGACATCATTCAAGGTTTCTTTTAAGCATACTGTATGATCTGCAAGATCTTCCACAGGAGCTAATAGGGCCCAAAGGAAGTCTAAAAGGTTCTTTTTCAACAGTACTTTTTCTAAAAATGTTGGTATAAGTAGGAACATTTTCCAATGAGCCACATTCATAATTTTTGTTATTGCACTATCTGAACCCAGACTAGAAGCTATTATTAATATGAAAATATTTATTTATAATTCATTGCTGCATTAATTGTTCAAAACTTGTTATAGCTTGGCTGTTCTTGCAAAGATAAATAGCATTGGACCTATTTAAAAAGAAAGTTAAAGAACTCTTGTATTAGCACAATATACTTTTTTAAAAATTTCTCTTGAATTGGAACTCAATTCCTTACATCCACGAGATATATAAATATTCACTTAACCACATAAATAAATGATTCCCTTTTCTACAAGGGATAAAGGTGACTAAAACAGGAGCAATATCATTTCTACTCTTAAGGATGCTCAGGGAAATGTATATAATGACTTTAGTAAATCTATCTTTCCTTACTTTTATATTGCCAGTTCATTAAAAAACAAAATAATCACAATTCTTCTGATCCAATTGTTCATCTTTTATTTCTTCAAGAAATAAGAAACTATTAAATCTCTGAAAGTAGGAAAACCTGGTCCAAGTCATGCTGGCTACCCTGTTGACATATGGCTTAAATATTGTCTGTGGCTTAAATATTGTGTGAGAGAGAATATATATAGATATAAATAGATATATACAGATATATATAGATAGATAGATATAGATATCTAAATATTGATATAGATATAGATATCTAAATATTTATATATATTTATATATATATATATGCTGTTCAGCTTCCTTCGGGTATTATCCCACGTCATTGTAGTTGTGCTTTTAAAGTTGAACAAACGTTTCGGCAGAAACTCATCTGCCATCATCATGAGATTCTCATCATCATGATATCATCATCATCATGAGATTCTGCTGAAATGTTGCTACAACTTTAAAAGCACAACTACAATGACATGGGATAATACCCGAAGGAAGCTGAACAGTATACATGTAAGTACCCACGAAAACTTAAAAAAACAAATTTAAAGGAAACAAATGTTCCTGTATCGGAGGCTTTCAGTGCACCTTGGCTTTGTGTAAAAGGACGGCTGTTATCTATTAGGAAGCTAGGTTTCATCTGGGTGCCTGGTTGGGGTGTGTTTGAGCTGGAGGTATCATGGGGTGTCTGTTTGTGCCCAGGTGTTTGCCTGGCTTGTGGTTTGGAGATCTTTCTATTTGAGAGTGCAGGCTTCCAAATGATTGACAGTCTGGTGGAATCATCTCTTCTATTCATGCTTTCAGGTCTTTTTTCAATCTTTATGGCTTCTCTAATGATTCTGTGGCTGAGGTTTTCTATAGTGGCTAGGGTTTTAGTGCCATTGAAGTTGATATTTTGACCTGTGGCTTTCATGTGTTGGACTAGTGAGGAGGTGTGTTCCAGCTTTTTTACTGCATTTTTGTGTTCATCCAGGCGGGTACTTATTCTTCTATTGGTCTGCCCAATGTATGTGGTCAGGCATGATGCACAGGGAACTTCGTATATGCCTTGGTTTTCCAGGTCAATTTTGTCTTTGGGGTTTCTAAGGATGGCTGCTATTTTTTTGTCTGTTTTGAAGGCAGTCTTGATGTGATGCCTATGTAGTATCTTACTGATTTTGTCTGTAGTACCTCTTATGTAGGGCGGGACAGCTGTTCCATAGGTCTGTTGATCTTCTAGGTCTCTATTATGTCTTAGTGTGTTTTTGTGGATCAAGCTAGTGATTTTGTCTTTGTGGAAGCCGTTGGCTGTCAGTACTTTAGTCAGGGTGCATAGTTCAGTCTTTATATGTGTCTTGTCTGCCAGGCATTTGGTTCTGGTAATTAGTGTTTTGGCCACGGAATTTATCTGTGCTGGGTGGTGGTGGGATTGGGCATTGAGGTAGCGGTGGGTGGGTGTTTTCTTCTGGTATACGGTGTGTCCCAGTGTGCCATCTGTTCTTCTGTAGATTAGTACATCTAGGAATGGTAATTGTTTGTTTATTTCTGTTTCCATGGTGAACTTGATTTTGAGGTGTGTGCTGTTTAGGTGTGTTCAGAAATTGTTTAGGTTTTCTTTTCCATGGGGCCAAATCACCTATGTGTCATCGATGTATCTTAGCCATAGTTTGGGGTTGTGGGTGGCATTAGCCAGGGCTCTGGATTCGAATTCTTCCATGAACAGGTTTGCAATGACGGGGGACAGTGGTGATCCCATAGGGGCTCCTTCAATTTGCTTGTATCTTTGTCCTTTGTATATGAAATATGTGTTGGTTAGGCAGTGTTCTGTTAGTCCCATGAGGTGTTTAGCTGGTTGGTATTTATTTTTGATGATTTCAAGAGTTTCTTTTATCGGGACTTGAGTGAATAGTGAAACCACATCGAAACTTACAAGCAGATTCTCTTGTTCCATGTGTAGATCTTTGATCATTTCTAGGAAGTAGTATGAGTTTTGTACATATGAAGCTGCGGTTTCAGCATGGGGCTGTAGCTGTTTTGCTAAGTGTTTAGCTAGGTTTTGTAGTGATGCTCCTTTGGAGCTGACTATGGGTCTGAGAGGTATGCCTTCTTTGTGCATTTTTGGGAGGCCATACAGTTTGGGGCATCTAGAAGATTTTTCTCTTGGGATGATTGTCTTTTGGATTTTTTTGCTTATGTGGCTGGTTATAATTTTCTTCTTGGTTAATTTTTCCAGATATGTGGTTGGGTCTGTGTTTATAGGTTTGTATGTGGAGTCTTGGAGTAGGTCTGTCAATTTTGTTTTGTAGTCTTTTCTATCCATTACTACTGTGGCATTCCTTTTATCTGCTGGGAGTATGATTATGCTGTTATCGTTTTTTCAAAAGCCGTCCTTTTACACGAAGCCAAGATGCACTGAAAGCCTCCAACACTGGAACACAGTGTTGCCAGCCAATCAAAGCCACAAAAACAGACAGAAGAAACCAGAAACACCAATCAAGCAAACTCCAAGACCAATAAACACAGGCCAAAACTCCCAACCAATCAGAATGAAGAAAAAACCACCCTTGCACAACAGTAGGCTAGCCTCAAATTAATAACTAAATGGCTGTGATAGCCTGACACACAGACGAACTCAATACAGAAGCCTGATGATGGCAGATGAGATTCTGCTGAAATGTTGCTACAACTTTAAAAGCACTACAATGACGTGGGATAATACCCGAAGGAAGCTGAACAGCACACATGTAAGTACCCGCAAAAACTTAAAAAAACAAATTTATATATGTATATATGTGTGTGTGTGTGTGTGTGTGTGTGTGTGTGTGTGTGCGCTGTTTAGCTTCCTTCGGGTATTATCCCACGTCATTGTAGTGCTTTTAAAGCTGTAGCACCGTTTCAGCAGAATCTCATCTGCCAGAAGCCTGATGATGGCAGATGAGATTCTGCTGAAATATTGCAACAACTTTAACAGAACTACAATGATGTGGGATAATACCCGAAGGAAGCTAAACAGCATAGATAGATAGATAGATAGATAGATAGATAGATAGATAGATAGATAGATAGATAGATAGATGTAGATATGTAGATATATAGATATATAGATATATAGATGTATAGATGTATAGATGTATATACATGATGTGTTTGTTTTTCAAACACTTAGCACAAACATTCCCCAGCACATATAAGATGTGTTTGTTTTGTTATGTGAAGTTCATTCACATAAGATGTGAATGTTTTTTCATATATATTTGTTTTTTAAAGTTTTCGTGGGAACTTACATGTGTGCTGTTTAGCTTCCTTCGGGTATTATCCCACGTCATTGTAGTGCTTTTAAAGTTGTAACAACGTTTAAGCAGAATCTCATCTGCCATCATCAGGCTTCTGTATTGAGTTTGTACGAACTTTATCTTCACGCATTCTCATACTACCACCCAGCACAGATCAATTCTGTAGCCGAAACACTCATCTCCAGAACAAAATGCTTAGCTGACAAACAACACCTAAAAACTGAACTGCATACTCTCACTAATGTACTAACAGCCAATGGATTCCAAAGAAAGAAAATTACCCACCTAATCCAAAAACAAACCCTAACCAAAATCCAAGATAGAGAACAAGAGAATGGCAAAGCTCTCCTCCCATATATAAAAGGCACTACAGACAAAACCAGCAAGATTCTCCAAAAACACAACATTAAAACAGCATTCTGCACAAACAGAAAAATATCCACCATCCTAAGAAACCCTAAAGACAAAATCAAGTTAGAAAACCAAGGAGTATACGAAATCCCTTACAACGCCTGCAATGCCACGTACATCAGGTAAACCAACAGAAGAATTAATGCACGCATTGAAGAACACAAGAACTCAATCAAAAAAGAAGAACCAACCTCTTCCCTAGTCCAACACTTCAAAGCCACAGGACATGAGATTGACTTTAAAAATACTAGAACTATCGCCAAAACCGAACACTTCAACAACAGAATAATCAGAGAAGCTAGAAAAACATCCACACAGCATGAATAAAAGAGACGATGCCTCCCACCTACCAATCATTTGGAAACCCGCCCTCATTAACAAATGAATACCTAACATGAAGAATGACACCAGACCCACACCCATGAGGGCCACACAAGATGCTACCACCACAGCCAAGCCCCCACATGAACAGAACACACCCCCAGCCAATCAGAACACAGCCAACCCCCAACCCATCAGATCACAGCCAGGCCCCCAACCAATGAGAACACACCCCCAGCCAATCAGAACACAGCCAAGCCCCCACCCAGTCAAGTCACACCCCCACTGGCAGTTAAAAAGAAAAACAGCTGCAAGCTCACATTACTCTGAGAAGCACAAGTCCGAAGACACAGGCCTGAAGATGATGAATGAGATTTCGTTGAAACGTCGCCAAAATACTTCCAATTTTACGCAGGAGAAAACCCGAATAACCAAAGTTCCATATATCCATATATCAATACAGAAGACTGATGATGGCAGATGAGATTCTGCTGAAATGTTGCTACAGCTTTAAAAGCACTACAATGATGTGGGATAATACCCGAAGGAAGCTGAACAGCACACATGTAAGTACCCGCGAAAATTTAAAAAAACAAATACATATATATATATATGTTTTTTTAAGCTTTCGCGGGTACTTACATGTGTGCTGTTTAGCTTCCCTCGGGTATTATCCCACGTCATTGCAGTGTTGTTAAAGTTGTAGCAACGTTTCAGCAGAATCTCATCTGCCATCATCAGGCTTCTGAATGGATGTGTGTCTCACAGCTTTTGGTTTCAAATTCGAGGCTGGTCCATTCTGATTGGCTAGGAGCCTGGGTCTGTGTTCATTGGACTTGGAGTTTGATTGATTGGTGTTTCTGGTTTCTTCTGTCTGTTTTGTGGCTTTGATTGGCTGGCAACACTCTGTTCTTGTGTTGGAGGCTTTCAGTGCAGTTTGGCTCCGTGTGAAGGGACGGGTGCTCTTCATTAGCAAGCTAGGTTTCACCTGGGTGCCTGGTGGGGGGGTGTTTGAGTTGGAGGCATCAGAGGGATTCTGTCTGTGCTCAAGTGTTTGTCTGTTTTGTGGCATGGAGATCTTTCTATTTGAGAGTGCAGGTTTCCAAATGATGGACAGTCTGCTGGAATCATCTCTTCTATTCATGCTTTCAAGTCTTTTTTCAATCTCTATGGCTTCTCTGATGATTCTGTGGTTGGGGTTTTCTATAGTGGCTAGAGTTTTAGTGCCATTGAAGTTGATGTTGTGACCTGTGGTTTTCATGTGTTGGACTAGTGAGGAGGTGTGTTCCAGCTTTTTTACTGCATTATTGTGTTCATCTAGGCGGGTACTTATTCTTCTATTGGTCTGTCCAATGTATATATATATATATGTGTGTGTGTGTGTGTGTGTGTGTGTGTGTGTTTGTTTTTGTAGATTTTCATCGGTACAGGTCTGCAGGTCTTGGCGTGTTCGGCTCTTTTCCCATGTAAGATTGAGAGTATCTTGGCAACGTTTCAATGAGCTCCCACTCATCATCTTCAGGCTGGTGCTTTCGGCTTCATGCTTGTGAGAGCAAAGTGTGATCAGAGCTGCCATCTCCCCATATATACTGGTGGGGAGACTGGCTGTGTTGTCATTTCTTAATTGGTTGATGGAGTTGATGTTTGCAGATTGGCTGGCTTTTTCGTAAGAACATGTTTGACTGAGGTATTGGCTGTGTGTCTATCAGCCTCCTGTGTTGTAACAATCTGGCTGTGTGATGACCTTCTGAGTTCTATTGTTTTGACATCTTGGGTCTTGTGCTGTAATCTCCTGGGTTGTAATGACCTGGGTCATGGGCTATGTGATGACCTTCTGAGTTCTATTGTTGTGACATCCTGGGTCTTATGTTATAATCTCCTGGGTCGTTGGCTGTGTTGTAACATCCTGAAGTTTTGTGGTGTAGCCTCCCGAGTTCCGTGATGTGATATCCTGAGTGGGTGGCTGTGATGTGACATTCCAGGTTTTGGTTTGGCTCCGAGTTTGAGGCCTGGCTATGTGTTCATGGTGTGTCTGTTTGCTTGGTTTGGGGGTCGGGGTGTGTGGCAGATGGTGATGCAGCCATGGTCTGATTTCTGAATGGTGGTTGCCTTTCGTCTATGGAGTGGGTTTGGCTTTGAGTCTGGTGAGAGAGATTGGTGGTGGTGTCATGTGTTGTTTTGGGTCCAGTGTTGGTTTTCATAGCTGGGACTCATTTGTTGACAAGGCCTAATTTCCAGATGTCTGGTAGGTGGGAGGTCTCATCCCGTTTATTCATGTTATGGGGGTGTTTCTTTATTTTGATGGCTTCCCTGATTATTCTCTGAATAATTCAATATTGAAGTGTTCAGGATTGGAGATTAATTTGGTTCCCTCAAAATTAATTTCATGTCCTGTGGCTTTAAGGTGCTAGAAAAAGGAGGAAGTGTTTTCTTCTTTTCTGACTGCGTTCTTGTGTTCTGTAATGTGTGCATTTATTCTCCTGTTGGTTTTTCCAATGTATGTGACTGGACAATTGTTGCATGGTATTTCATAAACTCCTTGGTTTTCTAGCTGGATCTTGTCTTTGGGGCTATTTTTTGGTCAGTGCCGAAGGCTGTCCTGATATTATGTTTGTGGAGAAGTTTGCTAATTTTATCTGTGGTGCCTTTGATGTAGGGGAGGAGGGCAATACTGTTGTCCTGTTCTGTGTCTCAGTTTCTGTGGGGGTGTCTCCTTTAGGATTAGGTTGGTAATTGTGTTTCTTTGGAATCCATTGGAAATTAATACATTGGTGAGGGTGTGTAATTCTGTTCTCAGGTCGTCTTTGTCAGCTAGGCGTTTGATTCTGGAGATGAGGGTTTTGGCTACAAAGTTGATCTGTGCAGGGTGGTGATGGAATTGTGTGTTTAAGTAGCGTTTCGTGTGTGTTTTCTTCTGGTGGATGATGTGTCCTAGGGAGCCATTGATTTTTTTGTAAATTAGTATGTCCAGGAATGGAAGTTGGTTGTTGGCTTGTGTTTCCATGGTGAATTGTATTTTGGGGTGTAGGCTGTTGAGGTGTGTGAGGAAGTTGTCCAGTTTTTCTTTCCTGTGTGGCCAAATTACGAAAGTATCATCTACATATCTAAGCCAGAGTTCGGGTTTGTGTTCGGATTTGTCTGGACCATTGGTTTCAAAGTGTTCCATGTATAGGTTACCGATGATGGGTGAGGGGGTGATCCAATAGGTGCTCTTTCCATCCATTTGTATCTTTGTCCATTGTGGATGAAGTATGTGCTGTTTAGGCAGTGGTTGGTCAGATCTCGGGTGTGCTTAGGGGGATTGTATTTGTTTTGGATGGCTGTCAAGGCTTCTTTAATAGGAACTTGGGTGAAGAGGGATATGACATTGAAGCTCACAAGTATGTTACCAGATTGTAGGTTTTGTTTCTTTATTGTTTCCATGAAGTGGAAAAAGTTTTGTACGTGTGAGGAGATGGATTCTGTGTAGGGCTGGAATTGTTTGGTGAGAAATTTGGCAAGATTCTGAAGAGTTGAGCCTATGGAGTTGACTATGGGTCTGAGTGGTGTTCCTTCTTTGTGTATCTTGGGAAGAAAAATCAGGGGATGATTCTTTGCTGGATCTCTTCACTGATGGGGAAGGCCTTTTATTTTGGATTTGGTGTTTTTTTCCAGGTAGGTGGTGTGGTCAGTATTTAGAGGTTTGTAAGTGGGGTCTTGGAGTAGTTTGGATAGTTTGGATTGGTAGTCCGATGTATTCATCATGACCGTGGCGTTGCATTTGTCTGCTGGGAGAATGATTATGTTCTTGTCTTTCCTCAAGTTGGTGAGTGTTTTTTGTTTTTCTCTGTGTAAGTTGCTTCTGGGTAGACTGCTAGAGCAGAGGACATTGGTGACTTCAAGTCTGATTTTATTGGCTGCATTTGGGTTAATTTTGGTTAGGCTAGCTTCAACCCTGCATACAATGTTTTCGGTGGGGATGCATTTGGGGGTGACTGCATAGTTGTATCCCTTGGAAAGAACATTGGTTTTTACTCTGGTAAGGGTTCTGTCTGATATGTTATGTACTGTTTGTTTCATGCATTGTTGGGGGGGAGGTTGGGCTTCTGATGTTTCTCTAGTCTGTGGAGTTTGCTGGTGTGTGTGTCTGTTTTGTGGGAGGTTTCTGTTTTGGCTCTCCAGAGGGCTAGTTGTTTGGATTTGTCCCAGAGAGCGGAGTGGATTTTGTTGCTGAGTTTGAGGTGGAGAGTAAGTAGGTCCCTGTTGGTTTGTTCTTGTAGGAATCTTTTCCAATGGAATTCATTTCCGATTAGGGCTAATTCTGTTCTTTTCAGGATCCTTTCAGTGGCTGAGGTTTTGGAATGGAATATGAGTTGGAAGCATTTTTGTCTCAGCAATTGTGTAGGAATGTGAAGTCATATAAGATGGTGGCTCTTTGGACTTCGAGTTTCTCATAGGTCCTGGTCAGCTGGAAGGTTTCCTCCCCATAGAGGTACAATATTTGTTTTTGTAGATTTTCATGGGAAAAGGTATGCAGGTCTTGGCATGTTTGGGTCTTTTCCCGTGTCAGATTGAGAGTATCTTGGTGAAGTTTCGACAAGGTCCCACTCGCCATCTTCAGGCTGGTGCTTTTGGCTTCATGTTTGTGCAAGCAAAGCGTGATCTGAGCTGCTATCTCTCTATAAATACTGGTGGGGAGGTTGGCTGTGTTGTCATTGAAAACCCTGGCTACAGAATCATCAGAGAAGCCATAGAAATTGATAAAAGACCTAATAGTATGAATAGAAGAGATGATTTCACACTATTAATTATCTGGAAGCCTGCACTCACAAACAAAAAAATCTCTATACCACAATTCAGGCAAGCACGTGGACACAAACAGACCCCCCCCCCCTTAAATACCTCCACAAACACACCCCATTCAAATAAACCATTCAAATAAAACAGAAAGCCAGCACCAAATTCAAACAAAAAATGGCTGTCAAGCCTGACACACACAATTAAACAGAATACAATACACAAGCCTGAGGATGGCAAATGAGATTCTGCCAAAATGTTGTTATAATAAAAGCACAAATATTAAGACGTGGGAAAATACACAAAGAAAGGTCCAGGTGAATTAACATGATTCACAATGCAGCTCTTTTTACATGGAAATTAAAAAAAAAAAAAACACCCTACAATCCCAGAAGGGGAAGCACATATGTTAGATGTATTGTGCACTGACAGCAGTGAACCACAATGGACAATATAAACAAAAATATCAAGAAATGTGGTTGAAGGCATACTGATGCAATTATGCCCTTGCTGGGACAACGCAATGTTCAGAAGAGGCCATGCTGGGGTACTAATGGGATATGGCCCTGTGGAATTTCCAGAACTACTCAACTCATCTCTCAGTAGAACAATTTCAGCTACTATCACCTCTGACCCACACCGACAAAGGTTTTCCAAAATCAGAAAAGGTACTTCAGAGAGCATTTATTCAAAGCTGTCCTTCCATGCTTTCACCACCTGAGTCAATTTGCCAAAATGTCAAGAATGTAGCTCTTGCACACTCCTGTTTCATTTGCTCCATCATTTCATAACAGAGGATTAATCTTGGTACCGTCTCAGAGAGTAATGAGATTCAGAAATGAAATCATAAAACAGGACCACCATTCAGGTTATTTAATTAATAGGAAGCCTGAGACAACTGTAAGTGAAGAAGTGAAAAAATAGTACTGTTTTTTTTTTTTTAAAGATCATCTTTGGGGGAGTGTCAAGTGGTGACCATATCTTCACTATTTGAAGAACAATGCTAAAGAGTGAATGGTTTTCATTTTCTGAATGGCATCTAAATTAGCTTTTTTATAATAAGTGTTAGCAAAGAATTGATTATTTATAAAATGATATTTGGGTCAATGCTAATCTCAAACTATGTTTAGGCTCCACTCCTTATCAGAATCAATTTTGTTACATCCAACATGTGCATGTATTCCTTTCAATAATCTTTCATCCAACTGTAGTTGTTTGAATCCAATTAAAATGAATAGAATGTAAAACTTGTATACTTTTAAACAGATAATATATCCTAAATGTACTCACAAACTATTTTCAATATCATATCCCATGTCCTAATTTCTAATAATAAGGGTAGATTTCTGTTGCATGAAAAAGAAGTGGGGAATGGGAATGGGAGAGACAGGGAAGGAGGGTGGAGGGGAGGGAGGGAGAGAGGGAGAGAGAGGTGGGGGGAATGCAGAAATATCCAGAATTGTCTATTTTTCTTCCTTTAAGCTGTATGCTCTTTAGATGCCTTTGAACTTTGTACTCAAGAACTCATACCTCAATGTTTTATTTTATCTCCTCCTCCTTAAATCACAGGCTTTTGGTTTTATATTATCTATCAAGAGCTATTAATCATGACAGCTAAGGAGAACCTCTATGATCCAAGGATGATTTAGAGAAGAACAGAGCAGAAGTGAATGTCCTGTTTGCAAACTTGCCCAGACGCTTAACTCCCAGCATCTTGATCAGTGATTAGTGACGAGGGAATTATTGCCAGCAGAATGCTGCAATTGTTCAGGACTAAGTTGGAAAAAGTATATTGTAATTTGGGAGAGCTTCCTTAAGAAATAAACAAAGTAATAATTTTTTGAATACCAGGCAATGAGAAACACTATTGCCCTGATGTCTTATTTGTGAACCAGTTGTTTGTTATTTTTAATTTATGACTGTCACAAAATTGTCACATGCATGAACTTGCATGTTCTCTATTCTACTACAATATGAACTTAAACTTGTTTAGATAAGTTCACAACTTGAATTACAACTGAATAAGCCACCATAGTTGGTATATCCACTGTGCTAGATCTTAAATCATGCTCACACATCACAATGACTGAGAAACTCCATGCACTAAACTAAATCAAACCAAACCAAACTATGGCTTAATATGATGCCCATATCCAGTCCTATTGTTATAATAATCATTACTGACAAACAATAGCAAAGTTAGCATATCATTACCATGATCTCCTCGTGGTTTGCAGCTGGGAGCTATGTATATAAGTTTGTAACTGCGTAGTCAGAATTGCTGGAGTCAAAGTTTAGTGTTTACTTTGAAAGAGGTTTAACTTTGCTAGCATTCTTCCCATGGACTCTCCTCGGTTATCTTGGCTTGCTTCGGAACTCTCGTCAATGTGGTTTGTTTTGGTTTTCTTTTTGCCTCATTATTTACTTTTGTGACTTTAAACTGAGCCTAATAAAACAGTGAAGTTAAGTTGAAGGCATAACTGGACTTTAATGTATGTTTTGGGTTATTTTGAGAGACTACGGGTCATCACAGTATATTAGATGCCTTTCTCCCACAAAACCTAATAGCAGGTGAGGCATTTTATAATCTGAGCAATAGCACAGATCATTGAGAACCCTGAAAAATGACAACAACCCTAGATATGTTAGCCTAGAATTCCAAACTCAAATTCAACTTAATAAATAGACTGTCAGCATTCTAAGTAACAAACTCCAAATCAATAAACTCAAACTTTCCCAGAGTTCCATTTTATTAGAGTAGGCCAGGAGATATGACTATATAGAGCTACTGGTGAAGAGTCAAATCTAACTGTACAATATATCAGACTTCACAATTCTCTAATTTACTATTGCAAAATAAGAAGAGGCAAAAACTGGATTTTATATTACTGAAACTAATATCTATGAAGATGTCTGAAGATTAGTGCTGGATAAGGGCTGGAAATTAACATGTTATTCTATCAGTCAAGAAGGTAAATCTCAGGAGCACATCATAAACCTATTACTTCATCATTTCAGGCTGTCTAAAAGAACCACACTTATGATGTGCTTGCATCTGAGCATTACTTCTTAATGATGTAAAATATAATAATGTATCAAATATATACATAAAATTGGAATGAATATGCATTATATTCTGGCAGTAAAAGTCATATTTGCATAAGTATTTCACAAAAAGCATAGCTTAAAGTCAAAAGTTTAAGAAGGCCAATATTGATATTTTAAAGTCGAATGAATTTTATGTGGTTATGTCAGTATTTTTTGTGTGTCTCCTTTATTTTGGGGTGTTCTTAGTCAATATGATGAAATATGTTTTGAAATTTTATGTTCATAATAAATTCAGTGCAATTGGTGCATTCACAAAACAATCTAAAAATTAGAACAGACAAAAATATGCTGAACTATACAAATAACAATGCATTTATTCTAATGTGTATGAAATGTTCTAATGCTAGTGTGGAAAGGAAAAAAAAATCTTTATTTTTCAGATTGCACAAATCCCTAATATGAATCTTTTTTTAATAATATAAATTAACATGAAAATGTTTTGCCTTTGAAGAAAAGTGATTTAATTTTCATGGAATTCAAAGAAACCTATTTCTGAATAGATACATAAATGTTCTTTTCTTAAAAATAAATTCCAGGCAGAAATGGATAGGTTGAAAAAGCTCCAGATTGCAGCAATACTGTTCTCAAGAGTACATCTGAGATGAATACATGATTGACTTTATCGGCTGGTCTTTTCCCTTCTCCAAGAATGTAGCTGTCATAGAGTTGCAATCTCTCAACCTGTTAGATTAGACTAAAATGGGGTTGGGAACAGTTTATTGTTAAATATACTGTGGGAATCCGAGCCATTTTTTATCAAGGCATGTGAACCATATCACTGTGTTAAATTATATTATGGAAGAACAGAAACTGTGTTTTGTTAACCTTGTTTAGGCTTCAATTATATCATTATTCCTACTGGCATTACTTCCAGTACAAAAGTGTCATGACCTTTGTCTGGATCTGAAAGTTAATGATATTTTCTCTCATGTCCAGGGAATCAGTGGTTAGTCAAGTAAGTGAAATCAACATTGTTTTAAGGATTGGCATTATTAATCATCTTAATGCCATTTTCCATAACATACTTAATTATAGATGGTGTTAGAGCAAGTGAAGAATAGATTTCTTCCCGCCTCATAATAACGGGAAAGCATCCGACAAAAGTAATTAGTACAAGAACAAGGTTACAATTCATAGATCCATGATCACATAGTTAAACTATGAGATTTGTATCTAAAGGATTTAGTTGTGGTCACTAATTTAGATAAATTATAATCACATATAGTAATTAAGAGGTCCAATATCTTAATATATTATATTGAGTAAATTAAGGGCTAGGGTTACAACATGTAATTATGCAATACAACAGGTACAGTATGTACATTTCAGTGTCCCCTCAACTAAAGAACAGTATCATTTAGGCCTCTACTTGTGACTGATGGATCACAATAGCAATTTTATATACCATTTTTGTAAATATGTAATTTTGTTTGTAAATATGATTACAAACCCAAACTCTGGCTCAGATACGTAGATGACACCTTCATAATC